>CM039672.1:181592178-182192178 GCA_022496015.1 Hordeum marinum
TAAAAGATAGTATTCCTTAGAATTGATATGTCTCCAAGAACATGTAGAAGTTTCTCCCCTAGATATGAAATAGTAGGACATCCTCTCCCACTAATCTTAGCATGTAGATATTGGGATTGGATAGGGTGAGAAAATTCTAACATGAGTAGTCAAATGAAATAAACACATCTTTCTCCAAAATAGTTTTCTCCCCTACTTTGGTATTCTCCCCTTGTTTATATAGGTGTAAACTTTTGATATTCTCCTCTACCCCTAAATTATATCTCCCCCTTAGCATAAGCATGTATCTCCCTCTTTAGCTTTGAAGCTTTTGTATTTCTCCCCCTTTGGCATTAATTGCCAAAAAGATCAGATAGAGGGTGAGACACGGGGATCATTGATTAATAAGGGATCCTTGAGAACAAGGGTAATAGAATGTAGGACTCGTAGAATATGAAAATCATGAAAAAAATGAGGGAATCATTGAAAATAATTTATCTCCCTTGGACTAAACTGAAAATTTCCAGAACTTCTCCTCCTTTAAATTAGGGATCCTTGAATGTATTTCTCCCCCTTTTTTAATAATAAGGGGTCATCAAAGAACTGAGAAATATCACATAAAGAACACAAAGATTTATAGATACAATCACAGTCTGAAATATGATATAAGGTTGGTGGCTCCGAGACAAATTTGTCGGTGGTACCGATATGATGTTATGTAGCCCATCTGCTGAAGAACTGAGTTCTTTGTATCGGAGGCTCCGAGGCATAAAACAGAAACTTGGCAAATTTGTGAAAATTTGTAACAAGAAACGAAATTATAAATGAAAATAAACTAGGAAAGAAGAGTAAATGATTTTTAAATTATCTGCATTTCATTTACAAAGAGGTATCAACTAGAAAAGATTTGAATGGTTCCAAGAAATCTTGCAATAGAGAATGAACCAAACAAGATTCTTAACTAGATGTTGGGCGGTGACTAGGTCACCTATATTAGAGTATATTGACTTAGGAGCCAAGCAAGAATACTTGATCATAGGTCATACTCATTGTTAAGCTCAAAATGGGGTTACCATTTTTTGAGTAAGCATTTTAATGTCTTCATATCACTTGAGTTGCTTTATCTCATGACTTGGAGTAAAGCTATATCAAGGATATGAGTACATACCTTTGAGTGATGTTGTTGACGTAGCTTGTAGGTGAACTTGATGAGGATGCTCGAAGTTGATGAGGGTCATCTTGAGTTGGGGGCAATCCTTGTTGTTTTCGTTCACTTTTCACCTACATGGGTTAGTCACACAAGGAAGAACATGATATATCGAAATGTCTAGATATCAATTGTGAGTTGATATCAATTGAGAAATATATGTCAAGGATATGTTTTATTGTCTTATTCCTTTCATTATCAAGGTGAGGTTGTGGATACTTGATCATGATAAGATTGCTTAAGATATGAGTTGTTGGCAATCTTGTGGAGTGTTGTTCTTCCAAGTACCTACAAAAGGATTAGATGCAAGGCAAGGGAACATAGAATTCCAAGATATGATATTCAAGATAATAGTATGGAATAGACAATAAAGCTCATCCCCCTGCAAGCATCTGAGTGCGCTTAGATCAAGTTTGAAGCATCAATGATGTTCAACTCACTCCTAAAATGACAAAATACTTTTTCATCAAGTGGCTTAGTAAAGATATCGGCCAATTACTTGTTAGTACGAACATGCTTAAGATTAATATCTCCTTTGGCAACATGCACGAATGAAATGATGTCGAATTTGAATATGCTTGGTTCAAGAGTGTTGCATAGGATTATGACCAATCTTAATAGCACTCTCAGTGTCACAATGTAATGGCACATTTTTGACATAGGTTCCATAATCTTTAAGCGTTTTGTCATCCAAAATAATTGCGCACAACATTATCCAGCGATAATGTATTCCGCTTCGGCAGTAGATAATGATACCGAGTTTTGTTTCTTAGAGGACCAAGACATGAGAGATCTACCAAGAAATTGACATGTACTCGAGGTGGATTTTTGATCAACCTTGTCACCGGCATAGTCCGAGTCAGAGTAGCCAACAAGATTAAAAGAAGATCCCTTGGGATACCAAATGCCAAAATTTGGTGTATGTATCAAGTATCTCACAATGCATTTCACAGCCTTAAGATGACATTCTTTAGGTGCAGCTTGATATCTAGCACACATGCAAACACTAAGCATAATATCTGGATGGGAGGCACATAGATAAAGAAATGAACCAACCATCGATCGATAAACCTTTTGATCAACCGGTTCACCCTCCTTAGTAAGATCATTGTGTCCGCTAGTGGGCATGGGAGTTTTCATACCTTTGCACTCTTGCATGTTGAACTTCTTGAACAAGTCCTTGGTGTACTTTGTTTGAGATATGAAAGTACCTTGTCTCGTTTGCTTGATTTGTAGACCAAGAAAGAATTTCATCTCACACATCATAGACATCTCATACTTTCTGACATCAGCCTTCCAAATTTCTCACTAAATTATGGGTTAGTAGATCCAAAGATAATATCATCCACATAAATTTGGCACACAAATAATTCACCAGTAACTCTCTTTGTGAATAAGGTTGCGTCAATTTTACCAATTTCAAATCCTTTTTCAATGAGAAACTTCGTGAGGCATTTATACCAAGCACGAGGAGCTTGCTTAAGACCATATAAATCTTTGCGAAGTTTGTAAACATGGTCAGGTTTCTTAGGATTCACAAAACCAGATGGTTGCTTAACATAGACCTCTTCTTCAATCTCAACATTTAAAAATGCACTTTTAATATCCATTTGGTAAAGCGTGATATCATGGTGATTAGCATAAGTAAGAAGAATTTGAATAGTTTCTAGTCTAGCAACGGGGGCGTAGGTTTCACTGTAGTCCATACCTTCGACTTGCGTATATCCTTGGGCTACGAGGCGAGCCTTTTTGCGAACGACTTGACCGTCTTCATCTTGCTTGTTCTGAAATACCCATTTCGTGTCGATGATGTTTTGCTCATCCTTGGGATTCTCCACAAGTGTCCACACTTTGTTCCTCTCAAAGTTGTGAATCTCTTCATGCATAGCGTTCACCCAATCTGCGTCTTCAAGAGCTTGTTCAACCTTCAAGGGATCAACGGTAGAGATGAAAGAATAATGCTCACAAAATTTAGCTAGGCGAGTTTTAGAGCGAGTGATCCTCCCTGTTTGTATGTCACCAAATATTTGGTTTAGGGGATGGTTCTTGGTCACTTTTGCTCGAACTCGGAATAGCTTAGGCTTGTTAGTTGGTCGATCTTCTTCTTCATCATTATCTCCTTCATGTCCATTGTTGTCGACGTGGTCATCTCCTTGAGGTGGTGGTGAAGGAGGTTGTGGTGGATCATCATGATGTACTTCCTCCTCCGCTTCATATTGTCATGTACCACTTGTGGATGCTTCCATGTCGTTCTGTCGGTAGCCTTGATTCGAAGTAGGAGCTTCCACTTAGGTTGATGAAGTACTTTCCTTCACCTTCATGGGACGAATCTTGCCGATGGGCAAATCTTGGATAGCTTCCGAAGGATCTTTATCACCTACATTATTTGGCAATTGTTCGACTTGCGAACCGTTAGACTCATCAAACTTCACATCTACCGTCTCTTGAACTTTTCGAGTGAAGTTGTTGTAGACATGGTAGGTGTGAGCGTTCAATCCATAACCAAGTAGGAAACCTTCATGAGATTTGGGAGCAAATTTAGCACGACGATGCTTATCAAGAATGTAACACTTAGAGCCGAATACCCGAAAGTATCCAACTTGGGGTTTGTTATCGGTGAGAAGATCGTATGCCGTTTTACCGAGAAGCTTGTGCAAGTAGAGTCGGTTTGTGGCATGACATGCTGTTTCCACGACTTCTTCCCAAAAGTGTCTTGGTATCTTGTATTCATCAAGCATCGTTCTTGCCATCTCAATGAGGGTTCGGTTCTTTCTCTCAACAAATCCATTTTGTTGAGGCGTGTATTTAGCCGAGAACTCATGTGAGATACCCTCTTCATCAAGAAAGGTATCCACATGGGTGTTCTTGAACTACGACCCGTTATCGCTTCGAACCTTCTTGATCTTCACTTCAAATTGATTTTGCGCTTTGCGTGCAAAGTTCTTGAAGATCTTTTGTACCTACGACTTATCATCAATAAAGAATATCCACGTAAATCTGGAAACAAAATCATCAACTACAACTAAACCATAAGAGTCTCCACCGAGACTCTTGTAAGCATTGGGACCAAAAAGATCCATATGAAGTAACTCGAGTGGTCTCCTAGTGGCCATGATGTTCTTGACCGGATGACTTCCACCTACTTACTTTCCTGCTTGACAAGTGCTACAAAGCCTATCTTTGTCAAAGATAACATCTTTAACACCAATAATGTGATCGCCCTTGATAAGCTTATCTAGATTGCGCATGCCTGCATGTCCTAACCTTCTATGACATAGCCACCTTTAGATGATTTTGCAATGAGACAAGTACGAGGTTGGGCCTTTTTAGTGAAATCGACAATGTATAGATCACCTATACGAATACCGGTAAAGAGAATTTTATGATTATCAGATCGAAACACTTGGCAATCTACTTTAGTAAATAGCACATTGAAACCAAAGTCTGCTAGTCTAGATACGGAAAGAAGATTGTAACCAAGGGATTCAACAAGCATCACATTTTAAATGGAGCTATCATGAGATATGGACACCTTACCAAGGCCAAGTACCTTGCCCTTAGAGTTGTCTACAAAGGTCACGTAGCTTCGATGACCTTGATTAGGGGTGATCTCTTGGAACATGTCTTTATCACCAGTCATGTGATCCGTGCATCCGCCGTCGAGAATCCACTCTTTTCCATCGGACATGTAATCCTTGAAGTTTCCCATTAGACTTAAATTCTTCATGATCTTTTCATGCTCGATGTCGAACAACTCATTTTCATCATAGTATCCATGTTCTTCATTGTCGTCATTTTGTGGAATCTCCTCATCATAGAAACCAAGAGACTCGTTAGAATCGTAACCATGACAATGTTCAAGTTTATGAATATGAATGGCTTCAATAATAATGCCATTGACAGTTGTGACATCTCCTTTAGCATGCATAAGATCATGAAGCTCAAATAGGCATTTATCAAATTTTGGATCACTAGGCTTCATTTTCTGAAAAGCAACAATTTTATGAAGAATTTCATCAAGATTACTTAATGTAAGATTTGGATATCTTTTCTCCAAATCAGTCCACAAAGTATAAGCACATGCAAAGTTCTTCAATTGAGAAAGCACGAATCTTGGTAAGCCTCTAACAATAATATTGACAGTTCTAAGGTTACCAAGCATGTTAATTTCCTCTTCGTGTGTGGGATGCAATTCATCAATGGGGAGCACATAGCAATTTTCAATATGTTTTCTCAAATGGAATTTGTCAAATAGATCAATCATGGCATTCTTCCATCGACTATAGTACTCTCCATCAAGAATGGCCACTCTACAATACAAACTCTCCACACTATACACATCCATCTTCCTCCACGGTGATGAAGCCGAAGCAATGGAGACCAATGCTCTGATACCAATTGCGGGATCACTAGAAGAGTATGTCTAGAGGGGGTGAATCGACTACTAGCAAGAATTTAAAACTACCTCAAGCATAAGTTTAGGTGTTGGCAAATTTTAGCGATTATAGCAAGTCTAGTACACCCTACACATGCAACTCATCAAGTATAGTAGCGGAAATTAAATACATTGCACATGGAAGTAAAGAGTAGAGATAGGAAGATCAAACGCATGAAGGACACGAAGATTTTTCCCGTGGTTCTGATAGGTGGTGCTATTGTATGTGCATTTTTATGGGGTCTTCAACCCACGAAGGGTAACGGTTGCGAGAGTCCACGAAGGGCTCCACCCATAAGGGTCCACGAAGTAGCAACCTTGACTATTCCATAACAACTTCCGTCCACGAAGGACTAGCCTCACTATGGGTAGATCTTCACGAAGTAGGCGATCTCCTTGCCCTTACAAACTTCTTGGTTCACTCCACAACACAAAGTAGGAGGCTCCTAAGCGACACCTAACCAATCTAGGAGGCACCACCCTCAAAAATGTAATAGGCTTGATAATGTCAATGAACTCCTTTCTCTTGCGCTTCAAGATGATAGACTCCTCAACACACAATCACTCTCTCACACATTTGGATTTGGTGGAAGAGATTGATTGGGTGGAAAGCAACTTGGGGAGGCTATGATAGAGGCGAAGTTGTCCTTGTCTTTCGATGAGATGGTGGCTATCATTTTGGTGGAGTAGACTTTGACGATCCGACTACGAACGTGTGAAGACGTCGCGCCTTAGCAATCGCTAAACCAACTCCGAGAGGTTATTGTTGGGGAACGTCACATGGGAAACAAAAAATTTCCTACGCACACGCAGATCTATCCATGGTGATGAGCATCTATGAGAGGGAGAGTGGATCTTCGTACCCTTGCAGATTGCTAAGCGGGAAGCGTTAAGAAACGCGGTTGGTGTAGTTGAACGTCTTCGCGATCCAAATCGCCGTGCGTCCCGCGATCCAATCACGATCCGTCCCGCGATCTAGATCACGATCCGTCCCACAAACTTGATCATGATCCTTCCGATCTAGCGCCGAACGGACGGCACCTCCGCGTTCAGCACACGTACATCTTGATGACGATCTCCGCCGTCTTGATCCAGCAAGAAGGAGTGGAGAGGTAGAAGAGTTCTCCGGCAGCGTGACGACGCTCCAACAATGGTGGTGGAGCAATTCCGGCAGGGCTTCGCCTAAGCACTGTAGAAATCCGATCTAGAGGAGAAACTATGCACTAGAGGAACGGGTAGCACGTGGCTGAAAAACTAGTGCAAACCCCCCCAAACCCTCTAGTATATATAGGAGGAGAGGAGGAGAGGAGGCAGCCTTGGCTTCCAAGCCAAGCTGGTTCGGCTGAACCTACTAGGAGAGGAGGACTCCTCCTCCAATCCTAGTAGGACTAGGATTGCTCCTTTTTGCCTTTTTCCCCACCTTTTCCTATTGGTTTTTTTCATCCAACCACACAGGCCTTGTGTGGGAGTTTCCACCAGCCCACTAAGGGCTGATATTCCCTCTCCCACAGCCCATGAAGCCTCTTGAGTCGAAATACCCCTCCGGGAGGCCTCCCGGTACACTCCCGGCACTCCCGGTACACTACCGATGAGCCTGAAACTTTTCCGACGACCAAAACAGGACTTCCTATATATGAATCTTTACCTCCGGACCATTCCGGAGCTCCTCATGGCATCCGGGATCTCATCCGGGACTCCGAACAACCTTCGGTCACCACCATACATAACTCTATACTACCAAAACGTCACCAAACCTTAAGTGTGCAGACCCTGCGGGTTCGAGAACTATGTAGACATGACCGAGACACCTCTACGATCAATAATCAATAGCGGGACCTGGATGCCCATATTGGTTCCTACATATTCTACGAAGATCTTTATCGTTTGAAGCTCTATGTCAAGGATTCAGTTAATCCCGTATGATGTTCCCTTTGTTCTTCGGTATGTTACTTGCCCGAGATCCGATCGTTGGTATCTCCATACCTAGTTCAACCTTGTTACTGGCAAGTCTCTTTACTAGTTCCGTAATACAAGATCCCGTGACCAACACTTAGTCACATTGCTTGCAAGGCTTATTGTGATGTTGTATTACCGAGTGGGCCCTGAGATACCTCTTCGTCACACGGAGTAACAAATCCCAGTCTTGATCCATGCCAACTCAACATACACTCTCGGAGATACCTGTAGAGCACCTTTATAGTCACCCAGTTACGTTGCGACGTTTGATACACACAAGGCACTCCTCCGATGTCCGTGAGTTGCATGATCTCATGGTCATAGGAACATATACTTGACAAGCAGAAAACAGTAGCAATAAACTGACACGATCATATGCTATGTTTGTAGTTTGGGTCATGTCCATCACATCATTCTCCTAATGATGTGATCTCGTTATCAAATGACATCACATGTCAATGGCTAGAAACCTTGACCATCTTTGATCAACGAGCTAGTTCACTAGAGGCATACTAGGGACAGAGTGTTGTTTATTTACCCACACATGTAATGTGTTTACAATTAATACAATTATAGCATGGATAATAAACGATTATCATGAACAAGGAAATACAATAATAAACACTTCATTTATTGCCTCTAGGGCATATTTCCAATAGTCTCTCACTTTCACTAGAGTCAATAATCTAGTTCACATCACTATCTGATTTACATTGTAATGAGTCGAACACCCATGCAGTTCTGGTGTTGATCATGTTTAGCCCTTGGAAGAGGTTTAGTCAACGGGTCTGCAACATTCAGATCCGTGCACTTTGCAAATATTTATGTCTTTCTCCATGATGTAATCGCGGATGGAGTTGAAGCGTCAGTTTATGTGTCTGGTCCTCTTGTGAAACCTTGGTTCCTTGGCCAGAGCAATGGCACCAGTGTTGTCACAAAATAGGTTCACTGGATTCAGTGCACTGGGCACTACTCCAAGATCAGTCATGAACTGCTTCATCCACACACCTTCCTTCGCCGCCTCCGAGGCTGCGATGTACTCCGCTTCGCACGTAGAATCGGCTACCACGCTTTGCTTGGAACTGCACCAGCTTACCGCTCCCCCGTTGAGAATAAATACATATCCGGTTTGCGATTAGAGTCATCCGTATCAGTGTCAAAGCTTGCATCGACGTAACCCCTTACGACGAGCTCTTCATCAGTTCCATAAACGAGAAACATTTCCTTTGTCCTTTTCAGGTACTTAAGGACACTCTTGACCGCTACCCAGTGCTCCATTCTAGGATCACTTTGAAACCTTCCGGCCATACTTATGGCAAGGCTGACATTGGGTCTTGTGCATAGCATTGCATACACGATAGAGCCTATGGCTGAAGCATAGGGGATGACACTCATCTTTTCTCTATCTTCTGTAGTCACTGGCATTGAGTCTTACTCAAATTCACACCTTGTAACACAGGCAAGAACCCCTTCTTGGACTGATCCATTTTGAACTTCTTCAAAACTTTATCAAGGTATGTGCTTTGTGAAAGTGCTATTAAGCGTCTCGATCTATCTCTATAGATCTTAATGCCTAATATGAAAGCAGCTTCTCCTAGGCCCTTCACTGAAAAACTCTTGTTCAAATATTCCTTCACGCTTTCCAGCATTTCTATATTGTTTCCAATCAGCAATATGTTATCCACATATAACACTAGAAACGCTATAGAGCTCCCACTCACTTTCTTGTAAATACAAGCTTCTCCATAAACTTGTATAAACTCAAACTCTTTGATCACCTCATCAAAATGCTTATTCCAACTCTGAGATGCTTGCACCAACCCATAAATGGATCGCTGGAGTTTGCAAACTTTGTCAGCATTCTCTCGATCGACAAACCCTTCTGGTTGCATCATATACAACTCTTCCTCAAGGAAACCGTTGAGGAACGTTGTTTTGACATCCATCTGCCAAATTTCATAGTCGAAATAAGCAGCTATTGCTAACATGATTCTGACAGACTTAAGCATCGCTACGGGTGAGAAAGTCTCATCGTAGTCAACTCCTTGAACTTGTGAAAAACCCTTTGCCACAAGTCGAGCTTTATAGACGGTGACATTACCGTTCGCGTTTGTCTTCTTCTTAAAGATCCATTTGTTCTAAATGGCCTTTCGCCCTTCAGGTAATACTTCCAAAGTCCATACTTTGTTTTCATACATGGATCCCATCTCAGATTTCATGGCCTCCAACCATTTCTAGGAATCCGGGCCCATCACCGCTCCTTCATAGCTCGTAGGTTTATTGTTGTCCAACAACATGACCTCCAAGACAGAGTTGCCGTAGCACTCAGGAGTAGTACGCGCTCTTGTCGACCTACGAGGTTCAATAGTAGCTTGATCCGAAGCTTCATGATCATCATCATTAACTTCCTCTTCTACCGTCGTAGGTTCCACAGAAACATCTTTCTGCACCGCGCTACTTTCTGGTTGAAGTAAAGGTTCAATAACCTCATCAAGCTCTATTTTCCTCCCACTCAATTCTTTCGAGAGAAACTATTTCTCAAGAAATGTTCCGTTCTTAGCGACAAACACTTTGCCTTCGGATCTAAGATAGAAGGTATACCCGACTGTCTCTTTCGGGTATCCTATGAACATGCATTTTTCCGCTTTGGGTTCCAGCTTTTCAGGCTGAAGCTTTTTGACATAAGCATCACATCCCCAAACTTTAAGAAATGACAACTTTGGCCTCTTGCCAAACCACAGTTCATATAGCGTCGTCTCAACGGATTTCGATGGTGCCCTATTTAAAGTGAATGCAACTGTCTCTAATGCATAACCCCAAAACGATAGTGGCAAATCAGCAAGAGACATCATAGAACGCACCATATCTAATAAGGTTCGATTACGACATTCGGACACACCATTACGCTGTGGTGTTCCGGGCGGTGTCAACTGTGAAACAATTCCACACTGTCTTAAGTGACTGCCAAACTCATAACTCAGATATTCACCTCCTCGATCAGATCACAGGAACTTAATCTTCTTGTTACGATGTTCTCAACTTCACTCTGAAATTGCTTGAACTTTTCAAATGTTTCAGACTTGTGTTTCATTAAGTAAATATACCCATATCTACTTAAGTCATCAGTGAAGGTGAGAAAATAATGATATCCACCACACGTTGTAACATTCATTGGACGACACACATCAGTATGTATGATTTCCAATAAGTCACTCGCCTGTTCCATTTTTCCAGAGAACGGCGTTTTAGTCATCTTGCCCATGACGCATGGTTCACATGTGTCAAGTGATTCAAAATCAAGTGACTCCAAAAGTCCATCAACATGGAGCTTCCTCATGCGTTTTACACCAATATGACCTAAACAGTAGTGCCACAAGAAAGTGGTACTATCATTATCAACTCTACATCTTTTGGCATCAATGTTATGAACATGTGTGTCATCACTATCAATATTCAATATGAATAAACCCCTAACATTGGGTGCATGACCATAAAAGATATTACTCATATAAATAGAACAACCTTTATTCTCTGATTTAAATGAGTAACCGTCTCGCAATAAACAAGATCCAGATATAATGTTCATGCTTAACGCAGGCACTAAATAACAATTATTCAGGTTCATCACTAATCCCGATGGTAATCGAAGAGAGAGCGTGCGGACGGTGATCACATCAACCTTGGAACCATTTCCCACGCGCATCGTCACTTCGTCCTTTGTCAGCCTTCATTTATTCCATAGTTCCTGCTTTGAGATGCAAATGTGAGCAACCGAACCGGTATCAAATACCCAGGCATTACTACGAGAGCTAGTAAGATACACATCAATAACATGTATATCATATATACCTTGTTTGTCGTTGGCCGCCTTCTTGTCAGCCAGGTACTTGGGGCAGTTCCGCTTCCAGTGACCAGTTCCCTTGCAATGAAAGCACTCGGTTTCTGGCTTGGGTCCATGCTTGGGCTTCTTTACAGGAGTAGCAACTGCTTTGCCATCCTTCTTGGTTTTACCCTTCTTGCCCTTGCCCTTGACCCTGCCATTTTTCTTGAAACTAGTGGTTTTATTAACCATCAACACTTGATGTTCTTTCTGGATTTCAGACTCAGCGACTTTTAGCATCGCAAACAGCTCGGCGACTGACTTGTTCATCCCGTGCATGTTATAGTTCATCACAAAGCTCTTGTAACTAGGTGGCAGTGATTGAAGAACTCTGTCAGTGATCGCCTCTGGCGGAAGGGCAATTCCCAACTCCGCTAGACGAGTTGAATACCCAGACATTCTGAGTATATGTTCACTAATAGACCCGTTCTCCTCCATCTTGCAAGCATAGAACTTATCGGAGGTTTCATACCTCTCGATCTGGGCGTTCTTCTGAAAGATAAACTTCAACTCCTGGAACATCTCATATGCTCCATGACGTTCAAAACGTCTTTGAAGTCCTGGTTCTAAGCCATACAATATCGCACACTGAACTATTGAGTAATCTCCAGTACGTGCCTCCCAAGCGTTCTTAACGTCTTCGGAGGTCATGTCTTCTGGTTGGTCACCAAGCGGTGCATCAAGGACATATGATTTCTGGGAAGCCGTGAGGATAATCCTCAGTTTACGGGCCCAGTCAACATAGTTACTTCCATCATCTTTCAACTTAGCTTTCTCTAGGAACGCATTAAAATTCAGGGGTGCTACTGCGCGAGCCATTGATCTACAACATAAATAAGCAAAGTTCACTTAGACTATTGTTCAAGATAATGAGTTTAGTTAATAAAATTACTAAAGCTCCGACTCAAATTGACATCCCTCAGGTCATCTGAGTGTCACATGATCCAAATCCACCAACTCAAGTCCGATCATCACGTGAGTTGAGGTGGCTTCAATGGTGAACATCATTATGTTGATCATATCTACTATATGACTCATGTTCGACCTTTCGGTCTCTTGTGTTCCGAGGCCATGTATGTACATGCTAGGCTCGTCAAGTTTAACCCGAGTGTTCTGCGCGTGCAACACTGGCTTGCACCCGTTGTATGTGAATGTAGAGTCTATCACACCCGATCATCACGTGGTGTCTCAACACGACGAACTTTCGCAATGGTGCACACTCGGGGAGAACACAATTTATCTTGAAATTTAAGTGAGGGATCACCTTATAATGCTACCGTCGTACTAAGCAAAACAATGTGCATAAAAGGATTAACATCACATGCAATTCATAAGTGACATCATATGGCCATGAACTTGTGCTTTAGATCTCCATCTTGAAAGCACCGGCATGATCTCCATCGTCACCAGCACGACACCATGATATCCATCAACGTGTCGCCGTCGGGGTTGTCACGCCCTGCATGCTTATACTACTATTGCTACCGTTTAGCTATAAAGTAAAGCATTACATAGCGCTTAATGATTGACACGCACGTCATACAATAATTAAAGACAACCCTATGGCTCCTGCCGGTTGCCATACTCATCGACATGCAAGTCGTGAAATTCTATACATCACATGATCATCTCATACATGACATATATCACATCATGTAATTGGCCATATCACATCACAACATACCCTGCAAAAACAAGTTAGACGTCCTCTAATTGTTGTTGCATGTTTTACGTGGCTGCTACGGGTTTCTAGCAAGAACAATTCTCACCTACGCATAAACCACAACAGTGATACATAATTTGCTTTTCAACCTTCTCAAGGACCGCCTTTGTCGAATCCGATCCAACTAAAGTGAGAGAAACAGTCAACCGCAAGCCATCTAGGCAACATGTTGCGTCGAGGGAACCGGTCTCTCGTAAGCGTACGAGTAATGTTGGTCCGGGCCGCTTCATCTCACAATACGCTGAACCAAAATACGACCAAGGGAGGAAGCAATCTAAGCATCAATGCCCACCAACCTTTTGTGTTCTACTCGAGATCTCATCAACACATAGACCTAGCTCTGATACCATAGTTGGGGAACGTCGTATGGGAAACAAAAATTTTCCTATGCACACGCAGATCTATCCATGGTGATGAGCATCTACGAGAGGGAGAGTGGATCTACGTATCCTTGTAGATCACTAAGCGGGAAGCGTTAAGAAACGCGGTTGGTGTAGTCGAACGTCTTCGCGATCCAAATCGCCGTGCGTCCCGCGATCCAATCACGATCCGTCCCACGAAGTTGATCACGATCCGTCCCACGAACTTGATCACGATCCTTCCGATCTAGCGCCGAACGGACGGCACCTCCGCGTTCAGCACACGTACAACTTGATGACGATCTCCGCCGTCTTGATCCAGCAAGAAGGAGCAGAGAGGTAGAAGAGTTCTCCGGCAACGTGACGACGCTCTGGCGATGGTGGTGGAGCAATTCCGGCAGGGCTTCACCGAAGCACTGCAGAAATCCGATCTAGAGGAGAAACTATGCACTAGAGGAACGGGTAGCGCATGGCTGAAAAACTAGTGCAAAACCCCCCAAACCCTCTAGTATATACAGGAGGAGAGGAGGAGAGGAGGCAGCCTTGGCTTCCAAGCCAAGCTGGTTCGGCTGAACCTACTAGGAGAGGACTCCTCCTCCAATCCTAGTAGGACTAGGATTGCTCCTTTTTGCCTTTTTTCCACCTTTTCCTATTGGGTTTTTTCCTCCAGCCACATGGGCCTTGTGTGGGAGTTTCCACCAGCCCACTAAGGGCTGATATTCACTCTACCATAGCCCATTAAGCCTCTTGGGTCGAAATACCCCTCCCGGAGGCCTCCCGGTACACTACCGGCACTCCCGGTACACTACCGATGAGCCCGAAACTTTTCCGGCGACCAAAACAGGACTTCCTATATATGAATCTTTACCTCCGGACCATTCCAGAGCTTCTCGTGACGTCCGGGATCTCATTCGGGACTCTGAACAACCTTCGTTCACCACCATACATAACTCTATACTACCGAAACGTCACCAAACCTTAAGCATGCAGACCCTGCGGGTTCGAGAACTATGTAGACATGACCGAGACACCTCTGCGGTCAATAACCAATAGCGGGACCTGGATGCCCATATTGGTTCCTACATATTCTACGAAGATCTTTATCGGTCGAACCTCTATGTCAAGGACTCAGTTAATCCCGTATGATGTTCCCTTTGTTCTTCGGTATGTTACTTGCCCGAGATCCGATCGTCGGTATCTCCATACCTAGTTCAACCTCGTTACCGGCAAGTCTATTTACTCGTTCTGTAATACAAGATCTCGTGACCAACACTTAGTCACATTACTTGCAAGGCTTATTGTGATGTTGTATTACCGAGTGGGCCCTAAGATTCCTCTCCGTCACACGGAGTAAAAAATCCCACTCTTGTTCCATGCCAACTCAACAGACAGCCTCGGAGATACTTGTAGAGCACCTTTATAGTCACCCAGTTACGTTACGACGTTTGATACACACAAGGCACTCCTTCGATGTCCGTGAGTTGCATGATCTCATGGTCATAGGAACATATACTTGACAAGCAGAAAACAGTAGCAATAAACTGACACGATCATAAGCTACGTTTGTAGTTTGGGTCTTATCCATCACATCATTCTCCTAATGATGTGATCCCGTTATCAAATGACATCACATGTCAATGGCTAGGAAACCTTGACCATCTTTGATCAACGAGCTAGTTCACTAGAGGCATACTAGGGACAGAGTGTTGTTTATTTACCCACACATGTAATGTGTTTCCAATTAATACAATTATAGCACGGATAATAAACGATTGTCATGAACAAGGAAATACAATAATAAACACTTTATTTATTGCCTCTAGGGCATATTTCCAACAGTTATTGACCATGCCGGAGCACGATCAACCTGACCACGAGGGTTTGTTTCCTGCGCACAAACGAAGAACAAGCAAAAAAATAAGATTGCAATCTGGATATTGCGAATATAAGAGGAAAGCTTTATTGATGGAAGTGGGGTTCCGCGACGCCTTTGTCTGGTCGTGGAACACAAAGGAAGAACGCGAAGTTGTAGCTATGGCGAACTTGTAATCTAAACAAAACCCCCAAACCTAAAACGAAGCCCTAAGGGCTGTATATATGGGGGAATAGAGGGGAATTTCATGGCCCTTGGAGGAGGGGTCCGAAACAGACCCTAACCCAGTTTCCCCATTCATACGAACTCTAAAAACAACCTATAATATGGTATTCCGAAATTACATGGGCCTGGCCCAAAAATAAGGTGGCGCAACACCTATATTAGCCTATGGACGAATTTTATAAAGTGGCATCATGCATATTTCGTCCAAGGCTTCCCGTTTCCATTATGATGGCTTCAATGTGCGAAAATCATCACTGGAAGCTCCATTGTTCTTTCCCGCGTGCGCACCTTCTCCTCCATGCTTGATCCCGCTCCAATGGTCATCCTTCTTGTCCATGCTAGGTACTTCATTCATAAGTAAAACAAAATTATCTAATTTAGGCAGCATCATATGTTCATGAATATTAGAAGGATTTCCAAGAAACGAAAGTACCTGGTAATTCAATTGACATGCGCGAGGTCTAGTAATTGGTCCTATATGTATATCAGTCGGGGTTGTGAGTGTAACATTAGTAGGGATGTCCTCATCATCCTCCCCTTCTTGAACTGAAGTCGTCCTTGACGAAAGCTCATCTTCCTCACCCAAATAAGGCTTCAAATCTACAATGTTAAAAGTGGGGCTAACCCCAAACTCTGCAGGCAGCTCAAGTTTATATGCATTATCATTTATTTTCTCTAACACCTTAAAAGGACCACGAGCACATGGCATTAGCTTTGACTTGCGCAAATCAGGAAATCTATCCTTACGCAAATGTAACCAAACAAGATCTCCAGGTGCAAAGACAACATGTTTTCTACCCTTATCTCCACCAAGTTTGTATTTAGCACTCATACGCTCAATGTTCTCCTTAGTTAACTCATGAATCTTTAATATCAATTCAGCATGTTCTTTAGCATCAAAATTAACCTTCTCCGAAGATGGAAGAGGCAACAAATCAATAGGTGCACGAGGTAAGAAACCATACACAACTTCAAAAGGGCACATCTTAGTGGTAGAATGTAGCAAACGATTATAGGAAAATTCAGTATGAGGCAAGCATTCTTCCCACATTTTCAGGTTATTCTTCAAAACAGCCCTAAGCATAGTAGACAATGATCTATTGACTACTTCAGTTTGGCCATCAGTTTGGGGATGGCATGTAGTACTAAAAAGCAGTTTAGTCCCCAACTTAGCCCATAAACATCTCCAAAAGTGGCTAAGAAATTTAGCATCGCGATCTGAAACAATGGTATTTGGCACACCATGCAACCGAATAATTTCACGAAAGAACAAATCAGCAACATGAGCATCATCATCACTTTTATGACATGGTATAAAGTGTGCCATTTTGGAAAATCTATCCACGACAACAAATATGCTATCCCTCCCCTTCTTTGTTCGAGGTAAACCTAAAACAAAGTCCATAGATATATCCTCCCAAGGAACACTAGGTACAGGCAAAGGCATATATAAACCATGAGGACTGAGTCATGACTTAGCTTTTTGACATGTAGTGCAGCGAGCAACAAAACGCTCAACATCCCGTCTCATCTTTGGCCAAAAGAAATGTGTAGAAAGTACGTCCTCCATCTTCTTCACGCCAAAGTGTCCCATTAATCCCCCTCCGTGCGCCTCTTGTAACAACAAAAGACAAACGGAGCTAGCTGGAATGCATAGCTTGTTAGCACAAAACACAAATCCATCATTAATAACGAACTTTTTCCATGTTCTCCCTTCTTTACAATTCTGCAACACATCTCTAAATTCAGCATCATGCACATATTGATCTTTGATGGTCTCCAAACCAAATATTTTAAAGTCAAGTTGTGAAAGCATAGTATAACGACGAGACAATACATCAGCAATAACATTTTCTTTACCCTTCTTGTGTTTAATGACATAAGGGAAAGTCTCAATGAATTCAACCCATTTAGCATGTCTACGGTTCAGTTTTGCTTGACTTTTACTATGTTTCAAAGATTCATGATCAGAATGTATACCAAATTCTTTGGGCCATAAATAATGTTGCCATGTTTCCAACGTCCGAACAAGAGCATATAATTCCTTATCATAAGTAGAATAATTCAGACTAGGCCCACTCAATTTTTTAGAAAAGTACGCAACAGTTTTACCATCTTGTAATAACACACCTCCTAACCCAATTCCACTAGCATCACATTCAAGCTCGAAAGTCTTATTAAAATCAGGAAGTTGGAGTAAAGGAGCATGTGTTAACTTATCTTTTAAGACCATGAAGGCTTCTTCCTATGCGGTACCCCAAGCAAAAGGCACGTCCTTCTTTGTAAGCTCATTGAGAGGCGCAACAATGGTGCCGAAATCTCTCACAAAATGCCTATAGAAACCAGCAAGGCCAAGAAAACTCCTCACTTGTCTAACCGTTTTGGGCTGCGACCAACTCTTAATAGCTTCAATCTTGGCTTTATCAACTTCAATTCCCTGTGGAGTAACAACATAGCCAAGAAAAGAGACTCGGTCGGTGCAAAAGGTGCACTTCCCAAGGTTACCAAACAAACATGCATCACGTAGGGCAATAAAACAACACGTAAATGTTCCAAATGTTCCTCCAAAGATCTACTAAAAATCAGTATATCATCAAAATATACTACCACAAATCGTCCAATGAAAGCACGTAAAACCTCGTTCATTAATCTCATGAAAGTGCTAGGTGCATTTGTTAACCCAAAAGGCATGACTAACCACTCATATAATCCGAACTTAGTTTTAAATGCTGTTTTCCATTCATCTCCCAATTTCATATGAATTTGATGGTATCCACTATGCAAATCAACTTTGGAGAAAATTGTAGAGCCACTTAATTCATCAAGCATATCATCTAACCTAGGAATAGGATGATCATAATGAATAGTAATATTATTAATAGCTCTACAATCCACTGACATACGCGATGTACCATCCTTTTTCGGCAGTAAAATAATAGGAACAACACAAGGACTAAGGGATTCGCGTATATAACCTTTGTCAAGCGGCTCTTGTACTTGACACATAATCTCCTTCGTCTCCTCTGGATTGGTACGGTATGGCGCACAGTTGGGTAGCGATGCCCCAGGAATTAAGTCAATCTGAAGCTCAATCCCTCAAATAGGTGGCAATCCCGGTGGCACATCTTGTGGAAAGACGTCAGCAAACTCCTGCAAGATGTTAATGACAGCAGGAGGCAAAGAGGGAGGAATGTCCTCGAATGAAAACAACACCTCTTTGCATACAAAAGCATAGCAAACAGATTTAGTAACATCCAACGCAGTAATATTAGATTTAGTAGCAAGTAAACATCCACTCTTTAATTTTATTTCAGATGCAACATTAGATGATGGTTTATTAGGCTTATGTTGTTGCTCAAATTCCTTTGATACAATCTGATTTTCACTCTTATGTAGCTCCTGTTTGCTTTACTAGCTCTAGCAATGTCATCTTTCATAATATGTTCGGGAGACATAGGAAGCAACATGATATTTTGATCCTTATGAACAAGAGTATATTGATTTGTCCTACCATGGTGTACAATTTTTTTATCAAATTGCCATGGTCTACCAATTAAAATAGAACATGCTTGCATGGGTACCACATCACAATCCACATAATCAGAATATGTAGCAATGCTAAAATGCACACGAACAGTATATGTTACCTTAACCTTGCCACTGTTGTTGAACCATTGGATGAAATAAGGATGAGGATGTGGTCTGGTGGTTAGAGACAACTTCTCCACCATCTCCATGCTAGCCAAGTTATTGCAACTCCCTCCATCGACGATGGCACAAACAGAATGCTCCTTCACAACTCCCTTTGTGTGGAACAAGTTGTGCCTCTGATTTTGCACAACCTGTGTAACCTGCACACTGAGAACACGTTGATCAACTAAACTTTCATACCTGTTAGCGTAATCAGCAGCCATGTAGTGTGTCTCTGGTTATGTATCCTCGCCACCCTTTTCTTCACTCGTAATGAGAGCCAAAGTCTCCTCATCATAATCACTAGCAAACGCATATCCACCATCCTCAGTAACAATCATTACACGCTTGGAAGGGCATTCTCTCGCAAATTGACCTCCATCCTTGCAACGACGACATATAACCTGATGTGTTTGCCCTATGGATGCAATAGATGAAGAAGAGCTCTGTGCAGGCCCAGAAGGTGTGCTCTTCACGGAGGGTGGAGTAGGAGCCTGTTTCCTGGTATCTCGGTTGGAGTTGGAGGTTGAACTAGGTGGTGTTGCAGGGGGACGTGCGGAAGTAGAGGAGGTACGTGGCGTCCACGATGAAGTGCGACCTGCAGAAAAAGTAGTTCTCACCATTGCCTGTCGATCCTGCACTTCACCTTCAGCTTTGCAAGCAAGATGAAATAAACGAGTGATAGTGTTATACTCCTTATACTCTAGAATAGTCTGAATCTCTCTATTTAATCCACCCATAAAACGTGCAAGCATAGCTTCATTCTCCTCAACAAGACCACATCTAATCATGCCAGTTTGTAATTCCTGATAATATTCCTCTATAGAATTTTTTCCTTGTCTTAAGCGCTGCAAATTTTGAAGCAATTCACGTTGATAATAAGGTGGAACCCAACGATTACGCATAGCAGCTTTCAAGGCAGCCCGAGTAGTTGGAATATTAACATGATGTATTCTACAATGTTCTGACCACCAAACACAAGCAAAACTAGTGAATGAACAAACAACAACAGCAACACGTCTATCCTTAGGAAATTGTAAGCATGTAAAACGTTGTTCTGTTTCTAACTCCCATGTAACATATATATCAGGAACATATCTACCCTCAAATGTCAAAATATTCAATTTAAGTTTAGGGAGATGGTCATGATCCCGTACCTGTGGGGGTGGTACAGCCCTACCGTTACGGTTGTAGCCATGTGGACGACTTGGTGCGTATGGTGGTGGTTGCCCCTGAGGCTAATCTGTAGCAACCTCTCCCTCATCATCATAATCACCATCATAATCCTCAACCTACTCAACGATAGTAGCAGTAGGAGCCACAAAAGTAGCAACAGTATCAACAGTACCAGTATGTTGGGCTTGGCCGAGAGGCACACGTCGCGCTCGTCGTTCGAGAGGGATACGAGCTGCATCTGGTGGTGGTAGACAGGCAAGCACCTCATTGAACTTGGCGTCCATCTTGGTGTCGAATATCTTCTCCAAACCATCTAGATTCTCCATGGCCTCTCCAAGGTTGTTCACAAAGTCTTGTACCTGGTCAACCATCATTTGCTCAAATTTATCATGGAGTGCTTTGTTTTTCATGCTCTCCCAGTCGATCTCATCGTCTTGTGATCCTGGCATGATTAGCAGCAAGAGGAAACACACATAAATATGAAACCTATAGACTACTGGGAAGTGGTGGTGGTGTGTCACAAATCCTTCAGGCGAATATCAAATTCTTACCAGTTCTTACCCAGCAGCAGGCGGTGATCGGCAACCGTTGTAGTCAAAACTCTCAAAGCTTGGATAGAGCGATTGCCAGGTGGTGTCAAAACACACGACGTAGATGTATGTGGAGCTAGGATGGCTTATAATATGGTAGCAAAAAGGGTCAACAATAATCAATTCAGAGATGCAAAATTGAATAAACGCTCAACGATGGTACTGTGCTAGTCCTGGCTAGACAATGCTAGAGATGCAATGCAAGCCTAAAACACCAACAAAATCACGACGCTACACGTAATCAAGGGAAGAGCACACTCTCAATTTTTTTATTTTTTCGGTGCCTTTTTTGCGCTTTTTTTGCTTAGAAAATCACTACAATGGCGAGTGTCTCAAAACTCTTCCCAAGTCGTATAAGCAAGATAGGCACGGATTTTTTTGACTAATTTGTTTTTCTAGAGCGATTCGGGGGTTGCGACGACAAAAAATTTCGACAAAAATCACTATGATGGCAAGTGTCTCGAAACGCTCCGGAGAACCTAAAATCAAGATAGGGAAAAATATTTTCAGCCGATTTTTGGGGCCAAAATGTGCTCTGCAAAGCATGCCAGACTCTTTTTTTTTCCTCACACCTACTTAGGTAGCAAAACGCGAATCCAAAATCAAAAGGATCTTGAAACTAAACCTAAAACGAGATGGACTCGGATTGGTGGCAGATTTGTGGTGGTATATATGGACACCAATGGATAGGGATGGTGGGTGGTGATATATAGCATCGGTGATGATGGTTGTGGTATATGGCTACTATGAAGACGATGTGGTGGCGGTGTGCCAACCTGTGAATAGAACTCAAAATTCTTAAGGGCTAGACACTAAGACCAGCTGTAACATCCCAAAATTCCATTTTGGAATGTTATGATATAGCTATGCATCTATCATCATCATTGCTTGATTGTATGTGTTAGTTGAAATGCCTCTTCTGAATTCCAGAAAAGCTCTTTCTACTTTTCCCTATGTTGCTTTCACCTATTGGAAACTTTGGTTAAATGTTCAAAATAAGAGGGGTGTAACATGACACTCCACACCAGGGTCAAATTGGTGATCTATTTGAACAAAAATAACCAGGGGTTATTTTGAAAATATTTGCAAAAAGGATTTAAAAACAATTAGGCAATTTCTGAAAATATTTTTTTTCAAAGTGTTCAAATGACAGAATAAAAATGTTCATTAAATAGCATTTATTATTCTGTAAATTTCGATATATAATACCCCTATATTTAGAGACGATTTGAATGCTTTAAATGTTTTTGAATGTCTTTGGAAAATTATTAAAGGAAACGGTAACGGTTACTCTATTAAACGGGCCGGCCCACGGACAGTTATTCGCGCATTTATTACCGATCGGCCGACCGCGCGTAACGGACACGCTCTCCTCTCGCTGACACTGGACCCCACCCCGACCGACCGTTACTACCGAACGGTCATCTCCCTCCTCCCCCGCGCGCGCCAGAGATCCTCGCCGGCCGTTTCTTTCCCTCCCGGATCTCTCTCCTCTCTTAACTCCCCGCACCCCCGAGCACCCTATAAGTAGCCGACCACTCCCCGCATCCATTTCCCCCCGAGCCCCCTCTCTCTCTCGCCGGAAGGCTGCCGCAATTGCACGCCGGAGTAGCCACCCCCACCGGATCTCCCGTCGACCGTAGCCACCAATTCCGACCACCTCTCGCCCAACCGACCTCACCTTTCGACTCCGGAGACCCGTCGCCGTCGCCCGGACCATTCCACTGTCTTCCCCGACCACCGGAGCACCACGCCGTCGACTTCGCCGCCTTCGGATCCACCGGAGAACCCCCCCCCGACGCCGGCGACTTTACCCCGTGAGCACTCCCACCCCTCCGATCCAAAACCCACGGTCCAGATTAGAACGGATTTAAATCCAAACCGTTTTCCTTTATGGACCGATCGCCCACCCGTAACCCTCGCGCGCACAACCCCCTTAGCCAATCGGACAGCGCCACGTAGCCCCCTGGCCGTTGCAAGTCAGGTTTCTTTTCTGTTTTTGTTTTAATTAACAGAATGATTTCAAAATTTGTTTTAACTATATCTTTTAATATATTTAGTGTTTTGAGTTGATTCTTTTTGCAATAGCTCACATTTTTCATGTAGTTTCACCCTGTACTTTTAAATTTCAAATTTGAACTATAAAATTTGAATTGAATCAAATTTGCTTAAAATCTTCAAATTTGTATAACTAGAGTTTGAAAATAGATTTTGACATGAATCTTTTTGCTACTGTTTGGTATTAGTTAGGACTACCTTCATGCTTAGTTTGAAGATATTTAGGATATATTTGATTAATGTTTTAACAAAAAAAACAGAATCTGCCTAGTATTATAATATAGTTTTATATACTTAGTTTTAATTAGTTTAAATTTAGATTTGGTTTCATTTGTTTATTAGGTTTTGTTAATAAACATTTAGTGTTTTCACTCACTGTTAATAAAAATATAAATTTGCTTAGTTTAATTTTATTTAACATAGGAATCACAACTTCTTTTCAAATAGGTTAATTTGATTAAAACAACTAGTTAGTAATAGTTTTGTTTTGCTCTCTTGTTAGTAAAACTATATTTGTTCCATTTAGTGTTTATCAAAACTTTTACAAACTTTACAAAAGTTTTCTCAACAAACTTAGATTCAAAATAGTTTTATTAAGATAGTAGTGTTTTATCAATCACCTCCTAGTAAACAAAACTTTGTGTGTTTTCTTACTTGAGATTTGTGCATTGTTTTGTATTGATTGTTTACTAGTTCTTGGTTGATGTTATGAGTTGTTATTTTGTTGTATACTTATTGGAGTGCTTGTTTGTTTCGTTAGATTATCCGGAGTGCGAAGCTTGTTACTTAGAGTCACTCACGTACGAAGATCATCAATCAGGCAAGTCACTTTGACCATGTTTACCCATGTTTTATATGCATTAGTTCTACCATCTCCCCAATTGCATGCAAGATAGGTTAGTTGGAAACTTGGTTACATTGTAGTAGTATCATGTGGTAGGTACCCCCCCTCAACCTCTTTGACACATTGGCCCCGGGAAACGTTGTTTTACCTTTTGTTATGCTATTAGTAGACGGGGTTGGTTGTGTGATTCATGAGAGTTGAGAGAGTTAATAATTTCAAGACCTACATAATGATCAAGATTCAAGACTCCAAGTTTTCAACATACCTCTGGGTGGATGATGGTTGAACGGCACCCTGGAGAAACCAGTGGATTTGCCTAGGTGATGCTGGAGATGGCCAGTATTCACGCGGAAAGGTCCACCCAGGCACAAAGAGATGGATGGATGCTTTAAAACCCAAGGCTTACCTGCACAGCCACAAGTCATTATGGGCTCTGGCTTGGTTGGATATCGTGGTGACCCTGGACAGGCGGTGGTACGAGAGGTAGAAGAACGGTAGGAAAGGATGGGCACCGACAGAGTCGCAGGGAAACCCTTTGGAAGACCATGTTTTGGTCATCCGTTTCTCAAACACCCTGAAGTGCGAGAAATCAAACGGAGGCGACCAAATCTTGTGGGGAACGTGTGCAAAACTCTGCAGAGTATTCAAAACCTAATCGATTAGCCGTGTCCACGGTCATGGACGACTTGAGCCAAAGGAATTGAAACTTCCGGAACTCTCAACACAATTAATAATGAGGATGTGGGTATATTCAAATTGGGAATGAGAAGTGGTTGGTGGAACCATCTCATTAATCAACAAACTTAGTAATATTTTGCTTAACCCCTCCCTTGATGTAGGAAAAACTTGGCTTTACGCAAAAACTTACCACCCCACCTGCCATATTTGCATATAGATTAGATGATTATCTTTTCACCCTCTCTTGTGACTTTGCCGGCATATTCCATATGCTGACCTACATGGCTGCAACGTATCATGTTGCAGAGTACTTTTCTGACCAGGAGTGAGGACGCGTTCTATGCTCAGTGAGATGCCCTTGGAGTCAGATGGACTCATCTACCTTCGACGCTTCCGCAAGATTTAGATATTCTCATGAGTTGGCCTTCAGCCACTTTATTGTAATGATTATTGTAATAAAGGACTCGATATGAGATTACGATTAATATAATGCTGTGTGATTTCCCTTTGATATATACATTGATGTACCGTGTGTGTACCAGCATGATCTTGGGATGGTACAGAAACACCGGAGATTCGACCTTTCAGGTCGGGTCGCTACAGAAATGGTATCAGAGCACACGCTGACCGTAGGACGTACCCTCTAGGACTGGAAAGCCTTAGGATTGTATCTCTTTGTCTTTAAAATTCTTATACTCTCATCTACTCATTTCTGATTTCTCTCCGATTATTTCAAAATTTATAGATGGCCACCTTCATCCCAGTGTTGATCACGGAGTTTTGCCAGCCTCACGCAACGATGCCCTTTGGTAAGGAGCTGATGAGGATCGTCAAGGACGTAAGGATTGCTTTGCCGAGCATCACCGGGACTCCTATCATGTCATTTCCCCAAGATGGACGCTACAAGATCGAGGTGCACATCCCAGGGAAGACCTTTGGGAATCGGAAGAAACCCATCGACTTCAAGTTCGTAGCACCCAGCTGGATACTTGGAAGAGACATGGCCATTCATCGTGCCCTTGGACGTATTCAGGAGGAATACAGAGGTGGAACCATTTCACCAGGACTCAGCGTGGTTTGTCGCAGGGATGTCCATGGAAACATCATAACTCCTCCCACTACAGACACCACTATTTCCTATATCCAGACCCTGGAGACTCACATCAGGACTCTGGAGCTTCGAGTTCGTGCTGGTACGAAGACAATCAAGAATCTGATGAACCACGAGATTGACCTTGAAGCTGACTTACGGGAAGCCGAGTACGAGCATGAGTATGAGGTGAAGGATTTCTTAGAGAGGATCGACAAGCTGAACACTCGCATCGCCACTCTGGAGGAACAGATGGACATGGGTGAAAATCTTCATCCTGAGGGAGACTTGGCTCCTTTCATCAGCGACGATGATGACTATGAGGAGAGCACCATTGGAGGAGACTCAGTCACCATGTACTTCTGAGGAATAACTTTAGTTATGCCCTCCATGTATCTTTTAGTTTCAACGTTAAGAGCGTAGGTCGATGTGTAGTTTGATTGAGACTTGTATTCCCGATGTTTGACATTGATTGAATAAATGAATGAGTGTTTGGTGTGATATGTTTGTTGCATTGCATAAGGGTAGTGAATTCTTTTAGGCCCTTGTTCTATTCTAATTCTCACCCCTCTGAAAACAGCAAGATGCCTCCACGACGTGAGACCGACTTCACTTTCCCGCCGGAACTCACGCAACTCCTTCAGCAGCAGAATGCACTGATGCAGTTATTGATCCAGAATCAGACCAACAACCAGAACAACCACCATCCACCCCAGACTGACAATCTCACCCATTTTCTGAGGTTGAATCCTCCAACTTTCTCCAGCAGCACTGAGCCCATTGTGGCAGATGACTGGCTCCGTAAGATGGAGAGAGAACTTGTCACCGCTGGATGTACTGATGCTGAGAAGGTGCGATTTGCCGCACATCAACTTGAAGGACCAGCAGCTTCATGGTGGGAGAATTACATCACCACATATCCTATTGCTGATGTAACTTGGGAGCAGTTCCAGCAAGCTTTTCGCACCACTCATGTCTCAGCTGGAGCCATGAGTCTGAAGAAGCGCGAGTTTCGCAACTTGCGCCAGGGTAATCGCTCCGTGGCCCAATATGTGGAAGAGTTCAACACATTGGCACGTTATGCACCAGGAGACGTGGCCGATGATGCGGCCAAGCAAGAGAAATTTCTGGAAGGACTCAACGATGAGTTGAGCATGCAGCTGGTAGTGGCTAATTTCAACAACTACCAAGAGCTGGTGGATAAGGCACTCATTCTGGAAGGTAAACAACAGCAGATTGAGAACCGCAAGAGGAAGTACACTCAGGGGAAGTTTAACTCTGGAGCTCATCATAAGCCCCGCTACTCCCCGTACTCAGGGAATACCGGATCAGGGACCGGTAAGTTTGGAAGACACACTCATGCTGTGCACAACCATGGAAGCCACAACCATGGAGGAAATGGGAATGCCCGTCCCAACCATGGCAACTTCAAGACTGACAATGGGAACAACAATCAGCACCGTCACGTTCCTACTCAGAAGGATCTGAGTCACATCACCTGTTTCAAGTGCCAGAAGACAGGGCACTATGCTACCGAGTGTCCCCAGAACAAGCAGGGAAATGGAAACGGCAACTCCGCAGCCAAGAAGCCAAACCCTTTTCCTCGTGCCCAGGTGAACCACCTTGACGTGGAAGAAGTCTATGATCAACCCGAGACTGTGGTTGGTAAGTTTTTATTGCATTCACGTCCAGTTACAGTACTTTTTGATTCCGGTGCAACTCATTAATTCATATCAAGGGTAGTTGTGGATAAGTATGGTTTGCCCACCAAAACCCTTAGTCAGCCCATTAAGGTCAGTTCCCCAGGAGGTATGATGATGGCAGGGATAGGATGCCATGCTTTGAAACTCAATATAGGAAACCATGTTTTTCCCACCGACCTCATCGTCTTAGAATCCCAGGGATTGGATGTAATCCTAGGCATGGATTGGATGACCAAGTATGAAGGAAATCTTGATTGCCTCAGCAAGTCTGTTTCAGTCACCACCCCGGAGAACAAGAGGATTAAGTATGTATCCCGACGCACACGTATGAGTGCTAGGTTAAATGCCCTCCCAGGAGTTGTTCAGGAGGAAGTACCTGTGGTAAAAGATTATCTGGATGTATTTCCGGAAGAATTACCAGGAATGCCACCAGATAGGGAGATTGAGTTCCTAATAGAGCTACAGCCAGGGACAACACCAATTTCCAAGAGACCCTATCGGATGCCCGCAAATGATCTGTTGGAAATCAAGAAGCAGATTAAGGAGTTATTGGACAAAGGTTATATACGCCCAAGTTCTTCACCTTGGGGAGCCCCAGTTCTTTTGGTGGAGAAGAAGGATAAAACTTTGAGAATGGTAGTTGACTATCGTGCCTTGAACGAGGTGACTATCAAGAACAAGTATCCCCTACCGATGATTAATGATTTGTTTGATCAGCTAGTAGGCGCAAAAGTATTCTCTAAGATCGATCTTCGATCAGGGTATCATCAACTGAAGATTCGTGAACAGGATATACCCAAAACAGCTTTCACCACAAGGTATGGCTTGTATGAGTATACTGTCATGTCCTTTGGTTTGACTAATGCTCCTGCCTACTTCATGAATTTGATGAACAAAGTGTTTATGGAATATTTGGACAAGTTTGTCGTGGTGTTCATCGATGACATTTTGATATTCTACAAGAACGAGGAAGAACATAAGGAACATCTGCATTTAGTTCTGGAGAAACTGAGAGAACATCAGTTATATGCCAAGTTCAGCAAATGTGAATTTTGGCTGACGGAAGTCGGATTCCTTGGACATGTTATTTCCAGAGAAGGAATAGCCATAGACCCCGCTAAGGTTGAAGCCGTCACCGAGTGGAAGTCACCCACTTCAGTTAAGGAGATCCGCAGTTTCCTCGGACTTGCCGGATATTACCGGAGGTTCATTGAGAATTTCTCAAAGATTGCCAAGCCCATGACAGAGTTGTTGAAGAAAGAATCTAAGTATATTTGGACTGAGGAATGTGAAGCCAGTTTCCAGGAGTTGAAGAAACGTTTGGTCACAACCCCAGTGTTGATTTTGCCCAATATTCGGAAGGACTTCCAGGTTTATTGTGATGCTTCACGTCAAGGACTTGGAGGAGTATTCATGCAAGATGGAAAGGTTGTAGCTTATGGATCCAGACAACTACGACCTCATGAGTTGAATTATGCCACCCATGATTTGGAACTAGCAGCCGTAGTGCACGCACTCAAGACCTGGAGACATTTTCTTATAGGAAATAGTTGTGATGTTTACACCGACCATAAGAGCCTGAAATATATTTTCACGCAGAAGGAGTTGAACCTCAGACAGAGAAGATGGTTAGAGTTAATCAAGGACTATGACATGAGATTACATTACCATCCAGGTAAGGCTAATGTTGTAGCCGATGCCTTGAGTCGGAAAACTTATGTAAACACCCTCACAGCGGGAGGATTACCCCAAGAGTTAGCCGATGATCTCAGAGAGCTCAAGCTAGAGATAGTTCCAAGAGGATATGTTGGAACACTAGAGATCCAGTCCACCTTGACCGAAAGAATTCGTGAGCCCAGAAATCAGACAAGGAGATAGCTGAGATAAAGCAGAGAATGGAAGATGGTAAAGCTAAAGGTTTTCATGAGGATGAGCAAGGAACTTTGTGGTTTGAGAACCGCATCTATGTGCCCAATGACCCAGAACTCAGGAAGTTGATACTTCAGGAAGCCCACGATTCACCTTACTCGATACACCCAGGCAATACCAAGATGTATCTCGATTTAATTGGTGGACAGGTATGAAGAAAGATATTGCGGAACATGTTGCAATATGTGATGTTTGTCAGCGAGTAAAGGCAGAACATCAGAAACCAGCAGGGTTACTCCAACCTTTGCCAATACCCGAGTGGAAATGGGAAAAACTTGGTATGGATTTCATCACAGGATTGCCCAGGACCCGTTCAGGTTATGATTCCATCTGGGTAGTGGTTGATCGCTTGACCAAGGTGGCTCACTTCATCCCGGTAAAAACCACCTATACCAGTACTAAGCTAGCCAAGATATATATGACCAGGATCGTATGTCTGCATGGAGTTCCGAGGAGTATCGTGTGAGATAGAGGAACACGGTTTACCTCAAAGTTTTGGCATCAGTTACATGAAACTTTGGGTACAAGGTTAGAGTTCAGTACAGCTTTTCATCCGCAGACCGATGGACAGACTGAGAGAGTCAACCAGATTCTGGAAGACATGTTGAGAGCTTGTGCGCTAGATTATGGATCTAGTTGGGATGACAACTTACCTTACGTAGAATTCTCGTACAACAACAGTTATCAGACCAGTCTGAAGATGGCCCCTTTCGAAGCTTTATACGGAAGGAGATGCAGAACACCACTGACGTGGGATGGTGTTGGAGACCGACAACTTTTTGGTCCCGACCTTATCCGAGATTCTGAAGAGAAAGTCAAGCTGATTCGTGACAGACTCAAGATAGCTCAATCTCGTCAGAAGAGTTATGTTGACAGCAAACGAAAAGAAGTGACGTATGAAGTGGGAGACAGAGCATATCTTCGTGTGTCCCCGCTTCGTGGAATCAAGAGGTTTGGTGTTAAAGGAAAACTAGCACCCAGATTCATAGGCCCCTACAAAATTCTTGAACATAGAGGAGAAGTTGCATACAAACTGGAATTGCCGGAAGGATTATCCAAAGTTCCTAATGTGTTCCATGTTTCCCAGCTAAAGAAATGCCATGCTGAGATGGCTGATATTCCTTTGAGAGACACAGTGCCCCTAGAGGCCATACAACTTGACAATGATCTGACGTACGAGGAGAAGCCTGTCAGAATCCTCGAGACAGCCAACAGAGTTACCCGCAGCAGGATCATCAAGTTCTGTAAGGTTTTGTGGAGTCATCACACCGAGGAAGAAGCCACCTGGGAACACGAAGAAGATCTTCGTAGAGACCATCCGCACCTATTTTCTAGCCAACCCGAATCTCGAGGGCGAGATTCATCTTAAGGTGGGTAGGTTTGTAACATCCCAAAATTCCATTTTGGAATGTTATGATATAGCTATGCATCTATCATCATCATTGCTTGATTGTATGTGTTAGTTGAAATGCCTCTTCTGAATTCCAGAAAAGCTCTTTCTACTTTTCCCTATGTTGCTTTCACCTATTGGAAACTTTGGTTAAATGTTCAAAATAAGAGGGGAGTAACATGACACTCCACACCAGGGTCAAATTGGTGATCTATTTGAACAAAAATAACCAGGGGTTATTTTGAAAATATTTGCAAAAAGGATTTAAAAACAATTAGGCAATTTCTGAAAATATTTTTTTTCAAAGTGTTCAAATGACAGAATAAAAATGTTCATTAAATAGAATTTATTATTCTGTAAATTTTGATATATAATACCCCTATATTTAGAGACGATTTGAATGCTTTAAATGTTTTTGAATGTCTCTGGAAAATTATTAAAGGAAACGGTAACGGTTACTGTATTAAACGGGCCGGCCCACGGGCAGTTATTCGCGCATTTATTACCGATCGGCCGATCGCGCGTAACGGACACGCTCTCCTCTCGCTGACACTGGACCCCACCCCGACCGACCGTTACTACCGAACGGTCATCTCCCTCCTCCCCCGCGCGCGCCGGAGATCCTCGCCGGCCGTTTCTTTCCCTCCCGGATCTCTCTCCTCTCTTAACTCCCCGCACCCCCGAGCACCCTATAAGTAGCCGACCACTCCCCGCATCCATTTCCCCCCGAGCCCCCTCTCTCTCTCGCCGGAAGGCTGCCGCAATTGCACGCCGGAGTAGCCACCCCCACCGGATCTCCCGTCGACCGTAGCCACCAATTCCGACCACCTCTCGCCCAACCGACCTCACCTTTCGACTCCAGAGACCCGTCGCCGTCGCCCGGACCACTCCACTGTCTTCCCCGACCACCGGAGCACCACGCCGTCGACTTCGCCGCCTTCGGATCCACCGGAGAACCCCCCCGACGCCGGCGACTTTACCCCGTGAGCACTCCCACCCCTCCGATCCAAAACTCACGGTCCAGATTAGAACGGATTTAAATCCGAACCGTTTTCCTTTACGGGCCGGTCGCCCGCCCGTAACCCTCGCGCGCACAACCCCCTTAGCCAATCGGACAGCACCACGTAGCCCCCTGGCCGTTGCAAGTCAGCTTTCTTTTCTATTTTTGTTTTAATTAACAGAATGATTTCAAAATTTGTTTTAACTATATCTTTTAATATATTTAGTGTTTTGAGTTGATTGTTTTTGCAATAGCTCACATTTTTCATGTAGTTTCACCCTGTACTTTTAAATTTCAAATTTGAACTATAAAATTTGAATTGAATCAAATTTGCTTAAAATCTTCAAATCTGTATAACTAGAGTTTGAAAATAGATTTTGACATGAATCTTTTTGCTATTGTTTGGTATTAGTTAGGACTACCTTCATGCTTAGTTTGAAGATATTTAGGATATATTTGATTAATGTTTTAACAAAAAAAAACAGAATCTGCCTAGTATTATAATATAGTTTTATATACTTAGTTTTAATTAGTTTAAATTTAGATTTGGTTTCATTTGTTTATTAGGTTTTGTTAATAAACATTTAGTGTTTTCACTCACTGTTAATAAAAATATAAATTTGCTTAGTTTAATTTTATTTAACATAGGAATCACAACTTCTTTTCAAATAGGTTAATTTGATTAAAACAACTAGTTAGTAATAGTTTTGTTTTGCTCTCTTGTTAGTAAAACTATATTTGTTCCATTTAGTGTTTATCAAAACTTTTACAAACTTTACAAAAGTTTTATCAACAAACTTAGATTCAAAATAGTTTTATTAAGATAGTAGTGTTTTATCAATCACCTCCTAGTAAACAAAACTTTGTGTGTTTTCTTACTTGAGATTTGTGCATTGTTTTGTCTTGATTGTTTACTAGTTCTTGGTTGATGTTATGAGTTGTTATTTTGTTGTATACTTATTTGAGTGCTTGTTTGTTTCGTTAGATTATCCGGAGTGCGAAGCTTGTTACTTAGAGTCACTCACGTATGAAGATCATCAATTAGGCAAGTCACTTTGACCTTGTTTACCCATGTTTTATATGCATTAGTTCTACCATCTCCCCAATTGCATGCAAGATAGGTTAGTTGGAAACTTGGTTACATTGTAGTAGTATCATGTGGTAGGTACCCCGCCTCAACCTCTTTGACACATTGGCCCCGGGAAACGTTGTTTTACCTTTTGCTATGCTATTAGTAGACGGGGTTGGTTGTGTGATTCATGAGAGTTGAGAGAGTTAATAATTTCAAGACCTACATAATGATCAAGATTCAAGACTCCAAGTTTTCAACATACCTCTAGGTGGATGATGGTTGAACGGCACCCTGGAGAAACCAGTGGATTTGCCTAGGTGATGCTGGAGATGGCCAGTATTCACGCGGAAAGGTCCACCCAGGCACAAAGAGATGGATGGATGCTTTAAAACCCAAGGCTTACCTGCACAGCCACAAGTCATTATGGGCTCTGGCTTGGTTGGATATCGTGGTGACCCTGGACAGGCGGTGCTACGAGAGGTAGAAGAACGGTAGGAAAGGATGGGCACCGACAGAGTCGCAGGGAAACCCTTTGGAAGACCATGTTTTGGTCATCCGTTTCTCAAACACCCTGAAGTGCGAGAAATCAAACGGAGGCGACCAAATCTTGTGGGGAACGTGTGCAAAACTCTGCAGAGTATTCAAAACCTAATCGATTAGCCGTGTCCACGGTCATGGACGACTTGAGCCAAAGGAATTGAAACTTCCGGAACTCTCAACACAATTAATAATGAGGATGTGGGTATATTCAAATTGGGAATGAGAAGTGGTTGGTGGAACCATCTCATTAATCAACAAACTTAGTAATATTTTGCTTAACCCCTCCCTTGATGTAGGAAAAACTTGGCTTTACGCAAAAACTTACCACCCCACCTGCCATATTTGCATATAGATTAGATGATTATCTTTTCACCCCTCTCTTGTGACTTTGCCGGCATATTCCATATGCTGACCTACATGGCTGCAACGTATCATGTTGCAGAGTACTTTTCCGACCAGGAGTGAGGACACGTTCTATGCTCAGTGAGATGCCCTTGGAGTCAGATGGACTCATCTACCTTCGACGCTTCCGCAAGATTTAGATATTCTCATGAGTTGGCCTTCAGCCACTTTATTGTAATGATTATTGTAATAAAGGACTCGATATGAGATTACGATTAATATAATGCTGTGTGATTTCCCTTTGATATATACATTGATGTACCGTGTGTGTACCAGCATGATCTTGGGATGGTACAGAAACACCGAAGATTCGACCTTTCAGGTCAGGTCGCTACACCAGCAACTCGACACAACGATGTAACCACAAATTCAACAAAGCAAAATACTGAAAAGACTATGCAAAGGCTCAGATTGGTTCGGATATGAAGATCTAACCCTACTTTTTTTGTGGCTTTTTTGTGGACTATAGGTATGAAGAAAAGATGCGATCTAAACTATGAAAAACTGGTAAAATTTCACCGAGCAACCTGGAAATCTGATACCACTTGATAGAGGCGAAATTGTCCCTCTCTTTGGATGAGATGGTGGCTATCATTTTGGCGGAGTAGACTTTGATGATCCGACTACGAACGTGTGAAGACGTCGCGCCTTAGCAATCGCTAAACCAACTCCGATAGGTTATTGACCACGCCAGAGCACGATCAACCTGACCACGAGGGTCTGTTTCCTACACGCAAATGAAGAACAAGCAAAAAACTAAGATTGCAATCTGGATATTGCGAATATAAGAGGAAAGATTTATTGATGGAAGTTGGGTTCTGTGACGCCTTTGTCTGGTCGTGGAACACAAATGAAGAACGCGAAGTTGCAGCTATGGCAAACTTGTAATCTAAACAAAACCCCCAAACCTAAAACGAAGCCCTAAGGGCTGTATATATGGGGGAATAGAGGGGAATTTCGTGGCCCCTTGGAGGAGGGGTCCGAAACCGACCCTAACTTAGTTTCCCCATACATACGGACTCTAAAAACAGCCTATAATATGGTATTTCGAAATTACATGGGCCTGGCCCAAAAATAAGGTGGAGCATCACCTATATTAACCTATGGACGAATTTTATAAAGTGGCATCATGCATATTTCGTCCAAGGCTTCCCGTTTCCATTATGGTGGCTTCAATGTGCGAAAATCATCACTGGAAGCTCCATTGTTCTTTCCCGCGCGTGCACCTTCTCCTCCATGCTTGATCCCACTCCAATGGTCATCCTTCTTGTCCATCCTAGGTCCTTTTTTCATAAGTAAAACAAAAGGGTCTAATTTAGGCAGCATCATATGTTCATGAACATTAGAAGGATTTCCAAGAAACGAAAGTACCTGGTAATTTAATTGACGTGCGCGAGCTCTAGTAATTGGTCCTATATGTATAGCAGTCGGGGTTGTTGGTGTAACATTAGTAGGGATGTCCTCATCAGGCTAGAGATCAAGATTCATATGGTTGGAATGGAATGGCATGATCTCAACACATGAGTAGGTGGCTCTCTCTCAGAAAATAGGATAGGGAAAGTATGGAATAGTTCTGAGTGCTTCTCTCTCGAGTAGGTGGTTGTAACGCCCCGGACACACCCGCCGATAGTCGTTACTCCTGACAGGATCTAGACTGGCCTCACAGAGCAATACTAGTCTTTTCTGCGCACGTTGTCTTCACTCATGCGCACTCGGGACCAACTTTCCGGTCGGTCACCCATCCTAGAACTACTCCAAGCCAAGCACGCTTAACCTGAGAGTTCTATTTGAATGGGCTCCCAGAAAAGAAGGAATTCCTTATTTATACGAGTAGTCTATCATCCCTAATAAGCCAGGCTATCACATACACCACCACTCAGAGGAACCGACGTCTTCGTCGGGTCACAGGAACGTCCCTCTTGGCACAAATGTCTGTGCTTCCAGTCTGATACATGTGTCATTCCGTTTTGTCCTCACTCATGCGCACCCGGGACCAACTTCCCGGTCGGTCACCCATCCTAGAACTACTCCAAGCCAAGCACGCTTAACCTGAGAGTTCTGTTTGAATGGGCTCCCGGAAAAGAAGGAATTCCTTATTGATATGAGTAGTCTATCATCCCTAATAAGCCAGGCTATCACAGTGGTGGTGGAGGGGTATATATAGGCATCTCCAAAAATCCAATCATTACACCTAATAAGTTAGACTCGGTGACACCGATGTGTTAATCTCGATGGTACCGAGTTGCGTCAAAGGTAGCAACATTTGAATCTCGATGAGACCGATATATAAAACTCGGTTGCATCAATAAGGTGACCAATGGTCAGATTGCCAAACTCGGTGATGCCAATTCAACAAACTCACTGGGACCGATTTTGTGAATTTGCGTAACAGGAAGTTGGCAACCCAAACTCGGTGGCACCAAAGCAGAATCGGTTACACCGAATGGCTAGGGTATGGAGGAGTCTGTCTGAGGCTGAGAATCGGTGTCACCGAGTGGAAAGTGTTTGTTGCACCAATTTTGGATATTTGACTTTGGACAGACTTTTGTGGAAGAGCTTGTGGGTGTATGTGGTGACTATCACTTGTGCACGTATGAGAATTTTGTTCACCAGCAGTACCTGCTACCTCTTAAGCATGCGTTGGTTTTCCCTTGAAGAGGAAAGGGTGATGCAACGAAGTAGATAAGTATTTCTCTTAGTTGATGAGAACCAAGGTATCAATCCAGTAGGAGGAACAAGCAAGTCACCAATGGACGCACCTACACAAACAATCAAACTCTTGCACCCAACGCTATAAAGGGGTTGTCAATCCCTTTACGGTTATTTGCAAAGATTAGATCTGATAGAGATAGATGTAAAAGATTGTGGAAAGTAAAAAGGTAAATAAGTTGCAACAAGGTATTTTTGGTATTTATGGTTTATAGATTTGAAAATATATTATGGAAAGTAGACCCGGGGGCCATAGGTTTCACTAGAGACTTCTCTCTTGAAGGAAAGTATCACGATGGGTGAGCAAATTACTATCGAGCAATTGATGGAAAAGCGAATAATTATGAAGATATCCAAGCCAATGATTATGCATATAGGCATCACATCCATGTCAAGTAGACCGAATTGATTCTGCATCCACTACTATTACTCCACACATCGACCGACTCATGCCTGCATCTAGAGTATTAAGTTCATGAAGAACAGAGTAATGTATTAAGTAAGATGACATGATGTAGACGAATAAACTCTAGCAATATGATGAAAACCCCATCTTGTTACCCTTGATGGCAACAATACAATACGTGCCTCTCTACCCCTACTTTGTCACTAGGTGAGGACACTACAAGATTGAACCCAAAACTAAGCACTTCTCCCATTGCAAGAATTACTAATCTAGTTGGCCAAACCAAACAAATAACTTGAAGAGACTTGCAAAGATATGAAATCATGCATATAAGAATTCAGAAAACAATCAAATAATATTCCAATCTAAACATAAACCCACAATTCTTCGGATCTCGACAAACACACCGCAAAAGAGTATTACATCGGATAGATGCCCATGAAGATCATGAAGAGCATGGTATTGAAACACAAAGAGAGAGAAGAAGCCATCTAGATACTAGCTATGGACCCGTAGGTGTGTGGTGAACTATTCACACATCATCGGAGGGGTAGTGGAGTTGATGTAGATGCCCTCCGTGATCGAATCCCCCTCCGGCAGATTACCGGAAAAGGCTCCAAGATTGGATCTCTCGGGAACGGAGGCTTCTAGCGGCGAAAAAGTATTTGTGTGGCTCTTTTTGGTATTGGGGGAATATTTGGGTATTTATAGGATGAAGAATATGGCTAGGACTCCTGCGAGGGAGTCACAAGCCTGCCAGGCGCGACCAGGGGGGTGGCCACGTCCCTGGCTTGTGAACTCCTGGCAGCTTCCTTGCCTTGCACTCCAAGCCTGGTAGATCTCTTTTGTTTTAGCAAAAATCATCGCGAAGATTTTATTCCGTTTGGACTCTGTTTAATATTCCATATCCTCAATACTCAAAAACAAGAAAAAACAGAAACCAGCACTAGGCCCTAGATTAATAGGTGAGTCCCCAGAATAATATATAATAGCATATTAATGCATATAAAACATCCAAAACACATAATATAATAGCATGACACAATCAAAAATTATAGATACGTTGGAGACGTATCAGCATCCCCAAGCTTAATTCCTGCTCGTCCTCGAGTAGGTAAATGATAAAAGCAGAATTTTTGATGTGGAATGCTACCTAACATATTTATCCATGTAATATTCTTCATTGTGGCATGAATATTCAGATCCATAAGACTCAAAACTAAAGCTTAATGTTGACATGAAAACAATAATATTTCAAGCATACTAGCAAAGCAATTGTATCTCTTCAAAATATAATGGCAAAAGAAAGTTATCCCTACAATATCAGATAGTCTGGCTATGCTCCATCTTCCCCACACAAAGTATTTATATCATGCACAACCCCGATGACAAGTCAAGCAATTGTTTCACACCTTTATTTTCTCAAACATTTTCAACTCTCACGCAATACATGAGCGTGAACCATGGATATAGCACTATAGGTGGAATGGAATATGGTGGAGGTTGTGAAGGAAAAGGAGAATATAGTCTCACATCAACTAGGTGTATCAACGGGCTATGGAGATGCCCATTAATAGATATCAATGTGAGTGAGTAGGGATTGCCATGCAACGGATGCACTAGAGCTATAAGTGTATGAAAGCTCAAAAGGAAACTAAGTGGGTGTGCATCCAACTTGCTTGCTCATGAAGACCTAAGGCAATTTGAGGAAGCCCATCATTGGAATATACAAGCCAAGTTATGTAATGAAAAATTCCCACTAGTATATGAAAGTGACAAAATAGGAGACTCTCTATCATGAAGATCATGGTGCTACTTTGAAGCACAAGTGTGGAAAAAAAGATAGTAGCATTGTCCCTTCTATGTTTTCTCTCATTTTTTTTATTTTGGTGGGCATTTAAGGCCTCTTTTTTTTGGGCTTCGCTGGCCTCTTTTCTTTCATAAACTTCGGAGTCTCATCCCCACTTGTGAGGGAATCATAGCTTCCATGATCCTTTCCTAACATGGGACAATGCTCTAATAATGATGGTCATCACAATTTTATTTACTTACAACTCAAGAATTACAACTCAATAACTAGAACAAATTATGACTCTATATGAATACCTCCGGCGGTGTACCGGGATGTGCAATGATATAGCATAGCAAATGACATCAAAAAACGGACAAGCCATGAAAACATCAAGCTAGCTATCTTACGATCTTGTAAACCAATATGAAAAAAATGATGGTGCATGTCATAATAAACTAAACAGTGGAAGTTGCATGGCAATATATCTCAGAATGGCTATGGAAATGCCATAATAGGTAGGTATGGTGGCTGTTTTGAGGAAACATATATGGTGGCTATTTTCAGGAAGGTGGGTTTATCGCACCGGCGAAAGTTGTACGATACTAGAGTGTTGGAAATATGCCCTAGAGGTAATAACAAATTGGTCATTATTATATTTCCTTGCTCGTAATAATCATTTATTATCCATGCTATAATTGTATTGATTGGAAACTCAAATGCATGTGTGGGTACATAGACAACACTGTGTCCCTAGTATGCCTCTAGTTAACTAGTTCGTTGATCAAAGATGGTCAAGGTTTCCTGGCCATAGACATGAGATGTCATTTGATAATAGGATCACATCATTAGGAGAATGATGTGATGGACAAGACCCAAACTATAAACATACCATATGATCGTGTCAGTTTATTGCTATAGTTTTCTACATGTCAAGTATCTGTTACTATGACCATGAGATCATGCAACTCACTGACACCGGAGGAGTACCTTGTGTGTATCAAACGTCGCAACGTAACTGGGTGACTATAAAGGTGCTCTACAGGTATCTCCAAGGGTGTTTGTTGGGTTGACATGGATCAAGACTGGGATTTGTTACTCTGTGTGATGGAGAGGTATCTCAAGGCCCACTCGGTATACAATATCACAACAAAGCCTTGCAAGCAAAGTGACTAAGTGTTATCCACTGGATCTTGTATTATGAAATGAGTAAACAGACTTGCCGGTAACGAGATTGAAGTAGGTATAGAGATATCGACGATCGAATCTCGGGCAAGTAACATAACGAAGAACAAAGGGAACATCATACGGGATTAACTGAATCCTTGACATAGAGGTTCAACCGATAAAGATCTTCATAGAATATGTCGGAACCAATATGGGCATCCAGGTCCCGCTATTGGTTATTGACCGTGGAGGTGTCTCGGTCATGTCTGCATAGTTCTCGAACCCGCAGGGTCTACACACTTAACGTTTGGTGACAATATAAGTATAGTTGAGTTGTTATGTTGGTGACCAAAAGTTGTTGGGAGTCCCGGATGAGATCCCGGACATGACGAGGAGCTCCGGGATAGTCCGGAGGTAAAGATTGATATATGGGATAATAGTGTTTGGTCTCTGAAAGGGTTCCGGAATTCACCAAAACAGTTTCGGATGTTTCTCGAAATGTTCGGGGTACAAGAACACTTTATTTGGGCCTAGGGGTGAAGACCACGAGGCTTTAGGAAGGTGCAAAAGGAGTTTTGTGAAGGCCAAGGGCCAGATGCGAGGGACCCTAGCGTCTGGGCCAAATGCCGAGGACCCTGGCGTCTGGTCCTGGAGTCCGAGGAGGACTCTTGCCTTGCAGGCCAAACAGACTTTGAGGAGGCTCTTTCTCCAAGTTTCGACCCCAGGGCTCAACATATAAATAGAGGGGCAGGGCTAGCACCCGGAACACATCAAGAATTCCCCGAGGCATGTGCCGACAACCCACCTCTCTAGTTTATCCTCTGTCATAGTTTCCGTTGTGCTTGGCGAAGCCCTGCGGAGATTGTTCTTCACCACCACCGTCACCAAGTCGTCGTTCTGTCGGAACTCAGCTACTACTTCGCCCCTCTTGCTGGATCAAGAAGGTGAGGACATCATCAAGATGTACGTGTGTTGAATGCGGAGGTGCCATCCGTTCGGCGCTTGATTGGAAGGACTGTGATCAGGATCGCGAGACGATTCGTGATGGGATCGCAGGACGGCTTGTGATTGGATCGCGAGATGGATCATGATGGGATCGCGGGACGCTCGGCGATTTGGATCGCGAAGACGTTTGACTACATCAACCACGTGTCTTAATGCTTCCGCTTAGCGATCTACAAGGGTATGTAGATCCACTCTCCCTCTCGTAGATGCTCATCACCATGGATAGATCTTGCATGTGCGTAGGAATTTTTTTGTTCCCCATGCAACGTTCCCCAACAGTGGCATCTGAGCTAGGTCTATGTGTAGATGAGATCTCGATTAGAACAGAAAGGAGTTTGTGGGTCTTGATATTCGGATTGCTTTCTCCCTTGGTCTTTCTTGTTTCGGCGGTATTGTGGGATGAAGCGGCTCGGACCAACATTACTCGTATGCTTACGAGAGACCGGTTCCATCAACTGACATGTAACTTTGTTGCATAAAGATGGTTGGTGGGTGTCTGTTTCTCCCACTTTAGTTGGATCGGATTTGACAAAGGCGGTCCTTGAGAAGGTTGAATAGCATTTTTTGTATCACCGTTGTGGTTTTTGCGTAGGTAAGAATTGTTCTTGCTAGATACCCGTAGCAGCCACGTAAAACTTGCAATAACAATTAGAGGACGCCTAACTTGTTTTTGCAGGGTATGTTGTGATCTGATATGGCCAATTACATGATGAGATATATGTGATGTATGAGATGATCATGTATTGTATAAAATACCACGACTTTCATGTCAATGAGTACGGCAACCGACAGGAGCCATAGGGTTGTCTTTAATTATTTTCGCCGTTTTGCTTTACTTTATCTCTATGAGTTAGCAATAGTCATGGAAGCAACGGTCGGTGCGACAACCTCATGAAGACACATTGATGGAGATCAAGATGATGTAGATCATGGTGTCATGCCGGTGATGATGAAGATCATGTCGATGATTTGGAGATGGAGATCAAAAGCACAAGTTCATGGCCATATCATGTCACTTATGATTTGCATGTGATGTTAATCCTTTTATGCATCTTATTTTGCTTAGGACGACGGTAGCATTAGGTTTCACTAGAGGCTTCTCTCTCGAAGGAAAATATCATGGTGGGTAAACAAATTACTGTCAAGCAATTGATAGAAAACCGAATAATCATGTAGTTATCCAAGGCAATGATCATGCATATAGGCATCACGCCCGTATCAAGTAGACCGAAACAATTCTGCATCTACTACTATTACTCCACACATCGACCGACTCCTTCCTACATTTAGAGTATTAAGTTCATGAAGAACAGAGTAACACATTAAGAAAGATGACATGATGTAGAGGGATAAACTCAAGCAATATGATGAAAACCCCATCTTGTTACCCTTGATGGCAACAATACAATACGTACCTCGCTACCCCTACTATGTCACTGGGTGAGGACACCGCAAGATTGAACCCAAACCAAGCACTTATCCCATTGCAAGAATTACCAATCTAGTTGGCCAAACCAAACAAATAACTCGAAGAGACTTACAAGGATATGGAATCATGCAAATAAGAATTCAGAGGAGATTCAAATAAGATTCATGGATAATCTGAACATAAACTCACAATTCATTAGATCTCGACAAACACACCACAAAAGAGGGTTACATCGAATAGATCTCCATGAAGATCATGAAGAACATGGTATTGAAGATGAAAGAGAGAGAAGAAGCCATCTAGCTACTAGATATGGACCCCTAGGTCTGTGGTGGACTACTCACACATCATCGGAGGGGCAATGGAGTTGATGTAGATGCCCTCCATGATTGAAATCCCCTCCGGCACATTACCGAAAAAGGCTCCAAGATTGGATCTCTCGGGAACGGAGGATTCTGGCGGCGGAAAAGTATTTGCGTGGCTCTTTTTGATGTTGGGGGAATATTTGGGAATTACAGGCCAAAGATTAGGGTTAGGAGACCTGCCGGGAGATGACAAGCCTGCTAGGTGCGATCGGGGGGGGGGGTGACGAGGATATGTACCTAGGGTAGGGTCCTAGGCCTAACCTACATACCCTACCTAGGGATGCTGTATTAGAGGACTTAATGATGGCAAGAGAGTTTCCGACTGAAGTCATCATGACGTGATAGTCACTCGACAATTAGCTCACTCGGAGGCTTCTCCCTCCACTTGACAGTCTCCTATCACTCGGAATATCCCATGACCAGTCGACACCAGAAGACCAGAAGGCACCCCAAGGAGGCCAACAGGCAGGCATTCAGCCAGTCATCATTAGTAGCATTTATTGTGTACGTTACCAGTAACGTACATCTTTATTCCCACGATCGAACCCTTGGTTGCGTGACATTCATGAGGGACAGCCTACTCTATATAAGCCACCCTCCCCTCTGGTACAAGGGTTCGCACCATCTATAACACATACATTCCACACGAAAAGAGCTCCCGAGCATTGAGACGTAGGACTGTTACCTCCATGAGTGGGGCCTGAACTCATACATCTGTGTGTACATCCTCACTGTAGCTAGGACTCTGCCCTCTCCTTTCGTACACCTATCTTCTACTGTCAGACTCATTCCCTCGACAGTTGGCGCCCACCATGGGGAAGGCGTCTAAGCGACTTTCGACGAGGTTAGATTTTTTCTCTTTCGTCATGACTTCCGGTGGTGGTTTGTCCCTGGGCCACGAGATCCGTCTCGGATTGCTCACTTTCATCACTGACGATTCGGCATGGCTTTAGGAGGCGCCTCTAGATGTTGAGGCACTCCCGATCCGCAAGGTGACGCACTTCCGTGCAAGCTCCTGCGGCGTACTTCTGCGGCAGCCGTCGACTCCGTATCTGTCAGCCCTCCCCGCTGTTCGTCGCCACAAGCGATCCTGTCGTTCGCGGCTCCAACGATGGGTGAGGCATGTGGTGGCTCACCAAACTTCGTCCCTATAGATTGCGGCTATTGAGCCTGCTGAGTCACTTCAGGGCTTGTTCGACTCGACGTCAGATCAGTCTGATGTTCCCTTCGAGTGTGAGAGACGTGATCCTACAGTGGAGGTTCTTATGGCTGGTTCACATCACAGCCCGCCGCCTGGCTTCGACCGCGGCAGGCGCGAGGCTGGTGGAGCATCGAATGACTAGCAACACCGGTATGAGGAGATCCTCCATACACCCATTGTCAGTGCGACTACCGAGGCTCAGGCCTTGGAGGCCACGCGCCTTCGGCTCGAAGAGATCCAGAAAGAACTCGACGAGCATGCTCGCTAGTGTCCACCACTTCCCAATCGACGTCAGCGATAGCCGTTTCCGAGTGGTTCTCAGAACAATGTTGAGGTATACCGCACTCCAGTTTTAAATGTTGCAGCAGCGGCTAGGATTGCAGATTCCATTCAGATGTTCAGAGGCTAGTAGAGGTTTGCTGCAGATTCGAGCGTTGTTTGATGCAGCTCAGTGCCAGAACACAATTGTTTCTTAGTCACGCAATAGATTGCACAATAATTCACCAAAGGCAGACACAATTCAGTCGGCACACAGTCCTAGATCACCCTTGAGTCGTAGGGGTGGAGGTTACCGCGAAGATCAGTATCGAGGTCAGGGGCGAGATCAGTTTCACCGTGACGACCATCGTCGAGTGCCTACTCCTCCGCAGAGTGGTTCGTATGTGCCGTGGCACCATGACAAAAGGTGCCCGTTCGGTGAGGAGCGAAACCTAGGGTTTGATGCAAGAGATTACCTCGCTCAGAAGCGGATCGAGAGAGGCAAAGCCCACAAAGATGGTTATGACAAAGATTACCCGAGTGGAAGTGGTGCCGTTATTTTTGGCCCCAAATGTTTTAGCGGAGCCATTCGCTCCGCTGAGATTCTCCCCAACTTCAGGTTGGCGACTGGGATAAGCAAGTTTTCTGGGGAGTCAAAGCCGGAAACATGGTTAGATGATTACCGAGTGACTGTTTAGATTGGTGGAGGAAACGACAACATAGCCATGAAACATTTGTCCATGATGTTGGATGGTTCGGACCGAGTGTGGCTGAATTGTTTGGCTCCTTCTAGCATCTACTACTAGGAGGATCTTGCCCGAGTGTTCATCAGAACCTTCGAGGGCACATGCAAGCGTCCGACTAGTTTGATCGATTTTCAGCATTGCGTCCAGAAACCCAACGAGTCCTTGAGGGATTACATTCAGCGTTGGTCCACCTTGCATCACACAGAGAGAACCTCTCTGAGCATCAAGTTGTTTGTGCTTTCAAGGCCGGTGTGAAGTATAGAGAGCTCTACCTGAAGTTTGGGCGGACAGGTAACATTTCCTTGAGCAAGATGATGGAGATAGCCACTCAGTACACCAATGGCGAAGAGGAAGACCGCCTCCGCAGTGGCAAAGGAAAAGCAGTCGACAATGATGCCGGCGACAATTCCAGTCGGAAACAGAAATGCAAAGCTAATGGCCCTGTCTAGGCAGAGGTAGCTGCTCTAGCAGCACAAGGGCAAAATAAGGGGAAGTCCAAAGGATAGTTCACCCCAAGAAAGGAAAGAATCAGTTGGGAACTGATGTTCTGGATTTACCGTGTGCAATCCACACGAAGAAAGATGAGGAAGGTAATTTGATACTGCCTAAACATACCACTTGATAGTGCCGCCTACTGATCCAGCAGTTCAAGGAGGGTCAATCGAGTGACAAAACTCCCGAAAAGGAGGATGATGAAGACAAAAAAACTTTTCCCGAAGTCAACGCCACTTTGATGATTTTTGCTGATGTTGAAAGCAAGAGTCGATTGAAGGTTATCAACAGAGAAGTCAACATGTCTGTTCCTGTAACCCCCACATACATCGAGTGGTCTCAGACTGCTATCACGTTTGATCAGTCAGATCATCCTGGTCATGTTGCTACCCCCGGTCGATAGGGTTTGATGATGGATCCCATTGTGGGAGGCATTAGACTCCGCAAGGTCTTGATGGACGGAGGGAGCAGATTGAACATTATGTATGCGGATACCTTCAACGGAATGGGCATTCTGATGGCCCGACTCAGTGAGAGCAATATGCAGTTCCATGGAGTCATCCCTAGGAAGAAGGCCAAATCACTCGGCCAGATTGCTTTGGATGTGGTGTTTGGCACTGATAAATTTTTTCGCAAAGAGAAATTGACGTTTGAAGTCGTGGACTTCCAGAGCGCATACCATGCTATCCTTGGTCGTCCTGCTTATGCTCGTTTCATGGCCCGTCCATGTTACATGTATCTCAAGTTGAAGATGCTTGGGCCCAAGGGTGTGATCACAATCACAGGGAATCGAGAGAGGGCTGAAGAGTGCCTTCAGCAGGGCTCCAAAATTGCCGATCATCAGATGGCTATGGTCGAGTTGGAAGAGTACAAGAAGAGCACTGATCCTGCTGATTTGCTGCGTGCTAAGAAGCCTGCTTCTGAGTTGGCTTTTCAGTCGACAGGCGAGGTGAAGAAGGTACACATTTACCTGACGAACCCCAACACTGCCCCAACTAATATCTCGACGACACTCGACGAGAAATAGGAAGCCGAGCTCATCCAGTTCCTCCATGAGAACTGGGACATCTTCGCATGGAAGCCTGCTGACATGCCGGGTGTACCCAGGGAACTGGTTGAGCACTGTTTGAGAGTCGATCCGAAGGCCAAGCCCGTGAAAGAACATTTGTGTTGGTCGGTAGCAAAAAAGCGGAAGGCAATCGGCAAAGAGGTGGCTTGTCTCTTGGCGGCTAAGTTCATACGCAAGATTTACCACTCCGAGTGGCTCTCAAACATCGTCATGGTCCCCAAGAAGGACAAGTCACTCCGCATGTGTATTGAATTCAAACATATGAATCGGGTCTGCCCGAAAGACCATTTTTCACTCCCTCGCATCGGTTAGATTGTTGACTCGACCGCGGGGTGTGAGCATTTATCTTTTATTGATGCATACTCCGGCTACCATCAGATCCGTCTATTTGGTCCGGATGAAATAAAAACAACTTTCATCACCCCTTTCGGGTGTTTTTGGTATATCACCATGCCTTTTGGTTTGAAGAATGCTGGCGCTACTTTCAAGCGCATGATTCAGAAATCCTTACTTGATCAGATCCCTTGGAATGTCGAAGCTTACATGGATGATACCATCATCAAGTCTCACAAAGGTTCCGACCTACTGACTGACTTGGCCGAGACATTCGCCAATCTGAGGAGGTATGATATCAAGTTAAATCCATCCAAGTGCACTTCTGGTGTTCCCGAAGGTAAGTTACTAGGTTTTCTCATTTTAGAAGGAGGAATCAACATCAATCCCGAGAAGATCAGTGCAATTACCCGAATGAAAAGCTCTGAGCGTGTCCATGATGTCCAGAAGCTCACAGGTTGCTTGGCGGCATTGAGTCGATTCATTTCTCATCTCGGTGAGAGGGCATTGCCTTATACCGACTAATGAAGAAGTCTGATACGTTCGAGTGGACTCCAGAAGCTGAAGCAGCATTTGTCGAGATCAAAGCCTTGCTTTCCACCTAGTCGGTGCTTGCTGCTCCGCATAGCAAAGAGCCCTTGCTCATGTACATCGCGGCCACTAATCAGGTCGTCAGTACAGTGCTCACTGTCAAGCGGGAAGAGGAAGGCAAGTCCTACAAAGTCCAACGTCTAGTTTATAACATTTCCGAAGTGTTGACTCCTTCAAAGTAAAGGTATCCACATTACCAGAAGCTCCTCTATGGTATATATCTGTCAGCGAAGAAGGTTGCACACTACTTTCAAGATCACTCAATTTCATTCGTTAGCGATGCTCCATTATTTGAGATTCTCAACAATCGAGATGTGACTGGTCGAGTGTCTAAGTGGGCTATTGAGCTCCTTTACTTTGACATAAAGTTCGAAGCGAAAAAGGTGATCAAGTCTCAAGCACTTGCTGATTTCCTGGCCGAGTGGATAGAACAGCAACGGCCAATCCAAATCCACTTGGCGCACTGGACCATGTTCTTTGATGGATCAAAAATGCCGAATGGGTCTGGTGCTGGTGTAGTTTTGGTGTCCCCAAAAGGTGACAAGCTCAGTTATTTCTTACAAATTCACTTTGATTCCTCCAATAATGAAGTTGAGTACGAAGCACTCCTGTATGGGTTCCGTATGGCCATCTCACTCGGCGTCAAGCACTTGATGGTTTACGACGACTCTGATTTGGCGGTCAATCAGGTGATGAAAGAGTGGGATGTCAGGAACCCTGCCATGATTGGATACTGCAATGCAGTAAGAAAGCTTGAGAAGAACTTTGAAGGTTTGGAACTTCATCATGTTCCTCGAGTGAAGAATCAGGCAACGGATGAGATAGCAAAGATTGGATCCACTCGGAAGCCTGTCCCGAACAATGTGTTTCTTGAACACCCACATTCTCCTTCGGTGTAGGAAGATCCCTTCAGTGAAGAGCCCCCGCAAGCTATAAGTGCCTCTAATCCGATTGAAGTCGATGTCCCTACGGTCATAGATCTTGTCATGGAGATTCTGGTCATCACGCCCGATTGGACTATGCCTTACATTGCGTATATCCTAAGGCAAGAACTCCCAGAGGACGAAGCTAAATCTCGACAGATTGTTCGTAGATCCAAAGCTTTCATGGTGATGGATGATCAACTTTACAGAGAAAGTTTGACTGGCATGACTCAGCAGTGCATCTCTCCTAAAGAAGGTCGAATGATCCTGGAGGAGATTCACTCGGGGACCTGCGGTCATCATGCATCATCCTGGATGATTGTCACCAAAGCAAACCGAGCTGGCTTCTTTTGGTCGCGTGCTAACAAAATGGCCAAGGACATTGTTGATCACTACGAAGGGTGCCAGTTCTACTCAAACTTATCACACAAGCCTGCGTCTGCCTTGAAGACTATTCCACTTGTTTGGCCGTTTGCTATCTGGGATTTGGATATGGTTGGTCCCTTCCGGACAGGCCAGAGTGGATTTACTCATTTGCTTGTTGCAGTCAACAAGTTCACTAAGTGGATTGAGGCCAAGCCTATAAAGAAGCTGAACTCGTGCACTGTGATCAAATTTATGAGAGAGATAATCTTCTGATATGGAGTTCCCCACGGTATCATTACAAACAATGGCTCAAACTTCGTCTCGGAAGAGTTCAGACACTTTTGCTTCTCCCAAGGCACTCGGGTGGATTACACATCCGTTGCACACCCTCAAACTAATGGTCAAGCTGAGCAAACCAATGGCAGGGCCGAAGCCTCGACTCATGCCAGATCTAGAACATGTAGCTGGAGCCTGGGTTTCTGAACTACCGTCTATTCTATGGGGCTTGAGAACAACTCCCAATCGGTCGATGGGACGCACTCCTTTCTTCCTGGTGTATGGAGTTGAAGCCATTTTGCCGAGTGATCTCCTTCACAATTCCCCTCGTGTAGATCTTTACTCCGAGGCTAAAGCGGAACAAGCGCGTCAGGACGGTGTGGATCTCCTGGAAGAGGAGCGCGAGATGGCTCTAATCCGGTCGAATATATACTAGCAAGATCCGTGTCGCTTTGATGCAAAACATGTCAAGAGTCAGTCGTTTCATGAAGGGGATCTGGTTCTCCGAGTGTTGGGGAATGTCGCATGGGAAGCAAAATTTTAGCTATGCTCACGCAAGACCTCTCCATCATGATGAGCATCTGCGAGAGGGAGAGTGGATCTACGTACCCTTGTAGATTGCTAAGCGGGAAGCGTTAAGAAACGCGGTTGGTGTAGTCAAACGTCTTCGCGATCCAAATCGCCGAGCATCCCGCGATCCAATCACGATCCATCCCGATCAAGCACCGAACGAACGACACCTCCGTGTTCAGCACACGTGCAGCTTGATGATGATCTCTGCCTTCTTGATCCAGCAAGAGGGAGCGGAGAGGTAGAAGAGTTCTCTCGCAGCGTGACGGTGCTGCGGCGATGGTGGTAGAGCAATTCCGGCAGGGCTTTGCCTAAGCACGCAGAAAACCGATCTAGAGGAGAAACTATGCACTAGAGGAACGGGTAGCACGTGGCTTAAAATCTAGTGCAAAAACCCTAAAACCTCTAGTATATATAAGAGGAAGAGAGGAGGAGGCTTGGCCCAAGGGAGAAGCCATGTAGGTTTCGGCTGAACCAAGGAGGAGAGGAGGATTCCTCCTCCAATCCTAGTAGGAGTAGGACTCCTCCTTATTTTTGCCTTTTTGCCTTTTTCCACCTTTTTCTCTTTGGGTTTTTCTTCCTAGCCGCATGGGCCTTGTGTGGGACTTCCACCAGCCCACTAAGGGCTGGTATTCACTCTTCCACACCACATGTAGAGTCTTGGGTCGAAATACCCCTCCCGATGGTCTCCCGGTACACTACCGATGAGCCCGAAACTTTTCTGGCAAGCAAAATAGGACTTCCTATATATAAATCTTTAACTCCGGACCATTCCGGAGATCCTTGTGACATCCGCAATCTCATCCGGGACTCCGAACAACCTTCGGTCACCACCATGCATAACTCTATACTACCGAAACGTCACCAAACCTTAAGTGTGCAGACCCTGCGGGTTCGAGAACTATGTAGACATGACCGAGACACCTCTACGGTCAATAACCAATAGCGGGACCTAGATGCCCCATATTGGTTCCTACATATTCTACGAAGATCTTTATCGATCAAACCTCTATGTGAAGGATTCAGTTAATCCCGTATGATGTTCCCTTTGTTCTTCGGTATGTTACTTGCCCGATATTCGATCGTCGGCATCTCCATACCTAGTTCAACCTCGTTACCGGCAAGTCTCTTTACTTGTTCCGTAATACAAGATCCCGTGACTAACACTTAGTCACATTGCTTGAAACGCTTATTGTGATGTTGTATTACCGAGTGGGCCCTAAGATACCTCTCCGTCACACAGAGTAACAAATCCCAGTCTTGATCCATGCCAATCCAACAGACACCCTCGGAGATACCTGCAGAGCACCTTTATAGTCACCCAGTTATGTTGCGACATTTGATACACACAAGGCACTCTTCCGATGTCCGTGAATTACATGATCTCATGGTCATAGAAACATATACTTGACTTGCAGAAAGCAGTAGCAATAAACTGACACGATCATATGCTACGTTTGTAATTTGGGTCTTGTCCATCACATCATTCTCCTAATGATGTGATCCCATTATCAAATGACATCACATGTCAATGGCTAGGAAACCTTGACCATCTTCACCAACGAGCTAGTTCACTAGAGGCATACTAGGGACAAAGTGTTGCCTATTTACCCACACATGTAATGTGCTTCCAATCAATACAATTATAGCATGGATAATAAATGATTATCATGAACAAGGAAATATAATAATAAACACTTTATTTATTGCCTCTAGGGCATATTTCCAACAGTCTCCCACTTGCACTAGAGTCAGTAATCTAGTTCACATCACTATGTGATTTACATTGTAATGAATCAAACGCCCATGCAGTTCTGGTGTTGATCATGTTTAGCCTTTGGAAGAGGTTTAGTCAATGGGTCTGCAACATTCAGATCCATGTGCACTTTGCAAATATTTATGTCCTTTTCCTCGATGTAATCGCGGATGGAGTCGAAGCGTCGCTTTATGTGTCTGGTCCTCTTGTGAAACCTTGGTTCCTTGACCAGAGCAATGGCACCAGTGTTGTCACAGAACAAGTTCATTGGATTCAGTGCACTGGGCACTACTCCAAGATTTGTCATGAACTGCTTCATCCAAACACCTTCCTACGCCGCCTCCGAGGCTGCGATGTACTCCGCTTCACACGTAGAATCGGCTACCACGCTTTGCTTGGAACTACACCAACTTACCGCTCCCCCGTTGAGAATAAATACGTATCCGGTTTGTGACTTAGGGTCATCCAGATCACTGTTAAAGCTTGCACCGACGTAACCCTTTACGACGAGTTCTTCATCACCTCCATAAACGAGAAACATTTCCTTAGTCCTTTTCAGGTACTTAAGGATATTCTTGACCGCTGCCTAGTGCTCCATTCCAGGATCACTTTGAAACCTTCCCGCCATACCTATGGTAAGGTTGACATCGGGTCGTGTGCACAACATTACATACATGATAGAGCCTATGGCTGAAGCATAGGGGATGACACTCATCTTTTCTCTATCTTCTGCAGTCACTCGGCATTGAGTCTTACTCAACTTCAGACCTTGTAACACAGGCAAGAACCCCTTCTTGGACTGATCCATTTTGAACTTCTTCAAAACTTTATTAAGGTATGTGCTCTATGAAAGTGCCATTAAGCATCTCGATCTATCTCTATAGATCTTAATGCCTAATATGAAAGCAGCTTCTCCTAGGTCCTTCATTGAAAAACTCTTGTTCAAATATTCCTTCACGCTTTCCAGCATTTCTATATTGTTTCCAATCAGCAATATGTCATCCACATATAATATTAGAAACGCTATAGAGCTCCCACTCACTTTCTTGTAAATACAAGCTTATCCATAAACTTGTATAAAACGCTTTGATCACCTCATCAAAGCGCTTATTCCAACCCTGAGATGCTTGCACCAGCCCATAAATGGATCACTGGAGTTTGCAAACTTTGTCAGCATTCTCTGGATCGACCAAACCTTCTGGTTGCATCATATACAACTCTTCCTCAAGGAAACCGATGAGGAACGCTGTTTTGACATCCATCTGCCAAATTTCATAGTCGAAATAAGCAGCTATTGCCAACATGATTCTAACAGACTTAAGCATCGCTACGGGTGAGAATGTCTCATTGTAGTAAACTCGTTGAACTTGTGAAAAACCCTTTTCCACAAGTCGAGCTTTATAGACGGTGACATTACCGTCTACGTCTGTCTTCTTCTTAAAGATCCATTTGTTTTGAATGGCCTTTCACCCTTCAGGTAATACTTCCAAAGTCCATACTTTTCTTTCATACATGGATCCCATCTCGGATTTCATGGCCTCTAACCATTTCTCGGAATCCGGGCCCATTACCACTCCTCCATAGCTCGTAGGTTCATTGTTGTTCAACAACATGACCTCCAAGACAGGGTTGCCATACCACTCAGGAGCAGTACGCGCCCTTGTCGACCTACAAGGTTCAACAACAGCTTGATCCGAAGCTTCATGATTATCATCATTAACTTCCTCTTCAACTGTCGTAGGTTCCACAGAAACATCTTTCTGCGCTACGCTACTTTCTGGTTGAAGTAAAGGTTCAATAACCTGATCAAGCTCTATTTTCCTCCCACTCAATTCTTTCGAGAGAAACTATTTCTGAAGAAATGTTCCGTTCTTAGCGACAAACACTTTGCCTTCGGATCTGAGATACAAGGTATACCCGACTGTCTCTTTCGGGTATCCTATGAAGACGCATTTCTCCGCTTTGGGTTCCAGCTTTTCAGGCTGAAGCTTTTTGACATAAGCATCACATCCCCAAACTTTAAGAAATGACAACTTTGGCCTCTTGCCAAACCACAGTTCATATGACATCGTCTCAACGGTTTTCGATGGTGCCCTATTTAAAGTGAATGCAGCTGTCTCTAATGCATAACCCCAAAACAATAGTGGCAAATCAGCAAGAGACATCATAGAACGCACCATATCTAATAAGGTTCGATTATGACGTTCAGACACACCATTACGTTGTGGTGTTCCAGGCGGTGTCAACTGTGAAACAATTCCACACTGTCTTAAGTAACTGCCAAACTCATAACTCAGATATTCACCTCCTCGATCAGATCGAAGGAATTTAATCTTCTTGTTACGATGATTCTCAACTTCACTCTAAAATTGCTTCAATTTTTCAAACGTTTCAGACTTGTGTTTCATTAAGTAAATATACCCATATCTACTTAAGTCATCTGTGAAGGTGAGAAAATAACGATATCCACCACGTGCTGTAACATTCATTAGACCGCACACCTCAGTATGTATGATTTCCAATAAGTCACTTGCGCGTTCCATTGTTCCAGAGAACGGCGTTTTAGTCATTTTTCCCATGAGGCATGGTTCACATGTGTCAAGTGATTCAAAATGAAGTGACTCCAAAAGTCCATCAGCATGTAGCTTCCTCATGCGTTTTACACCAATATGACCTAAACAGTAGTGCCACAAGAAAGTGGTACTATCATTATCAACTCTACATCTTTTGGCATCAATGTTATGAACATGTGTATCATCACTATCAAGATTCAATATGAATAAACCCCTCACATTGGGTGCATGACCATAAAAGATATTACTCATATAAATAGAACAACCTTTATTCTCTGATTTAAATGAGTAACTGTCTCGCAATAAACAAGATCCAGATATAATGTTCATGCTTAACGCAGGCACTAAATAACAATCATTCATGTTCATCACTAATCCCGATGGTAATCGAAGAGAGAGCGTGCCGACGGTGATCACATCAACCTTGGAACCATTTCCCATGCGCATCGTCACTTCCTACTTTGCCAGCCTTCGTCTACTCCGTAGTTCCTGTTTTTAGTTGCAAATGTGAGCAACTGAACCGGTATCAAATACGCAGGCACTACAACGAGAGCTAGTAAGGTACACATCAATAACATGTATATCATATATACCTTGTTTGTCGTTGACCGCCTTCTTGTCAGCCAAGTACTTGGGGCAGTTCCGCTTCTAGTGACCAGTTCCTTTGCAATGAAAGCACTCAGTTTCTGGCTTGGGTCCATGCTTGGGCTTCTTTACAGGAGTAGCAACTGCTTTGCCATCCTTCTTGGTTTTACCCTTCTTGCCCTTGCCCTTGCCATTCTTCTTGAAACTAGTGGTTTTATTGACCATCAACACTTGATGTTCTTTCTGGATTTGAGACTCAACGACTTTTAGCATCGCAAACAGCTCGACGACTGACTTGTTCATCCCATGCATGTTATAGTTCATCACAAAGCTCTTGTAACTAGGTGGCAGTGATTGAAGAACTCTCCCAGTGATCGTCTCTAGCGGAAGGGCAATTCCCAACTCTGCTAGAGGATTCAAATACCCAGACATTCTGATTATATGCTCACTGATAGACCCGTTCTCCTCCATTTTGCAAGCATAGAACTTATCAGAGGTCTCATACCTCTCGATCCGGGCATTCTTCTGAAAGATAAACTTCAACTCCTGGAACATCTCATATGCTCCATGACGTTCAAAACATCTTTGAAGTCCCGGTTCTAAGCCATACAATATTGCACACTGAACTATTGAGTAATCTCCAGAACGTGCCTCCCAAGCATTCTTAACGTCTTCGGATGACATGTCTTATGGTTGGTCACCAAGCGGTGCATCAAGGACATATGATTTCTGGGAAGCCATGAGGATAATCCTCAGATTACGGGCCCAGTAAACAAAGTTACTTCCATCATCTTTCAACTTAGCTTTCTCTAGGAACACATTAAAATCAGGGGTGCTACTGCGCGAGCCATTGATCTACAGCATAAATATGCAAAGGTTACTTAGACTATTGTTCAAGATAACGAGTTTAGTTAATCAAATTACTAAATCTCCCACTCAAATTGACATTCCTCAGGTCATCTGAGTGTCACATGATCCAAATTCACCAACTCAAGTCCGATCATCACGTGAGTTGAGGTGGTTTCAATGGTGAACATCATCATGTTGATCATATCTACTATATGACTCATGTTCGACCTTTTGGTCTCTTGTGTTCCGAGCCCATGTCTATACATGCTAGGCTCGTCAAGTTTAACCCGAGTGTTCTGCATGTGCAACACTGGCTTGCATCCGTTGTATGTGAATGTAGAGTCTATCACACCCGATCATCACGTGGTGTCTCGACACGACGAACTTTCACAACAGTGCACACTCGGGGAGAACACGATTCATCTTGAAATTTAAGGGAGCGATCACCTTATAATGCTACGATCGTCCTAAGCAAAACAAGGAGCATAAAAGTATTAACATCACATGCAAATCATAAGTGACATGATATTGCTATGAACTTGTGATTTTGATCTCCATCTTGAAAGCACCGGCATGATCTCCATTGTCACCGGTATGACACCATGATCTCCATCATCTTGACTCCATCAACATGTCGCCATCAGGGTTATCGCGCCCATCATGCTTGTACTACTATTTCTACCGTTTGGCGATAAAGTAAAGCATTACATAGCGCTTAATGATTGACACGCAGGTCATACAATAATTAAAGACAACCCTATGGCTCCTGCCGGTTGCCGTACTCATCGACATGCAAGTTGTGATATTCTATACAACACATGATCATCTCATACATCACATATATCACATCATGTAATTGGCCATATCACATCACAACATACCCTGCAAAAACAAGTTAGACGTCCTCTAATTGTTGTTGAATGTTTTACGTGGCTGCTACGGGTATCTACCAAGAACAATTCTCACCTACGCATAAACCACAACGGTGATACATAAGTTGCTTTTCAACCTTCTCAAGGACCGCCTTTGTCGAATCCGATCCAACTAAAGTAGGAGAAACTGGCACCCGCCAGCCATCTATGCAACAAGTTACAGTTGAGGGAACCATTCTCTCGTAAGCGTACGAGTAATGTTGGTCCAGGCCGCCTCATCCCACAATACCGCTGAACCTAAAAACGACCAAGGGAGGAAGCAATCTAAGCATCAACGCCCACAAACTCTTTGTGTTATACTCGAGATCTCATCTACACATAGACCTAGCTCATGATGCCACTATTGGGGAACATCGCATGGGAAACAAAAAATTTCCTACGCTCATGCAAGACCTATCCATGGTGATGAGAATCTACGAGAGGGAGAGTGGATCTACGTACCCTTGTAGATTGCTAAGCGGGAAGCGTTAAGAAACGCGGTTGGTGTAGTCGAATGTCTTCGCGATCCAAATCGCCGAGCGTCCCGCGATCCAATCACGATTCGTCCCGATCAAGCACTGAACGGACGACACCTCCGCGTTCAGCACACGTGCAGCTTGATGACGATCTCCGCCTTCTTGATCTAGCAAGAGGGAGTGGAGAGGTAGACGAGTTCTCCGGCAGCGTGATGGCGCTGCGGCGATGGTGGTAGAGCAATTCCGGCAGGGCTTCACCTAAGCACTGCAAAAACCCGATCTAGAGGAGAAACTATGCACTAGAGGAACGGCTTCTTAGGTCGAAATACCCCTCCCGATGGTCTCCCGGTACACTATCGGCACTCCCGGTACACTACCGATGTGCCTGAAACTTTTCTGGTGACCAAAATAGGACTTCCTATATATCAATCTTTACCTCCGGACCATTCCGTAGCTCCTCGTGATGTCCGGGATCTCATACGGGACTCCGAACAACCTTCGGTCACCACCATGCATAACTCTATACTACGAAACGTCACCAAACCTTAAGTGTGCAGACCGTGCGGGTTCGAGAACTATGTAGACATGACCGAGACACCTCTACAGTCAATAACCAATAGCGGGACCTGGATGCCCATGTTGGTTCCTACATATTCTACGAAGATCTTTATCGGTCGAACCTCTATGTCAAGGATTCAGTTAATCCCGTATGATGTTCCCTTTATTCTTCGGTATGTTACTTGCCCGAGATTCGATCGTCGGTATCTCCATACCTAGTTCAACCTCGTTACCGGCAAGTCTCTTTACTCGTTCTGTAATACAAGATCCTGTGACTAACACTTAGTCACATTGCTTGCAAGGCTTATTGTGATGTTGTATTACTGAATGGGCCCTGAGATACCTCTCCGTCACACGGAGTAACAAATCCCAGTCTTGATCCATGCCAATCCAATGGACACCCTCGGAGATACCTGTAGAGCACCTTTATAGTCAACCAATTATGTCGCGACATTTGATACACACAAGGCACTCTTCCGGTGTCCGTGAATTACATGATCTCATGGTCATAGAAACATATACTTGACATGCAGAAAATAGTAGCAATAAACTGGCACGATCATATGCTACGTTTGTAGTTTGGGTCTTGTCCATCACATCATTCTCCTAATTATGTGATCCCATTATCAAATGACATCACATGTCAATGGCTAGGAAACCTTGACCATCTTTGACCAACGAGCTAGTCCACTAGAGGCATACTAGGGATGAAGTGTTGTCTATTTACCCACACATGTAATGTGTTTGCAATCAATACAATTATAGCATGGATAATAAAAGATTATCATGAACAAGGAAATATAGTGATAAACACTTTATTTATTGCCTCTAGAGCATATTTTGAACACCGAGTGGATCAACAGCGACCTCACAAGCTCGCCCCAGCACGGGAAGGCCCCTTCGTCGTCACTAAGGTACTAAAGAATGGAGCTTACCATCTCTACAACCTCAAGAAGAAGATCGACGAGCCGCGGGCCTGGAATGCAGATCTACTTCGACGTTTCTATACTTGAAGACTGAGTTCTCAAAGGAGTAATATTGACGCACCTAGTCATTCCAATAATAGGAGGAACAAGGATGATGATAGAACTTTGCATGCTGCTAGTGAAACTGTTATAGCTACACCTAAAAACCCAAATGATATTTTTGTTTCCGATGCTGAGACACAATCTGGTGATGAACATGAGCCCAATAATAATATTAATGTTGATGTTCATGTTGATGCTCAACCTAGTGATGATAATGATGTGGAGATTGAACCTGCTGTTGATCTTGATAACCCACATCCTAAGAATAAAAGATATGATAAAAGTGATTTTATTGCTAGGAAGCACGGTAAAGAAAGAAAACCATGGGTTCAGAAACCCATGCCTTTTCCTCCTAAACCAGCCAAGAAAAAGGATGACGAGGATTTTGAGCGCCTTGTTGAAATGCTTAGACCTATCTTTTTTGCGTATGCGCTTAACTGATATTCTGAAAATGTCTCCTTATGCTAAGTATATGAAAGATATTGTGACTAATAAAATAAAGATACCAGAAGCTGAGATTTCCACCATGCTTGCTAATTATACTTTTAAGGGTGGAGTACCAAAGAAATTAGGAGATCCAGGAATACCAACTATACCATGCTCTATTAAAGGGAATTATGTTAAAACTGCTTTATGTGATTTGGGAGCTGGTGTTTGTGTTATGCCTTTCGCTTTATATCGTAGACTTGATTTGAATAAGTTGACACGTATTGAAATCTCTTTGCAAATGGCTGATAAATCAACTGCTCTACCTATCGGTATTTGCGAGGATGTACCTGTCGTAGTTGCAAATGTTACTATCTTAACAGACTTTGTTATTCTCGACATTTCCGAGGACGACAGTATGTCAATCATCCTTGGTAGGCCCTTTTTTAATACTGCACGGGCTGTTATTGATTGCAACAAGGGAAATGTAACTTTTCATATTAATGGTAATGAGCACGCGGTACACTTTCCGAAGAAACAGCCTCAAGTTCACAGTATGAACTCCATTGAAAAAATTCCAATGATTATTATTGGAGACTTTGAGTTCCCTTTTCCTACTGTCAAGAAGAAATATGATATACTTATTGTTGGGGATATACATATCCCCATTGAGGTAACTTAGTGTTATTCGAAAATTCTTCAGTTCCATGTTATTCGAAAGAAGTTGGTTAATAAGACTTGATCAACCTTATTGATGGATTCCTTTTGATGATCATGATATGGATGAATTTAGAAAGCACAACTTTCTGTACCCAACTTTTACTTTCTGTTAGTTAGATTAAATTAAGTAAGAATGCTATTATTTTTCTATTTTCTAAGCTTTTCGTGCAATAGAAAAATGACCTAAAATAAAAGTTCTTCAAATGCCCTGAAAATGGAGTATGATTTTTTCCAGAATGTTTAAAAATTGCTGGCACCGAGCACACTATAGGGGGCTGCACTAGTGGGCCACAAGCCCACAAGGCGCAGCCACCCCCTGGCCGTGCCTAGCAGGCTTGTGGCTCCCATGTGCCCCTTCACTTATTCCAGCACCCATCCACTTCATCTTCCTCCAGAAAAAATCCCACCATTTCTCAAACCCGTGTTCTAGCGCATTTTGCTGCCATTTTCGATCTCCTTGTTCAAAGCTTCATTCGCAAAACTGTTTTGGGGAATTGCTTTTCGGTATGTGACTCCTCCAATGGTCCAATTAATTTTTGTTCTAGTGCTTTATATATTGCAAATTTTTGCTACTATGGTGACCTTGTTCTTGAGCTTGCATGCCAAATTTGTATGGTCCCAAGTAGTTTTGATGCATGATATAGCCTCTAGGCACTTGAGGGAGTAGTTGCTATGAGTTATGTTGAGTTTTGTTCATCTTTATTATGAGTCACTAACATTTTCTGAATTTTTCAGAAAAGAAAAAATGTTGAGGAAGGTGTTTCAAGGGGGTTCATCGATCAAGAAGGCCTCAAGACTCGCGATACATGAGTCCAACCTTGAACCACCAAGGGAAGCTCAAGTACGACCTTGTGAATGGCCATCACATCAGTTCATGAGTAATGCCGATTACAAGGGAGAGTTTTATGCGTACACAAGAAATGCTGGCCTTGAGGAATTCGTGCTAGACAAGTGCAAGCAATACTATCAACTCACGGATTCTTTCGCGCAGAGGTTTGAATTTTTGCTCAATCATAATGAACCTTCCGTCCTATTTGACCTTTATGACAAATCATATACTTTGGATATAGAGGGTTTTAATCATGTATGCAAAATTCCACAATGGGGTAGCTATAGTGATCCGCACAAAAATGAATACAATGATTTTCTTGCTAGCATTACCGTCGGAGAAACTAGAAATATTACACAGGCTACCATGGGGAGCGTTCACTTTCGTGCCATACATTATTTTGCTCTATTCATAGGTAGATGTATTAACAGTAAAACTGAGCATAACCACCTTTGTGCAACTGATCTTAGTATTCTTAAGAGTGTAGTAATGGGTGAAAGGCGATATAACTTAGGAGCCATTATTGCTATAAGGTTGCATAATAATGCTAAGGATGGAGATTTCTTTGGTGGGATTTATGCCACTCATTTAGCTAATTATCTTGGGGTACCCATACATGGAAACGATATTGAGTTACCACCTGCTTTACTTGATTTCGAGGCTTTGGTACATTTTTAGTTTCTCGAACGGAACGGATAATCTCTCTAGTACCAACTAACTTTTGACACACATCGTGCTATCCATGTTACCCTTCCTGCTCCTGCCTTCTTTAACTTTCAGGAAAAACAGAGATACCTTATAACTAGAGAGGAGGCAGACGAGTACGAGAGAAGCGTGGAATCAGCTCGCCTTCACGCTGCAGTCGTTCAGGCGGTGGCCGCCGCAGCCCAGTACAACTCCAACTATGACTTCGGATATTATCAGTGCCAACCATGGCCATAGACCAACTTAGGCTAAAAGCCTAAGCTTGGGGGAAGACATATTTCTCACCGACTTTACAGTCATGTTCACACACTTATTCTTAGCAGTCGGTCTTCATACTCTTTCATTGTACCATCCATGGTAGTTTATTTTCTTGTTTCACTTTCTTCTTGTGTTTATTCAACTTTGATAAAAAGACAAAAAATTAGTTATAGCTTTATTTCGAGTTGCTTAGTTGTAGCATTGAAAAGAAACCCCCAAAAGATTTTTCATTCTTCTTCTGCTTGTTGGGAGCTTTCCGGTGTAAATAGTTTTTCTCGTTCTTGTTTTGATTTTTCTTTCTTTGGGTTGGAAGGAGAAGACCACAATGAAAATGTTGACTGGCTCTCATATGCATTATTGTCTACCTATTAGAGAGCCCATGTTACCTTGTCTTCTCCTTTGAGTTATTGTTTTGCAGATTCTAGCGTAGTCTAATGCACGTGCACTCTTATTATTATCCACACCGTTCGGTCATGCAAGTGAAAGGCAATAATGATGATATTTGATGAAAATATTGAGATGGAGAAAAGTTGGTATGAACTCGACATATCTTGCTTTTGTAAATATGATTAGCTCATCGTTTTGAATTCAGTTCATCATGGGTGAAACATATTTGCAATGACATTTAGAGATTATAGTTACTCATGCCATTCTTAATTAGCTAAGAGTGGATAATGGTTTGTTTTGGGTGCCAACATGCATATTAAAACGGTTGTGCTGTAGTATGATGGAATGGTATCCTCCTCTGAACGATTCAAGTGGCTCGACTTGGCACATGTTCATGCATGTAGTTGAGACAAAATTAACATAGCCTCCATGATATTTATGTTCATAGTGATTTATATCCTAGTCATGCTTGCATTCACTGTTGGTTAATTTCAAAGCATGTTGATGACTATGTCGCTCTCTAGTTGGTCGCTCCCCAGTCTTTTGCTAGCCTTCACTTGTACTAAGCGGGAATACTGCTTGTGCATCCAATCCCTTAACCCAAAAGTTGTTCCATACTAGTCCACCATACCTAGCTATATGCGGTATTTACCTGCCGTTCCAAGTAAATTTGTATGTGCCACACTCTAAACCTTCAAATAAACATTCTGTTTTGTATGCCCAAATCGCTCATGTGGCGACTGGGGGCTATCAATATCTTCCATGCTAGGTGGGTTATTCTCACGATATGTGTTGATTAACTATCATTCACGAGAAAGTGGCTAGTAATCGGGATGCCTAGTTCCATGCTTGAAATAAAAAGCAAAATATAATTGAACAAAACTCCCCCAGGACTGTGTTTGTATGGATGGTACCCGTGGATTCGGCTCGCCGTGGAGTGTGACTGACTGGTGGATGGGGAGTAAAACCTTTATCATTCTGTTTGGGAACCGCCTATAATGTATCTAGCATGGAAGATGTTGAAAACCTCTTGGTCGTTATGTGAGAAATGAAAGCATGCCGCTCAAAAATCATTACTTATTTCTGTTTTGAAAGCTCGAGCTCTGGTACCTCTGCAAATCAATGCTTCCCTCTGCAAAGGGCCTTTCCATTTACTTTATTGTTGAGTCATCATCTGCTTATAAAAGGCACTAGTTAGAGAGCACCACCGTCATTTGTATGCTTGCTATTAATTGATATTGAATATGAGGATGACTGGATCTCTCTCATCATGAATTACAATGTTTAGTGAGTCCTCAATTTTTAGAGGTGCTCTACATTAAAGTTTTGCGGTCTCAGAAAGGGCTAGCGAGATGCCATTTTGTCATATTGTATCATGATTGTTTTGAAAAAGTGTTGTCATCCGAGAGTTATTATTATTGCTCACTAGTTGATTATGTCATTGATATGAGTAAATGAGATACCTAAATGTTATTGTGAATGTGGTTAGTCCATGATCTTTGTTGAAAATCTAAACATCAGTTAGACGTATTTACAACAACAACATCAAACAGACTTTGTAAAAGTATTTCTTTATCAATTTCAGTTTATCAACTGAATTGCTTGAGGACAAACAATGGGTTAAGCTTGGGGGAGTTGATACATATCCATCGTATCCACTTTTCCAAACGCTTTTGCCCTTGTTTTGGACTCTAATTTGCATGATTTTAATGGAAGTAACCCGGACTGACGTTGTTTTTCGTAGAATTTCCTTGGTGTTATTTTTTTGCAGAAATAAAAGTTCTCGAATCGTCCTCAAAATTTACGGAGAATATTTTTGGATTTAATAAAAGAAAACTGGCACAAGAATTAACCAGAGGGGGGCCACCTGCAGGCCACAAGCCTGCTAGGCGTGGCCACCCCAGGCCACGCCTAGCAGGCTTGTGGGGCCCTCGTGGCTCCTCCGACCTCCTCTCCAGCTTCATATAACCCTACTCACGGAAAAAAATGAGAAAGAAGAGTTCATCACATTTCATGATACGGAGCCACCGCCACCTCCTGTTCTTCCTCAGGAGACCAGAGCTGGAGTCCGTTTTGGGCTCCGGAGAGGGGAAATCGATGCCATCGTCATCACCAACCATCCTTCATCGCCAATTCCATGATGCTCTCCGCCGTTTGTGAGTAATTCCATCATAGGCTTTCTAGATGGTAATGGGTTGGATGAGATTTATCATGTAATCGAGTTATTTTGGTTAGGGTTTGATCCCTAGTATCCACTATGTTTCGAGATTGATGTTGCTATGACTTTGGTATGCTTAATGCTTGTCACTAGGGCCCGAGTGCCATGATTTAAGATCTGAACCTATTATGTTTTCATGAATATATATGTGTTCTTGATCCTATCTTTCAAGTTGTAGACACCTATTACGAGTTATGACCCGCTTCCCCTAGGGTGACAATAACTGGGATTCTTTCCGGTGATTACCGTAGTTTGAGGAGTTCATGTATTCACTAAGTGCTAATGCTTTGGTCCGGTTCACTATTAAAAGGAAGCCTTAATATCCCTTAGTTTCCATTAGGACCCCGCTGCCACGGTAGGGTAGGACAAAAGATGTCATGCAAGTTCTTTTCCATAAGCACGTATGACTATATATGGAATACATGCCTACATTACATTGATGAATTGGAGCTAGTTCTGTGTCACCCTATGTTATAACTATTGCATGATGAATGACATCCGACATAATTATCCATCATCGATCCATTGCCTATGAGCTTTCCACGTATTGATCCTTGCTAAGTTACTTCTCCGTTGCTACTGTTACAATCACTACAAAACTGCTACTATTACTTTTGCTACCGTTACCGTTACTTCCATACTACTTTGCTACCGAATACTTTGCTACAGATATTAAGTCTTACAGGTGTGGTTGAATTGACAACTCTGCTGTGAATACTCGAGAATATTCTTTGGCTCCCCTTGTGTAGAATCAATAAATTTGGGTTGAATACTCTACCCTCGAAAACTGTTGCGATCCCCTATACTTGTGGGTTATCACCCCACTGGATATGAAACCACTTGACCAGGTCCGACATGTCTGAGCGAAATATTGTTCCTAACAGACCCTCGCCAGTGCAAGCACTCGACGACGGTCTCGGGGACTACACCCAATGGGTGCACTCAGGATGCCCCCACTGGACCTGCTATCACTCGACCCGTCGAGCGATTGTCAAAACAATTCTAAGACCCCTGCCGATGTGAGCACCATTCGACAACGGTCTCGGGGACTACACCCAGTGGGTGCACTCAGCATGCCCCCACTAGACCTGCTACCACTCGACTAAGACCTGATCTACTCAAAAGGAAAACAAACAAGTTTGCTTCAAAAGGAAAATACCCAGTGGGTGTGACAACCCAAGTGCCGTCCCTACCTTATTTGGCATGTAACCCAATGTATGAACCTTGTGTCATGAGCTTAATGTATGAATTGCAACTTGTCATCCATGTGTGGTTTGCATTCATGCATCATTTCATCATGCATCATTTCATTCATCTTGCCATGTTGGGTTTTCATGTGTCCTTGAATGAATGTGTTGTGACTTGTGTTGTGATGTGTTTGAGTGTGAAGTGGTTTGTTTGTGGTTGGCGCAAGTGAGCAAAGCCCCTTCTTTTCCCCTCTCTTGTCTTTCTACTAAAACCCCACCATAATGCCTTTTACTCCCATGTTATTTTCATAGCAGAATTAACTTGCAAATTAAATTGTTTAAAAATGTTTAAGAGCTAGCCCTATGCTTTTTATTAATTTTCAGTATGGTTCTTTTGGTGTTAGGGGATTGCATGATTTGGTGTTTAAATTAAACAGGGGCGGTTATTTATTAAAGTATTAAAATTACTTGCTCAAGAAATCAACTTGATAATTTTATTAAATAGTGCACATTATTGTCTTTGCAAAAATATTCTTGTTTTGCACTAGAACCTTTTCTTTTATTTTGGGGATTTATTTTTGTGTGGCTGGTTTTAAAAATAGAAAAAACCCTTTCTGTTTTCGTTTTGAGAGAGAGAGAGAGGTAGGTGGGCCTTCCCGCGGCCCAGCCCGCTCGGTGGACGGTCACCTGCTCTGTCAGGTTCAGAGAGTGAGAGCCTCGTCTGCCGTCGCCTTTTCGTCGCCGTCGCCATCTGTCCCATCGCCCATTTAAGCCCTTGAAGTGCGTGCCTCCTCGCCTAGGGTTCTGCTTCTCCCAGCCCCCGTCGTAGCTCTCTTCTTCCCCTCCATCTCTCTTCCTACTCTCTGCTTTACCCCTGCCAGGTAAGATTTTGAGAGGTTCAGAGAGGTTCAGTTGAGTCCGCCGATCGTCGTCGCCGTCGTCGCCAGTGGGCCGCGCCCTTGGTGGTGATGGTGTGGAGCTCGGGGGTTCTCATGGCATTCCATTCCCACCGCTAGGGGCCCCGGAGGAGCTCTACAGCGACCGCCCCGTCGTCGCCGGAAGTCCCTGCTCGGCCATCTCCTTCCCCTGCGTCGTCTCCGGCCTTCTTCTTCCCCTCCGCCGACTTAGTCGTGACAGGCTCATCGTCGCCTTCCCCCAAGGTGAGCCGCCGGTCCCCGTAGCACTTTTCCTTCACGCGTAGCTCGTAGTTGGTCGCCGCCGCGTCTGTCGCCGCTGGTAGCAAGACGAGCACCTGCCGCTCGCCTCCTTACTCCTCACCACAAGGTGAGCAGGGGAATGGAGCCGTGGATGATCCGTTGTGCGTAGGAGTAGTTGACGTTGCCAGATTCGCCGTAGGATCGCCAGAATTGCTACCGGAGTTGCCGCTATCACTGCCACTGTTGCTCTGCTTGTATGTGTGTGTATCTTCAGTTTCATCAGGCAGTGTGTGCTTGTGTGTGTATTAGAGGGGCAGAGTCCCTACTCTGTTGTCGATCTAGAGCGTAGCGCATTGGTTGCGCTAGGGGAAGTGACCAAGAGGTCTTGGGTTCGAGCCCAAGCCTCCCCCTTTTTATTTTTGTTTGCTGTTTGTTTTCCTTTTATTTATTCTTTTCCTTCCTTGCTTTATATACATATATGTGTGTGAGCTTGGTGTATGTTGTAGTGTGTGTGTGTTGTTGCACATACATGTAGGAGAGTGTGTGTGTATGTTATACGTACACACACTTGTATGTGTTGTGTGTGTTGTGTAGTGTTGTGTGTATGCTATGCATACACACATATGTGTATGTGTAGAGGTAGATGTGCACTTGTGTGTGTGTGTTTTCATATGCATGTTTTCTTGTGTGTGTGCATGTGAGAGTGTGGTTGACCACCACACTCATGATCTTTGACATAGCGAGATAGTATCATTTGCATCTGTTTTCATTGTTTGATTTCGTCCGTAGGCGGACCCTGTCTTCATCTTGATTATTTGAGCTCTGAGTGGATTGTAATTTAGCATGTGGCGAGTGTAAGCCAATCTTGTATACTCATCTTTTCCGTATTGTATGATGTGATGATACTATACTTGCTAACGACAAGATGCGCCTCTATCCCTTGCGAGGCCCTCGTGTCTTAAAATGGATAGGCGCGCATCTTGGGCGTGACAAGTTGGTATTCAGAGCCATACGACCATAGGAGCCTTTGCTTGATCGAACTTGGCCGAGTCGAGTCTAGTAAAACTATTTTGAGTCTAGTTATATTGGAGAGTAGGATTCTTTTTACTCCTCTTCTATGCTCTGGTGAGGTATTTGAATTAGGAATTTTGATTCTACTCCTCTTCTCGCTCAATTTTTTTTAGGATCACGCGGGTATTTTGGAGTCTATATGATGCCGATGTAACAGGGTTCTGTCTTGGTGCCTCCTGTCTGACTTGATTTCTTCCGGGGAGTCGAGCTCCAGGGAATGTTGGCACATCGTTATCATTCAACTTCCTTGATATCTCAGGACAGAGAGTGTTCGAAATCACTTCAATACTTATCGTGGTGAGATAAGGTCGGAGTCACCCAGTACTAGGGAGGCGTTCGGGGTACCACCATGGTTTAGTATCGTTGTGAGTTCAAGGATTCGAGATTAGATGAGTTTGTGAAAGCCTCTTGTTATGTGTTGAAGGATGGATACAGTTGGGGTGTAGGATTGCTAGTTGTGTGAGATATTTCCTCCTTGTATCCCCCACATCGGATTGCATAACCAGAAAGTTTTCAAAAGTTCTTAGGTGGGAAATCTTGTATTCATCTAGGATCATCTTCTTCAGATGTATGTGGGCATGTACATGTGTTCCAAGCGCTTAGCTCAATACTTTTGTGTTATTGCAATCTTCTAGTTTCGGATGATGTTATCATAAACCGAAGAAGCATTCTTACTAATTTTTCAGTAGGAAGGCTGTGTTGTTATTTGTTCAATTTCTTTCAAGCTTTTGATTCAGCTTTGATTCATCTTTTCAATGAGGTGCTGATGCGTTTTGTCCATCTTAAGGATGGCTCCACCAACTCGCAACAATCCGGGTCGTGGTGAGGAGCAGATTGATGTTCCACCACCACCACTGCCACCTCTGCCTCCTCCTCCAAAAGCTTGGCAAGCTGTGATGGCCGCAACCAATGCGAACACTCAGATGTTGCCCAGGTTGTTGCAAGAAAGGGAGCAGGGTCAGCAAGGTTTTCAAGGGAATTTTCAGAATCAGCTTCAATTTGCGACATTCAATCAATTCCTTGCCAACTAGCACAAGTCTTTCACCTGTTGTGAGCAGCCTCTTGATGCTGATGATTGGCTTCGTGATATGAGTAAGCATTTTGAGTGCAACAATGTCAGGCCAGAGGACTTTGTCAGGTTTGCATCGTTCCAGCTCAAGGGTCAAGCAGCTGATTGGTGGTAGCAGTACAAGGATTCTAGGGGCGATCGTGTTGTTACTTGGGATGATTTCCATCGTGACTTCAGGGCTCACTACATTCCGACAAGCTTTGTCGAGGAGATGCGTGAGAAGTTCAGGCACCTGAAGCAGGGAACCAAGTCTGTCTACCAGTACAACATCGAGTTCCAAAATCTAGCCCGTTATGCTAAGCAAGATGTTCCAGATGATAAGGCTATGATCTATCAGTTCAGAGGTGGTCTCAAGGATGAGCTTCTGCCAGGCCTAGTTCTTCAAGAGCCTCGTGAGTTTGATCAGTTCTACAACATGGCTTTGAAGGTTAAAGCAGCTCAGCTCAAGTCGGAGAACTCCAAGAATCGTTCAAGGGATTCATATTCGTTCTGAGATGGTTCCCAAGCAGCAGAAGTATTGGACACCAAACCCTCCTCCGTTTCGTCCTCCTTAGCAGTAGAAGCTGTTTGGTGGTCGTGGTTCTTCCCACCCACCCAACCCAGGATTCCAGCAGAGACCCCAGGCGTTCAAGAGAGTTCTTGTTCCTCCTCCAGGCAATGTTCGTCCGCTTTATGAGGTGACTTGTCACAAGTGTGGCCAGAAGGGTCACTATGCCAACAAGTTCAACCAGCAGCGTCTTCCGCCTCCTCCTCCAGTCAAGCCTCCAGGCAATGCTATGGTGAAGCATAATCCCAAGACCGCAAGAGTGAATATGGTGAATGCAGTTGAAGCAGACCAGTCCAATGATGTGATTATGGGTAATCTCCCAGTTAATGATTTTCCTACAAAAGTGTTATTTGTTTCTGGTGCATCTCATTGTTTCATGTCTCGCCCTTTCTTTGTCAAGAATGAGTTTGATTATCAAGATTTGCCTAAGTCCTTGTCTGTGGTGTCGCCCAGTAAGATGTTGAATTCCAATCGCATTGTTCCGGATGCTTCTATCAAGATGGGCAATTATTCTTTTCTGGCTTCTCCAATTGTTCTCGGTAATTCCGATATTGATCTCATTTTGGGCATGGACTTCCTGGCTATGAATAAGGCTCATATTGGTTGCAAAGCAAAGGAAGTCAAGCTGACTCATCCTTCAGAAGATGTGATTATATTCGCGGCTCGCGATGACACAATCCGTCTCTTTGCTCTTAATGAGAAGGGTGAAATCTCGGCGATTTCTCAAATTCCAGTGGTTTGTGAGTATGAAGATGTCTTTCGAGAAGAATTGCTAGGAATGCCTCCACACCGGCCAGTTGAGTTCATGATTGATCTCGAGCTCGGAACTGAACCGGTCTGCAAGCGCTCGTATAAACTTGGCCCCGAAGAGCTGAAAGAGTTGAAGAAGCAGCTAGATGAGCAAGAACGTCTGGGTCTGATCAGACCAAGCTCTTCTCGATGGGGTTGTGGTGTTTTGTTTGTCAAGAAGAAATATGGCACGGATCGTCTTTGTGTCGACTGCCGTCCATTGAACAATAAGACAATCAGAAACAAGTACCCACTTCCCAACATCAATGAGTTGTTTGAACAACTGAAAGGTGCCAAGGTTTTCTCAAAGCTTGATCTTCGCATGGGTTATCATCAGATTCGCATTCGCGAAGAAGACATTCCCAGGACCGCTTTCAGGACGAGGTTTGGCCCTTATGAGTACATCGTCATGTCGTTTGGTCTTGCTAATGCTCCTCCATCCTTCTCAAGAATGATGAATTTCATGTTCTCTCCTTTCAAAAATGAATTCGTCTTGGTCTATCTGGATGATATCCTTGTGTTCTCGGAGACAGAAGAAGAGCATGCAGAGCATCTCCGCCTTGTTCTTGACAAGTTAAGGGAACATTGGTTCTATGCCAAGTTTTCCAAGTGTGAGTTCTGGCTCAATGAAGTGGTGTACCTTGGGCATGTGATCTCTGCCGAGGGGATTAAAGTGCACCCCGAGAAAGTTGAGGCAATCTTGAAGTGGGAACCTCCTTAGAATGTGAAGCAGCTTCGGAGCTTCCTCGGGCTTGCTAGCTATTGCAGAAGATTCGTGGAGAACTTTTCTCAAATTGCTAAGCCTCTATCCAATCTCCTCTAGAAGAGTGTCAAGTTTGTTTGGTCTCCTGAATGTGATGTAGTGTTCAATACACTCAAGTAGAGACTGACTTCATCTCCAGTTCTTGTTCCTCCTGAGCAGTCTAAGCCTTTCCAAGTTTTCTATGATGCTTCTCTCCAAGGTCTTGGTGGTGTTCTCATGCAAGACAAGAAGATTGTTGCTTATACCTCACGCCAGTTGAAGCCTGCCAAGAAGAACTACCCCACTCATGATCTTGAGTTGGCGGCAGTTGTGCATGCTCTAATGACTTGGAGGCATTTGTTGATGGGTAGACCAATTGAGGTGTACATCGATCACAAGAGCTTGAAGTACATTTTCACTCAACCCAATCTCAATCTTCGGCAGTCTCGTTGGGTGGAAATGCTTGAGGACTTCAATCCAAGCATTGAGTATACTCCTAGGAAAGCAAATGTCATTGCAGACGCGCTCAGCCATAAGGCGTACTGCAATAATCTCATTCTGAAGCCTCTTCAACCCGAGCTTTGTGAAGCCTTCCGCAAGCTCAACCTTCAGATGATTCCGCAAGGATTTCTTGACAATCTTCAAGTTTCTCCGACTCTGGAAGATCTAGTTCGCCAAGCGCAGCTTCTTGACGCTATGGTGAAAAAGGTGAAGAAAGGTGCGGCCAAGAGCATTCCGAAGTACAAGTGCTTTTGCGTTGATGACAAAGATACCTTGTTCTTTGAGGAACGTCTTGTGGTTCCAAAAGGTGATCTCAAAAAGGTTATCATGGACGAAGCACACAATTCTCTTCTATCCATTCATCCAGGCAGTTCAAGGATGTATCAGGATCTCAAGCAAACCTTCTGGTGGACTCGCATGAAGCGTGAAGTTTCTCAGTTCGTGAACGAGTGTGATGTTTGTCGCAGAGTGAAGGCGGAGCATCAACGTCCAGCAGGTCTTCTGTAGCCTTTGCCTATCCCAGGGTGGAAATTCGATCATGTGGAGATGGATTTCGTCATTGGGTTTCCGAAGTCCAAGAGAGGCAACAATGCCATCTTTGTGGTTATCGACAAGCTATCAAAAGTTGCTCATTTCCTGCCAGTCAAAGAATCTATCTCGGCAGCTCAGCTTGAAGAGTTGTATACGTCAAGGATAGTGTCTTTTCATGGTATTCCTCAGCTCATCTCTTCTGACCGTGGAAGTCTCTTTACTTCCAAGTTTTGGGAGTCCTTCCAGACTGCTATGGGTACCAAGATCCGTTTCAGCACTGCATTTCATCCGCAGACAAGTGGTCAAGTTGAGAGAGTCAATCAGATCCTTGAAGATATGCTCAGAGCCTGTGTGATTTCGTTCGGCATGAAGTGGGAAGACTGCCTCCCATATGCTGAATTCTCATACAACAATAGCTTTCAAGCTAGTTCAGGCAAGGCCCCTTTCGAGTTTCTCTATGGCATAAAGTGTCGTACCCCGCTTAACTGGTCTAAAACCGCTGTGCGTCAGATATTGGGCGATGACATGATCACTGAAGCAGAAGAAATGTGCCATGTCATTCACGAGAACCTCAAAGCAGCTCAGTCCCGACAGAAGAGTTATTATGATAACAAACATCAGGATGTTTCCTTCCAAGTGGATGATCTAGTCTATCTCAGAGTCTCTCCCATGAAGAGCACTCAACGGTTTGGAATTAAAGGGAAGCTAGCTCCTCGTTTTGTTGGTCCTTTCAAATTTGTTGGCAAGAGAGGTGGTCATGCATATCAACTAGAGCTTCCTCCAAATTTCGTGAACGTGCATGATGTCTTCCATGTTTCTCAGCTCCAGAAATGTTTCAAGACTCCTGAGCGAACCATTGACCTCCAAGACATCGATCTTCAAGAAGATCTCTCTTATCGTGAGCATCCAGTTGCAATTCTTGATGAAACTGAGCGTAAGACTCGGAACAAGTCTATCAAATTCCTCAAGGTGAAGTGGTCTCATCATTCTGACAAAGAAGCTACTTGGTAACGCGAGGACCTTCTCCGTTCCGAATTTCCAGACTTCTTTCATTCCTAGATCTCGGGTCAAGATTCTCTTGTAGTGTTGGAGAGTTGTGACAGCCCAAGTGGTTTCCCTACCTTATTTGGCATGTAACCCCATGTATGAACCTTGTGTCATGAGCTTAATGTATGAATTGCAACTTGTCATCCATGTGTGGTTTGCATTCATGCATCATTTCATTCATCTTGCCATGTTGGGTTTTCATGTGTCCTTGAATGAATGTGTTGTGACTTGTGTTGTGATGTGTTTGAGTGTGAAGTGGTTTGTTTGTGGTTGGTGCAAGTGAGGAAAACCCCTTCTTTTCCCCTCTCTTGTCTTTCTACTAAAACCCCACCATAATGCCTTTTATTCCCATGTTATTTTCATAGCAGAATTAACTTGCAAATTAAATTGTTTAAAAATGTTCAAGAGCTAGCCCTATGCTTTTTATTAATTTTCAGTATGGTTCTTTTGGTGTTAGGGGCTTGTATGATTTGGTGTTTAAATTAAACAGGGGCTGCTATTTATTAAAGTATTAAAATTACTTTCTCAATAAATCAACTTGATAATTTTATTAAATAGTGCACATTATTGTCTTTGCAAAAATATTTTTGTTTTGCACTAGAACCTTTTCTTTTATTCTAGGGATTTATTTTTGTGTGGATGGTTTTAAAAATGGAAAAAACCCTTTCTGTTTTCGTTTTGAGAGAGAGAGAGGTAGGTGGGCCTTCCCGCGACCCAGCCCGCTCGGTGGACGGTCACCTGCTCCGTCACGTTCACCGTCAGGTTCAGAGAGTGAGAGCCGTGTCCGCCGTCGCCGTCTGTCTCATCGCCCATTTAAGCCCTCGACGTGCGTGCCTCCTCGCCTAGGGTTCCGCTTCTCCCAGCCGCCGCCGCAGCTCTCTTCTTCCGCTCCATCTCTCTTCCTCCTCTCTTCTTTCCCCCTGCCAGGTAAGATTCTAAGAGGTTCAAAGAGTTTCAGTTGAGTCCGCCGGTCGTCGTCGCCGTCGTCGCCGCGTCTCCGGTGGGCCGCGCCCTTGGTGGTGATGGTGTGGAGCTCGGGGGTTCTCCCGGCGTTCCATTCCTGCCGCTAGGGGCCCCAGAGGAGCTCTGCAGCGACCGCCCCGTCATCGCCGGAAGTCCCCGCTCGGCCGTCTCCTTCCCCTGCATCATCTCCGACCTTCTTCTTCCGCTCCGTCGACTCCGTCGTGACCGGATCGTCGTCGCCTTCCCCCAAGGTGAGCCGTCGGTCCCTGTAGTCCTTTTCCTCCGCGCGTAGCTCGTAGTTGGTCGCCGCCGCGTCTGTCACCGCTGGTAGCAAGACGAGCACCTGCCGCTCGCCTCCTTCCTCCTCATCGCAAGGTGAGCAGGGGAATGGAGCTGTGGATGATCCGTTGTGCATAGGAGTAGTTGACGTTGCCAGGTTCGCCATAGGATCGCCGGAATTGCTGCCGGAGTTGCCGTTGTCGCTGTTGTTGTTGCTCTGCTTGTATGTGTGTGTATCTTTAGTTTCGTCAGGTAGTGTGTGCTTGTGTGTGTATTACAGGGGCAGAGTCCCTACTCTGTTGTCGATCTGGAGCGTAGCGCGGTGGTTGCGCTAGTGGGAAGTGACCGAGAGGTCTTGGGTTCGAGCCCAAGCCTCCCTCTTTTTTATTTTTGTTTGCTGTTTGTTTTCCTTTTATTTATTCTTTTCCTTCCTTGCTTTATATACATATATGTGTGTGATCTTGGTGTATGTGGTAGTGTGTGTGTGTTGTTGCACATACATGTAGGAGAGTGTGTGTGTATGTTATACATACACACACTTGTGTGTGTTGTGTAGTGTTGTGTGTGTTGTGTGTATGCTATGCATACACACATATGTGTATGTGTAGAGGTAGATGTGCACTTGTGTGTGTGTGTGTTTTCATATGCATGTGTTCTTGTGTGTGTGCATGTGAGAGTGTGGTTGACCACCACACTCATGATCTTTGGGATAGCGAGATAGTATCATTTGCATCTGTTTTCATTGTTTGATTTCATCCATAGGCGGACCCTGTCTTCATCTTGATGATTTGAACTCTAAGTGGATTGTAATTTAGCATGTGGCGAGTGTAAGCCAATCTTGTATACTCATCTTTTCCGTATTGTATGATGTGATGATACTATACTTGCTAACGACAAGATGCGCCTCTATCCCTTGCGAGACCCTCGTGTCTTAAAATGGATAGGCTCGCATCTTGGGCGTGACAAGTATACCATATGTGATAGCCTGGCATATTAGGGATGATAGACTACTCATATCAATAAGGAATTTCTTCTTTTCCAGGAGCCCATTCAAACAGAACTCCTAGGTTAAGCGTGTTTGGCTTGGAGTAGTTGTAGGATGGGTGACCGACCGGGAAGTTGGTCCCGGATGCGCATGAGTGAGGACAAAGTATGCAGAAAAGACTAGTATTGATCTATGAGGCCAGTCTAGAGGCCCGTCTAGATCCCACCAGGAGTAACGACCACAGGCGGGTGTGTCCGGGGCGTTACAAGTTGGTATCAGAGCCGACCCTCACGGTTACACGGATGTTTGCCGACAGGTGCGCGGTCATGTTGTTCATGAAGTTGGTGACCCGTCGTGGCACACAGAATGACACATGTATCGGACTGGAAGCACAGACGTTTGTGCCAAGAGGGAACGTTCATGTGACCCGACGAGGACGTCGGTTCCTCTGAGTGGTGGTGTATGTGATAGCCTGGCATATTAGGGATGATAGACTACTCATATCAATAAGGAATTCCTTATTTTCCGGGAGCCCATTCAAACAGAACTCCCAGGTTAAGCGTGCTTGGCTTGGAGTAGTTCTAGGATGGGTGACCAATAGGGAAGTTGGCCCTGGGTGCGCATGAGTGAGGACAAAGTGCGTAGAAAAGACTAGTATTGATCTGTGAGGCCAGTCTAGATCCCGCCAGGAGTAACGACCACCGGTGGGTGTGTCCAAGGCGTTACAGTGGGTGTGCAATCAAGAATGATTGGAATTCAATCGGAAACAAACTTACAATCGCACTTACTCGGACATTGAGCGAAGCGCCGAGCTAGCATCATAAGCCAACTTGTTAGCTTCGTACGCCTCCTTTGTGCGCAACATCATCTGCTCGACATGGATCATGGACTCTTTGCCAGCTCCAGTCTGGTCCTCCGGGACACGATGCAGAGGAAAGGCAGACGTCAGGGGAGTTGATGTTGTGGTTGGTGCAGCCGAAGTTGCTGGAGACTGTCCGATTGGCGTAGAAGCCACAATGGTCGAAGCAGCTGGTGGGGCACTTGACTCGTGACGAATTGCCAAGCCCCGGGGATGTAGGCAGTCGACTTACAAGGCGTCTGCCCCGATGGCGTTCTCCGAGTGCGTACCCTTGATGGCTCGTTGTCGTCCTCTAGCTGGATGATTTCTGCAATTTCTAGTCGGCAATATGGATTATTCAATTGGTGAATCATTCCCAAAAAACAAAATAGAGTGAAAATTTGTTATACCACGCTGAGAGGTAGCTGCGTCAGTAGTATCCACGTCCATGGGCTCTCCTTCATCCCGTCGAGGTGACGTCACCGAAGTAGCGGTTGTGGTGGACAGATCTCACTCGGTTAACAAAGGTTTGAAGTTCCACAACAACGAAAGAAAAAGGAAGTGAACACTTACATTGAGACAATGGGTACGACAATCGTCATACGTGGCAAAGCCTTCTGAGGCTTCGACGCGTCGGACTTGGGCTGTTTTGTGGCCCGCTCACTCGAATCTACTCTCAAGGCTCGGTGACGCTTTGGGTTCCTACTACTTGATGCCAAGGTCTTGCTTGGGGCAGCCACAAGGTCCCGACGCTGCTTGGAGCGATTCTCGATGCATGGCGTGGACTTAACTTATTGTTCGTTCTTGCCCGATTCCTCGTAATCGTCCTTGCTATTGTCGGCATAATCAAAATCTACACTGCCGCCCTCACTCTCCCCTCCATCCTTGGGCTGATTCCCATTCGGCACGGGCGAGTACATGTTCGTCAGCTCCTGCAAGATTCAAATAGTGAAGTCAGTCGACTAATACTACCAATCACTCGACGAAACATCAAAGCATTCGACAAAGGTGTAACTTACCAGATTTGGTGGTGGGTTCTCGAAAGAGAAAGGCTTGATCTTCTTGGCTCCCAGTGGATTGTTACAGGCTCTAGTGATGCTCCAAAGTCATTGTGCAACAGTATCCTCCGAGACCTTCTCTGGGTGCGTCCGACTGGTGTCCTTAGGGCCTGAGTAGTGTCACATGGCGTGGTCCCTCGCTTGAAGAGGCTGGATGCATTGATTGAGAAAGGTCTCCAGCAGATCCATGCTAGTCACTCCGCCATGAACCAGGGCCGCTAGAGCATTAACTAACATCCCCACTTGGACTTTCTCCCCTTCTAGCACTGATAGTGATTTGGGGGTGGTGGGTCGATCTGGAGTGAAGGGGGAAATACCAGTCAACATATTCGGAGACGCAACGTCCTTACAGTAGAACCAAGTCGACTACCAACCCCTAACCAATTCAGGAAAAGTCATTGAAGGAAAGGAGATTCTAGCTCTCTTTTATATCCCCAAGCCACCACACAGCTGGATGACATGGGTGTTATCGTCCTCTGGATCAGCCTTTTTTACCGACTGAGATCGGACGGTAAAAATGTGTTTGAATAAACCCTAACGGGGATGGCAACCAAGGAAACACTCACACAAGGTGATGAAAGCAACAAGGTATGAAATTGCATTCAGTGGAAAGTGGTGAAGTTGGGCTCCGAAAAAGTTCAGAAACCCTCGAATGAAAGGATAGAGAGGCATGGAAAAACCTCGTTCGACGTGGGTGAGGAGGAGGACCCTCTCTCCTTCGCACGACTCTAGCTCGACTTCCCCCTCCGACAGCCTCCATGTGCCGTCGGCCACAAGCCCGTCGGTGACGAGGTTCTCGACATCCCTCGCCGTAACCGTCGATGGAAGGAAGTCTCCCTGGATCCACCCCGTCGGCATCGTGAATCGAGCGCTGGACGGCCTCTTGGCCTTGGCAGCTCCCTTCTTGGCGCGCTCAAGATTTTCGGTCTTTCCCTTTGTCATCGCGAGAGCGGTCATTGAGGCAGAGCAGTGTGGCACGCACGGAGCAAAGGGAGCCGAGGAAAAGAGAGGATTTGGGGGAGAAGAACTATGCTGTCCATGGCGGGGTTCGGTCTTATATCAATCCTAGTGGGTCGCCGACCTATGGGACCTCCGGATATCCGTGTATCTCTACCGCATACGTCGCGCGATACGTGGCATAATGGGCGGCGCGAAAATAGAGACGTTGTGCCCCCACTTGCCCCAATCGTGACGTCATCTTCGCGATGCGCGCGCTTCCCAAATTTTTGAATCCTATGAAATTCGGGTCTGACAGAGCGAACCGTCGCATCCAAAGATCCTCTTGAGTCACTCAGATTTGAATCTGCACTCGAATTCACTCGGACACTTATCAAGGTTGAATCGATCGGGGCGAATAATGAAGATTCCGGTCGACACAAATCTCCTTGAAGCCCCGAAGTGCATTCGGAATTTCGGTGCCTTATCAAAACTGACATCGACCTCTTTCTCACTCGAACCCCAATCCATTCGAGGGCTAATGACAAGGATATGTACCTAGGGTAGGGTCCTAGGCCTGACCTACATACCCTATCTAAGGATGCTATATTGGAGGACTTAATGTTGGCAAGAGAGTTTCCGACTGAAGTCAACATGACGTGATAGTCACACGACAATTAGGCCACTCAGAGGCTTCTCCCTCCACTCGGTAGTCTCCTATCACTCGGAAGATCCCACGACCAGTCGACACCAGAAGACTAGAAGGCACCCTAGGGAGGCCAATAGGCAGGCGCTCGGCCAGTCATCATTAGTAGCATTTATTGTGTACGTTACCAGTAACGTACGTCTTTATTCCCATGATCGAACCCTTGGTTGCCTGACATTCATGAGGGGCAGCGTACTCTATATAAACCGCCCCTCCCCTCTGTCACAAGGGTTCGCACCCTCTGTAACACATACATTCCACACGACAAGAGCTCCCGAGCACCAAGACGTAGGGCTGTTACCTCCATGAGAGGGGCCTGAACTCATACATCTGTGTGTAGTTCCTCGTCGTAGCTAGGACTCTGCCCTCTCCTTTTGTACCCCTATCTTCTACTGTCAGACTCGTTCCCACGACACGAGGCCCGCACCTAGCAGGCTTGTTGCTCCCTAGCAGGGGCCCTGCCATGCACCCCAAGCCTGGTTGATTTGTTTCCTTCCAGAAAAATTCCTTCCGAAGGTTTTATTCCATTTGGACTCCGTTTAATATTCCATATCTGCAAAACTCAAAAACAAGAAAAAACAGAAAGTGGCACTAGGCACTAGATTAATAGGTTAGTCCCAAAAATAATATAAATTATCATATTAATGCATATAAAACATCCAAAACAGATAATATAATAGGATACCATCATAAAAAATTATAGGTACGTTGGAGACGTATAGGCATCCCCAAGCTTAATTCCTGCCCGTCCTCGAGTAGGTAAATGATAAAAACAGAATTTTTAATGTGGAGTGCTACCTAACATATTTATCCATGTAATATTATCTATTGTAGCATGAATATTCAGATCCGTAAGACTAAAAAAAAGCTTAATATTGATATAAAAACAATAACGTTTCAAGCATACTAGCAAAGCAACTGTATTTCTTCAAAATATAATGGCAAAAGAAAGTTATCCCTACAATATCATATGGTCTGGCTATGCTCCATCTTCCCCACACAAAGTATTTATATCATGCACAACCCGGATGAAAAGTCAAGCAATTGTTTTCACACCTTTATGTTCTCAAACTTTTTCAACTCTCACGCAATATATGAGCATGAGCTATGGATATAGCACTAGAGGTGGAATAGAATATGGTGGAGGTTGTCAAGGAAAAGGAGAAGATAATGTGAGTGAGTAGGGATTGCCATGCAACAGATGCACTAGAGCTATAAGTATATGAAAACTCAAAAAGGAACTAAGTGGACGTGCATCATGAAGGAAAAATTCCACTAGTTATATGAAAGTGACAAAATAGGATACTCTCTGTCATGAAGATCATGGTGCAAATTTTAAGCACAAGTGTGGAAAAAGGTAGTAGCAATGTCCCTTCTCTCTTTTCTCTCATTTTTTATTGGAGGCATCTGAGGCCTTTTTTTTCATAAAGTCCGGAATCTCATCCCCACTTGTGAGGGAATCATAGCTTCCATCATCCTTTCCTCACATGGAACATGCTCTAATAATGATAATCATCACACTTTTATTTACTTACAACTTAAAATAAAATTACAATTCAATACCTATGACAAAATATGACTCTATATGCAATGAAGTGATGGCACATGTCATAAAAGGAAACGGTGGAAGTTGCATGGCAATATATATCGGAATGGCTATGGAAATGCCATAATAGGTAAGTATGCTGGCTTTTTTAGGAAATATATATGGTGGCTGTTTTGAGGAAGGTATATGGTGGCTGTTTTGAGGAAGGTGTTTGTTGTATTGGCGAAAGTTGTGCGGTACTAGAGAGGCTAGCAAAGGTGGAAGGGTGAGAGTGCGTATAATCCATGGACTCAACATTAGTCATAAATAACTCACATACTTATTGCAAAAGTCTATTAGTCATTGAAGCAAAGTATTAAACTCATGCTCCTAGGGGATAGGTTGGACGGAGTTAACCATCACGCGCTCCCAACCCTCACACAAAGGTCGACAATCTATAAACAAGTCATGCTCCGACTTCCTTACATAACGGTTCACCATACGTGCATGCCATGGGAATCACAAACCTTTACACAAGTACTTTTACCAAATCACAATTACTTCCTAACATGACTCTTAACATTACCATCTTTATATCTAAAAACTTTATGCAAGGAATCAAACTTCTCATAAATACTCAATGCACTTAATATGGAAGTTTTATTATATCCCTCTTGGATGCCTATCATATTAGGACTAAATTCATAACCTAGACAAATTACCATGCTATTTAGAGACTCTCAAAATAATATAATTGAGGTATGGGAGTTCAAGTATTTCTATAAAACACAAACACCACCGTGCTCTAAAAGATATAAGTGAAGCACATAGAGCAAAATTGCCTAACTCAAAAGATATAAGTGAAGCACATAGAGCATTATAACAAATTCATGATTCAACGTGTCCTTATCAAAAAATGTGTGCATCAAGGATGATTGTGGCAAACTAACAAGCAAAGATTCATATCATACAAGACGCTCCAAGCAAATCACATATCATGTGGTGAATAAAAATATAGCCTCAAGTAAATTTACCGATGGATTGAAGACGAAAGAGGGGATGCCTTCCGGGGCATCCCCAAGATTAGGCTCTTTGGAATCCCTGAGTATGACTTGGGGTGCCTTGGACATCCCCAGGATTAGACTTTTGCCACTCCTTATTCCATAGTCCATCAAATCTTTACCCAAAACTTGAAAACTTCACAACACAAAACTTAATAGAAAACTCGTGAGATCCGTTAGTATAAGAAAATAAATCACAACTTTAGGTACTGTTGTGAACTCATTCTTTATTTATATTGGTGTTATACCTACTGTATTCCAACTTATCCATGGTTCATACCCCATGATACAACCCATAGATTCATCAAAACAGGCAAACAACTCAAAGAAAACAGAATCTGTCAAAAACAGAACAATCTGTAGCAATCTGAAAACTTCGTATACTTATGTAACTCAAAACATTCTGAAAAATTAGGACAGCCTGGGAAATTTATATATCAGTATTGTGTAAGAATTTAAGACTCATTCGTTCCTCTGAAAAATTTAGAAAATTCCTGTACTGAGCGCAAAAGTTTCTGTTTTTCAGCAAGATCAAATCAACAACTACCATAGATCACCCCACAGGTTTTACTTGGCTCAAACACTAATTAAAACACCAAAGCACAATTACTACATAAGTAATAATGTGGGAAACACTCAAAAACATAAGCAAAAACAGCACACAAAAATAAATTTGGGTTGCCTCCCAACAAGCGTTATTGTTTAACGCCCCTAGCTAGGTAAAACACAATAGATCTAGGTATTGTCATCTTTGGTATGCAATCCAAAAGTAGCTCTCATAATAGATTCATCAGGAAATATTATTTTCTTGCTAGGAAAGTTTTCCATGCCCTTACTTAATGGAAATTGGAATCTAATGTTTCCTTTTTTCATGTCAACAATTGCACCAATCGCTTTAAGGAAAGGTCTACCAAGAATAATAGGAGATGTAGGATTGCAATCCAAGAACAATGAAATCTACGGGCACATAATTCCTATTTGCAACAATAATACATAGGATTGCAATCTATATCAAGAACAATGAAATCTACGGGCACATAATTCCTATTTGCAACAATAATAACATCATTAATCCTTCACATAGGTTTCTTAATAGTGGAATCCGCAAGATTCAAATTTAGAGAGCAATCATCAAGGTCGTGGTAACCTAGCACATCACATAAAGTTTTCGTAATCGTGGAAACACTAGCACCCAAATCACACAAATTATGGCACTCATAATTTTTGATTTTAATCTTTATAGTAGGTTCTCACTCATCATGAAGCTTTCTAGGAATAGAAACTTCTAACTCAAGTTTTTCTTCAAACGATTTCATCATAGCATCAACTATATGTTAAGTGAAAGCCTTATTTTGACTATAAGCATGAGGAGAACTCATCAAGGATTGTAACAAGGAAATACAATAAATCAAAGGGAAACTATCATAATTAAAGTCCTTGAAGTCCAAAAAAAGTTTTGACCTCTTCAATCCCACTTTTATCAATCTTAGCATTAAGATCTATAAACTCCTAATCATTGGGACACTCTTTAACTAAATTTGACTTATCTCCAGCCCCATATTTATCAAGATTTACATTGTAAAACAAAGATTCAATAGGAGTCACACCAATCACTTTGAGATCTTCATCATTATTATCACAAGAACACACTTTTTCAAGCCATTCACGCTTAGCACGTATTCTAGCGGTTCTTTCCTCACTTTCATCAATAGAAATTCTCATAGCTTTCAAAGACTAATTAATATCATGCTTGGGTGGAGTAGATCTAACTTTCAAAGAATCAATCTCAAGCAAAATTATATCAACGTTCCTAGCCAAAACATCAATCTTGAGCACTTTTTCTTCAATAGTAGCGTTAAAACCCTTTTGTGAACCAATAAATTCCTTAACAATATTCTTAAGACGAGAGGGCATATTATTATAATTTCCATAGGAATTGTTGTAGGAATTACCATTTCTATGATTTAAGACACTACTTTTGGCATGACGCACATCTTTATAAAGAAGGAGTAGATGGTATGATTAGACGTTGTGTACCTGAGCATGAATAGGAACAAATCCTACGGAAATGTCATTCCGAAGTTTATGAAGGACATCATGTTGGAGATAGAACTGCTCATAAGGTATTACAATTTGGTTTTTATTGGCCTACTCTCTTCAAGGATGCCCGTAAGTTTGTCTCGTCTTGTGATGAATGTAACAGCCCGGGACCGACGCTCTAGAAGATTCCAGAAGATCCCCCTTTTATTTCCGTTCTTGTCATGTGTTCGTCTGGTTGTCGCATTCATCATTGCATCATTCGCATCATCTGCATTGCAACCTCACCCGTTTTCGAAACTTGCATCCGTTCGTATTTGCCGGTTCTCTCCGTTCTCGTCGTTGGCCATTTTGAGACCAACCACACATGCATGCGCCCGCGACACCATTTAAATAAAACCTTTTAATGCATGCTAAAAATATTCTTGGTTTGAGTCAAAACTTGGCGTGCGGTCTTGATATAGTCTAGGTAGACCGCCCGTCGAATTTTGTCGCGTTCTGAGTTCGATAGATACCCCGTTGGTCATTCGTAGCAGTGCGGTCATCAGTATTCGTCGGACGTTGTCGGTGTTTTTTATAAACTTCGTGTCATGGGCCACCATTCTCTCTTTCTTCCCCACCTAGCCCATCTACACTAGCCCACTTAGCCCCTCCTTCGTTCATGGTCATCGGATCGCGATCGGACGGACAAGGTCCAACCCCAGCCCCTAGTGCCTTCCCTATATATAACCCCATGGAGAGAGCTCCCACTCTCTCTAGGGTTTCCCCCATGGAAAATTGCAGCCACACCCCTAGAGAAACCCCATCTGCTAGCCCTCCTCCTCCAGATCCTGCAACCCCATTCATTTGCCCAATTTCGGCCCTGAGATCGCGATCTAGAGGCTCAAATTCGCCCAAAATCCCACCTACCGGACATGTCCGGTGGCCAACCCGAACATGTCCAGCGACCGTAGGCAGTCCTGCTCCTCCCGTAGTGCCTCCCATGGCGATTGTGCCCGTGCCCGAGCTCCTCGCACCGTCTGGCCCTCGCCGCAGCCGCCACCACTGGTCACCACCGGAGCCAGGCCGGACCCCCGTTGCCTTCTCTTCTTCCTCCCCTTCCCTTCCCATCTCTCCTACTCACCCCCATGGCCTCCTCTTCTCCTGCAGGTTCGCCGCCATGGATGGCCGACCTCAACTCACCGTCGCCGCCCCAAGCCGCCGCCGTCCGCCTCCGCGCCGGATCCGGCTGCCCCCATCGCCGCCGCTCTATCCCTGCCTTCCCCGGCCTCGCCTTGCCCTGTGCCGCCTCACCGCCATTGACCTTCGCCATGGCCTGCTCGAGCTCAGGCTCGAGAGGAGACGAGTTACAACGCTTGATCCAACGCCCCGTTGACCAGCCCCTGCGTCGCCCACGTGGGCCGCGCCCTAGGCCCAGCCGGCCCAGTTCCTGCCACCGAATGGGCAAAGCCCACAGGGTGAGCTAGCCCCCTCCTCTGCGTGTTTTTTTCTCTTCTTTAGGCCATTGCATTTTTTTCCTATTTTAGATAATTGTCTAAATTAATATTGCTAATATATAATTAACCGGACATTGTTTGAAAATATGTTAAACATGTAAAATGGTTAGAATTCTCTGTAGAATATTAATATGTCATTTTCACCCATGCCTAAAATGGTTAACATATCATTTCCTGCTATTTGCATCGTTTGACGTGATTTTGCATTATCGCATAATTAGCTAACGTGCATCGGAATTAATCCAACCGTATAATAAAAATGTTCATATCATCGGCATTGCATTTTCATGCATGAGATAAATATTGGCATGATGTTTGCATTTAATTCACATTAATGATTTGCTATAATGTGATTAGGCCTAATACTCACATATTTAATTGTGATTAATTTTCTACATGAACCTATGCATATTATATATGTTTTCGGGGTAGAAAAATACATAGGATTTAACTGTGCATTTAGTTTTGTCATTTGAGCATGTTTATGTGCATGTCATTTTTTCCGTGATGCCCTTTTGTTAATTATGTGGGATTTAATCCATGCATGTTTTGAAATAACTTTGAACATGAGAAATGCCCTTTGATATGTGTCCTAGGCCTTGGACATTTTGTTTGTCATAGAAAAGCATGTTTAGGTGTTATTTTGTTGTTGTCAACTTGCTTTGAAATTCTGCTATTTTGAGGTCCAAAATATTTTCTGTCTGGAATCTGTTATATTTTTGTTGCTGTCTTGCCATGTGATTTGCTAGTGATCTAGGACTCTTTTGTGGTAGGTGTAATGGAGTTATTTGTAGTTGATATTGTCCTTTAGTATGCTGTTAAGTTTCATGCCATTCTATGACCTATAGCATATAGTTTTACTGCTATCAATATGCCTTCGTGATAAAAACTGCACTGTCAAAAACTGCTATTTTCACTAAGTCTGAATCTGTTTTCAAGTATCCTCCTTGTGAGCTTCCTACCATGTGATCCATGCTTGTTTTGCTTATGATATGTGAAGATGAAATGAAGTGTGTGTTATATGCTACTGCCCCATGCTTAGTTTATGCATTTTAGAATATTGTAACTTGTTGTTTTCATGTGCGCAAAATGGTAAGTTGTTGTTTTGGGCAGATTCAACTAAAACTTGTGTTGGTTGTAATTGTTGAACCGTAGCTCCGTTTTGAACATGTTGCGTATGAAACTTGCTTAGAATATCATGTAGTATCATAATAACTTGTTGCATTCATGTTTTGAAATGTTTGTGATTGTTTTTCCCATGCATTTGCATTCATGACATGTGCATCTTGTGTTGCTCATATCTTTTAGACCGTAGCTCCGTTTGAGATGTTCTATATATGTAAATCAACTAGAATGACGTGTAGAATAGAATAGTGACATTTATTTAACTATTTAACAAATATAAAATATGATTAGTTCAGATCTGGACCAATTTTGAAATTAACATATGGGGTCGTTACGGAAATGCTATAAGTTGTTTCCGGCCTCATTTAAGATGCCTAGATAGTTAGTTTACTTATGCTTCACCTCTTGCCATGTTTAACAACATTTAATATTGTCGTGTACCTAACAAGAGTGAACTAAATAATTCGAGTGTGGAGTTTCATCAATATGCAACTCGTTACATATTGAGCTTCACTTAATGTGTAGTATTTGGTTGTTGTGATTTGACATGCCTTGCATATTTAAACCGGACATGCATCATATTTGTTTGTGCGTCGTGTTTTGCATATGTTGTGGTGTATCTTGTGTTGATTGTTTATTTCAGATTGCTTCTTCTCGATAGAGTTCTGAAAGCGTTCGGAGTGTGAGGATTTGTTCGACTATGTTGGTTCGTCTTCTTCATGGACTCGATCTTCTTCCGAGCGGGATCTCAGGCAAGATGACACATTTCCCTGGATACCATTACTATCATTGCCATGCTAGATGTCTCGTTTTCCTTCTCTATGTCATGCTACCTACCACTTGTTTGATAAGCCTCCCAACATTGCCATGAAAAGCCTGTAACCCCTCCACATCCGAGCAAACCATTGTTTGGCTATGTTACCGCTTGCTCAGCCCTTCTTATAGCATTTTTAGTTGCAGGTGCAGTTGCTTCCATGTGTCAACATGGGCATTCCTTGTTATATCACAATATTGCTGCTATTTAATTTAATGCACATATATACTTGGTAAAGGTGGAAGTCTTGGCCTTTTGTTTGGTGTTTTTCCCACTCTTGCCGCCCCTAGTTACTTGTGAACCGGTGTTATGTTCCATAAACGAGCGCTCCTAACATGCTTGGGGTTGATATGGGGACCCCCTTGATTTTCGTTTTAGGATAAAACTTTTCTGGCAAGGCCCAACTTTGGTACTACATTTGCCCATCATAATAAAATTGATCACCTTTTTAATGCATAGAGGGTCGCCCCCTCGTGGATTAATTTAACATAATACAGGGGGCCGGTGCTGCTGGTGCTGGTCCAAAACAGAGCCTAGTGCAGGCCAACTCGAGGCAACTCGGGAGATTTCTATCAAGCCACTGTATGATGTGCTTATCCAGTCGTGTCCTAAGAACGAGATACACGGCTCCTATCGAGTTCGTCGACACACCGGGTGGCCTTGCTGGATTTGTTTTACCTTTCTCGAATGTCTTGAGTGAGGAACTCTGATTTTCTTCGGGCTATCTCGAGGTGTCGGATTTCCTTTGGAATTTCCTAGGAAGATCACGAGATCCGTGGTTGAGGTTATTCCCACTGAGTGTGGTTAATTTATGATGGACGAGTTGGAGCACCCCTACAGGGTTAAATCTTTTCGAGAAGCCGTGCCCGCGGTTATGTGGCGAACTTGGATAATCTGTTTAACACCCGGTCATAGCAAACTTGAAGTAAACTCTAATAAAATACACCAACTATGTGTGTAACCATGACTGTCTCTTCTCGTGAGTCCTTATCCGAAAGAGAACACGGTGGGGTTATGTTTGACGTAAGTAGGTGTTTAGGATCAGTTAGTGATCATTTCTAGTTCACGGCCGTTATGCGTAGACCACCATACTTTACTTTCTGTACTCGTAAGTTAGCCACTCAAATAAATTCTTAGTCGCTTGCTGCAGCCTCACCACTTAACCATACCTCACCCATTAAGCTTTAATAGTCTTGATACCCTTGGAAATGAGATTGCTGAGTCCCTGTGGCTCACAGATTACTACAACAACAGTTGCAGGTACAGGTAATGCGATGATTTGACGTGAGCACGTTGCTTGATTTGATTTGGAGTTCTTCTTGTTCTTCTTCTTCTTCATCAATCTTGGATGGGTTCCAGGCGGCAGCCTGGGATAGCAAGGGTGGATGTCATTTTATCGTTTGATTTCGTCCATAGTCGGACCCTGCTCTTATGTATGATGGTTGAGTATGTTGTTGTATTGATGTGACTCTGATGTAGCTTGTGGCAAGTGTAAGCCAATTCCATATACTCATCTCTTCTGTACATGTACTTGTAATGATATCCATTCTTGAGAACGCATTGAGATGCGCTTCTATCCCCGTCGAGGCCCTCGTGCCAAAATGAGGATAGGACCGCATCTTGGGCGTGACAATGAATGTCAACGAATTGGTAATATCGGTAAGCATAAAGAAATGCCTATGAATTATTCACTTGTTGTCGAACCATTTGATGTTTTTTCGATTATATGTGACCTTTTCCTTCTAATGGGTACACTCATATTTTGGTTGGTGTTGATTATGTCATTAAGTGGGTAGAAGCTATTCCAACTAGTAGTGTGGATCATCACACTTCCATTAAAATGCTTACAGAAGTTATTTTCCCAAGGTTTGGAGTCCCTAGATATCTAATGACTAGTGGTGGTTCACACTTTATTCATGGTGCTTTCCGTAAAATGCTTGCTAAATATGACGTTAACCATAGAAATGCATCACCCTATCATCCTCAATCTAGTGGTCAAGTTGAACTTAGCAATAGAGAAATAAAATTGATATTACAAAAAACTGTCAATAGGTCTCGAAAGAATTGGTCTAAGAAATTAGATGATGCACTTTGGACCTATAGAACAACATATAAAAATCCTATGGGTATGTCTCCATCCAAAATGGTATATGGGAAAGCTTGTCATTTGTCTCTAGAGTTAGAACCTAAAGCATTTTGGGCAATTAAAGAACTTAATTATGACTTCAAACTTGCCAGTGAAAAGTGGTCATTTGATATTAGCCCATTAGATGAATGGAAGAGGAAGCATGGTGGAAGAGGAAGAAGAGGATATCCTCCGACCTTACTATCATCATCTCGCCCCTCTTCAAATTGAAGCTTTCAGGGCTTTTGAGGAGGTTCATGTTCAGAATAAATTCCTCACTCATGAAAATATTTTGCTAGAGGAGCATATCACCACCCTGAGGAGTGTCATCCGCAAATTGAAGTATTTATTGGAGCTGAAATGTGACGCCTTATAACCACCACCTTCATCCTCTTCACCACCAAAGGAGACTTGAGTACATGGGTATGGGCACTCCCCTTGGCTTGAGCCAAGCTTGGGGGAGGTGCCCCAGTATCATATCACCATAACTTTTTACCTTTGCTTTTTTATTTTTGATCCTTAGCCTTTTCATGATTTAGTTGAATAAAAGTTTAGTATGAGCTATCTTCTAGTGCTAGTTTCATGATCTATCTATCTATGTAATTGAGTGAGAGCTATATAATAAAGTTTAGTTTGAGCTTTTGCCCCTTTATTTTCTTGTTGCAATCATGATAAAAGAAAATAAATGAGAAAATATCATATGCTAATCTTATGGTGAGTAATAACATCACAATAAAGGAAAGTATAAGTGGTAAAATTTATTGGAGATTGGCAAACATATCATTAGTCAATGATGCAATTAATGAAATAATAAATTAGGGAACAGAAGATTCACATGCAAATATACTATCACGGACATCTTTTATGATTGTGTGCCCCCATTAAATATTATATGCCAAAATTTTTGATGTTGGGCATGGAAGACAACGTAATGATTTACGCTTTTTCGTATTCATATAGAAATTATATTGTCATAGATCCTTCAATATGTTGTCCTTGCCCAATATCTTTGCTAGCCAAAAATTTCACACTAAGTAGAGATACTACTTGTGCATCCAAAACCCCCAAATCCAAACTCATGTTTGAGAGTCCACCATACCTACCTATGGATTTAATAAGATCCTTCAAGTAAGTTGTCATCGGTGCATCAAGGCAATAAAAATTGCTTCTAAAAGTGTTGGATCAATTAGTGTAAGAGAAAATTGAGTGTTGCACGAACTTGTGATGGCAAAGTAATAAAAGCAATGGACTGCATAATAAAGGTTGCTATCACAAGGGGCAATGCAACGTGACGTTCTTTTGCGCTAAGGGATTGGCATACAAACTAAAAAGCGCATGACAACCTCTGCTTCCCTCTACGAAGGGCCTGTCTTTCACTTTTAAGTATTTACTTTTATGAAAGAGTCAAAGTATTCTTCCCTATTCCTTTTTATTTTTCTCCTTTGTCAAGCATCATGTGGTGAGGAAAGATCTAGGCACATATGTCCAGTTGGATATGAGTGAGCATGAGTTATTATTGTTGACATCACCCTTGAGGTGAGTCCGTTGGGAGGCAAACTATAAGCCCCTATCTTTCTATGTGTCCGCTTGAAACTTTTTGCTCATGGGTATGCTGTGAGTGTTAGCAATCATAGAAGACTAAACGATGATTGAGTATATGGACTTGCTAAAAGGCTCCTACATGAGACCCTTCCTAAAAATATAATGAATTGTAGTTGCAAAGTGGACTCATAACATAGTTTGTTGGTTTCCAATAAGTTTTATGCCTTATACTTCCATGTTGTGATGAATTCTTACTTGCTCATAAGAAGTTATATGATGTTTTTATGAAATAAAAGTTCTATGAGAACATTTAATGTTAATTTTTGTTGGTGTTATAATAATAAGCATGATGCTACTATGTCGGTATTTTGTTTTTATCGACACCTCTCTCTCAAACCATGCGGGTATGTTCTTCGATATCGGCTTTTGCTTGAGGACAAGCGATCTAAGCTTGGGGGAGTTGATACGTCCATTTCACATAATGTTTTATTACTGTTATTTATAATGTTTTTTGCATAATAATGCTTTGGGGAGTAATTCTAATGCCTTTTCCCTCACAATTTGCAAGGTTTACACCAAGATGGAGAATGCCGACAACTGGAATTCAACACCTGAAAAAGGCCTCTCAGAGATACCAAATCTGCACGTCCCCAATGAAGTTGAAAATTTACGGAGATGTTTATATAGTAAATAAGAAATAGTGGAGCTGAAAAATACTGGAGGGGGGCCACCAGGTGGCCACCCTCCACCAGGGTGCTCCAGGCCCCCTAACCACGCCCTAGTGGAGGGTGCTCACACAGGCCCACCTCCAGAGCCCATGTTCTGGTATAAATTTCCAAAAAACCTAAAAAAGTTAGGAGGAGGACTTTTAGGACGAAGCACCGCCGCCTCAAGGCGGAACTTGGGCATGAGCACTTTTGCCCTCCGGCAGAGCGATTCCCCGAGGAACTTCCCTCCGGGAGGGGGAAATCGAAGCCATCATCATCACCAACAACTCTCTCATCTTGGGGAGGCCATTCTCCATCAACATCTTCAAGAACACCATCTCCTCTAAAACACTTGTTCATCTCTTGTGTTCAATCTTTGTATCGGAACCTCAGATTGGTACCTGTGGGTGACTAGTAGTGTTGATTACCTTGTGTAGTTGATTACTATATGGTTTATTTGGTGGAAGATTATATGTTCGGATCCATTATGATATTCAATACACATTTGATCTTGGGCATGCATATTATTTGTGAGTAGTTACCTTTGTTCTTGAGGTCATGTGAGAAGTCATGTTGCAAATAATCATGTGAATTTGATATGTGTTCGATATTTTGATGATATGTATGTTGTGATTCCCTTAGTGTTGTCATGTGAATGTCGACTACATGACACTTCACCATCCTGGGGCCTAAGGGAATGCATTGTGGAGTAGTTATTAGATGATGGGTTACTAGAGTGACAGAAGCTTAAACCCTAGTTTATGCGCTACTTCGTAAGGGGTGGATTTGGATCGACATGTTTAATGCTATGTTAGACTTTTTCTTAATAATTTTCTCGTAGTTGCGGATGCTTGCGAGGGGTTAATCATAACTGTGAAGTTTTTTAAGTAAGAACAGCACCCAAGCACTGATCCACGCACATATCAAATTATCAAAGTAGCGAACACGAATCAAACCAACATGATGAAAGTGACTAGATGAAATTCCCGTGTACCCTCAAAAACACTTTGCCCATCATAAGAGATAGTTTTGGCCCGTTCTTTGCCGCAAAAGGATTGGGCTACCTTGTTGCACCTTACCTATTGTTACCATTACTTTCTCGTTACAAATTACCTTGCTATCAAACTACTTGATACTTACAATTTCAGTGCCTGCATAAATTACCTTGCTGAAAACCGCTTATCATCTCCTTCTGCTCCTTGTTGGGTTCGACACTCTTACTTATCGAAAGGACTACGATTGATCCCCTATACTTGCGGGTCTTCAGTGACCGACAGGGCGCAACCCGACAACGAACCCATCTCGGGTGGCCAAAAAAATCGAAGGCTACCACGGCTGCATAGGCTGATTCGCTGCCACCGGTTATGGCGTTCGCATCTGGTCAAGGAACCCATACTCCAACTTCATCGCCGCCATCGCCAATCAGACATGGTCACGCCCATGACTACCTCATGCAACGTGTTCGACGAAATGTTGCAAAGACCGTCGGTCGGTTTTACATCTCCATTATGCATCATCCATTGGAGTTGCACTTTTACATCATTAATATGCATCATCTGTTGGAGTTGCTTCTTTTCTGGAGATGTAAGATGCACTTTTTGTTGATGTAAATTGTGCATCTACTAGTTTTATGTCTTCAAATTTGCATCATCTATTGGACATGCTCTAATGGTACTTCGGTAAATATAGTACATGAAATTAAAATACGGTCCTGTTTCGGTATATACCAAGTTATTTCGTATGGTTCCAATATATACCATAATAACTAAATTTGACAAGATTTTGAAAATGGCATATAATATTGCAAATTTGTGCCCTAAGCACACATATCTTTTTATACAAACAATATATAAGTACATATGCATCCAGGGAATATGGATTTAATATCATGATAATCTTTTATGCAATGCAGTCACCAAATAGTCATGGTACCAATTTTAGTACCACCTTAATATAGGTGAAGGTGTCTCGATGTTTTGATGAGAAGTAGCTATCATTTTTAATGGAAGTCGGCTTTGATGATCCGACAAGGAACATGCGAAGATGTCGCACCTTAGCAATCACTAAACCAACTCTGAAAGGTTATTGAGATAGAGTTGGGGGTCCCGATATTTCCACGAGATGATAACTATCGATTTGGTGGAACCGACTTTGATAATCCGACAACAAACATGCACGACATTGCGCATTAACAATTGCTAAACTAATCTCAAAGATTGACCACGCTAGAGCACGATTAACCTAACCATGAAGGTCTATTCCTGCAAGCAATCGAATAACAAGCAAGAATATGATAATAGCAATATGAATATTACAAATATAAATGAAGTATTGATAAAGGTGGGGTTCTAAAAGAGGTCTTGGTCTGGTCGTTGGACACAAACAAAGTACACGAAGTTACAATGGCTAACTTTTAACTAAACAAAACCTAAGGAAAAAAGCTAGGGGATGGATCTACTTATATAGGATTAATGGGTGGTGACCACTCGGGTGGAAGGACGTCCCAATTCATCCTAAAACTAACCCTAGGTCATATAAGGCCTATGGGCCAAAGTGAAGGTGATGCAACACATTCTGATTTGGATTTTGACTCGGATTCTATAGAACCACTGCACCATTGTTGCCATTTCTCCGCGCTTAGGATGAATTTTAAGGTGATTGAAATTGTGTTGGAAAGTGCATGAAATCTAATTTCCAACAAAAAAAGAAACACCCAAGTCATAGTCCGGATGCAAAATTTATTGATGGTTTGAATCAGGTATGTCTATGGAGTACGAATTTGAGTCCATAACATGGGGGACTTTGTCTTTATCTTCTCTTGGGCCAAAAGTGACGTGAGAGGACCTATTGAACAACACCTAATAATTCCATTTGATGTGATAGGACCTCTTGAACAACACCTAATAATTTCCTCTTGCTTTATCTTCGCACGTGATTCGCACAAGTGTTCGACAATTCTTCATTTAGGCATGAAATAAAAATAGTTGAAGTATTTTTTGTTCCGGATAACAAAAATAAACTATTGCATAATTTTTATAAGAAATCACCTCACAAATATGAATCTATGCAATATTTTTGGTCATATGCAAGGTATCCATGTCCACATCACCCCTACCTTCTTGAAAACAAAGCCCTCCTCGGTGTTGCTTAGTCTAAAATGTGGCTAACAAAACAGACAAGGTGTACATATTGTATTCTAGATTAAACCCCCACACTTTGTTGCTGGACTTTCAAATTCTAGTTTTTGCAAACAACATGAAATAAACACATTACAATACTTGAAACGGAAAGAAACAAAGTTGATATTTCCTTTTAAGATGTGAAAGATACATAGATACATGGTATGGATTTGGACTCGGCACTAACATGGCATAGTCATGTATTGCTCTCCTTGGTAGTCAGGTTGGCTTCTAAGAGCTTTGAAGCAATTGATGTTCATAAAGGGTGTTGTTATCATACAAAAAATTCAAGAAAAAGGCATTTAAATTCACTTGTATCCAAATGTGAAATCTTAGTTAACCCTGAAAAATTAAAGAATAAATATGACTATGAAATTGAGATTGTTTCTCGTTAATTCAAGGACAAATTATAATGGTAACACAAATTTTGGGGGTACAAAAAACAAATTGGAGCACTGCATTTTGCATTTAGCTCACTTTTTCGAAACAACAAATGAATATGCATACTTCCTACAAAAAGAATGAATGCTTATTTAACAGAAACCGTAAACGTGTTTTCTTGTGCACTGGAAGTGTATTGTGCTAGCAATACTCCATATGATGATTTAATAATGAGAAATGATACGAGAGGCTAAATACACCAAAATGTTAGGGATCAAGAGAGTGAGACATGAGCAGCCACATGACATGATTTGAAGACCAAAGACATCATCAATAGAAGACTAAGCTACTTACCTCTTAATAAAGTTGCAAAGGGAGCGCGATATGGCCTATAGCTAAAGAACAATCACCCAAATTTACGTTTACAATAGCTAAAAAACAATTACCTGTCATTACTTGGGATGTGATTGTCACTCTTGGAGAAAATTTGGGTGCACCCTGAAACTGCCCGGGAAGTAAAAAAGAGAGGGGGTATGCCAACACGACATGGTAGGTAAGTGAAAACTTCATGTTCACTTTAGGTATGAATTGCAATGGAACCCGCAGTGTTTGATTCCTCTAGGAAGACGACCAAACTTCATAAAAGCAACAAACTAATAAAGAGAAATATGGATCAATCTTAATTCCTGGTATCAACCTAAAAATCATATATGTGCACAAATGAAAAATTATAAACCAAATGAAGGACAAATAAATGGCCCGACTCAAAATTTTCAAATATTTTGGTTCATAACCAATTAGCCACTTCATCAAGGTTACTGTCAGATTTCGAGCTCTGCAAAACCCTTATGATTCGAACATAGGAGCGTGTGCGAAGATCCCTTACAGCCTCGCCCAACCTAGCTCGCTACTCCATGAACACATCAATGAACTCGCACGATGACGAGGAAGAGGATGAACATGACAGTCTACCCAGGTTTGGGCCGCTGCAAAGCGTAATACCCTGCTCCTTCTTTGGCGGATTGCCTCTCAAGGAGGTGGTGGGGATGAACTAGTACAATGTATTAGGGCCTCATGAGGGCTCCCTTTGAGGTGTTCGAGGCCCTCTGTGATTTTGCGATGGATGAGTGGTGGAATGTATTCGGCGTCCTTCTCTATGGTGGAGCCTACCCTCTCTATATATCGGTGGCTCGGGTCCTCTTCCCTTATCGCAATGGCGGGAAGGGATCCCACAATGGCCAAATTTGAAGGGTGACAAGAGTACGTGCTCTCCCTGTCCAAAGGTTGGCTTCGCCTGCAAAGTTGCGGTTGACGACATAGGGACGGGCTCAGATGACATCTGCCCTACGGGGCGGGTGGTTGCGGTCTTGTTACACCGGAATGGAAACCGTTGGGGGTGCCTTGGGAACCCACGTACGTCCTTGCTCCCTTTGCAGCAAAGGGGAAACTATGCCGTTTGGGGTGCTTGCGCCCGCCTGTCCTTCCTTGCGTCACCCTTGACTCCCGAGGCCAGGCCTTGCATAGAGATCTCCACCACTCCGGAGGGGGCCTAAGGAGGCCCATCCCTTGCCAGTCTTGATGTTGTTCCTCCTCGTGAGTCCAGGGCCCTCGCGAGGGCCTTGTCTTGAGTGGGGCTATGCCCGACCATGCTTGGTCGATGAAGTGGGCCATGCCCTGGGCCGCAGGCAGGCAGGTCTGGGTACCTCCGGTCTCAGAATGCCAACAGTAGCCCCCGAGCCCAAGGCGCGCTCGAGATGGCCTCTGGGCGAAGCCTCAGGGATGACTCGAAACGCCGCGGGCCCCAAACACCTGGAGGCCAGGCTTAGCGCACATCACGCGGTTGAGGTCGGGTGTCCTTTGCCCCTTCGGCCTTCGCTTGAATCGACAAGAGACTAACTTCCAGCACTGGGCTATTACTGCTTCCCTTCCTTGCGCACCTGCTCTTGCTTTCTAGGTCTCCAGCTCTAGCAGGCGCCTCCCCTGATCCGTCGCCGCTACGTCTTTCTCCGTGCTGCCTTGGCCCCGCGAGAAAAAGCCAGTGGCACAGGGCTTTGTCCTGCCCCCATCTCGCCGGAGCTCTTGGGGTCCACCATTGCCAAGGATGAGGACCTTCTCCCCATGCTCCCATGGATGGCGGATGGGTCCAACGAGCAGGGGCGGACCTTGATATGGGGCGGCTCCTTGACAAAACGGCCTTCGTCCGAAGAAGTCTACCCCTTCTTCCTCCACAGCGTCTTTGCCAGGATCGCCCTACCCTTCTCCGCGTTCTTCACCGCCATCCTCGACCACTACGGGATCCAGGCCCTTCGTCTCCAACCTAACTCCATCTTTCTCCTATCCATCTTTGCCTTCTAATGCGAGGCCTTCATGGGTGTGCGGCCTTCGGTGGCCCGATTCTGCCATTTCTTCAACTTGTGTTTGCACAACGGCGCTCAATGGTCGACGTGCGTCTCCTTTGTCGCAGTCTAGAGCGGCAACATGCTCTTGAAGGCCGGGAAGAAGGTGGAGAACTTCACGTACCGCTGGGTCCTCATGGATCTCAAGAGCGCCATCCCTCGGCTGGATCTGCCAAAAGGGCTACCAGAGAAGACCTCTACGTGGAGCTCCACGAAGCTTTCTGACCCCCTGGCCAGGCCTGTCCTACAACGCTTCTCCCGCGATATCAGCGCCAGGAGGCTGACTAGGGATGATAGTGAAGGAGTTCCTAGCGCAGCGCCTGGCGCCCCTCTAGGCCCATTTTAGGCCCTTGTGGGACTATCAGGGCAACAACGACAATCTTAGGCATCGGTCCACGTGCATAACCCCCGAGGAATTGAGCAGGGCTGTGGCGACCCTAACGGCCTCCCTAAGTCCCACGCCCCGTTGTACTGCCATGACGACGGGGCCGATCTGGTTGTCGTGATGCCCGTCTTCAACGAATTGGGGCTTCTCCCTGCGGAGGGCCGCGGTTCCCCGATGATGGTGTCCTCCGGTGGCACCTCGTGCGGGGAGGACTCGGAGAAGATCGCCGACAACGGCCTGGCAGGGGCGTCTCCTCCGTCGAAGGGCACCTTCTACACGAGCTTGAGGATGACGATGATGCTGGTGAAGCTTGTGCTACAGGCTCCTCTCATGTTGCCAAGGCCCCTAGAGGGCTTGGGACGACCCCTCGTGCCATGCGCTCCGCTTGCGTGTCGACTCCCCGGAAGCACAGAGTGGAGTCATCTCCGGTGCGCCCTGCCTGTGCAGGCAAGGCGGTCGAAGTGTCGGCCTCGCCCTCGCCCGGACCGCAACTCACGGGAGAGGCGGGCGAGGCCGGGGCCATGGTGATTCCTTTGCCGTCCGCCCTCACGGGTAGTGCCCCGGCTCCCCCGCGTGGTGGTACCCCTGCCGAGGGAGGCTTGGGTGCCTCCATTGTTGCCATGACGGAGAGGAAGAGGAAGTGGGTCAACATTGACGAGTAAGTAGCATGGCTTGGTTTGGCTCGCATACCTATGGCTTGTGCATTGATGTACTTCCTTTGTTTTGTGACCAGGGATGCCTCTATGCCAAAGACGAGGAGGAAGAAGGCGGGCGTTAAGCCGAAGGCGACTCCCGGCGCGCCGCCTGCCCCTGCCGACATGCCGTTTCCTGTTGCTGAAGGCGATGGGGTGCGCGAGGCTGCCTCCCTAGTCATCATCGAGAGAGCGTGACGCTGATGTCTGGAGGGCTAGCTACTCGTCAATTTGTCCGTGTTCGTGGTCGCCGAGCAACCTCCGGAGCCACCTGCTCCTCGTGTCCTTGCCCCACCGGAGTCGCCCCCTATGATCGCATGGGAGACTCCTCCGGAGGTTTACGAGAAACTTGTATTTACAATAAAGTGAGTGGGAGCACTATAGAATTTCTGATAAGTATATGTGGATGACATATTGTTGATCGGAAATAATGTAGGATTTCTGGAAAGCATAAATGGTTGTTTGAAAAATGATTTTCAAAGGAAAACCTGGATAAAGCTACCTAATTGTTGAGCATCAAAATCTATAGAGATAGATCAAGATGCTTGATGAGACTTTCAATAAATACATACCTTGACAAGATTTCTCGCCTGATTTATAAAGGTGTGAAGTTGAGTAAGACTCAAAGCTCGACAATGGCAGAAGAAAGAGAAAAGACGAACGTCGTCCCCTATGCCTTAGCCATAGGCTCTGTGTAGTATGCCATGCTGTGTACCGCACCTGTGTGTGCCTTGCCATGAGTCTGTCAAGGGGTACTAGAGTGGTCTAGGAGTGGATCACTGGACAGCAGTCGAAATTATTCTTAGTAACCAGAGGACTAAGGAGATGTTTCTCGATTATGGAGGTAATAGCAAGTTCGTAGTAAAGAGTTACGTCGATGCAAGCTTTAAACATGAATCCGGATGGCTCGTAGTAGCAAACTGGATACGTATAGTGGAGCAGCCATTTGGTAAAGTAACAAGTGGAGTGTGGTAGAAGTGTTTACGGTTTGACATAGATTTGCAGAGTACACACGGATCTGAATGTTACAGACCCGTTGACTATAAGACTTCTCTCACATGCAAAGCATGATCGAACTCCAGAACTCATTGGGTGTTAGATTCATAACAACGCGAATCACATAGTGATGTGAACTAGATTATTGACTCTAGTGCAAGTGGGAGACTATTGGAAATATGCCCTAGTGGCAATAATAAATTAGTTATTATCATATTTCCTTGTTCATGATAATCGTTTATTATCCATGCTATAATTGTATTGATCGGAGACTTAAATGCTTGTGTGGATACATAGACAAAACCATGTCCCTAGTATGCCTCTAATAGACTAGCTCGTTGATCGAAGGATGGTTAAGGTTTCCTAGCCATGGACATGAGATGTCATTTGATAACGGGATCACATCATTAGTAGAATGATGTGATGGACAAGACCCAAACTACAAACGTAGCATATGATCGTGTTAGTTTATTGCTACTGTTTTCTGCATGTCAAGTATGTGTTCCTATGACCATGAGATCATGTAACTCACGGACATCGGAGGAGTGCCTTGTGTGTATCAAACGTCGCAACGTAACTGGGTGACTATAAAGGTGCTCTACAGGTATCTCCGAGGGTGTCTGTTGAGTTGGCATGGATCAAGACTGGGATTTGTTACTCCGTGTGACGGAGAGGTATCTCAGGGCCCACTCGGTAATACAACATCACAATGAGCCTTGCAATCAATGTGACTAATTGTTAGTTGCGGGATCTTGTATTACGGAACGAGTAAAGAGACTTGCCGGTAATGAGGTTGAACTAGGTATGGAGATAACGACGATCGAATCTCGGGCAAGTAACATACCGAAGAACAAAGTGAACGTTATACAGGATTAACTGAATCCTTGACATAGAGGTTCGACCGATAAGATCTTCGTAGAATATGTAGGAACCAATGTGGACGTCCAGGTCCCACCATTGGTTATTGACCGTAGAGGTGTCTCGGTCATGTCTACATAGTTCTCGAACCCGCAGGGTCTGCACACTTAAGGTTCGGTGACGTTTCAGTAGTGTAGAGTTATGTATGGTGGTGACCGAAGGTTTTTTGGAGTCCCGGATGAGATCCCGGACATCACGAGGAGCTCCAGAATGGTCCGGAGGTAAATATTCATATATAGGAAGTCCCATTTTGGTCGCCGGAAAAGTTTCGGGCTCATCGGTAGTGTACCGGGAGTGCCGGTAGTGTATCGGGAGACCTCCGGGAGGGGTATTTCGACCCCAGAGGGTCCATGGGCTGTGGGAGAATAATAACCATCCCTTTGTGGGCTGTTGGAACAGCCACAAAAGGCCCATGGCGCAGGAGAAGAAAAGGCTAAAGGAAAAAGTGGAAAATCAGCCAATAGGGAGCAATCCTAGTCCAACTAGGATTGGAGGAGAAGTAGGATTCCTCTCCTCCTTGGCGCACAAGGCTGGTTGGCTGCCTTGTGCGCCAGCCGCTCTTCCTATCCTCTCCTCCTATATATACTAGTGGAATAGAGGGTTTTTGCACAGATTTTACGGCCACGTGCTACCCGTTTCACCGGTGCTCCTCTAGATCGGATTTCTGCAGCGCTTAGGCGAAGCCCTACCGGAATTGCTCCACCACCACCATCACCGGAGCGCCGTCACGCTGCCGGTGAACTCTCTCTCCTCTCCACCTCCTCTTGATGGATCAAGATGGTGGAGATCGTCATCAAGCTGCACGTGTGCTGAACGCGGAGGTGCCGTCCGTTCGGCGCTAGATCGGAAGGACCGTGATCGAGATCGCGAGACGGTTCGTGATGAGATTGTGGAACGGATCGTGATGAGTTCGCGGGACAGATCGTGATCAAGATCATGAGACAGATCGTGATGAGATCGCGGGACGGATCATGATGAGTTCACGGGACGGATCGTGATTGGATCGCGGGACGGATCGTGATGAGATCGCGGGACGCTCGGCGATTTGGATCGCGAAGATGTTCGACTACACCAACCGCGTTTCTTAATGCTTCCCGCTTAGCGATCTACAAGGGTACGTAGATACACTCTCCTCTCGTAGATGCTCATCACCATGGATAGGTTTGCGTGTGTGTAGGAAATTTTTTGTTTCCCATGCGACGTTCGCCAACAATCACAACATACATACTATCAAAATATCGAACACATATCAAATTCACATGATTACTTGCAACATGATTTCTCTCGTGACCTCAAGAACAAAAGTAACTACTCACAAATAATATTCATGCTCAATATCAGAGGGGTATTAAATAGAATAATGGATCTGAACATATAATCTTCCACCAAATAAACCATATAGTGATCAACTACAAGACGTAATCAACACTACTAGTCACCCACAAGCAACAATCTATAGTTCCGGTAACAAGATTGTACTCAAGAGATGAACTAGGGTTTGAGAGGAGTTGGTGCTGTTGAAGATGTTGATGAAGATTGCCCTCCCCAAGATGGGAGAGTTGTTGGTGATGATGATGACAATGATTTCCCCCTCCAGGAGGGAAGTTCCGCTCGTAGAATCGCTCCGCCGGAGGGCAAAAGTGCTCCTGCCCAAGTTCCGTCTCGAGGTGGTGACGCTTCGTCCCGAAAGCCTCCTATTTACTTTTTCTAGGTCAACATGACTTATATACCAGAAGATGGGCACCAGAGGTGAGCCGAGGAGGGCACAACCCACAAGAGCGCGCCTAGGCTCCCTAGCGCACCCAGGTGGGTTGTGCTCACCTGGTGGGCCCCCTCTGGTAGTTATTTGCTCCAATAATTCTTAAATAATCCATAAAAAATCTCCGTGAAGTTTCAGCTTGTTTGGAGTTGTGCATAATAGGTAGCCTGACGTAGCTTTTCCAGGCCTAGATTTCCAGCTGCCGGAACTCTCCCTCTTGGTGTGTTCCTTACAAATTATGAGAGAAAAGGCATTAGAATTACTCCAAAGAGCATTATTATGGATAAAAACATTATAAATAACAGCTAGAAAACATGATGCAAAATGGACGCATCAACTCCCCCAAGCTTAGACCTTGCTTGTCCTCAAGCGAAAACTAAAATCGAAGAGAGAGGTGTTGATAAAAACAAAATACGGACATAGAAGCATCATGTTGATTATTATAACAGCAACAAAATTAAACATAGGGGTTTTATCATAGAAATTTTATCATATACTTCTCATGAATAAGTAATAGTTCATCACACAATCGAAGTATAAAGCAAAAAGTCTGTTAGAAACCAACAATCTATGTTCTCAGTCAACTTTGCAACTACAATTCATCATCTTTTCACGAAGGGTCACGTATCAGAGCCTTTAGGCAAGTCCACATACTCAACCATCATATAGTCTTCTATGATTGCTAACACTTGCTTCGTACCCATGAGCAAAACATTTCAACCGGACACATAGAAAGATAGGGGCTTATAGTCTTGCCTCCCAACGTCCTCACCTCAAGGGTGATGTCAACAGTAATAACTCATGCTATCTATATTCAACTGGACATATGTGCCTAGATCTTTGCTCACCACATGATGCTTACCAAAGGAGAAAAATAAAAGGAATAGAGAAAAACTTTGACTCTTGCATAAAAGTAAAAGATAGGCCCTCCGCAGATGGAAGCAGAGGTTGTCATGCGCTTATTTGTTTGTATGCTCAATCCCTTAGTGCAAGAGAACATCATATTGTATTGCCCCTTAAGATGACAACCTTTATTATGCAGTCTGTCGCTTTTATTCTTTGTCATCCAAGTTCGTACAATTCTCAATTTTCTCTTACACTAAATGATCTTACACTTTTAGAAGCAATTTTTATTGCCTTATTGCACCGATCACAACTAACTTGAAGGATCTTGATCAACCCATAGGTAGGTATGGTGGACTCTTGGAAATAGGATTTGGGTTTAAGGATTTTTGGATGCACAATTTGTATCTATACTTTGTGCGGAATTTTTGGCTAGCAAAGGTAGGGGGGCAAGAATCACATGTTAAAGGATCTATGACAATATGACTTCTATGTGAATATAAACAAGCATAAACCATTAAGTTTTCTTCCTTGTCCAACGTCAATAGTTTTTGCATATAATATTTTGATGAGGGATCACAATCACAAAAGATTTCTATGATAGTATATTTATATTTGAATCTTCTATTCCCTTATTAATTTTTTCATGAGTTGCATCATTGACTAATGCTATGTTTGTCAATCTCTAATAAAATTTCCTACTTATACTTTTCCTTATGTGGTGCCATGACCTACCATAGGATTAGTATATGATCTTATTGATTTACTTCCTTTCTTTCCTATCTTTCTTATTTCTTTTTATTTATTTGCAAAATGAAAGTAAAGAAAGCAAAAAATCAAACTAAACTTTATCATATAACTTGCACACGATTACAATGATAGATCACTAAGCAAACTCTCAAATAAGAAAGGATCGAATTGAACTTTATTTCATCTAGGGAAAACATTGAACTAAGACAAGTAAAAGCAAAAATATAGTGGGATGATACGATACTAGGGCACCTCCCCCAAGCTTAGCGGAAGCCAAGGGGAGTGCCCATACCCGATACTCAGTTCTCCTTTGGTGGTGAAGAAGATGATGGTGGTGAAGAAGCGATCCTATCCTTAAGTATCAAGAGGTTCTCCAACCGACGGACGACACCCCAGAGATGGATGATATGCTCTTGATGTAGAATATTTTTGCGTGTAAGATACTTATTCTATATGCGGACTATTTCAATGACGCGAAAAGCTTCAATCTCAGCATGAGTAAGGTGAGTATGGTAGGGTCTAAGGATATCTTCCTCCTCCTCGGCCAGCAATGCTTGTGCTGCCACCTGGGTGGATCTACGGTAGCTTCCTTGCCCTTGTCTCCCTTAACGGCGTTCGTGGGCTCCTCCCTCTTTGTCTCGATCTTCATCAGCCAAGCATCCTCTTCCATGTTGTTGGAGGAGCAAGAAGTCATGATGCCTGGCTTGACAAATCTGACTAGAGACAACAAGAAAAGAGAACAGATGATTTCTCTGTGATACGGTGATCAACAGGTTCGGGAAGTATATATAGATTTTTTTATCTTGGAGGACAAGTACATGGAAGAAAAACGGAGTACGGAAGGTGTCCCAGGTGGGCACAACCCACCTGGGCGCGCCCTGGTGTCTTGTGCCCACCAGGGGACGCTTCCTGAGAGTTTCTTTATTTCCAAAATTTGTAAAATATTCCAAAACCGATAGAAAATATTTTTGCGGATTTTTTGGAGTCCGTTTACTTACCATATCACGTACCTCCTTATTTTCATGATTCTGGAGTGTTCCAGAAGGACTCTTTTATGTGTTCTTCTGCTATCAAAGTTTGGATAATATTGCTTTCAACATTAATAGGCGTACCTGAGATATAATGCTTTATTCGTTGTCCATTGACAACCTTCGGGTTAGTACCTTCAAAATTATTTATTTTGATTGCACCAGACAGGTAAACCTCCCCAATGACATAGGGGCCTTCCCATTTTGAGAGGAGCTTCCATGCAAAAAATCTAAAACGAGAGTTGTATAAAATAACATAGTCTCCGACTTTAAACTCACGTTTTTGAATTCTTTTGTCATGCCATCTTTTGACTTTTTATTTGAATAATTTTGCATTTTCATAAGCTTGAGTTCTCCATTCATCTAATGAGCTAATATCAAATAACCTCTTCTCACCAGCAAGTTTGAAATCATAATTGAGCTCTTTAACTGCCCAAAATGCTTTATGTTCTAACTCAAGAGGCAAATGACAAGCTTTTCCATAAACCATTTTATAAGGTGACATACCCATAGGGTTTTTATATGTTGTTCTATAAGCCCAAAGTGCATCATCTAATTTCTTAGACCAATTCTTCCTGGACCTATTGACAACCAATTTTATTTCTCTATTGCTAAGTTCAACTTGACCACTAGACTAAGGTTGATAGGGTGATGCAATTCTATGGTTAACATCATACTTGGCAAGCATTTTACGGAAAGCACCATGAATAAAGTGTGAACCACCATTAGTCATTAAATATCTAGGGACTCCAAACCTTGGGAAAATAACTTCCTTAAGCATTTTAATAGAGGTGTTGTGATCAACACTACTAGTTGGAATAGCTTCTACCAATTTAGTAACATAATCAACAACAACCAAAATATGTGTATACCCATTAGAGGAAGGAAAAGGTCCCATGTAATCAAATCCCCAAACATCAAATGGTTCAACAACAAGTGAATAATTCATAGGCATTTCTTGACGCTTACCAATATTACCTATTCTTTGACATTCATCGAAAGATGAGACATACTTACGGGCATCCTTGAAGAGAGTAGGCCAATAAATTCCACATTGCAATACCTTATGAGCATCTCTATCTCCAGCATGATGCCCTCCATAAGCCTCGAAGTGACATTTCCGTAGGATTTGTCCCTGTTCATGCTCAGGTACACAACGTCTAATAATACGATCTACTCCTTTATAAAGATGTGGGTCATCCCAAAAGTAATATCTTAAATCATAGAAGAATTTTTTCTTTTGATGGTAAGTAAAGCTAGGTGGTAAATATTTAGCAACAATGTAATTAGCATAGTCAGCATACCAAGGAGTACTATTAGCAACGTTTATTGCAGCTAACTGCTCATCAGGAAAACTATCATCAATAGGTAGTGGGTCATCAAGCACATTTTCAAGCCTAGACAAGTTATCAGCTACGTGGTTCTCAGCTCCTTTTCTATCAATGATATGTAAATCAAATTCTTGTAACAAGAGAACCCAACGAATAAGTCTAGGTTTAGCATCTTTCTTTTCCATAAGATATTTAATAGCAGCATGGTCTGTGTGAACAGTTACTTTGGAATCGACAATATAAGGTCTATATTTATCACAAGCAAACACAACTGCTAATAATTCTTTTTCAGTAGTAGCATAATTTCTTTGAGCACTGTCTAGAGTTTTACTAGCATAACTTTCGATTTCTTATCAACTCTTTGTCCTAGAACAACACCAACAGCATAATCACTAGCATCACACATAATTTCAAAAGGCAAGTTCTTATCAGGTGGTTGAACAATAGGTGCAGTAATTAAGGCTTTCTTGAGTGTTTCAAAGGCTTCAAGACAATCATCATCAAAAACAAAAGGGATATCCTTTTTCAAGAGATTTGTAAGAGGCATAGAAATTTTAGAAAAGTCTTTGATAAATCTCCTACAGAAACCAGCATGACCTAAGAAACTACGAATACCTTTTATATCTTTAGGACATGGCATTTTCTCAATTGCAACAACCTTAGCTTGGTCCACTTCAATACCTCTTTCACAAATTTTATGACCCAAGACAATGCCTTCATTAACCATAAAGTGGCACTTCTCCCAATACAAGACAAGATTTGTTTGTTCACATCTCTGCAGAACTCGCTCAAGATTGCTTAAACAATCATCAAAAGACTTCCCATAAATAGAGAAGTCATCCATGATAACCTCAACAATATTTTCACAAAAATCAGAGAATATAGCCATCATGCATCTTTGAAAGGTAGCAGGTGCATTACATAAACCAAAAGGCATATGTCTATAAGCATAGGTTCCGAAAAGGACAAGTAAAAGTGGTCTTTTCTTAATCAGGTTGTGATACATGTATTTGTGAAAAGCAAGAATATCCATCAAGGAAGCTAAAGTGTGTGTGCTTAGATAATCTTTCAAGAATTTGACTAATAAAAGGCAAATGGTAATTATCTTTTCTAGTTGCTTTGTTTAATTTTCTAAAATCAATTACCATTCTATTGCCTGTAACAATTCTTTGTGGAATAAGTTCATTTTTATCATTAGGAACAACAGTAATACCTCCTTTCTTAGGAACACAATGAACATGACTTACCCATCTACTATCAGCTATAGGATAGATTATACGTGCTTCCAGAAGTTTTAATATTTCTGACTAGCCTTCCTTGCGTCACCCTTGACTCCTGAGGCCAGGCCTTGCATATAGATCTCCGCCGCTCCGGAGGGGGCCTGAGGAGGCCCATCCCTTGCGAGCGTTGATGTTGTTCCTCCTCGCGAGTCTAGGGCCCTCGCGATGGCCTTGTCTTGAGTGGGGCTATGCCCGGGTGTGATTGGTCAATGAAGTGGGCCATGCCTTGGGCCGCAGGTAGGCCTGGGTACCCCGTTCCCAAAACGCCGATAGTTACTGTGCATATGTAGACGGTAGCATCTCTAGGTGAAGCTATAGGTCATGACAACAAGGCAATAGGTACTGCATGTGGGGTGATTAGCATGCTTTAACCTGTGGGCTCATCGATGATAGTAGACACATGTTAGGGCATAATATGGTTGAATGCTTAATTTTATAGACACATGTAGTTTAACTCGAGAAAGAAGAAAAGATTTAAACAAAGTACAGAACCAAGGGGGAATATTGGCTGGCATATCATATGTTGATCAATACATCTTATGGCATGGATGCATGCATATAGTAGGAGAAAGGACAGAGCCAGGGTGTGGCAGTTACACTCCTGGCCTAGATATCGACGACTCGATAGTTGGCGGGGATATGCAACGTCGATATTCAGTGATAGCATACAATTAGATTGTTCGTACTTTCAGAGCCACGGATAAAAAAAATCAGATAAGGTAATTAGAGAAAAAATCTGATTATTGATTAGATGCAATATATCAAATAGAACAATAACAATTGATAGTGATAAAACTTACAGTTCCACAAAGAATTTCGGAGGCACACCAGGAATTTGCTCCTCCCTACTCCTCACAAACTTAAAAAAGAGCGCAAGTGATGGATCTTTTCACCCTCCTCCTTATTGATCTAAAAAAATCGAAGGAAAATGGACAACAAAATCTCACTCGAAACATTGTAGGACCATCTGATGGTCCCTGCCGCGTGCTTCAGCTGTCGCCTGTCCACGGCGATGCGGAGGGTGAAGGTCTTGCTAGGGCTGAGCCCATGTGCGCGCGTCATGGTGCGCGAGCATGCTCTCGAACCGGCTGAACGTAGTCTGGCGATGAAGTCCATGGTGAAGGGTGCCTTGTAGATGATAACTTTTTCAGCACCGTGGTTCCCACCCTCGACCTGCTTAAGGTTGTTGGATGACGACCGGTAAGAAACGACGCCGTGGTGCTCGAACTCAATGACCGGCAGGTCACGCGACCGGAAGAGGTTGGGATTGTTGTGCGATGGACTCCAGACATCGCGCAGCATGGCCCCACACGATGAGGAAGTCGCTACTGGCGTGGCTATTAGTGACCGCGTGGTTGGCCTTGAAACTGACGGTGAGCAAGCCGCACGCGAAGCACATAGGCTGCACCTGCACTATTTCCTGCACGTCATGCCTTAGGACCTGGTGCAGTTGAAGCATGACAGCCGAGGCTTGGGTGGCGCGAAGTTAACCAGTGTGGCCTGGTCAGACGCGTTTCCGCGAGCCTTGCGTCGTGGCTGTTGAGTATTCAGGAATGAAAGATGGAGAGACGGAAGAGTCAATTTGTGAAAGAAGAGAAGAGTGAAGATGGAGAGGTCAAGAGGCAACTATGTCACTTCTATGCAATGAGAAGATAAAAGGTGTGAGGTGAAGTGCCTCGTGGGTGGGTGGGTGGGGGGTAATGAAAAGATGCGAATGGTGTGAGGTGGAGCGAGAGAGGGGTTGTCGGCCTTCGACTCTTGGGGGAAAAGATGGGTGTTATTTCTTCATGTGTGGCTTTGATCAGTTGTTACGCCAGGTAATTATTAATTACTCACCAAAACAGGGTTGCTAACATGGCACATGTGTTGTGGTGGAATGGTTACATGTCAAGAGAAATGAAGTGATGGACCTATTTGACGATGTGGATAGCTTGCATGTTAAGAAAAATATGATAGTGGGGATGAACTATTTAGGTATTATTATAGATGTATATGTCATCCATTTTTATTTATCTCACTTGTGGAACACGTGACACATTTGTACAAAAGGACTTTTCAAATGTCATCAAATATAAAGCCAAAATATTATCCTAAGAAGTTAAAGGCATGAATATATTGCAACTCAATTTGTACATATAAGTGAAGCTCTTATTCATATCAGAAGGTTGGCAATGGCCATCACTAACCATCCCAACATTTATGAATAATCTTTAATTATTTCAAATTAACATGGTGCAACATGCTTAAATAAGCAAACATGCAACATATCATTTGACACTGAATCATCACTAAGATTCGAGGTCATATCAAAATGATTAAATATTGGCACAATTTTTTTCCAACATATTTGATAGAAATATGGTTTATTCCTTGATTCACATGGTTCTTTCGCATCAACGGTTAATTCAATGGCTGCACCCAAAATTGTTGATATTGCTATTGTTTGATCACATGGCAAAGTTAAATCATCCACATAGTCCTCTAAAATAGGTGGTGTGATCAAAGTAATGGGTATCTCATCATACTCATGTGGAGGCGAAAGATGAGTACCTTTATCATTACCTCTTATGATCAACTCAGATGATGTAGGCACTCTCGATGGTGACGTGTCACATGGTGAAGGTGATATGGTTGTTATAGTACGCGTAGGAGTTGAAGGAACAACCATATCAACTCTTGGAATGCACACCTTTTGCATTTTCTCCTTGTGGGAAACACAATGATTTTATTTTCTGTTCACCTTTGCAAGCAAGACGAAACAAACGGTCCATAGGATAACACATTTCATGGATTAGTATCTTTTGAATATCACGGTTTAATCCTCCATAAAATATTCTTCACTTTCGTCCAATGAGGAATGCATCAAGGTCGTCTATAAATCATCATAATATTTTGTAATCGTGTCATTACCTTGTTTCAAATTTTGTAACCTTTTAATCATGTCACAAGTATAATAAGCGGGGACAAATATGTGTCTCATAGCAAGTTTCAAATCATCCCAAGTAGTAGGTATATAATTAGGGTGTAACCAACAATATTCTCTCCACCAAATTGAAGCATAACCAGTGAATAACCCAATCGCAACCTTAACTTTTTTACGGTCAGCATGCTTTTGGGATGCAAATATATCATTTATTTTGAATTCCCAATCAATATATAAAGCGGACCTAAAATGTACATTAAATGGTGGTATAGAAACATTAACCTCGTCATGTGCATTTGAATATTTTTGCACCTCTCGTAACGATTGTTGTATTTGCGTATGTGGTGGCACATCTCCCACGATCGAAAAAACCCATGAACTAACAACTCTGGATCATGTCATGATTAGTATAAACTATGGTTTTAAATAGCGGATTAGGGTCCACGTAGTGGAATGCGGATAGCATGCGATATCGCAGATGCTAGATCCGCGTAGCAGATTTGTAAAAACACTAGATCATTGTTTATATTGCAATATCATTAACAAATAGTAATTATAGTGTATTTGAGCAGTAGCGGATGCTATTGCGCTAGCTATTGCGAATGCAATAATGGATGTTATCTCTGGTAGTTGAAACTATGGTAGAAACAAGAAACAAAATATGAGAATAATGTTCCTATGAACTACTAGGATGTGTGAAAAAAAGCTCATAGTATAGAAAATATCAATGTCTTACAAGTTCATACCATGCAACAGGTGGTGATAGGCAACCAACGATGTCAATAACTTGAAATATTGAGTAAAGCGATTACTAGGTGAACGTATGGATACATGGTGTAGAAATATGTGGAGCTTGGAAGGCTTAAATATATGGTAGCAAAATATTAGCAATAATCAATTCAGAGATGCAATGTTGAATGAACGCTCAATGATGGTACTGTGTTGGTCCCAGGCTAGACCGTACTGGAGACGCGAGCCTAGAACACTAATGGAATCACGACGTAGCATGACTAGTAGCAACGGAGGATATGAATTAGGTCTGCACATCAAGATACAAGTGAAGATCGCAGTGGAAGTAAAGACAATGATGATACATAACCGCCAAGAAGGATATAACAAACTCTCTTTAAAACTTTACTCTCGAAAACATTATACCAAAATTTTGATATTTTTTCTCAAGAATACTACTGACTGGAGCTTTCTAATACAAAAAAATCACTCAATTCCGAGTTCATATGAGGAGTCTAAAATTCTGGAACTAACTTGAAAAACAGTTGTATTCGGGAACTCCACAAGGCAAAAAGTCCTATTTAGAAACCTATTTGGAAGTGATAATGATAAAATTGCTTCAGAAACTATTCAGATATGTCTCGTTGATAGCTGGAATTTGACTACTCCTAGAACCAAAACGGACTCCGTATGAGGAAGATGTGCTTATTTTACTCAACACTGTGCAAAACAGATTTCAATCCGAATTCAGATACGAGATTGTGTCTAGGTAAATCCAAAATTTGTTTTCTTTTTCTCTTATCTCTTTTTTTCAACATTTTCTCTCTCTCTTTATTTCTCTCACTTTTTCTTTTTTCTTTCTTTTTCCTCCTTTTATTTTTGTTTTTCTTCTTCTTTCCAAGACAAACCATATAAGATGCACATTGGATCAAGCGTGGATGCAAATGACCTCAAGCATGATAATGACAATGAACCATTGGAGCACGTGGTGGAAATTGATGGATGGTGGTGGGTGACAACAAAAGGTATGATGATGCAGCGGTGGCGTGCCTAATGTGAACATAACTAAAAACTCTAAAGGAACTATAGTGTAAGACCATAAACTTGACATGATGATGCAACTGATAATTCAACTATGCAAGCACTGAAAAGAAAATTTCAAAATCTTAGACTGGCCTGGACAAAGGATGGATAAATCTAACCTTTTTTGTGTGGAGTTTTCTTTAGCAATAGGTAAGAAAGAAAATCTAATATTGGGATAACCAGAAATTCGCATTGAGCAACCTAAAAACTAATACCACTTAATAGAGGTGGGGGTCCTGATCTTTCAGCGAGATGATAACTATCAATTTGGTAGAGCCAACTTTGACGATGCGACTATTAACATGCACGAAATTGCACCTTAGCAATCACTAAACCAATGTCCAAGAGGTTATGGCCATGCCAAAGCACAATCAACCTAGCCAAGAAGGTTTATTCCTACAAGCAATCGAAGAACAAGCAAGAATGTGATAATAGCAATTGAAATATTGCAAATATATATGAAGTTTGGATAAAGGTGGGGTTCCGAAAGAGGTCTTGGTCTGTTCGTTGGACACAAACGAAGTACACGAAGTTGCATATGCTAAATTTTAACTAAACAAAACCCAAGGAAAAAAAAGCTAGGGGATTGATATACTTATATAGGATCAATAAAGTAAGCCAAGGGGGTGGAACAACATCCAAGGGTATCCTAAAATCAACCTTAGGTCGTACAAGGCCTATGATCCCGAGTGAAGGTAACACAACACCTTTTGATTTGGATTCTAGAAATCCATTGCACCATTTTTTCGTTTCTCCACGTAGATCGAATTTTAAGGTGAGCGCAATTGCGTTGGAAATTACATGGAATCTACTTTCCAAAAAAAAGTATCACCCAATTCAGAGTCCGGATGCAAAAGTTGACGTTTTGAGTCAGGTATGTATGTGAAGTCCGAATCTGAGTCTAGAACGCGGGGACTTGGTCTTTATCTTCTCTTGGGCCAAAAGTGATTAGAGAGGACTTATTGAATAGAACCTAATCATTTCCTTTGACGTGAAGACCTCTTGAACATCACCTAATCATTTCCTCTTCCTTTGTCTTCACATGTGATTCGTACAAGCGTTCGACAATTCTGTATTTAGGCATGAAATAAAAATAGGTGAAGTATTTTTTGTTCCGGATAACATAAGTAAATTATTGCATAAATTTTATAATAAATCACCTCACAAAGATGCATGTATGCAATATTTTTGGTATATCCAAAGTAGCCATGTCCACACTGTATTGACCACGCGGAAGCACGATCAACCTACCACGAGGGTCTATTTCCTGCACGCAAATGAAGAACAAGCAAGAAACTAAAATTGCAATTTGTATATTGTGAACATAAGAGAAAAGCTTTACTAATCAAGTGGGGTTGTGTCACGTCTTGGTTTGGTCGTTGAACACAAACTAAGGACGTGAGGTGCAACCATGGTTTACCCAAGTTTAAACGACACCCTAAGGGTTGTATTTATAGGGGAAAAGATAGAGGATTTCGTCCAGCCTTGGTAATGTGGGAATAAAACACCTCCTGAGTCATTTCCCCTACAATACAGACTCTAGAAACAACTTATGAAAAAGTATTTCAAAATTACGTGGGCCTGGCCCAAAAATAAGATGACACAACACCTATATTAATTTGTGGACGAAACTTATGGAAGTCCATTTCCATGTCCTTGTATGTCGTCATGGTGGCTCCAAAGTGTTGAAAACTCCACCGGAAACTTCGTTCTTGTCCCCCTTGCGCACACCATCCCCTGCATGCTTGATCATGCTCCAATGTCGATCCATCTTGTCCATGTTGGGCCCTTCATTTGTAAACAAAACAAATGTATTCAATTTAGGCAACATCATATTCTAACGAAGATTAGAATCATTACCAAGAAATGAAAGTACCTGGTAATTTAACTGGCGTGTGCGAGCTCTAGTAATTGGTCAAGTTTATGTAGCAGTAGGGGTTGTGGGTGTAACTGTAATAGTGATGTCCTCATCATACCCCCCTTTGTAATTGAACTCATCCTCGATGGAAGCTCATATTCCTCAACCAGATAAGGCTTTAAATATGCAATGTTAAAAGTGGGACTAACCTCTAAATTTGTAGGCAACTCAAGTTTGTATAAATTATCATTTATTTTATCTAACACCTTAAAAGGACCATCAGCACGTGGCATTAGGTTTGACTTGCGCAAATCAGGAAACCTATCCTTGCGTAAATGTAACCAAACATGATCTCTAGGTGCAAAGACAACATGTTTTTTACACTTATCTCCAGCACTTTTGTATTTAGAATTCATACACTAAATGTTTTCCTTAGTTAACTCATGCATTTTGAAGATCAATTCAGCACGTCCTTCCCACATTTTCTAGTTATTCTTCATAACAGTCCTAAACATAGTAGACAATGTTGTATTTACTACTTCACTTTATCCATCAGTTTGGGTGTGACATGTAGTACTAAAAAGCAATTGCTTCCCCAACTTACCCCATAAGCATCTCCAAAAGTGGCTAAGAATTTTAGCATCATGATCTGAAACAATAGTATATGGCACACCATGTGTTGATGATATACCCCACGAGTATGACCCACCCAACATGTGACCCGGAACTGTCAGCCGGCCCATAAGATAGATTTCTACCAGAAGCTCAAGGCCCAGCCGGCTTATTCTAAAGGCAGGCTCATGGGACATCACGTGGCAGGCCGACTCGTGGGAGAAGGCATAATTATTCCTTTGCTTGAGAGGCAAGACAAGTGGATAGAATTAGACTAGGTCACGGGTTGTACTTTGACCTGGACTCGATTATACCCTTGGGGCCTCAACCTATATATAAAGGAGAGCCCCCGAGGTAGAAGGATCAAGTAAGAAGAAACCCTCGAGAGGTAAGTTAGCGATTCCGCACCCTTGTAATCGAGATCATCAGCAATACAAATAAAGCAGGATGAAGGCTCTTACCTCCATTGGAGGGGCCAAACCTGGGTAAACTCGTCTCTCGTTCCCACTCAACCCCTTCATGTAGCCACCTAGTGGCGACGACCTCACCCTTAAGTTCTCACATGAGGACATCTACCGTGACATAACCACGACAGTTGGCACCCATCATGGGGCCTTCGCCCGGTGGAGTTGAATTCTTGAAGGGAGTTCTCCAAGGGTTTGAGGGATACGAGGTTGGTCAGATGACCAAGAGCTGTCGTGATAAGATCTACATCGATGATTTAGGTTGGGCCCCGAAGCCGGCTCAATCGAGTATGGGCACCGCATCCCCTTCGGCAAGATCCATGTATTCATCGGCATGATCGGCGCACCAGGACCCGAGCCGAACACCTACACCGACATCATCGAGCCGGCTCAGCGCACGCAACCCAATCGGTGGCTTGCCGGCCGGCGTCACATCTTCATTGGTTTCACTCAAAGAGTCAACCTTATGGATGATGCGACAAACAATAGGGATACCCAAGTCAACTCTGACGGCAAGTCCTCAACACGTGACACCGAATTAATCTGTCCACTTTTTGATGACAGGCTTGGAGGTTATTCTAGAGAGAGATCACCAGGGAATCCCATGTACTGCCTCAGGAAGTCACTGTGTTCATGGCTTGCACGGGGGTGACTCGTGTTTCAGCAACTACAGGAGCAACGGCTGAAACGGGCCCAACTGCACCAACGACTGGATCCATTAAAACTCCGGCTCAGACCATGTCAGATCTAATGGCAGAGATGACAAACCTCTTGGAAACGCCAGTAACGACAACAAATCAGGGAGAGCGCAATGTCGCGCTAACTATACTTTGCGGGAAGATGGCCAAGATCCGGGAGGAAATCTACGCCGAAAATACTCGCATGGCAGAACTTGAGGCTCATATCCATGGCAAAAATGAACGCTTGAAAGCGGAAGCCTGGCAGCTTATCCGTTGTTGAGATGCCTCTGACGCAGTCCATCATAGGAGGCATATGAGCCGACGTCCAACGACCTGGAGCATTCGCACTTGTTTGATACACTTCAACCGACGCCTGTGGCGGGTCAGCTGCTCCCGGATCAGCCGCCAGAACTACCTCACCATACGCCGGCTCAGACACCGCCTCAACGCTTCCAAAAACCACCGGGTCACTTCTCCAACCCTGTGGATGACATGTTAGCAGCAACTAAAAACCTTGAGGCGCTCCCCATCTGTTGGGGATATAACCCCGTGGTATAACCCGCCCAGAAGGAGCCGGGTTAGGAAGTTGGCGACTCTACAACAAGGCCTTAGAACAAGCCTGAAGATCGAGACAAGCCTGCAGTTGACTGGCCGGGCAGGCTAGATGGAGGCCCAGAGCTGGAAGATGGTAGGTGACCCGGAGGAGTAAGCCGTCCGGAGATGGCTTGCCAAAGAAAGCAAGGCGGCTTAGAGATAAAGCCGGTTACGAAGTATAACCTGGTCTGGACTCTTGTAAGCCCTAGGCCTCGACCTATGTATATAAAGGCGAGTCCCTACGACGGCTTAGGGTATGAAACAAGTGATCGAGAGCTCGGTTAAGCGAATCCGCTCCCCTTGTAATTGATACCCAATCAATGCAACACAAAGTAGGACGTAAGCCTTTACCTCTTTTAGGAGGGGCGGAACCTGGGTAAACTCGTGTCTCTCGTCCCAACCAACCCCTTTGAGCTAGTCACCATAGCGATGGCCTCACCAGGACATCTGCCGTGACAAAACCATGACAGTTGACGCCCATGGTGGGGCAGATGCGCGGTGGTTTGGAGTTCTCGAAGGGCTCTCTCCCATGTATCGAGGGATACGCCGTTGGCAGGATGACTAAGTGTCACCGCGGCAGGCTCTACATGAACAACGCTGGTTGGGGCCCCGAGGCCGACTCAATCGAGTACGGGTACCGGGTCCCCTTCGGCGGAATTCATATCTTCATCGGAAAGATCGGGGCATCTGGGCCCTGGCCGTATATCTGCACCAACCTCGTTGAGTCTTCCTGGCGTATGCAACTCACCCGGGTTCAACCCAGTCGGAAGAGCGTTTTCATTATCTTTACAAAGGGCATGGAAGACTCCATGCCAGGAGGGGAAACCCTTGTCCACTCAGTCGATTTACCAGCTTTATGACGATGGTCTTGGGGGCTGTGTGTAGCGACCCGACCTGAAAGGTCGAATCTCCGGTGTTTCCGTACCATCCCAAGATCACGCTGGTACACACACAGTACATCAATGTATATATCAAAGGGAAATCACACAACTTTATTAATCGAAATCTCATATAGAGTCCTTTATTTCAATAAGGATTACAATAAAGTGGCTGAAGGCCAACTCATGAGATAAACTAGAACAAAAATCTTGCGGAAGCTTCAAAGGTAGTTGAGTCCATCTGACTCCAAGGGCATCTCATCGAGCGTAGAGCGTATCCTCACTCCTAGTCAGAAAAGTACTCTGCAACATGATACGTTGCAGCCGTGTAGGTCAACATATTGAATATGCCGACAATGTCACAAAAGAGGGGTGTAAAGCAATCATCTATTCTATATGCATATATGGCAGGTGGGGTAGTAAGTTTTTGCATAAAGCCAATTTTTCCTACAACAAGGGGGGGCAAAATATTATTACTACAACGTTGGTTGATTAATGAGATGGTTCCACCAACCAATTCTCATACCCAAGTTGCCATTAATACCCACATCAATATAATTATTTGTGTTGAGAATTCCAGATAGTTTCAGTTCCTTTGTCTCAAGTTGTCCATGACCGTGGACACGGCTAATCGATTAGGTTTGGGTACTCTGCAGAGTTTTGCACACGTTCCCCACAAGATTTGATCGCCTCCGTTGGATTTCTCGCACTTCAGGATGTTTGAGAAACGGATGACCAAAACATGGTCTTCTAAAGGATTCCCCTGAGACTCTGTCGGTGCCCATCCTTTCCTACCATTCTTCTACATCTCGTAGCACCGCCTGTCTAGGGTCACCATGATATCCAACCAAGCTAGAGCCCATAATGGCTTGTGGCTGCGCAGGTAAGCCTTGGGCCTTGAAGCATCCATCCATCTCTTTGTGCCTGGGTGGACCTTTCCGCATCAATACTGGCACTTCTCCAACAACACCTAGGCTAACCACTGGTTTCTCCAGGGCACCGTTCAACCATCATCCACCCAGAGGTATGTTGAAAACTCGGAGTTTTGAAGTCTTGATCATCTTGCAGGTCTTGAAATTATTATCTCATAACTCTCATGAATCACACAACCAACCCCGTCTACCAATAGCATAGCAAAATTAATTCAACGTTTCCCGGGGCCAATGTGTCAAGGGTTGAGGGGTGCCTACCACATGATACTACATCAAGTAACCAAGTTTCCAAATTACCTACTTTTCATGCAATTGGGGAGATGGTAGAACTAATGCAATAAAACATGGGTAAAACATGATCAAAGTGACTTGCCTTGCTGACGATCCTCGTACTCAAGTGACTCTAGATAACAAGCTTCGCACTCCGGATGATCTAACGAATCAAACAAAACACACAATAAGCATACAACTAATAATACAACTCACAAAATCAGCAAGGTTAAACTAAAACAATTCACTAGTAACAATCAAGAGAAAGAATTCAAAACCAATATGTGACTCACAAAATTTTTTAGTGTCAAAACTACTACTAATATAAACTAAAACCAACAACTTATTTTTAATAACAAAAAACTAGTTAACAGAAAATAAATAATAAAATTTATATTAGTAAACAGAATTAAATCCACTAAAACATTTGTGAAAAGAAATGCTACTAAAAATATAATTTTTATAAAACACCACTTAATGAAGATAATTAGAGTTTCCTATAACATTGGAGTATGAAACAAAATTATTATTATTATTATTTTATAAACAAAACATTACTTAACAAAAAATAATTACTAAGATTCTTTATTAGAAACAGAATTAAATCTCCTAAAATGTTTGTGAAAAGTAAAACTAAATTGCTTTATAAAACTATACCTAATGGAAAAGAATAAAGATTTCCTATAACAATAAGGTATAAAACTAAACAATTATTTTTATTAATAGCAAGTTATTTCACCTAATGTTGAAATAACAGAACCTAATGAAAACTAAAAACAAAAGTTAAACTAACTCAGATTCAAACTAAAACTAAAATTAAACTAACTAAACTCTATTAAGAACTAAACAGATTCTGTTTTTGTTAAAAGCCCTAACCAAATTCATCCTAAAAATTCTCAAACTATGTGGGATGATAGGTCTAACTAATACAAACTAGTGGCAAAAAGATTCATACAAAAATATATTTTAAACTCTAGTTATACAGATTTTAGTAATTTAAGCAAATTTGGTTAGATTCAAATTTTAAAGTTCAAATTTGAAATCTAAGACTATAGGATGAAACTACATGAAATTTTTGACCTAATGCAAAAAGTATCAATTAAAAACACTAGTTAGTTTAAAAGTTACAACTAAAACAAAAACAGAATACATTATGTTTTCTAAAAAAACAGAAAAGAACAAAAATTCCTAGCGAACGGACAGGGCTATGTGGCGGCTTCCTATTGGTTGCTAGCGCGTGCGCGTGGGTGTTAGCGGGCGGACGACCGATGCGAAGTGGGTACCGGTTCGCTGTTTTAAAATGTTCTAATCTAGATCGTTGACTTTAGATCCGACGGCTACAGATGGGGCGCGGGGCTTACAGAGGGGAGGTCGGGGTTTTCCGAAGAGGTCGACGGCGGCCGGACGTTAGAGGTGGTCGGAGATGGTCATGCGGTGGTCGGGGCCGGCGTCCGAAGAGCTCAGGCGACGGCTGCGAAGATCCGGCGTCGAATGGTGGCGTCAGACGAGACTGGGGACGACGGAGGCGACGGCCTCGTGCTCGGAGAGCTTCGAACGTTGACCAAACTCTGACGCGGTGGAACGTGGTGTTTGTGGGTGTGGGCAGGGGCGTTCGGGGTGGAACGGAGTGAGGAGAGGCGGGGCTACTTATAGGCTAGGTGCGGGGTCGGGAAAGGGAAGAGGGAGGGAGATGCGGTGGTGTGCGAGATCTCCGGCGAGGTGGTCTGGTGCGAGCAGGAAGGCGAGCGTGCTGATGGCGCTGTCAGGCGATGGGTCCCACGTGTTAGTGAGAGAGGGGGTGGGATCTACGTGTCAGTGACCGATCCGAAAGGGTCTCGGGAGTAAAGGCTGGTGGGCCGACCGGTTTCTAATTAAACACTTTAAATCCGTTTCCTTTTCTATTTTCTAAAGCATCTAAAACCCTTTAATGCATTCAAATCATTTCCAAACCTAGGAAATATATATATCAATACGATCAGGGGAATAAATTATTTTTATGAAAATGCCTAATTGATTTTAAATTCTTTTGAGATAAACTTTCAAATAAACCCCTCGTTTTATTGTTAAATTAATTCACCAAGATGCCCCTGGTGTGGAGTGTCATTAATCCTCTTTTTTTTCTTGAATATTTCCAAGGGTTTTCAAATAGGAGAAACAAGTATATGGAAAATTTGAAATGGCCTTTCAGAATTTCAAAAGAAGAACTTCAACAATTCATTTCATTCAAACAATGTGATGATGATGCATAGCTATATTTCATAACATTCCAAAAATGAAATTTTGGGATGTTACAAACCTACCCACCTTAAGATGAATCTCGCCCTCGAGATTCGGGTTGGCTAGAAAATAGGTGCGGGTGCTCTCTACGAAGATCTTCTTCGCGTTCCCATGTGGCTTCTTCCTCGGTGTGGTGACTCCACAGAACCTTACAAAACTTGATGATCTTGCTACGGGTAACTCTGTTGGCGGTCTCGATGATTTTGACGGGTTTCTCCTCGTAGGTCAGATCATTGTCAAGTTGTATGGCCTCTAAGGGCACTGTGTCTCTCAAAGGAATATCAGCCATCTCAGCGTGTCATTTCTTCATGTGTGAAACATGGAAAACATCATGAACTCCAGACAATCCTTCCGCAATTGCAGCTTATATGCAACTTCGCCTCTACATTCAAGAATTTTGTAGGGGCCTATGAATCTGGGTGCTAACTTTCCTTTGACACTAAACCTCTTGATTCCTCGAAGTGGGGACACACGAAGGTATGCTCGGTCTCCCACTTCATACGTCACTTCCTTGTGTTTGCTATCAGCATAGCTCTTCTGCCTGCATTGGGCTATCTTGAGTCGGTCTCGAATCAGTTTGACCTTTTCTTCAGAATCTCGGATAAGATCGGGACCAAAAAGCTTTCGGTCCCCAACACCATCCCACATCAATGGTGTTCTGCACCTCCTTCCGTATAAAGCTTCGAAAGGGGCCATCTTCAGACTGGTCTAATAACTGTTGTTGTACGAGAACTCTGCGTAAGGTAAGTTGTCATCCCAACTAGACCCATAGTCTAGCGCACAAGCTCTCAATATGTCCTCCAAGATCTGGTTGACTCTCTTGGTCTGTCCATCGGTTTGTGGATGAAAAGCTGTACTGAACTCCAACCTTGTACCCAAAGTTTCATGTAACTGATGCCAAAACTTTGAGGTAAATTGTGTTCCTCTATCTGACACGATACTCCTCGGAACTCCATGCAGACATACGATCCTGGTCATATATATCTTGGCTAACTTAGCACTAGTATAGGTGGTCTTCACCGGGATGAAATGAGCCACCTTGGTCAAGCGATCGACCACTACCCATATGGATTCATAAACTGAACGGGTCCTGGGTAATCCTGTGATGAAGTCCATACCAATCTTATCCCATTTCCACTCGGGTATCGGCAAAGGTTGGAGTAACCCTGCTGGTTTCTGATGTTCCGCCTTTACTCGTTGACAAACATCACATACCGCAACATGTTCGGCAATATCCTTCTTCATACCTGTCCACCAGTAACTTTCCTTCAAATCCAGGTACATCTTGGTATTGCCTGGGTGTATCGAGTAGGCTGAATCGTGGGCTTCTTGAAGTATCAACTTCCTGAGCTTTGGGTCATTGGGCACATAGATTCGGTTCTCAAACCATAAAGTACCTTGTTCATCTTCACGAAAGTCTTTAGCTTTTCCATCCTTCATTCTCTGCTTTATCTCAGCTACCTCCTTGTCCGATTTCTGAGCTTCACGAATTCTTTCGATCAAGGTGGACTGGATCTCTAGTGTGGCAACATATCCTTTTGGAACTATCTCTAGCCGGAGCTCCCTGAGATCATCGGCTAACTCCTGGGGTACTCCTCCTGCTATGAGTGTGTTCACATAACTCTTCCGACTCAAGGCATCTGCTACAACATTTGCCTTTCCTGGGTGGTAATGCAATCTCAGGTCATAGTCCTTGATTAACTCTAGCCATCTCCTCTGTCTGAGGTTCAACTCCTTCTGCGTGAAGATATACTTCATGCTCTTATGATCGGTGTAAACATCACAACTATTTCCAACAAGGAAATGTCTCCAGGTCTTGAGTGCGTGCACTATGGCTGCTAGTTCCAAATCATGGGTGGCATAGTTCAACTCATGAGGTCGTAGCTGTCTGGATGCATAGGCTACAACTTTTCCCTCCTGCATGAGTACTCCTCCGAGTCCTTGACGTGATGCGTCACAATAAACCTGGAAGTCCTTCCGAATATTTGGCAAAATCAACACTAGGGCTATGACCAAACGCTTCTTCAACACCTAGAAACTAGCTTCACATTCCTCAGTCCAAATATATTTAGACTCTTTCTTCAACAATTCCGTCATGGGTTTGGCAATCTTTGAGAAATTCTCAATGAACCTCCGATAATATCCGGCAAGTCTGAGAAAACTGCGGATCTCCTTAACTGAGGTAGGGGACTTCCACTCGGTGACTGCTTCAACCTTACCGGGGTCCACTACTATTCCATCTCCGGAAATAATGTGTCCAAGGAATCCGACTTCCGTCAGCCAGAAGTCACATTTACTAAACTTGGCACATAACTGATGCTCTCTAAGCTTCTCCAAAACTAAACGCAAGTGTTCCTTGTGTTCTTCCTCGCTCTTGGAGAATATCAATATATCATCGATGAAAACCACGACAAACTTGTACGGATATTCCATAAACACTTTGTTCATCATACTCATGAAATAGGCAGGAGCATTAGTCAAACCAAAAGACATGACGGTATACTCATATAAGCCATACCTTGTGGTGAAGGCTGTTTTGGGTATATCCTGTTCACGAATTTTCAATTGGTGATACCCTGATCGAAGATCGATCTTGGAGAATACTTTGGCTCCCACTAGCTAATCAAACAGGTCATTAATCATCGGCAGAGGGTACTTTTTCTTGATAGTCACCTCGTTCAATGCACGATAATCGACTACCATCCTCAAGGTTTTATCCTTCTTCTCTACCAAAAGAACTGGGGCTCCCCAAGGTGAAGAACTTGGGCGAATATACCCTTTGTCCAATAACTCCTTAATCTGCTTCTTGATTTCTTCCAAATCATTTGCGGGCATCCGATATGGTCTCTTGGAAATTGGGGCTATTCCTGGTAGTAACTCTATCAGAAATTCAATCTCTCTATCTGGTGGCATGCCTGGTAATTCCTCCAGGAATACATCTGGAAAGTCTTGTACCACCGACACTTCCTCCTGAACCACTCCTGTGAGGGAATTTAACCGAGCACTCATCTGTGTGCGTCGGGATACATACTTAATCCTCTTGTTCTCTGGGGTGGTGAGCAAAATAGACTTGCTGGGGCAATCAAGGTTTCCTTCATACTTGGTCATCCAATCCATGCCTAGGATTACATCCAATCCTTGGGATTCTAAGACGATGAGGTCAGTGGGAAAAACATGGTTTCCTATATGGAGTTTCAATGCGTGGCATCCTATCCCTGCCATCATCATACCTCCTGGGGAATTGACCTTAATGGGCTGACTAAGGGTTCTGGTGGGTAAACCATACTTTTCCACAACTACCCTTGATATGAATGAATGAGTTGCACCAAAATCAAAAAGTACCATAACTGGACGTGAATGCAATAAAAACATACCAACCACAGTCTCGGGCTGATCATAGACTTCTTCCAGATCAATGTGGTTCACCTAAGCACGGGGAAAAGGGTTTGGCTTCTTAGCTACGGAGTTGCCATTGTTGTTGCTGTTTCCATTCCCCTGCTTGTTCTGAGGGCATTCAGTGGCATAGTGCCCTATCTTCTGGCACTTGAAGCAGGTGATATGGTTCAGATCCTTCTGAGCTGGAGCGGGACGGTGCTGGTTGCCATTCCCACTTCCATTTTCATTCTTCAAGTTGCCATTGTTGGGACGATTATTCCCATTTCCTCCATGGTTGTGCACGTGATGAGTGTGTCCTCCATACTTACCGGTCCCTGATTCGGTATTCCCTGAGTACGGGGAGTAGCGGGGCTTTTGTTGAGCTCCAGAGTTAGACTTCCCATATCCATACTTCCTCTTGGGGTTTTCAATTTGCTGCTGCTTCCCCTCCAAGATGAGAGCCTTGTCTACCAACTCCTGGCAGTTGTTGAAAGTAGCTATCATCAGATGCATGATCAACTCATTGTTGAGTCCTTCCAGGAACTTCTCCTGTTTGGCTGCATCATCGGCCACATCTCCTGGTGCATAATGAGCCAACATGCTGAAATCATCCACATATTGGGCCACGGAGTGACTTCCTTGGCGTAAGTTGCGAAACTCATGCTTCTTCAGACTCATGGCTCCAGCTGAGACATGAGCGGTGTGGAAAGCTAGCTTGAACTGCTCCCAAGTCACACCAGCAATGGGGTATGTGGTGGTGTAGTTATCCCACCATGAAGCTGCAGGCCCCTCAAGTTGATGGGCGGCAAAGCGCACCTTTTCAGCCTCAGTGCATCCAGTGGTGATGAGTTCTCTCTCCATCTTGCGGAGCCAATCATCTGCCACAATGGGCTCAGTGCTGCCTCAGAAAACGGGTGAGGTTGTCGCCCTGAGGTGGAGGGTGGTTGTTGTGGTTGTTGGTCTGGTTCTAGATCAACAGCTGCATTAGGGCATTCTGCTGCTGGGGGAGTTGTGTGAGTTCTGGCAGGAAGGTGAAATCGGGCTCACGTCGCGGAGGCATCTTGCTGTTTTCAGAGGGGTGAGAATTAGAATAGAACAAGGGCCTAAAAGAAAATTTCACTACCCATATGCAATGCAACAAACATATCACATCAAACACTCATTCATTTATTCAACTCAAGGTTCAAACATCGAGATACAAGTCTCAAATCAATCTAAGCATCGACCTACGTTTTAACGACGAAAATAAAGATACATGGGGGGCGTGACTAAAGCTCTCCTCAAAAGTACATGGTCGTGGGTCCTCCGGTGACGCTCTCCTCATAGTCATCATCGTTGCTGATCAAAGGAGCCACGTCTCCCTCTGGGTGAAGATTTCTCCCCATGTCCAGCTGTTCCTCCAGAGTTGCAATGCGAGTGTTCAGCTTCTCGATCCTCTCTAAGAAATCCTTCACTTCATGCTCATGCTCGTACTTGGCTTCCCGTAGGTCAGCTTCGAGGTCAATCTCGCGGTTCATCAGCCTCTTGATCGTCTTCGTGTCTGCACGTACCCGAAGCTCCAGAGTCCTGATGTGAGTTTCCAAAGTCTGGATATAAGAAATGGTGGAGTCTCCAGTGGGGGTGTTTATGATATTTCCATTGGCATCCCTGCGACAAACCATGCGAAGGCTTAGCGAAATGGGGCCACCCCTGTATTCCTCCTGAATACGTCCAAGGGCACGGTGAATCACCATGTCCCTCCCAAGAATCGAGCTTGGTGCCACAAACTTGAAGTCGATGGGTTCTTTACGATTTCCAAAGGTCTTTCTGGGGATGTGCACCTTGATCCTGTAGCGACCGTCTTGTGAAAAAGACATGATAGGAGTCCTGGTGATGCTTGGCAAAGCGATCCTTACGTCCTTGACGATCTTCACCAGCTCCTTGCCAAAGGGCATCGTCGCGTCAGGCTGACAAAACTCCGTGATCAAAACTGGGGTGAAGGTGGCCATCTATAAATTTTGTAATAAATCAAAGGGAAGTCAGAATACGAGCAGATGAGAATATAAGAATTTGGAAGACAATAGAAAAGTGATTTTTCCCCTAAGGCTTTTCCAACCTTAGAGGTTACGTCCTACGATCAGGGTGTGCTCTGATACCATTTCTGTAGTGACCCGACCTGAAAGGTCGAATCTCCGGTGTTTCCGTACCATCCCAAGATCATGTTGGTACACACACGGTACATCAATGTATATATCAAAGGGAAATCACACAGCTTTATTAATCGAAATCTCATATCGAGTCCTTTATTTCAATAAGGATTACAATAAAGTGGCTGCAGGCCAACTCATGAGATAAACTAGAACAACAAACTTGCGGAAGCTTCAAAGGTAGTTGAGTCCATCTGACTCCAAGGGCATCTCACCGAGCGTAGAGCGTATCCTCACTCCTGGTCAGAAAAGTACTCTGCAACATGATACGTTGCAGCCGTGTAGGTCAACATATTGAATATGCCGGCAATGTCACAAAAGAGGGGTGTAAAGCAATCATCTATTCTATATGCATATATGGCAGGTGGGGTAGTAAGTTTTTGCATAAAGCCAATTTTTCCTACAACAAGGGGGGGGGGGGCAAAATATTATTACTACAATGTTGGTTGATTAATGAGATGGTTCCACCAACCAATTCTCATACCCAAGTTGCCATTAATACCCACATCAATATAATTATTTGTGTTGAGAATTCCAGATAGTTTCATTTCCTTTGGCTCAAGTTGTCCATGACCGTGGACACGGCTAATCGATTAGGTTTGGGTACTCTGCAGAGTTTTGCACACGTTCCCCACAAGATTTGATCGCCTCCGTTGGATTTCTCGCACTTCAGGGTGTTTGAGAAACGGATGACCAAAACATGGTCTTCTAAAGGATTCCCCTGAGACTCTGTCGGTGCCCATCCTTTCCTACCGTTCTTCTACATCTCGTAGCACCGCCTGTCTAGGGTCACCATGATATCCAACCAAGCTAGAGCCCATAATGGCTTGTGGCTACGCAGGTAAGCCTTGGGTCTTGAAGCATCCATCCATCTCTTTGTGCCTGGGTGGACCGCATGAATACTGGCACTTCTCCAACAACACCTAGGCTAACCACTGGTTTCTCCAGGGTGCCGTTCAACCATCATCCACCCAGAGGTATGTTGAAAACTCGGAGTTTTGAAGTCTTGATCATCTTGCAGGTCTTGAAATTATTATCTCACAAGTCTCATGAATCACACAACCAACCCCGTCTACCAATAGCATAGCAAAATTAATTCAACGTTTCCCGGGGCCAATGTGTCAAGGGTTGAGGGGTGCCTACCACATGATACTACATCAAGTAACCAAGTTTCCAAATTACCTACTTTGCATGCAATTGGGGAGATGGTAGAACTAATGCAATAAAACATGGGTAAAACATGATCAAAGTGACTTGCCTTGCTGACGATCCTCGTACTCAAGTGACTCTAGATAACAAGCTTCGCACTCCGGATGATCTAACGAATCAAACAAAACACACAATAAGCATACAACTAATAATACAACTCACAAATCAGGAAGGTTAAACTAAAACAATTCAGTTGTAACAATCAAGAGAAAGAATTCGAAACCAATATTTGACTCACAAATTTTTTTAGTGTCAAAACTACTACTAATATAAACTAAAACCAACAACTTATTTTTAATAACAAAAAAATAGTTAACAGAAAATAAATAATAAAATTTATATTAGTAAACAGAATTAAATCCACTAAAACTTTTGTGAAAAGAAATGCTACTAAAAATATAATTTTAATAAAACACCACTTAATGAAGATAACTAGAGTTTCCTATAACATTGGAGTATGAAAAAAAATTATTATTATTATAATTTTATAAACAAAACATTACTTAACAGAAAATAATTACTAAGATTCTTTATTAGAAACAGAATTAAATCTCCTAAAATGTTTGTGAAAATTAAAACTAAATTGCTTTATAAAACTATACCTAATGGAAAAGAATAAAGATTTCCTATAACAATAAGGTATAAAACTAAACAATTATTTTTATTAATAGCAAGTTATTTCAGCTAATGTTGAAACAACAGAACCTAATGAAAACTAAAAACAAAAGTTAAACTAACTCAGATTCAAACTAAAACTAAAATTAAACTAACTAAACTCTATTAAGAACTAAACAGATTCTGTTTTTTTAAAAGCCCTAACCAAATTCATCCTACAAATTCTCAAACTATGTAGGATGATAGGTCTAACTAATACAAACCAGTGGCAAAAATATTCATACAAAAAAATATTTTTAAACTCTAGTTATACAGGTTTTAGTAATTTAAGAAAATTTAGTTACTTTCAAATTTTAAAGGTCAAATTTGAAATCTAAGACTACAGGATGAAACTACATGAAATTTGTGACGTAATGCAAAAAGAATCAATTAAAAACACTAATTATTTTAAAAGTTACAACTAAAGCAAAAAACAGAAAACATTCTGTTTTCTAAAACAAAACAGAAAAGAACAAAAATTCCTAGCGAACGGACAGGGCTACATGGCGGCTTCCTATTGGTTGCTAGCGTGTGCACGTGGGTGTTAGCGGGTGGACGACAGATGCAACGTGGGTACCGGTTCGCTGTTTTAAAATGTTCTAATCTAGATCATTGACTTTAGATTCGACGGCTACGGAGGGGCGCGGGGCTTACAGAGGGGAGGTCGGGGTTTTCCGGTGAGGTCGATGGCGACCGGACATCGGAGGTGGTAGGATATGGTCGTGCGGTGGTTGGGGGAGGTGTTCGAAGAGCTCAGGCAATGGTGGCGAAGATCCAGCGTCGAATGGTGGCGTCAGACGAGGCTGGGGACGACGGAGGCGACGGCCTCGTGCTCGGAGAGCTTCGGTCGTTGACCGAATTCCGGCGAGGTGGAGCATGGTGTTTGTGGGCGTGGGTAGGGGCGTTTGGGGTGGAACAGAGTGCAGAGAGGCGGGGCTACTTATAGGCCAGGTGCGGGGTCGGGAAAGGGAAGAGGGAGGGAGATCCGGTGGTGTGCGAGATCTCCGGCGAGGTGGTCTGGCGCGAGGAGGAAGGCGAGCGTGCTGATGGCGCTGTCGGACGGTGGGTTCCGCATGTCAGTGAGAGAGGGGGCGGGATCTGCGCGTCGGTGACCGATCCGAAAGGGTCTCGGGAGTAAAGGTTGGTGGGCCGGCCGGTTTCTAATTAAACACTTTAAATCCGTTTCCTTTTCTATTTTCCACAGCGTTTAAAACACTTTAATGCGTTCAAATCATTTCCAAACCTAGGAAATATATATAGCAAAATGATCAGGGGAATAAATTCTATTTAATGAACATTTTCCCTCTATCAAAATGAATACTTTTAAAAAATTATTTTTCAAAAAATGCCTAATTGATTTAAATTCTTTTGAGATAAACTTTCAAATAAACCCCTGGTTTTATTGTTCAATTAATTCACCAAGATGCCCCTGGTGTGGAGTGTCATGTTACTCCTCTTTTTTTTTCTTGAATATTTCCAGGGGTTTTCAAATAGGAGAAACAAGTATATGGAAAAATTGAAATGGCCTTTCAGAATTTCAAAAGAAGAACTTCAACAATTCATTTCATTCAAACAATGTGATGATGATGCATAACTATATTTCATAACATTACAAAGATGAAATTTTGGGATGTTACACTATGCCGACGGTCATAGTATTTTGGAGCCCTACGAGCCATCAAGCTAGGCCGCTATCTTCATGGAGGGCACGACGCCGGCTCTCAATAGCACAACGGCTGGAACTACAGCGGGAACCACCCCGTCAGGGTGTCACACCCTATGCTTGTAGCACATTGAGATGCTTGGGTTTATAAAATTTGGAGCCAACTAAAACTTTTTCTATGTGTTGTGCTTGCTATGTTGTTTGCTTGCTTATTGATTGTGTTTTATGGCACTACTAGGTTCTACTCCACTTCATAATCATTTTCCTTGATCCAACCCCCCTTGCCCAATGATCATGCCATGTGAATAGAGCCCAAAACTATTTTTATCAAAATTTTGTTTTAACCAAAAATGATTTATTTAATGTAAGTTTCCAAAACCCCCTGAAATGAGGTTTGCACTGCAAGTCCCCAAATCAGGTGGACCCTTCTTTCCCAAAGGCTTTATTTCAAACCTACTATATATATGACTTCTCAAAACCACCAAATATTATTTTTAAAGACTATTTTCATATTTTATTTAAAGGCTTTTTCTTAAGGCGAGAAATGGATTTTCCTAGGGAAAACTTATTTAAATGCTTTGAAAATATTTGAGAAAATTTAGAGAAACTCAGTGGATATATTTTTTCCATATATATGAGTTTCAACAGAAGGGCATGATCAGATCATAGGCAAAACTCCTCAAAACCCTTTCTGTTCAAATCAAACTTTTGAAATATTTCTATAAGAAATATTCTCAATAAATTCCAGGAAAATTCTAGCAAGTCAACACTATCATGGGTGATGATCTTGCAAAGTTTCATCCCAATCCAAGTTGGTCTGGTTCATCAAATCATCCCAAAACCATTCATGTCCTGAATCAAATTTGAGGAGCTTTACATTGTGAAGTGTCTCCCTTTGGCCTCAAATTTTGTGGGCATGCCCTAATGGCCAAATAGTGATGATACACTAAGTGGTCCATCAAGGGTAAATGCCGAGCATCATTGGATCTGCAGAAATCAGATTCTGCTAAATTCTAGGGTTTATCAAAATTCCATTGGCAACTTTTTCCCTTGAGCTCAAATTTGGTGAAGCATCGCATTTCTACCTAGCCCTTCACCCTGGTAAATATCTTAGTGAGATGGTAAATATTTCTTGCCCAAAACTCCACCAAACACCTTTTGGTGATTTGGTAAAAACTCTATTTCTACCTCTTATCCTTTTACCCTTGGGCTCAACCTTTTACCAGAGCTCCTTATAGTTACCTTCTACCTCTAGTAACTCTCCGTGGCTAGGTCTCTATAGGGAAGTGAGGTAAAACACCCATTTCTACCCCTATTTCACCTTGGCAGACACTTTCTCCTCTCCCTTTCTTTTCTCCCTAGCCATGCTTAGCCTCTAAGGCATCCAAAAGCATCTCCAGCCCCCAGGAGCTAGTGGACAAGGTGGACGGCCCCGGTGACCACTCCCAAAGCGCCCTCCACCGCAAGAGCTCGTCGTTGGCGACTCCGGCCACCTCAGGCCACCATTCCACCTCCACAGGATTGGCGGGTTGACGCCGAGCTCATCCTCGCCTTCGCATGTCGTCGCCGTGCCCTACATCATCGCCGGTGAGCATGCCGGCCACCCCGTCGTGAGGTTGGAGATGACAGGCGGGGCCTGCCTGTCATCCTCACCTCCCTCCCCCTCCTCTCTCTGTCGCTGGCCGTCGGGGCCCAGTTGTCAGGTTCAAACACGCACGCGCGCGCCGGTGCGCCTGGACTGGTTGGCCTCTAGGCCAGCCCAGTTGCTGGCCTCCTTCGGCCAGGGCACTATGCCCGCTTATTTTCCTTTTTATTTTTCCCGCAGATTCCAAAAATCCCATAGACTTATATATTTATCCAATGACAATATTTCTTCCACCAAAAATCTTAAAATATTCTATAGAGTTTAATAGTCCCATTTGTAAAAATGTTTGAAAATATTTTTAGTACTGGTTTATTTTAAAACCTATATTTAGGCACCTTTTTGCCTCAGCTATTTTATTTTAAAATTCTTTCTCACAATAAAACCTTAGTAGAATATCTTTAGTATAACTTTTAGTATTTATCAGAGTAGGTTAACATTTTTGGTAGTAGTTTGAGTGCTCTGTTTTGTGTGATTGCTTATTTTTATCATTATTTTATCGCAACGATAGATTGCGCTATTGACGAAGAAGTTGGACCCGAAGACTTCGAAGACCCCGGAGACTTTGTTGAGCCACGCAAGCAGCCCTTTGACCATGATGAGAAACCATTTTTATTGCATGTCATATAGCACTTTACTTTCATCATATTTGATCATGTGATGTGGTGTTCCCCTTTCGGTGGAATGCCTCCGATATCTTTCCATCTTGCATCCTGCATGACCCTACCACCTTATGAGGGTTGTGCGGGCGGGAGTAGTTAGGTGCTAATAGATGCTACGGGAATGGGGTGGGACTTATGCATAGTGATGGCAAGAAAAGATTTGATTTCAAAGATTTTATTGAAAACCCCATCGGGTGCCACTAATGCCCGAGGGAGATGTTGATGAGATGGGTGACCACTTGAGAAAGAAGTGGTGTGCCGGGACAAGAGAGTGATGTGGTTTTCGAAAACGGATTGGTGTAAGTTGCGACCGTTACTCCAACCTTACATGTGCAACCATGACACCCCTTATGGGACGGGGCTTTGTTGATTACCTTGGTGGGTACTGGCAAGGAGCCCGCATTACTAGTGTCGGGAGTGTCATGGTCACTCATGATACGGGGTCATACCGGCATGTACGATCATGCGCTGTCTTTACAGGCACCGGGCACATCGTTGGTCCCCTCATGGATGGTACGGTTAGAACGAGTCTTGTGTGATGTACATCGTGAGGGCTGGGCACCAATCGAGTGGACTCTTTGTTTAGTATCGCTAGGGGAAAGTCATTGTTCGGGTGCTTACCTCAGGTATGTTATATATCGCGAGTCATGGATGACACAGAAGTTCCCTGAGTCTTGTGGGTAAAGTGTGCAACCTCTGCAGAGTGTAAAACTATTAGAATAGTCATGTCCACAGTCAAGGACAGTTGGATGACCGCTCTTGTGCTACGTCCAAATGTCTTTACAACGGGTGTGCGGGTGTGTTGGAGACACAGATGGTACATGAACTAAGTCCGACGACTTAGCATGATGAATGAACACAAGGTGTTCAACCTATACTATGTTGATAACTATAACTTGTTCATAAGGATATCTGCTAACTGTTGATGCATGCTCACTAATTACTTGATCATGACATTTGCATTCAAATCAGCTTTCCGCAAAATCACCTACTTAGAGCTATATCATGCATCATTATTACCTTGTTCCACAACTTGGGTTTCTTGCGAGTACATTCAAAGTACTCATTGGCTTGCCACTGGTTATTTAATTGGCCAGGCATGGAAGAACAAGAGTATGTTGAAGATTTTGTTGGAGACGGACATGCGAAGTAGGACGCTTCCCAGTCAGAATGCGTGTAGGTTAAGGCAGATGGCATGGGTTCATGCTTTTGACCAAGATTTCCGCTGCTTGTTCTAGTTTAAGTGTTTGGCCCGTGTGGCCCTATCCATGTAAGACTAAGACCTTCGGGGTCATTATTTGTGTAAGACGTTAAGTATGGATCTAAGACTCTTGTTATTCAGCTTCTGTGTGTTTAGTGAGCATTGATCTTTGGGATCACTATACATGTGCATTTGGTGATCTCGACTTATGAGTCGGGGTCCCCACAAAGCTGGTATGAAAGCCATCCTGACTGTAGGAAGCCCTTAGTTAGCATGGACCTTATACATGATGAAGTTGTCTTCAAAACTACACTTAGCATTGGAACTTAGGGATTCTGAACTATTTACCTCTCCTATGCTGCACACAACGCTTTGCTAACTCTCCTCCTTTCAAACCTTTGTAGATGGCCGTCGTACCCGAAGCCTTCCTAACATCCGGCTTTCCCTTACTCCTTGGGGATAGCCTGGAGAAGTGCCTGTTTCACCAACCACCCATTTTCCTCTACCACGAGCACTGGGTCGATGCCATCACAAAGGAGTACCACGTCGATGTGGTTGTGAAGGCAAAAGACTCCCTGACTAGTTGGTTCTTTGAAGGACCACGGATGGAGACCATGATACTCGCAGTCGCGACAGCTGCACGCAAGGCACTCCTACATCTTCGAGACATCATTCTAGAGATGGCTGACGAGCTAGCTACTCGCTACCTTCCCTTCAGGAAGGATGACTTTGGAGAGAGTTGGACGTTGATTCCGACCAAGGAAGATGGCACGCCACTCCGGTTCCAGACCTACTTCAGCCTCTCCGCCGATAGTCTGGTTCATAACTTGATGAAGGAGTCCGTGAAGCTCCGCGAAGAACTTCACCACACCTGAGAGCTACTTCGACAAGCCAAGACAAAGCCAGAGAAGATCAAGAAGGATGGAGCCCCCAAGGCACGACCAGCTGTCGCCTATCGAGGAGGAGTACCCCCAGCTAGTGATGCACCTACGCGTAGTCGTCGCATGAGTGCGAAGGAGTACCGTGAGCTCTTCACTGACCCGCCTGCAAAGCATCGTCGGGATGGACCTCCTCATTCCCCGACCCCTTCGACCAGGAACGATGCCCGTTCAGATGATGAACAGGAGGAGGACCCAGAGGAGCGTGACTGCGAGACCGAGCACTCCACCACCTGAGTCCGAGAACCCCTAGGGTAGGATCAGTCATGTATCCCTCATGCGAAGTCGAGTCCGTGTAATGGTTCATATGAAACCATGTGTGCTTGTTGTTTGTTTTGTTGTTTGTGTTCCAATGCAAGTCGCGCTTTTGCCTCAGGCAACATGTAAGCGACTCCATCATCTATCTTAATATATGTTGTTGGTCTTTTGACCTCTGTTTTGACACACTTGCACTTGACCGACCCCCCTTAGGCGCGCTTTGCCGTTATTCCTTATTCTCTTGTCAATCCCAGTTGTTTGACTTGGCTGCTCCAAACAGGATGGTGATTGCTACCCACAACATCTCCTTCACCAACCCCGAAGCCGGCAACTCGAACCAGCAACAGGGAGCTAGTGGGGTTGCTCACGCTGGAGGACACCAGGAGGAGCCACAAGGCGACATTCCCCCGCCACCACCTCCACCGAAGAACATGACCATAGCTCAGTTTCTCCAAGTTCTCCGGGAGGAGCGCCAAGCCAACAATGCTGCTATCCAGCAGATGGCTCAAGCCCTTGTGAACAACCAACAACAAGGCAGGAATGGCAATGGCCGCTCCACATTGTCTGAGTTCATGAGGAACTCGCCCCCAACCTTCACCGAGACTGCTGAATCATTGGATGCTGATGACTAGATCCGCACCATCGAGGACCTCCTTGCATTGGTCAACTGCAATGAGGATCGTGAGAAGGTGATTTATGCCTCTCACTGCCTCGGAGGAACCGCCCGAGCTTAGTGGGATGGATTCAAGGCCATGCAAGGAGAGTGTGTGATCACGTGGAATGACTTCAAGGAAGGATTCCACACTGCCCATATTCCTTCTGGGTTCATGGCTATCAAGAAGAGAGAATTCCAAGCGCTGAAGCAAGGAAGTGGCTCTGTCAGGGAGTACTTGCAAAAGTTCAACCTACTGTCAAGGTATGCACCTGAAGACGTCAACACAGAGGCTGCCAAGAAGGAACGCTTCATGGAAGGACTTCAACAGGTCCTACAGTACCAACTCATCATCCGTGACTACCGTACCTTCTTCGACTTAGTGAACAAGGCCCTCATGCTGGAATACAAGCGTCGTGCCATAGACGACACTCGCAAGTGCAAGATGATGAGCAAGGGAAGCTCAAGCAACCAGAAGCCTTGCCCCTGGCAGCCAGCCCCAGCCAGACCAACCCATCAGCTGCGACAGGCTAGACCTCCTGCACCTCGTCCGAGCTACCAACCTAAGCAGTAAGCCAATCCCAGGACAGCCTACAACAACAACCCCAATAACAACAACAGTGGTAGAAACTTCAACAAGAACCCTAGACAAGTCACTTGTTTTGGATGTGGTCAGCCAAGACACATCTCTAGTCTGTGTCCCAACAAGAATCCAGATGCGCCGCTCCCCAATGCGCCAGCTCAAGGTCAAGCCCATGGAGCACCACCAAGGAATCTCACTCCCCGCAACCAGCCCAACAATGGCAAGGGTCGTGTGAATCAAGTCACCGCAGAGGAAACCCAGGAAGACCCAGACGTCATACTGGGCACGTTCCTCATCAACTCAACCCCAACAACAGTACTGTTTGATTGTGGAGCTTCGCATTCTTTTGTCACCCAAAAGTTTGTACTAGAGAGCGGCATGAAACCTACCCCCCTGGGTAGTCGTATGTTGATACAAACCCCCAGTTCAGTTATGAAGTCTGGGATAGGGTGTAAGGGAGAGAAGATTGACATCAATGGGGTAGAGTTCCTAGCAGACCTTATAGTTCTGGACTCACCAGGCTTGGATGTCATCCTTGGCATGAATTGGTTGACTAAGAACCAAGGCTTGTTAGACTGTGCCAAGAGGATTGTCACCATGACCAATAGCTAAGGAGTGGAAGTCAAGTATGTCCCCAACCCTACCGCCACTCAAGCCCCTGAGGCTAACTGCCTATCGGGAGTTGAGTTAGATCAAGTGCCAGTGGTATGTGAGTACCCGAATGTGGTTCTTGATGATCTGCCCGGAATGCCTCCTGACCACGACATCGAGTAATCATTGAGCTTATGCCTGGACTAAGGCCCATCTATAAGAAGGCCTACAGGATGGGATCCGAAGAGTTGGCTGAATTGAAGAAGCAACTAGTGGAGCAGCTCAGAAAAGGATTTATCTGCCCTAGTGCCTCTCCTTGGGGATCGCCAATTCTATTTGTGTCAAAGAGGGACAAAACTATCAGACTTTGTGTCGATTACCGTTCTCTCAATAAGGTCATGATAAAGAACAAGTACCCACTCCCCAAGATTGAAGACCTGTTTGCTCAGCTGAATGGAGCCAAGGTGTTCTCCAAGATCGATCTCAGGTCTGGGTACTATCAGCTGAAGATCAGACCCCAAGACATTCCGAAGACGGCATTTGTAACCCGGTATGGCCTATATGAGTACACGGTCATGTCATTCTGGTTAACCAATGCCCCTGCCTACTTCACGTACCTCGTGAACAAAGTCTTCATGGAATACTTGGACAAGTTCGTTGTTGTCTTCATTGATGACATACTCGTCTTCTCCAAGTCTGAAGAAGAACATGAGGAACAATTGAGATTGGTCCTAGAGAAGCTTCGAGAGCACCGTCTTTATGCCAAGTTCAGTAAGTGTGAATTCTGGCTGCATGAAGTCGGATTCTTGGGTCATGTGTTGACTAAAGAAGGATTATCAGTGGATCCTGCCAAGATCGAAGCCGTGACCGTGTGGTAAACCCCAACCACCGTGAAGGAAGTTAGGAGCTTCCTCGGACTCGTGGGATATTATCGCAAGTTCGTGGAAGGGTTCTCAAGCATTGCCCGACCCATGACCCAGCTTTTGAAGAAGGACAAGAGTTCGAGTGGACTTCTAAGTGCGAGGAAAGTTTCCACGAGCTCAAGAAGAGATTGACCACATCCCCTGTTCTGGCCACCCCTGATATTTAGAAGGAGTTTGTGATTTATTGTGATGCATCAAGAACCGGACTTGGAGGTATTCTGATGCAGGAAGGCAGAGTCGTAGCATATCTATCTAGATAGCTACATCCTCATGAAGGGAACTATGCAACTCACGATCTTGAGTTGGCAGCCGTGGTTCATGCCTTGAAGACATGGCAACATTACCTTCTGGGGAAGCGATGTGAGATATTCACAGACCACAAGAGTTTGAAGTATATCTTCACTCAAAGGGAGTTGAACATGAGGCAGCGAAGATGGTTGGAATTGATCAAGGATTACGACCTCAGTGTTCAATACCACCCCGGAAAGGCCAATGTGGTAGCAGACACCTTGATCAGAAAGGCTTGTTCCTTGAATGCTATGATTAAGGAAAGGCTACTCGCCCTGTATGAAGAACTTGAGAGCTTCGGCTTGGAACTAGTTGCACCAGGATTCCTTGCCAACCTCGAAGCAAAGCCTACCTTAATGGATGATATCAAGGAAGCCCAAAAGGGGCATGAGAGCATTGAAGGCATCAAGAGGAAGATCAAGGCACGCAAGGCCCTAGGATTCTCAGTGGATGAACAAGGAGTTGTGTGGTTCGGGAATCGCATCTGCGTGCCCAAAAAAGAAGAGCTCAAGAAACTGATCTTGCAAGAAGCTCATGACACTCCCTACGCCATTCATCATGGAGGAACCAAGATGTATCAGGATCTCAAGGCAAGATTTTGGTGGCATGGCATGAAGCGGGAGATAGGCACATTCGTGGCTAAGTGTGACATATGCTAGAGGGTCAAAGTTGAGCATCAGCGACCCGCTGGACTATTACAATCTCTCAAAGTGCCTGAATGGAAGTGGGAAAGAGTCGGGATGGATTTCATCACCGGTTTGCCAAGGTCAAGCAAAGGACATGATTCCATTTGGGTCATTGTCGATCACCTAACCAAGGTAGCCCACTTCATTCCTATCAAGACGACCTACAATGGATACCAGTTGGCCAACTTCTACATTAGCCGGATTGTGAGCCTCCACGGGGTTCCTAAGGAGATTGTGTCAGACCGAGGAACCCAGTTTACCTAAAGATTCTGTAATAGGTTCCAAGAAGCGTTGGGAACCAAGCTCTTCTTCAGCACTGCATTTCACCCTCAGATCGGTGGGAAAACAGAGCAAGTAAATCGGATACTCAAAGACATGATCCGAGCTTGTGTTTTAGCATATGGAGCCAAGTGGGAAGATTGCCTACCATTCGCCGAGTTCTCCTACAACAACAGCTATCAGTCGAGTCTTCAGATGGCACCATTTGAGGTGTTGTATGGATGCAAGTGCCTTGCTCCCCTCAACTGGTCAAAGACCGGAGAAGGATTAGTTTTTGGGCCAGACATCCTCCGTGAAGCCGAAGAGCAAGTGCAACTTGTCCGAGAACGCCTTGAGACCGCCAAGACTAGGCAGAAGAGCTACGCCGACTCTCGCCGGCGAGACATGAGTTTCCATGTTGGGGACCATGTATACCTCCGAGTCACATCTCTCAAAGGGAACAAGTGTTTCCACGTCAAAGGGAAGCTCGCAAAAAGATTCACCGGCCCCTTCAAGATCACCGACAGGCGAGGAGAAGTCGCTTATCAGCTAGAGTTACCTTCCGAGCTATCGGATGTGCACAACGTATTTCATGTGTCACAACTCCGGAAGTGTCTGCAAGTTCCCAACCGCCCCGACCTCTACAAGGACATCGACCATCAAGCCATCGATCTTCAACCAGATCTCACTTATCATGAGAGGCCAGTTCTCATTTTGGATGAAGCCGAGCATTGCACCCGAAGCCGCACCATCAAGTACTTCAAGGTCTAGTGGAGCAACCACACTGAAGCTGAAGCAACCTGGGAGCATGAAGATTATCATAGATCGGAGTTCCCTTATCTTTTTAGCGCTTAGCCTAGGAATCTCAGGGACGAGATTCTTGTCAGGGGGAAGGTCTGTCACACCCTATGCTTGTAGCACATTGATATGCTTGGGTTTATAAAATTTGGAGCCAACTAAAACTTTTTCTATGTGTTGTGCTTGCTATGTTGTTTGCTTGCTTACTGATTGTGTTTTATGGCACTACTAGGTTCTACTCCACTTAATAATCATCTTCCTTGATCCAACCCCCCTTGCCCAATGATCATGCCATGTGACTAGAGCCCAAAAATATTTTTATCAAAATTTTGTTTTAACCAAAAATGATTTATTTAATTTAAGTTTCCAAAACCCCCTGAAATGAGGTTTGCACTTCAAGTCCCCAAATCAAGTGGACCCTTATTTCCCAAAGGCTTTATTTCAAACCTACTATATATATGACTTCTCAAAACCACCAAATATTATTTTTAAAGAATATTTTCATATTTTATTTAAAGGCTTTTTATTAAGGCCAGAAATGGTTTTTCCTAGGGAACAATTATTTAAATGCTTTGAAAATATTTTAGAAAATTTAGAGAAACTTAATGGACATATATTTTCCATATATATGAGTTTCAACACAAGGGCATGATCAGATCATAGGCAAAACCCCTCAAAACCCTTTCTGTTCAAATCAAACTTTTGAAATATTTCTATAAGAAATATTCTCAACAAATTCTAGAAAAATTCTAGCAAGTCAAAACTATCATGGGTGATGATCTTGCAAAGTTTCATCCCAATCCAAGTTGGTTTGGTTCATCAAATCATCCCAAAACCATTCCTGTCCAGAATCAAATTTGAGGAACTTTACATTGTGAAGTGTCTCCCCTTGGCCTCAAACTTTATGGGCATGCCCTAATGGCCAAATAGTGATGATACACTAAGTGGTGCATCAAGGGTAAAAGATTAGCATCATTGGATCTGCAGAAATCAGATTTTGCTAAATTCTAGGGTTTATCAAAATTCCATTGGCAACTTTTTTCCATGAGCTCAAATTTGGTGAAGCATCTCATTTCTACCTAGCCCTTGACCCTGGTAAATATCTTAGTGAGATAGTAAATATTTCTTGCCCAAAACTCCACCAAACACCTTCTGGTGATTTGGTAAAACCCCTATTTCTACCTCTTATCCTTTTACCCTTGGCCTCAACTTTTTACCAGAGCTCCTTATAGTTACCTTCTACCTCCAGTAACTCTCTTTGGCCAGGTCTCCAAGGGGAAGTGGGGTAAAACCCCCATTTCTACCCCTGTTTCACCTTGGCAGAAACTTTCTCCTCTCCCTTTCTTTTCTCCCTAGCCAGGCTTAGCCTCTAAGGCATCCAAGAACATCCCCAGGACCCCTAGGAGCTAGTGGACAAGGTGGGCACCCCAGAGCACGCATGCAGTAGCAATGCCAGCTATACGCACGCTCTGGAGCATGCTACAGTGCGCTCCCGCACTATAACCGCCACCCAATGGCCGGCCCCGACCACCTTGGGCCTCCCCCACATGTCCCCCGAGGCGCCCTCGGCGTCCGTGACATGCCAAGCTGCCGGCCCCCCTCTCTCCTCTCTCCTCCACCCTCCCACACGCGTGCTGGGCGCTGCCCGGTTCGGCCAACCGGGGAGCTCACACGCGCGGGCATCTCTCCCTCTCTCCTCCTTCCCTCTGACCTAGACTGACCCCAGGAGCACCCCAGACTCGCCCCCGTCTCCCGTTATGCCCTCTGGCCTCAGCCACGAGCTCGCCGGCGCACAGCCTTCGGTGGACTCGCGCCGCCCTCTATAAAAAGGCCTCCCGGACCCCTCTCTCCCCACTTCTCTCTCTCTCCTCTCCCCTATAGCCCCCGTGCGCTCGGAATCAGGCCGAAGACCACCGCGGCGACCTCATTGTCGATCTTCGGGTACAGAGCCCCTCCATCCCCCATTCCACTCCGGTTGGTCCCCCCTCATCGCGCTGATGCATTCCCCTCTTCATCCTATCCTTTTTGTAGCGCGGGACGGCCCCGGTGACCACTCCCGAAGTGCCCTCCACCGCAAGAGCTCGTCGCCGGCGACTCCGGCCACCTCAGGCCACCATTCCCTAGAGGACCCGCGGATCGATGTTGAGCTCATCCCCGCCTTTGCCTGTCGTTGCCATGCCCTGCATCATCGCCGGTGAGCACACCGGCCATCCTGTCGTGAGGTTGGAGATGACAGGCGGGGCCTGCCTGTCATCCTCACCTCCCTCCCCCTCCTCTATCTGTCGCTGGCCGTCGGGGCCCAGCCGTCAGGTTCAAACATGCGCGTGCACGCGCCGGTTCGCCTGGGCTGGTTGGCCTCTGGGCCAGCCCAGTTGCTGGCCTCCTCCGGCCAGGGCACTGTGCCCGCTTCTTTTCCTTTTTATTTTTCCTACAGATTCCAAAAATCCCACAGACTTATATATTTATCCAATGACAATATTTCTTGCACCAAAAATCTTAAAATATCCTATAGAGTTTAATAGTCCCATTTGTAAAAATGTCTGAAAATATTTTTAGTACTGATTTATTTTAAAACCTATATTTAGGCACCTTTTTGCCTCTGTTATTTTATTTCAAAATTCTTTCTCACAACAAAACCTTAGTAGAATATCTTTAGTATAACTTTTAGTATTTATCAGAGTAGGTTAACATTTTTGGTAGTAGTTTGAGTGCTCTGTTTTTTGTGATAGCTTATTTTTATCGTTATTTTATCACAATGATTGATTACGCTGTTGACGAAGAAGTTGGACCCGAAGACTTCGAAGACCCCGGAGACTTTGTTGAGCTAGGCAAGCAGCCCTTTGACCATGATGAGAAACCATTTTTGATCATGTGATGTGGTGTTCCCCTTTCGGTGGAATGCCTCTGGTATCTTTCCATTAATACTTGCATCGTGCATGACCCTACCACCTTATGAGGGTTGTGCGGGCGGGAGTAGTTAGGTGCTAATAGATGCTATGTAAATGGGGTGGTACTTATGCATAGTGATGGGAAGAAAAGATTTGATTCCAAAGATTTTATTGAAAACCCCGTCGGGTGCCACTAATGCCCGAGGGCGATGTTGATGAGATGGGTGACCACTTGAGAAAGAAGTGATGTGCCGGGACAAGAGAGTGTTGTGGTTTTCAAAAACGGATTGGTGTAAGTTGCAACCGTTACTCCAACCGTACATGCACAACCACGATAATCGTTATGGGACGGGGCTTTCTTGATTACCTTGGTGGGTACTGGCAAGGAGCCTGCATTAGTAGTGGCGGGAGTGGCATGGTCACTCACGATACGGGGTCGTATCGGTATGTACGATCATGCGCTGTCTTTACAAGCACCGGGCACACCATTGGTCCCCTCTTGGATGGTACGGTTAGAGCGAGGCTCGTGTGATGTACATCGTGAGGGCTGGGTACCAATCAAGTGGACGTTTCGTTTAGTATCGCTAGGGGAAATGCATTGTTCGGGTGCTTACCTCGGGTACGTTATATATCGCGAGTCGTGGATGACACAGAAGTTCCTCGAGTCTTGTGGGTAAAGTGTGCAACCTCTACAGAGTGTAAAACTATTCGAATAGCCGTGTCCACAGTCAAGGACAGTTGGATGTCCGCTCTTGTGCTACGTCCAAATGCTTTTAGAACGGGCGTGTGGGTGTGTTGGAGACACAGATGGTACGTGAACTAAGTCCGATGACTTAGCATGGGAAGTGATCTAAGTCCGACGGCTTAGCATGATGAATGAACACAAGGTGTTCAACCTCTACTATGTTGATAACTGTAACTTGTTCATAAGGATATCTGCTAACTGTTGATGCATGCTCACTAATTACTTGATCATGACATTTGCTTTCAAATCAGCTTTCCACAAAATCACCTACTTAGTGCTATATCATGCATCATTGGTACCTCGTTCCCCACTTGGGTTGCTTGCGAGTACATTCAAAGTACTCATTGGCTTGCCACTGGTTATTTAATTGGCCAGGCATGGAAGAACAGGAGTATGTTGAAGAGTTCGTTGGGGACGAACATGCGAACTAGGACGCTTCCCAGTCAGAATGCCTGTAGGTTAAGGCAGATGGCATGGGTTCATGCTTTCAACCAAGATTTCCGCTGCTTGTTCTATTTTAAGTGTTTGGCCCGTGTGGCCCTATCCATGTAAGACTAAGACCTTCGTGGTCATTATTTGTGTAAGACATTAAGTATGGATGTAAGACTCTTGTTATTCAGCTTCTGTGTGTTCAATGAGCATTGATCTTTGGGATCACTGTACACGTGCATTCGGTGATTTCGACTTATGAGTCGGGGTACCCACACAGGGTCAGGGTTAACCAGGCCACTGGCTTAAGTTTTGCTAGGACTGATGAATGAGCTGACAACTTTGCTAGGAACTAAAGTCACGGCTGAAAATCAAACGGAGCGTAATGCGGAGATTGCAAGGCTGAAAGGGCCGATGACCAAGGCCCAAGAGGATATCAATGCATTACAAGTTTATATGGATGCTGAGTCGGAGCATCTCAAGGCGGAGGCTTTTCGTTTAGATCTAGATCAACACGCCTGAGAGGCTGTTTTTCGGATTAGGTATCAAACCCGCCTACCTAACAATTTGAGCCGAGGAATCTTTTCAACACCCCGAGGGCTGGACTAAATGTGCCACTGGCCATAACCTGAACCATGGAGGTGCCGGGGAACAGGGCGGTGGCTCAACCTCGATAGCCAGACCCGCTCTGAAGGAATCAGACCCCACCGCAACGATTTCTGACATCGTCTGGTCACTATTCTAACCCGGTAGACAACATGGTGGTCGCAACTACCACACTCAATGCAGTCCCTCTTGCTGAAGGGACGCCCTTCACCGTGCATGCTCGGAATGCCATCGAGCTCTTGCAAACAGTGGTGGCTCAACAGGAGAAGTTTACTTACAGTCGAAGTCGCGTGCACTCAACTCCTCTTCCGAGCCATAGTTACAGCCAACATTTGGAGTAGCCAGCAGTCTTCAGTAGCGAGCGATGGTGCAACCCGCCCTATGATGACCCGACCGGTGTTAACACACAGGCAACTGTGGGTAACGCCAAAGCTCAACGTGAGGCAACGGACGTGGCGGCTTACCAAGAGCCCCCCGGTAACCCCCTCAGCTTCGGTGGAAGCCAGAATAACTTCTAGTGCTGCTGGGGTGTCGTGTTTAACACCGGCTCTACGGAACAAACGCATGTCAAAGGATATTAAAGGTCCATGCAAAGTTCCTAACTAAATAGCTGATCTACCCCTAGAAGCCTGGATTGAGAGTTATGAGCTAGCCATGGAGATGTTGGACGTCAGTGATGTAGTCTGTGCGAAGTGATTTATCATGGTGTTTGAAGGACCGGCCCGTACATGGTTAAAGGGTCTGCCCCCCAATACCATTAACTCCTGGGCCGAGTTGAAAGCACGATTCATCAAGAATTTCAAAGGGACATGCAATCAGCCTATGACGATCGTTGACTTAGATAATTGTGTGCAACATGAGGATGAGTCGGCCCATCATTGGTTCTGGTGGGTCTCATCATCCACTCATCTGATAATATCTCGGCAGCTCAGGCGGTCCTTATTCTGGGGGGGGGGGGATGTCACTTCTTGCCCCTTAAGCAGAAGCTTGGATAGCTTAAGCATTCTTGCCAGGATGTGGGTGAGCTCATGGCGGCTCTCAGTATATATGCAGATTCTGGTAGCATGAAGGATCCTGGTTCTGATGAGGAGAAGTCTGCTAAGGTGTAGCGACCCGACCTGAAAGGTCAAGTCTTCGGTGTTTCCGTACCATCCCAAGATCATGCTGGTACACACACGGTACATCAATGTATATATCAAAGGGAAATCACACAGCAAATATATTAATCGAAATCTCATTTCGAGTCCTTTATTACAATAAAAATTACAATAAAGTGGCTAAAAGCCAACTCATGAGAATATCTAAATCTTGCGGAAGCGTTGAAGGTAGATGAGTCCATCTGACTCCAAGGGCATCTCACTGAGCATAGAACGTGTCCTCACTCCTGGTCGGAAAAGTACTCTGCAACATGATACGTTGCAGCCATGTAGGTCAGCATATGGAATATGCCGGCAAAGTCACAAGAGAGGGGTGAAAAGATAATCATCTAGTCTATATGCATATATGGCAGGTGGGGTGGTAAGTTTTGCGTAAAGCCAAGTTTTTCCTACATCAAGAGAGGGGTTAAGCAAAATATTACTAAGTTGGTTGATTAATGAGATGGTTCCACCAACCAATTCTCATACCCAAATTGTTAATACCCACATCATCATTCTAATTGTGTTGAGAGTTCCGGAAGTTTCAATTCCTTTGGCTCAAGTCGTCCATGACCGTGGACACGGCTAATCGATTAGGTTTTGAATACTCTGCAGAGTTTTGCACACGTTCCCCACAAGATTTGGTCGCCTCCGTTTGATTTCTCGCACTTCAGGGTGTTTGAGAAACGGATGACCAAAACATGGTCTTCCAAAGGGTTTCCCTGCGACCCTGTCGGTGCCCATCCTTTCCTACCGTTCTTCTACCTCTCGTAGCACCGCCTGTCCAGGGTCACCACGATATCCAACCAAGCCAGAGCCCAAAATTACTTGTGGCTGTGTAGGTAAGCCTTGGGTCTTGAAGCACCCATCCATCTCTTTGTGCCTGGGTGGATCTTTCCGCGTGAATGCTGGCCATCTCCAGCATCACCTAGGCAAATCCACTGGTTTCTCCAGGGTGCTGTTCAACCATCATCCACCCATAGGTATGTTGAAAACTTGGAGTCTTGAATCTTGATCATTATGTAGGTCTTGAAATTATTAACTCTCTCAACTCTCATGAATCACACAACCAACCCCGTCTACTATTAGCATAGCAAAAGTAAAACAACGTTTCCCGGGGCCAATGTTGTCAAAAGGGTTGAGAGGGGTACCTACCACATGATACTACTACAATGTAACCAAGTTTCCAACTAACCTATCTTGCATGCAATTGGGGAGATGATAGAACTAATGCATATAAAACATGGGTAAACATGATCAAAGTGACTTGCCTGATTGATGATCTTCGTACGTGAGTGACTCTAAGTAACAAGCTTCGCACTCCGGATAATCTAACGAAACAAACAAGCACTCAATAAGCATACAACATAATATTGTAACCCACAAACATCAATCAAGAACTAGTAAATAATCAAGACAAAACAATGCACAAATCACAAGTAAGAAAAACACTCAAGGTTTTGTTTACTAGGAGGTGATTGATAAAACACTACTATCATAATAAAACTATTTTGTAATAACAAAACAATTGTTGACAGCAAGGAACAATAAAATATTTTTGTTAATAAACAGAAGAAAATCAATTTAAGGTTGTTGGGAAAACTTTTGTAAAGTTTGTAAATTTTTTGATAAACACTAAATGGAACAAATATAGTTTTACTAACAAGAGAGCAAAACCAAACTTATTATTTATAGTAAAACATGTTTTAACAGAAAACAATTTACAAATAAACTTGTTTTAGAAAAAAAATTAAATTATATAAAACTTTGTTTGAAAACAAAACCATTACTAACTAGTTGTTTTAATCAAAATAACCTATTTGAAAAGAAGTTGTGATTCCTATCTTAACAAGGAAATAAACTAAACAATTTTATATTTTTATTAATAGTAAGTAAAACACTAGATGTATAATCAACAGAACCTACTAAACAAATTAAAACTAAATCTAAATTAAACTAACTAAAACTAAGTAAATAAAACTATATTATAATACGAGGCAGATTCTGTTTATAGCTAAAACACTATTCAAAATCATCCTAAAAATCCTCAAACTAAACATGGAGGTAGTCCTAACTAGTACCAAACAGTAGCAAAAATATTCATATCAAAATCTATTTTCAAACTCTAGTTATTCAGATTTGAAGATTTTCAGCAAATTTGATTCAATTCAAATTTTATAGTTCAAATTTGAAATTTAAAAGTACAGGGTGAAACTACATGAAAAATGTGAGCTAATGCAAAAAGAATCAACTCAAAACATTAAACAGGTTAAAAGATATAAGCAAAACAAAATTTGAATACACTCTGTTAACTAAAACAAAAACAGAAAAAGGGAAAAATCTACCGGACGGCCAGGGGGCTACGTGGCACTGTCCTATTGGCTAGCTAGTGCGCGCGTTGGATGTTTTCGGGCGGGCGACCGGTCGGTAGGAGATACCGGTTCGGATATTTATCCGATCTAATCTTGGCCGTGGATTTTAGATCCGAGGGTTGGGAGTGCTCACGGGGTAAAGGGTCGCCGGCGTGGGGATCTCTGGCGAGTCCGGAAGCGGCGAAGATGACGGCGAGGAGCTCCGATGGTCGTTGGAGGTAGCGGAGTGGTCCGGGCGACGGAGCTGGACGTGCGGCGTCGATTGGTGGCAACGGTGGGGCGAGAGATGGACGGAGTCGATGGCTACGGTCGAAGGGAGCTTCGGTGGTCGGGGTTACTCCGACGAGAGATTGGGTAGCCTTCCGGCAAGATAGGAGGGGGATTTGGGGGGGAATGGATGCGGGGACTGGCCGGCTTTTATAGGGGGTGCGGGGAGTGCAAGGGAGGAGAGAGGAGAGAGATCCGGGAGGGGGAAAAGAAACGGCCGGCGAGGTCGTCGGCGCGTGCGGGGGAGAGGGATGACCGGTCGGTAGAAACAGTCGGTCGGGGTGGGGTCCAGTGTCAGTGAGCGAGAGCGCGTTGAATGCGCGTCGGTCGGCCGGCTTTCAATCCATTCGCGAGTAACTGCCCGTGGGCCGGCCCGTTTAATACAGTAACTGTTACCGGTTTCTGTTTAATGTTTTTCCAGAGCGTTTCAAAAACCTTTAATGCATTCAAACCTTTCATAAATATAGGGGTATTATATATCAAAATTAACAGAATAATAAATGCTATTTAATGAACATTTTTATTCTGTCATTTGAACAGTTTGAAAAAAATAATATTTTCAAAAATTGCCTAATTGTTTTTAAATTCTTTTTTTTGCAAATATTTTCAAAATAACCCCTGGTTATTATTGTTCAAATATATCACCAAGATGACCCTGGTGTGGAGCGTCATGTTCCTCCTCTCTTATTTGAACTTTTTACCAAGATTTCAAATAGGTGAAAGCAACTTAGGGAAAATAGAAAGGGCTTTCAGAAATTCAGAGAAGGCATTTCAACAATACATGTATTCAAGAAATGATGCAGATGAATGCATAGCTATATTTCATAACATTACAAAATGGAATTTTGGGATGTTCCATAAGGTTAAGAAGAAGGGCAATGGCAAGAGTCAGCAACATAATGGGGCAGGAAATAACAACCCAGCTAATGGCGGCAAGCGAAAGCACCCGGATGGCGGGTCAGATCTGGTAGCCAACACCAATAGTGGGAACAACCACGCTAAGGGCAACGGTAAACCACCTTTTGGCAAGGCCAAAACTCCCTTCAACATGGAGGCAATGCTCAACGAACCCTATCCAAAGCATAGTCTTCCCAACAAGCCATCCACTCATGCTTGGAAGGATTGTTACATCATGTGAGAATTCTAGAATTACAGCCTTAACCAGCATCATGGTAACGACAATGGACCACCTGACGGGTCAGGATCCAGCTCTCATGGGCAAGGTTTCTGTGTAGGCGGCTCAAATTCGGGTTATCGGGGTCAAGGTAACCATGGAGGTCATAATCAACAGCCCGACAATGGTGGTCAGTAGCAAAACAACTAGTCAGGGTATCAGAGTAACCCAAAGCAGCTTAATGGAGGCTAGTATCATGTCTTCACCATGAGTTAGGACAAACATGATCAGAAGGTGCGCAAGAGGGCGGTTCATGCAGCAACGCCAGCTATTCCGCAATACTTAAAGTGGTTTGAGCACACGATATCATGGAGCAGGGAGGATCACCCGCCACGAGTTGATAACCCGGGGCACCTGGCCCTTGTGGTAGCCCCTCAGGTTAGAGTCTACAAACTCACCAAGGTGCCGACGGATGGTGGTAGCAGTATCAACATTTTGTACTATGACACTTCCTGTCCGATGAGCCTGACTAACAAGGATCTCAAGCCGTCATCCACGGTCTTTCACAGTGTGGTACCCGACAAGTCGGCTTATCCAGTAGGAAAGATTGCCCTTGAGGTGGCTTTTGGCTATGACTACAACTACAAGGTAGAGACCTTGTGGTTTCAGGTGGTCAAGATTAAGAGTCCATATCATGCTCTGTTTGGATGACCGGTTTATGCCAAATTCATGGCTCGACCCTATTATGTTTACTTACAGCTTAAGGTGCCAGGGCTGAAGGAGACGATCACGATGCATGATAATCAGAAAATTGATCTTGAGTGTGAGGATGGTAATGCTGCGTATGCGAAGTCAAGATGTGTTGACGCAGTGCTCATGTTTTATTAAGATAATGTTGACCCATCAGATATGATCCCGTTAAAAAATCCCAGCACAGAGTCTGACCTACCCCTGAAATTCATGGCGGAGGATACCAAGTTGGTGGACTTTGCTCGTGGCGATTCATCGCAGCAGTTTACTATAGGGGCTAACATGAACCCCAAATAGGAAAGCACGCTCATCGAATTCATCCCTGATAATCGGGACATCTTTGTATGGAAACCTTCTAACATGCCAGGTGTACCGAGAGAATTTGTTGAGCACCACATTAATGTTGATCCTAAATTTAAGCCGGTTAGGTAATTCCTCCGGCGTTTCAATGAGGAACGACGTAAAGCTATAGGAGAAGAAGTTGCCCGGCTTTTGGGTGTGTTTATCATGGAGGTTTTTCACCCGGAGTGGGTGGCCAATCCTGTGCTCGTCCTTAAGAAGAACGACACATGGCATATGTGTGTGGACTACATAGACCTTAACAAGGCTTGTCCTATTAATCCATTTTCTCCCCCCGTATCGACGAGATCATTGATGCAACGACGGGTTGCGAGAGTTTTTGTTTCCTGGATGCTTACTCGGGTTATCATCAAATCAAGACGACAGTCAAGGACCAGGAGAAGACATCTTTCATAACGCCCTTTGGAATTTTTTGTTATGTGTCTATGCCTTTCAGACTCAAAAGCGCTCAGGCGACTTACCAGTGCTATGTGCAGAACTATCTTCATGATCAGATTGGGTGCAATGTTCATGCTTACATGGACAATATCGTGGTCAAGTCAAGGAAGAAAGAGACTCTGATGAGGATATGTACCTAGGATAGGGTCCTAGGCCTGACCTACATACCATACCTAAGGACACTGCATTGGAGGACTTAAAGATTACAAGGAGGACTCCGACTGAAGTCACCATGGCGCATGAGTCACTCGACAGATAATCCACTTGGAGGTTTCTCCGTCCACTCGACATTAGCTTTTCACTCGGAAGAGCCAATAGCCAGTCAATAGTAGAAGACCAGAAGGCACCCCAGGGAGGCCAACAGGTAGGCGTTCGACTAGTCACCATTTGTAGCATTTATTACATACGTTATCACTAACGTAAACCTTTATTACCATGATCGAACCCTTGGTTGCCTGGTATTCATGAGGGACAACGCACTCTATATAAGCCGCCCCTCCCTCCGGCACAAGGGTTCGCACCCCGTGTAACACCCATATTCCACATGACAGAAGCTCCCGAGCACTGGGACTTAGGGTTGTTACCTCCACGAGAGGGGCCTAAACTCATACATTCGTGTGTACATCCTCACAGTAGCTAGGATTCTGCCCTCTCCTTATGTACCCCTACCTTCTACTGTTAGGCTTGTTCCCATGACAGTTGGTGCCCATCGTGGGGCAGGCATCTAAGCGACTTCCTGCGAGTTTGCAATTTTCTCCTTCGTCATGTCTTCCGGCGATGGTTTGTTCATGGGATGCAAGATCTGTCTCGGCGTGCTCACCTTCATGTCGATGATTCGGCATGGCTTTAGGAAGCGCCTCTAGACGTTGGGGCACGCCCGGTCCACAGGGCGGTGCACTTTCGTGCAAGCTCCTATGGCGTTCTTCTTTGGCACCCATCGACTCCTTACCTATCGGCCCTCCCCGTTGTTCGTTGCCGGAAACGATATGGGCGCTCATGGCTCCAGTGGTAGGTGAGGCATGCGGCGGCTCACGAAGTGTCATCTCCGCAAATTGCGGCTATAGAGCCCACCGAGTCACTTCATGGCGTGTTCGCTCCGCGTCGGATCAATTTGACACCAAGCTACGATCTAGCGGTTGAGGTTCTTATGGTGAGTTCACATCAAAGCCTGCCGCCTGGCTTTGATCGCGGCATACACGAGGCTGGAGGACCGTTGAATGAGCAGCAACACCGGGATGAGGATATCCTCCATACGCCCATCGTCGGTGTGACTGCCTAGGCCCAGGCCTTGGAGGCCACGCGCCTTCGGCTCGAAGGGATTTAGAAAGAACTCGACGAGCATCTCCGCCAGCGTCCACTAGCTTCCAGTCGACGTCAACGACAATTGTTTCTGAGTGGATCTCAGAACAATGTATAGGTATTCCATACTCCAGTTCTGAATGTTGCAGCTGCTGCTACGATTGCGGATTCCGTTCAGCCATCACGTTCAGAGGCTGGCAGAGGTTTGCTGCAGATCCGAGCGTTGCTTGATTGATCGCAATAACAGAATTCAGCTGTTTCTCTATTGCGCAATAAGTTAGACAACAATTCACTGAAGGATGATATAGTTCAATCGGCACACAGCCCAGGGTCACCTCTGCGTCGCAGGGCTGGAGGTTACAGTGAAGATCGGTATCAAGATCAAGGGTGAGATCAGTTTTCTCCTCATTATCACCGCGATGACCACCATCGAGTGCCTACTCCTCCGCGGAGTGGTTCATACGTGCCCCGGCACTATGAAGATAGACGCCTGTTCGGCGATGAGCGGAATCCTGGATTCAACGCGAGAGATATCCTTGCACAGAAGCGGATTGATAGGGGCAAGGCTCACATGGATGGTTATGATAGGGACTATCCGAGTGGAAGTGGTGCCGTTGTTTCTGGCCCCGAGTGTTTCAACAGAGCCATTCGATCTGCTGAGATTCCCTCCAACTTTAGGTTGGCGAATAGAATAATTAATTTCATTGGAGGGTCACAACCTGAAACGTGGCTAGATGATTACGAGTGGTAGTACATATTGGTGGAGGAAATGAGGACATAGCCATGAAGCATTTGTCCCTGATGTTGGATGGTTTGGCCCGAGCGTGGTTGAATCGTTTGGCTCCTTCTAACATCTACCGCTGGGAGGATCTTGCCTGAGTGTTCATCAAAACTTTTGAGGGCACTTGCAAACGTCCATCTGGTTTGGTTGATCTACAACACTGTGTTCAGAAACCCAATGAAATTTGAGGGATTACATTCAGCGTTGGACCACCCTCCATCACACAGTGGAAAATGTCTTCGAGCACCAAGCCGTCTACACCTTCAAGGCCGGTGTTAAGTACAAAGAGATTTATCTAAAGTTTGGTCAGACAGGTGATATTTTGTTGAGCAAGATGATGGAGATTGCCACTCAGTACGCCAATGGCGAACAGGAAGGTCGCCTCCGCAGTGGCAAAGGAAAAGCAGTCGACAATGATGCCGGCGGCGACAATTCCAGTCGGAAGCAGAAGCGCAAAGCCGATGGTTCCACTCAGGCAGAGGCAGCTGCTCTGGCAGCACAAGGAAAGAATAAGGGGAACCCAAAGGGCAATTGACCCCTAAAAAATTAAAAAATCAGTCAGGAACGGATGTGATGGATTTACCGTGTGCAATCCACACGAAGAATGATGAAGAAGGCAATTTGATACTAACGAAATAGACCACTTGACAACGCAGATTGCTGATACATCAGTTCAAAGAAAGCCAGTTGAGTAGGAAATCTCCTTAAAAAGATGATGACAAAGATAAAGAGGATTTTCGTGAGGTTAATGCCACTTTGATGATTTTTGGTGATGTAGAAAGCAAAAGTCGACTGAAAGTTATCAACAGGGAGGTCAACATGGTCGTTCCTGCAACCCCCACATACCTCAAATGGTCTGAGACTGCAATCACATTTGACAAGTCAGACCACCCTGCTCATGTTGCTACCCCCGATCGGCGAAATTTGGTTGTGGATCCTGTTGTTGGAGGCACTCGACTCCGCAAGGTTCTCATGGACGGAGGGAGTGGTTTGAACATCTTGAACGCAGATACCCTCAAGGGGATGGGCATTCTGATGTATCGACTCAGTGAGAGCAACATGCAGGTCCACGGAGTCATCCCTAGGAAGAAGGCCAAGTCACTTAGTCAGACTGCATTGGATGTGGCGTTCGGCACCGACAAGAATTTTTGCAAGGAAAAGTTGACATTTGAAGTTGTAGACTTCTAGAGCGCATAACACGCCATCCTTGGTCGACCGGCTTATGCCCGTTTCATGGCCTGTCCATGTTACGTGTACCTCAAGCTGAAGATGCCCGGGCCCAATGGCATGATCACAGTCACAGGGAATTGACAAAGAGTTGAGGAGTGCCTCCAGCAAGGCTCTAAAATTGCTGACCATCAAATGTATGTGGTCGAGTTGGAAGAATACAGGAGGAATGCTGATCCTGTCGACCTGCTGCGTGCCAAGAAGCCCACCTCCCAGTCTGCTTTTTAGTTGGCACACAAAGTTAAGCTGGTGCACATTCACCCAATAGATCCTAACGCTGCGTCGACCAACATCTTGACGACACTCGACGGCAAATAGGAAGCCGCGCTCATCCAGTTCCCCCGTGAGAATTGGGACATCTTCGCATGGAAGCCTACTGACATGCCATGTGTACCCAGGGAACTGGCTGAGCACCGACTGAGAGTTGACCCTAAGGCCAAGCCTATGAAAGAGCACTTGCATCGATCGGCAACAGAGAAGCGGAAGGCAATCGGCAAGGAAGTGGCTCGACTCTTGGCGACTAAGTTCATACGCAAAATTTACCACTCCGAGTGGCTCTCGAACGTCATCATGGTCCCCAAGAAGGACAAGTCACTCCGCATGTGTATTGGTTTTAAACATATCAATCGGGTCTCCTCGAAAGATCATTTTCCGCTCCCCCGCATCGATCAGATTATCGACTCAACTATTGGGTGTGAGTGTTTATCTTTTCTCGATGCATACTCTGGTTACCATCAGATCCGTCTGTTTGGTCCAGATGAAATAAAGTCAGCCTTCATCACCCCTTTCGGGTGTTTCTGTTATATCACCGTGCCTTTTGGCCTGAAAAATGCTGGTGCTACTTTCATGCGTATGATTCAGAAATGCCTGCTCAAGCAGATCCCTCGTAATGTTGAAGCATGTATGGATGATATAGTAGTCAAGTATCACATAGGTTCTGACCTGCTGACTGACTTGGCAGAAACATTCGCCAACATGAGGAAATATAACATCAAGTGAAATCGGCCCTAGTGCACTTCCGGTGTTTCTGGTGGCAAGTTGCTCGGTTTCCTCGTTTTCGAATGGGGAATAGATGTTAATCCTGAAAAGATCAGTGCCATCATCCAAAGGAGAAGCCCTGAGCGTGTACACGATGTCCAGAAGCTCACGGGTTGCCTACGGTGTTGAGTAGATTTATTTCTCGTCTCCGAGAGAAGGCATTGCCTTTGTAACGATTGATGAAGAAGTCGGATACGTTCGAGTGGACTCCCGAAGCTGAAGCAGCGTTTGTCGAGCTCAAAGCCCTGCTTTCCACCCAGACGGTGCTTGCTGCTCCACACAGGAATGAACCCTTGCTCCTGTACATTGCAGCCAATAATCAAGTCGTGAGTATGGTTCTCACTGTTGAGCGGGAAGAAAAGGGCAAGGCTTATAAAGTCCAACGTCCAGTTTATTATATCTTTGAAGTGTTGACTCCTTCAAAGCAAAGGTACCCACATTACCATAAGCTCATGTATGGTATATATCTATCAGCGAAGAAGGTGACACACTACTTTCAAGATCACTCAATTTCGGTCGTTATTGATATGCCATTGTCTAAGATCCTCAACAATCGAGGTGCAACTGGTCTAAAGGCCAAATGGGCTATTGAGCTCCTCTACTTTGATATCAAGTTTGAAGCAAAAAAAGGCAATCATCTCAAGCACTCACTAATTTCATGGCCGAGTGGATAGAACAACAACAGCCTACTCAAATCCACTCGGCGCACTAGACCGTGTTGTTTGATGGCTCTAAGATGCTGAATGGGTCTGGTGCCGGCGTAGTATTGGTATCACCAAAAGGCGACAAGCTCAGTTATGTCCTCAAGATTCCCTTTGATTCCTCCAATAATGAAGATGAATATGAAGCACTCCTATATAGGTTGCGTATGGCCATCTCACTCGGCGTTTGGCGCCTGATGGTATACGGTGACTCTGATTTGGTGGTTAACCAGGTGATGAAAGTGAGGGACGTCAGGAACCCTGCTATGACCGGATATTGCAATGCATTGAGAAAGCTTGAGAAGAAGTTTGAAGGTTTAGAACTCTACCATATTCCCCAAGTGAAGAATCAGGCAGCCAATGATTTAGCAAATATTGGATCTACTCATAAGCCTGTACCTAGCAATGTGTTTCTGGAACACCTACATTCGCCTTCGATGCTGGAAGATCCCTTCACTGAAGAGCCCCCGCAAGCAATAAGCGCCTCTAATCCGACTGAAGTTGATATCCTGACAGTCATAGATCTGGTCATGGAGATTCTGGTGATTACACCCGATTGGACGGTGCCGTATATTGCATAGATACTGAGGCAAGAACTCCTAGAAGACGAGGTTGAAGCTCGACAGATTGTCCGTAGATCCAAGGCCTTTACGGTGATGGATGATCAACTTATAGAGAAAGTATAACTGGCATAACTCAGCAGTGCATCTCCCCTGAGGAAGGTCGACTGATTCTGGAGGAAATTCACTCGGGAACCTGTGGTCATCATGCGTCCTCTCAGATGATTATCGCCAAAGCATACTGAGTTGGTTTCTTGTGGCCGCGTGCCAACAAAATTGCTAAGGAGATTGTTGATCGCTGCGAAGGATGTCAGTTCTAGTCAAACTTGTCGCACAAACCCGCATCTGCCTTGAAGACCATTCCACTCATCTGACAGTTCGTTCTATGGGGTTTGGATATGGTCAGCCCATTCCGAACAGGTCAGAGTGGATTTACTCACCTGCTTGTAGCAGTCGACAAGTTCACTAAGTGGATTGAGGCTAGGCCCATAAAGAAGCTGAACTCGTGCACTGCTATCAAATTCATGAAAGAGCTAAAATTCTGATATGGAGTTCCCCACAGTATCATTACAGACAATGGCTCTAACTTTGACTCGGAAGAGTTCAAACACTTTTGCTTCACCCAAGGCACTCGGGTGGATTACGCATTCGTTGCGCATCCCCAGACTAATGGTCAAGCTGAGCGAGCAAATGGCCTTATCCTTCAAGGGTTGAAGCCTCGGCTCATGCGAGATCTCGAGATGCAAATGGAGCTTGGGTTAATGAATTGCCATCTATTTTGTGGGGCTTGAGAACAACTCCTAATCAGTCGATGGGACACACTCCTTTCTTCATGGTGTATGGAGCTAAAGTTGTTTCGCCGAGTGATCTCCTTCACAATTCCCCTTGTGTAGATCTTTACTCCAAGGCTAAGGCTGAGAAGGCATGACAAGACAATGTAGATCTCCTGGAAGAATAACGCGAAATGTCTCTGATTCGGTCGACTGTGTATCAGCAAGATCCATGCTGCTTCCATGCGAAGCACGTCAAGAGTCGGTCATTCCATCAAGTCGATCTTGTGCTCCGAGTGGATCACCAGCGACCTCACAAGTTGGCCCCAGCATGGGAAGGTCCTTTCATCATCACGAAAGTACTAAACAATGGAGCCTACCACCTCTATAACCTCATGAAGAATATCGATGAGTGATACATCTCCATCGTATCCACTTTTCAAAACTCTTTTGCCCTTGTTTTGGACTCTAATTTGCATGATTTGAATGGAACTAATCCGGACTGACGCTCTTTTCAGCAGAATTGCCTTGGTGTTATTTTTGTGAAAAAATAAAAGTTCTCGAATTGTCCTAAAAATTTATGGAGAATATTTTTGGATTTAATAAAAAATATTGCGCAAGAATCAACCAGAGGGGGGCCACCTGCAGGCCACAAGCCTGCTTGGTGCGGCCACCCCCCGACCGCGCCTAGCTGGCTTGTGGGGCCCCTGTGGCTCCTCTGACCTCATCTCCAACTCCGTATAACCCTATTCGCGGAGAAAAATATCAGAGAGAAGAGTTCATCACATTTCACGATACGGAGCCGCCGCCACCTCCCGTTCTTCCTCGAGAGACCAGATCTTGAGTCCGTTTTGGGCTCCAGAGAGGGGAAATCGACCCCATCGTCATCACCAACCATCCTTCATCACCTGTTCCATGATGCTCTCTGCCATTCATGAGTAATCCCATCGTAGGCTTGCTGGATGGTGATGGGTTGGATGAGATTTATCATGTAATCGAGTTAGTTTTGTTAGGGTTTGATCCCTAGTATCCACTATGTTTTGTGATTGATGTTGCTATGACTTTGCTATGCGTAATGCTTGACACTAGGGCCCGAGTGCCATGATTTCAGATCTGAACCTATTATGTTTTCATGAATATATATGTGTTCTTGATCCTATCATGCAAGCTGTAGACACCTATTACAAGTTATGATCCACATCCCCCTGGGTGACAATAACTGGGATCCTTTCCGGGTGATTACCGTAGTTTGAGGAGTTCATGTATTCACTAAGTGCTAATGCTTTGGTCTAGTTCTCTATTAAAAGGATGCCTTAATATCCCTTTGTTTCCATTAGGACCCCGCTGCCACGGGAGGGTAGGACAAAGGATGTCATGCAAGTTCTTTTCCGTAAGCACGTATGACTATATATGGAATGCATGCCTACAGTACATTGATGAATTGGAGCTTGTTCAGTGTCACCCTATGTTATAATTGTTGCATGATGAATGCTATCCAACATAATTATCCATGACTGATCCATTGCCTACAAGCTTTCCACATATTGATCCTTGCTAAGTTACTTCTCCGTTGCTATTGTTACAATCACTATAAAAATGCTACTGTTACTTTTGCTACCATTACCGTTACTTCCATACTAGTTTGCTACTGAATACTTTGCTATAGATATTAAGTCTTTCAGGTGTGGTTGAATTGACAACTCAGCTGCGAATACTCGAGAATATTCTTTGGCTCCCCTTGTGTCGAATCAATAAATTTGGCTTGAATACTGTACCCTCAAAAACTGTTGCGATCCCCTATACTGGTGGGTTATCAAGACCTTCGTATGGCGCCTTTGCCGGGGAGCATAGATCTATTCTCTGAGTCACTTGGGATTTATATTTGTTGATCACTATGAAGAATCTAAAATATCCAAAAACCAAGATATATCCATCTACTACGAGGGGAGGTAAGGATCTGCCATCTAGCTCTGCATTTGATTCACCTTTTGTTATGAGTAAGTTTGCGACACCACCACCTGCTAGCAATTCTGATATGTCACAAGTAATTGATGATGCCACTTCTCCTATGCATGATGCTTTTGATCATACTTTGCTTGATAATACTATGCCACTTGGTGAATTTCTTGGTGAACAAATTGCTAGAGTCAATGCTGAGAATTATGATACTTCTTAAACTGATGAAATTATTGAAACTGAACACTTTGAGACGCCTGCTAGACCTAGCTCTCCTAGATATGAATTTCCTGATATTCCTGGTGGTTATGTTATGGAAGGAGAGGTAGCTAGGGACTTTCTTGCTTGTAATGATAGAGATGATCTTAAGAAATCACTATGCAAGTGGAAAGAAAAATCTTTGAATGCTAGAATCAAATATGATCCTAAGTTTTCTACTTCACCTATCTTTGTTATTGATAAGGATTATGAATTATGAGTTGATCCTGAGTTAATTACTTTGGTGAATCTGATCCCTTCCATGGTTATGAATGTAAAACTATTGTGGCGCATCTTACTAAACTGGATGATATAGCCACCCTATTTACTCATGAGGAAAAATTCGTTACTATTATATCCTTAAGTTCTTTCCTTTCTCGTTAAAGGGTGATGCTAAGATGTGGTTTAATTCTCTTGGTCCTGGTTATGTGCGTAGCCCCCAGGATATGATTTATCACTTCTCTGAAAAATAGTTTCCTGCCCATAAGAAACAAGCTGCCTTGCAAGAAATATTTAACTTTGTGCAAATGGAAGAAGAGAGTCTCCCACAAGCTTGGGTGAGGCTTCTCCAATTACTTAATGCTTTGCCTGATCATCCTCTCAAGAAAAATGAAATACTTGATATCTTTTATAATGGACTAATCAATGCTTCTAGGGACCACCTAGATAGTTGTGCTAGTTGTGTTTTTAGCGAACGAACTCTTGAACAAGCTGAAATACTATTGAATAATATATTGAACAATGATAATGATTGGACTATTCCTGAACCACCTCCGAAGCCAACTCCAAAGAAAAGCGGTATTCCATTTCTCGGTTCTGAAGATATGCAAGATGCAAAGAAATCTATGAAAGAGAAGGGTATTAAAGCTGAAGATGTTAATAATTTGTCACCTATTGAAGAAATACATGGTCTTGATAACCCGACACAGGTAGTAGAGGTAAATTCTCTTCGTAGATTTGATGAAAGCGATGTTCCTTATAATAAGTCTGCTAGACAATGCTTGGATGAGTTTGATAATTTTGTTATTAAGCAAGAAATTTTTAATTCTTATGTTAGTAGACAATTGAAACATAATGCTTTCATGCTTGATCACTTAGGTGATTATATGAGTAGAACTATCAAGGATCTTAAACTTATTAGTAAACACGCTTCCATGGTAACTACTCACATAGAACAAGTACTTAAGGCACATAATGATTTGCTTAATGAGATGAATAGTAGCAACATTGATCATTCTGTTAAAGTTGTGACTAGAGGTGGAAGAATGACTCAGGAACCTTTGTATCTAGATGTCATGGGAATGGACACCTATGGGATCATCGGGACCCCTTTTGGTTCGGCAGGGGGAGGCTCGCACAAAGAGTCGGTCTAATGAACGTCATGTAGGGATCCTTACCCAGGTTCGGGCCGCATGGATGCGTAAAACCCTACCCCTGCTTGATTGTATTGAGAGTGTTCTTAGGGTTCTAGCTACAGGAGCGCTATGAGCAGCCGCCACACACACGAGCTAGAAAGTCCCAAAAGTCGAAAAGTCCTCCACCATATCGCCCTCGGCCTCCTTTTATGCTCTGAAGGGGATCCGAACAGTGGCATACAGTGTGTACACATGGTGTACAGAGCTACAGTGCTACCATACCTAACAATGACGAAGTATTACATGCGCATTTAACGCACCGTTAGGCATCTCTGTCCGTCAGTGGGACGGGACGGGAGCCCATCCCATCGGCACCGCTTAGCCCCCTCCAATGTCGAAGCCGCGACACGCGTCCAGGTGGATCGACACCTGGCCTGTGCGCTGTCGGGGCCTTGCCTGGGATTTGCCTTGCCGGGGCCTTGCCTTGCCAGGGCCTTGCGTGCCTGGGGGTTTAATAGTCCTCCCAGAAAGGTCTTGCCGGTGGTCTTGATTCTCCTGTGTTTGTATCTGGCAAGTCCCTGCTAGGCCTTGCTGCCAGGGTGGCTACTACTGCCCGTTCACAAGTAAGGGGCACTGGAGAGCCCAAAACTCTAGTGCACCGACAGGAGCCCCCGGGCCTGGGCCACACACGTCGCGAGATGCTGTTGGGCTAGGCCCAATCAATGTACGAGCACGCATTGCAGGACCTTGAGGTTGTGATCATTGCGCTCACTGCGCTTCCCGATGACGTCCATTGAATGCGGGACATGGGATACGTGCACGGCGGACCAGTTACAATAGCGCACCCGCGAAATGTTTCTATGTTAGCATTTTTTTAGTAAAGAGACCGCCCCGCGCCTTCCCCATAAAAGAGGAAATTGCAGAGGCGCTGCTCATTTACCTCTTGTCTTTCCAAATCTAAAATCCGTCGTTGTCTTCTTCCTCGAGCCGGCAACAGAGCCCCTTCCTCCCATCCACGCCCCTACTCTCCCTTCATCCTCAACCCCCACGTTCGTCGCCACCATGTCGCCCAAAGATAGCAAGGGCAAGGAAGCAAAGGTCGTCTCGAAGAACAAGATGGTGAGGATGCGGAAGGAGCACATCGACTTCCCACCGGGGCTTAGCTTGGATGTCCTGAAGAAGCAATACCGGTGGATGTGGGCGACGAGGACGACGGTGCATCCTGCGACCTGCTTGAGTCCAGGATCCTTCGGGGACGGCCTAGGCCAATACCCTTTCTTTGTTGATTACTTTTACTGCGGGCTTTGTCCCCCTTTTTTGGACTTCTTCAATGACCTCATGTTCACCTATGGCTTCCATCTCTTGGATTTCACGCCGAATGCCATGATGTCCATGGCAGTTTTCGCCCACCTTTGTGAAAACTTTGTCGGAGTAGTCCTCAGCACCGCTCTTTTTTGCCACTACTTTTCCCCTCGCAAACAACCAGGCAGAGCTCTTTTTGGTGCCTTCACTTGGATTCCATGGCCAGGAACCAAGGAGGTCTACCCTGACGGGGCCTACTATGATAGGAGGGACGAGTGGCAGGGCAGATGCTGCTAGCTTTGGGAGGAGAAAGTCCTGCCCTTCTGCTTGCCGCGGCATTCCAAAATGGTGCACGGTGAGGACTGGGTTACCGTCGACCCTGAGGACGGGAAACTTACAGTGGCGACCACCAGGATCCTCCGCCTCAGGGACGTCGGCCTTTCCTTAGAGATGATAGGCGCCGATTTCCTTCGCCGGCGCATCGCTCCCTTGTAGAATAAGGGGAGGCCGGCTTGGGATTTCTGGAATGCGGCGGACATCATGAGATTGCGCCCCAGGCTGAACCACAACCTGACCGCTATGCAGCATGAGGCCCTCTACCAGAAGCTGTTCAAGAGTGCCCCGGTACCTGAGTTGCCGGCAGGCATAGTCCCCCTATGCAACAATGCCGCCTTAGGGAGAATTATTGCCATGATGTCGGTGTTCGACGCCCATAGCCTCGATGCGTCTTGGATCGAGCCACCTGCTGAGCATGTGTAAGAATTCTTTGATAATCTGGTGGAAAGGGCCATCCGCGGGGAAGAGGGCCTCGTCCGCGACACCACCGAGGAGGCATTGGCGTACATCGCCAGCAGGGCGGAGGAAGTTGATCTTGCCGTGGAGGCCGAAGCGCCGGCTTCTTGGAAGATGAAGCTGGCGAAGGGGAAACACTGTCGGACGAAGGCCTTGTCGGGCAGGGCGGGACCGCCGAAGAGCAAGGCGGCACATCTGCCCTGGGCTGTCCAGCCGAAGACACAGCTGAGGAGGAGCAGCCCGAGGAGGCCCCATCCCTTGTGCAAAGGAAAAGGCGCGTCCTTTGGAGCGCCGCCTCTGGGCTCCCCGTCTGCCAAACTCCTTCGAGTAGCACAATCCCCAACAAGGGGCGACCGGCAAGGCCGCATGGCAGCAAGAAACCCATTAGCAACCCGCGCTCGCCACGGTCAAGCGATCCAGGAGAACCCCTCCTCCTCCTCCCACGGGCACCACGGCAGAGGCCGCCTTCGACCTTTACGCCCTCAGCTCGGGAGAAGAAGATGGGGAGTAAGGGTCCTACCGTATATTTCACTTTTTCAATTTCTAGTTTTTACTTTACTCATTTGGTTCGCTTCGGTTTGCTTCTGCAGGGACGCAGAACACTGGCACAACGGGTAGCGAAGAGGGAGAGGACCTCGACGGCCAAGGAGTCATCGGCAAGCGCCTCAGGTGCACCAAGGATGACTGCCTTCAACTCGGAGGCTAGCCCACAGCATAGCCCTCGACCCAGTCCCCGGTGGAGCCCCCAACGTGAGCCCATCACTCACTTCCCGCTGGCAAGTGCCGAGGTGTGCATCTTTACTGCTGACATCACCAGACGTGCAGCAGCAGGATGGAAGAAAACAGAACCACCACTGACTGTCGCGGACATGCCGCCCCCGTCATCTACGCTGCCTAGGGACGGGTTCCGGGCAAGGACCTCCTCTAGCACGCTTTACCGCGACGAGGGGGATCCAGCAAGCATAGGCACCGGCAGGTCTTTACCGGCAACCGTCGTTGGCGCAGGTATTCTTTGTTATGTTCGTCTTTTTTTGTCTTCTTGAACTTCCACCTAAGCTCCATTTGGCTTGTTCCCTTGGCCTCCAGATGTTCCCTCGATGGAGGGCATGGACATCGACACTGTCATAGAGGAGAATGCGAGGGACGCCACCGCCGAGGCCGACATGATCGCAGCCGTGGAGGCCACCAAGAGTGATGCCGCTAAGGCCGCTGAAGCCGCCAAGAACGCTGCCGCTGAGGCTGCCAGCGCTAAGGCCGCCAGGGTTGTGCAGAAAGAGGAGGCCACCAAGAAATCTGTAGAGAAGGTCGGTGAGGAGGCCAGTGGCTGCACTAACACATCCCTATCATAGCAGCTCCAGGCGCTACGCCGACCACTGAGCCCCCAGCCGCCAAGGAGGCGGTTGTCGAGGACCAGCCGCCTCCTTGTGAAGCCCCTTCGTCGAGCAGATACTTCAAGGTCAGCGACAACCTGTTCGTCAGCATCCCCGGCACGGCAAGCACTGGGGTTCCAGCTAAAGGGGGAGTTCTTGTTGAGGAAGCCATCACTGCTGCCAAGCTCGACATCATTGAAGAGCCAAGCTCTGGCATCAAATCCCAAGAGGAGCAGCTCCTCCAGACCATGGGCGACAGCTCCCAAAAGCTTCGAGTGCTCCATCATGCCCGGAAGGAGAAACTGGACTCCAGGACAACAGTCATGGAAGCGGCCGAGGCCAATTTTCAGGAGCGCGTCAAGGAAACCCAGGCCTGGTTCGCCTAAGCATCCCATGATCTTAAGACTAGACATACGCAGTTGAGCCAGGGCTGGAGGCAACTCTTCATGTAGTAGTTCGATGCCGAGCAGGCACAGGAAGAGGCCAAACAACGGGTTGCCGCAGAGGATACTCTCTTGATGGAGCGTCGTGTGTTGCTCGATACCCATGAGGAGGGCCTTGCCACTCGCGAGAAGGTGCTTGCCGAGAAGCTCCATGGAAAGGAAATGGAGCTCGAGGATTTCGTCGCGTGGTGAACCCAGGAGCTGGAGCGGAAGCATAAGGAGGCGCTCGAGGCTCTAACGTCGGACCATGCCGTCAAGCTGAAAGGGGCCGTCGACGCAGCTGAAGCTGCTGATGCCGCCAAGAACTTACAGGAGGAGCGGCTGAAGAAACTGGAGGCCGAGCTTGAGGATCTCGGCAAGGAGGTCTCGTCGCTTGAGGCTGAAAGGGACAAGGTCGTCGCCATCTTGATGGAGACGTAGGTTGCCATTTCTGACAGGACCAAGCAGCTCTCTTCGGCCAATGAGTCCATCAATGACCTGAACCTGAAGGTGGCCACACTGACCGAGACCCTCGAGGCGGCCAGGACCCAAGAGAAAGCTCTGGTCAAGGATCTCCTCACCGAGAGGGAGCGAGTCCAAAGCACTGCCACCGCCCATAACGATTATGTGCACGGAGTGGAGATCTGGACCGAAAAGCTCGTCGATATCGCGGAGAGGCTTGCTAAGCAACTGACCACCATGGGCCTAGAAGGTCCCACATATTTTCCCGACGATAGGGTGTCTGCAAGCGCCAAGGTGACCATGTTCTTTGACAACCTGCTTGGAGCCTTGGAGCAGCTTCACTCTGACCGGGCATCCCACTAGGCCAGCGAATCGTGTAAGCTCTGCCAGGCTGTCCTTTGCAAGGTTCTCGTTAAGGTGGTGTATGAACCCCAACCTCAACCTCACCAACATCCTCGATCACTTGCCGAAGGACGTAGACGTCAAGGCGCTCGAGGAACTCATCGCGCCCATCGTCGAGAGGGTAAGCCAAGTCAAGCGGGTCGAAGGCGATCGTCGGGATTAGCTGCCTCACTCCTCACTACCGCATATGTCAAATAAAATTTATTTTATGCTAGAAACTCAGAATGGACAATGTAATATTGCTTGTTATGATCTGGACAACTGTTATGTTATCTCCCTTGCTTGATTTCCCTCTGTATGTGTTCACCCTACGCTCGATTGGAAACTTGCCAGCGCACATATATCTGTCGTGAGCACTAGGTGTGGGACTTTAGCAGCCTGCTGGTGAAATTTCCGCCGACAAGAGACCCTGGTGCTTCCAATACCGTCACCTAGGCTGTTGAGCGTACTCGAAATAGAATAGGGGCGCGACCAATTGCAACAAGGTTCCTCCGCATGCAGGTTTTCCATACAGAAGTCGAGATCGCCCAAGGAAAATAATCTTACGGCAAGAATTTACTTGGGGTTTTTGCAGCTTATCTTTTTGTTGCCGTGCTCCCTCTGGCAAGTTTTTTTGGGACATCGCTCATAGGTATCCGTACCACCATTCCCCCCAGCAAAGCTGCACGCGAGGTGTCCTTCTGTCCTTTGAGAAAAAGAAAGAAGAGAAAATATGGGTATGGAACCTTGGTGGCCCGTTAGCCTTTTCTGGGATTAAGTGCAATGCAACACTTCATATAAACATGCACATAAGTAAACAAGAGAATCGATCAGGATTGCAGAATTTATTCAACTATGCATAGGGTCTGAGCCTGGCTTTGTACCAAAGATTACATGCTTCAGCGGCAAGACTTGTACAAAAGGTGGTTGTTGGGAGGCCCGACAACCGCACCTTATGGGTAGAACTTGCGAAGGTGTTCGATATTCCAGGAGTTTCTCACTGGGATGCCATCTTTGGTCTCCAGGCGAACTACGCCAGGCCTGGTGACTCGTACTACCCGATAAGGGTCTTCCCACTTTGGAGTCAACTTGTTGGAATTCTTGGCGGACTGAACTCGCCAAAGAATAAGGTTGCCTTCCTCAAGACTTCTGGCATTAACTTTATGGCTCTGGTAGCGGCGCAAAGCTTGCTAGTAGCATGCAGCTCTCACAGTAGCCTGAAGACGGTCTTCCTCAAGGAGCACTGCGTCGTCTTGCCGCAACTGCTCTTTCTCTAGCTCATCATAAACGAGCACTCAAGGTGACCCGTATATGAGTTCCGTGGGGAGAACTGCCTCTGCCCCATAGACAAGGGACAAGGTTTTCTGGCTGGTAGCTCGATTTGGTGTCGTTCTAATTGACCAAAGAACCACCACCAACTCATCAATCCAGTTCCTTCCGCACTTGTGTTGCCTGTCAAAAGTTCTTGTCTTGAGGCCTCGAAACACTTCAGCATTAGCCCTCTCCTCTTGGCCGTTGCTCCTTGGGTGGGCAACGGAAGCAAAACAGATTCTGCTACCAAGGTCTTCGACATACTACATGAAGGTGCGGCCCATGAACTGTGTGCCGTTGTCGGTCATGACCCTATTGGGAACACCAAAGCAGCTAACTAGTCCCTTGAAGAAGTTGACGGATGACTGTGCTGTCACCTTCCTCACTGCTTCCACTTCTGGCCACTTTGTGAACTTGTTGACGTCAACGTACAAGTACTCAAAGCCCCCGGCAGCACGGGGAAAGGGCCCAAGATGTCAAGCCCCCAAACCAAAAATGGCCAGGAGAGAGCGATCATTTGAAGTGCTCGAGATGGTTGATGTAATCTCTTCGAATGAAACTGGCATGCTTCACACTTGGTTACTAATGCCGTCGCATCCTGGAGGGCAATGGGCCAAAAGAAGCCTTGCCGGAAGGCCTTTCTGACAAGGGATCTTGATCCTATGTGGGAGCCACATGTGCCTCCATATATCTCTGCCAACAGCACCAGTCCATCTTCCTGGGAAATACATTTGAGTTTCACACTATTCGGCCTCTTTCTGTACAGGACGTTGTCCAGGAACTGGTACATATTAGACCGGAGGGCTACTCTCTCTACTTCTTCTTGTTCCCCGGGAAGTTCTCTCGTCTGAAGGAAACGGACGATGTGCTGTGCCCATGCTAGAGCCTTGGGCTCGACAGCAAGGACTAAAGGCATATCCTCTGCAGGGGTAGCATTTGCCTCAACAGCAAGAGCCCGAGGACTTTCCAGAGCTTGTTGTACCCCGACAATCTTGGTGGGAGCGTGTGCTTCCACGACAAGAGCCGAGGGCCCTGCCGGAGCACAGTTCTCACCGACAAGCCTGTCGTTCTCTCTAGCAACCTTCTCGCCGGTGGCTTCCGGGAGCCCTGCCAGGAAATACTGGCCGGAACTTAACTTCCTTGTATTCTCTTGTCTAGTTGATGGTGTCACAGAGGGTTTAGTTAGTTGGGGCACGAAAGTTCCTGGTTCCACAGGCAACTTAAGTGAAGCACACTTTGACAAGCCATCGGCAACGCTATTCTCCGCACGTGGAACGTGCTCCATTTGCAGGCCGTCAAAACGTTCTTCCAACTTCCTCACTTCATCTACATAAGCTTCCATCAACGGGATCTAGTAATCTTTGTTCACCTGCCTGACGACAAGTTAAGAATCACCCTCGACAATAAGTTTCTTGATCCCAAGGTCTGCCGTGATCCTGAGACTGGCAAGAAGCCCTTCATACTCACCAATGTTGTTCGTTGATCTCTCCTGGGGAAAGTGCATCTGGACCACATATCTGAGGTGCTCTATAGTGGGTGCGACAAGCAGCACTCCGGCACTGGCGCCTTGCAGCGAGAAAGCTCCATCAAAATACATGATCCATTCCTCGATCGGTTTCCTTGCTGGGGAGAGTTGACTCTGGAACCTCTTCATCGGGCGTTGGGGTCCATTTTGCAATGAACTCTGCCAAGGCCTTGCTCTAAATGGTCGAAGTGCTTTCAAATTTAAGACCAAAAGCTTGATAGTTCCAAAGCCCACTCCACAATCCTGCCGGTAGCTTCTGGGTTCAGCAAGATCCGCTATATCGGGAAGCGGGTGATGACGGTGATCTCATGTGCTTGGAAGTAATGGCGCAGCTTCCTCGAGGCCATAAGAAAGCCGAAGAGCAATTTTTGCATGCCAGAATATCTTGACCTAACCCCCTGCAACAAGGAGCTGACAAAATAGACTAGTCGCTGCACCACCTTCTTCTTCTAGATTGTCTCATTTAACTATGCAGATCCTTCTTTGCCAGCACCAGACCCTGCCGGAGAATGTCCTGACTCGTTGCTTGGCGGCCCTGCCGTTGCCGCTACATATTCATCAACTTCTCTTTCAGCCACTAGTGTAGCACTCACCACTTGATTTTTCGGTACCAGATATAGCAGCAACGAATCTTGTGGTTTTGGCGTGACTAGGACTGCCGGAGAGGAGAGGTACTTCTTTAGATCATGCAGCGTTGCCTCCGCCTCTGGAGTCCATTTCATTTGATCTGCCTTCTTCTAGATTTTGAAAAAGGGCAGGGCACGCTCAGCAGATTTTGAGGTGAACCTACTCAGAGCAGCAACACTGCTGGCAAGACGTCACATGTCTTTGACTCGTCTTGGTGCTTCAATTTGCTCAATTACTTTGATCTTGTCGGGATTTGCTTCGATTCCTCGTTGAGATACAAAGAACCTGAGAAGCTTGCCAGATGGGACGCCGAACACACACTTCTCAGGGTTGAGCTTCATCTTGATCTTGCGCAGGTTGGCAAATGTCTCTTCTAGGTCTGATATGAGCGTAGCCTTATCCTTGGTTTTGAGCACTATGTCATCCATATAAGCCTCCATATTTCTATGTAGCTGGGGCTCAAAACCAATCTGGACCGCTCTTGCAAAAGTAGAACCAACACTTTTCAACCCAAAAGGCATACACAAAAAAGCAATACATACCACATGGGGTGATAAATGTGGTCTTCTCCTCATCTTCCTTAGCCGTAAAAAGCTGATGATAACCGGAATTGGCATGAAGGAAAGACAATAGATCACAACTGGCGGTGGAGTCCACAATTTGGTCGATGCCCGGAAAGGGAAAAGCATCTTTGGGGTAGGCTTTATTGATGTCTGTGAAATCAATGCACAACCTCCATTTTCCATTCACCTTGCGCACTACAACCGGGTTGGCCAACCATGTTGGATGGAGTACTCCTCTGATGAAGCCAGCTGTCTCTAGTTTCTCAATCTCTTCGGCAATAAATGGTTGCCGCTCCAAAGCTTGCTTCCGGACCTTCTGCTTGACGGGTTGTGCGTCTGGGCAGACGACAAGGTGGTTCTCAATCAGCTACCTGGGAACACTGGGGATATCAGATGGTTGCCATGCAAATGCATCAACATTCGCCCGCAGGAAGGCGATGAGCGCGATTTCCTATTTGTCGTCAAGGGTGGAACTTATGGTGAAAGTTCCCCCCATGTCGTCCTCCTTGGTGGGCAGCTTCTTGGTCTTTGGTGGAGGAGCCTTGGACTTTTTGCTCTTGCTGGTGGAACTCTCTGGCACATCGTCAATGGGTGCGCAACACTCCAAGGAGGAGCGCTTGCCATAATGTGCGTTGGACGCCTTGCCGGTCTTCTTCCCCCTGGGAGCTTCAGCGGCAGGAGCAAGTGTCTTGGTGGCTGGTGCTGCGACTGCATCCCAGTAGAGTTGGTCGGTGCAGATAAGTGCGCTTTTCTTGTCGGAGTTGATGGTGATGACGCTCATTGGCCTGAGCATCTTAAGCATGTTGTAAGTGAAGTGGGTGGCCGCCATGAACTTGGCCAGTGTTGCGCGACTAAGAATGCCGTTATACGGCAACGAGATCTTGGCGATATAAAAAACGATCATCTTCGTTATGAAATTGATGTCATTGCCAAACGTCACCAGTAGCGCGACCTTGTCCTTTGACTGAGTTCCTCCTGAATTGACCCCTTGGAAAGTGCCTGTCGGCTCAAGATCTTCGTCAGGAATTTGCAGCCTCTAGATGACATCAGGTGAGATAAGGTTCAGGATGGCCTCACTGTCGACTAACATCTTTGTCACCTTGAGGTTGCGGATTGTTGGCGAAACCAACAACGGCAAGCACCCGACCACAGTTACGCGATCAGGGTGATCCTCGGCATCAAACATGATAGGAGTGTTGGGCCATTTTAGAGGTCTCTGTGCACCGATAGAGGGCTCTGACGCGTTAATCTCACGATCCCACTGTTTGAGTTGGCGGTGAGAGGAATGCTACAAGGCACCTCCCTCTATGCACATCATCTCTGTAGCCTTCTTAAACTCATGCTCAGTGGACTCATCGTCCTCTTCGACATCATCATCATCACCCTCTTGTTTGTCGCGGCCACGGGCAGATCGGTCTTTTTGTTGCTTGGGCTTGCCACGGCGACCCCCTCGACCGACACGTTTCTTGCTGGACCCCTCGGCACCATCCTGGCCCTTCTCCTTGTCTTGCCTCTCATACTTGGCCTTCTTCTTCTCGGCAAGCTTCTCAACTTACCGACAGTCTTGGAGATCATCGCCTTTGGTGTGATGGATCTTGCAATACTGCTTGCCGGAGTCTTCTAGCTTGCCGGCAGCTGCCAGGGCGTGGCAGGAGGCGCACCCGACAACATCATTGTTGGGGTCATCAACCTTGCCCTTCTTGGTGGCATCGGGGTTGTCAGATCCCTCGACGGTAAGTACGGTCTTGCCCTTGCGCTTCTTCTTCCGCCGCTGGCCCTTCTTTGCCGAGGTAGCGGTGTCTTCATCTTCAGAGTCGACCCCTGCACCGGCGTCTTCGCCGGGGAGTCTCCTCCCTTCTTTAGCCCGAGCACATTTGTCTGCCAAAGCATAAAGCTCGGCGACGTCCCTGACTCTGTTCATCACCAGCTCTTCCCGCATCCTGTAGTTGCGCACATTCTGATGGAATGCGCTGATAACAACAGTACGATGAACGTCTAGCATGTTGTGATGCACGCGGCTGAACCTTTGGATGTACTTGCGTAAAGTTTCGCCCTCCTTCTGAAGGATGATGTGTAGATCACTTTCTTGGCCAGGAGCTTGATGACCTCCTATGAAGGCGCCAACAAACTCGAGGCATAAGTCTGCCCCGGAGGCGATGGACCCCTCTCGCAAGTGCATTAACCATGACCTCACGTTGGGCTTAAGCACCAATGGGAAGTAGTTGGCGACTATCTTGTCGTCGTGACCCCCGGCAGCTTGCACCGCAATGGTGTAGATGCTTAGGAACTCCGAGGATGAGTCTTGCCGCATACTTCTCCAGGACTTCTGCCTTGAACGTGCGAAAGTTGGGCCACTGGACTGGCCGCAACTCACGGGTAAACGCTTGACAACCCACCTCATAAGGTAGGCTGACACAATACCCTATGCAGACTTGTCTACAGTGGGCCCCGCGCACCTATCAGACTGGAGGCCTACTTCCCTCCGTCGCTCGATTGCAGTTTGAGCATCTTCTTTGCCATTTTCTTGAAGAACTTGACGTTGATCGCGGCTTGTCTGTGGGTCAGACGGCGCCGTGGAGTAACCATCGCAAGTGTCGGTCCGTCGAGTCAGTGATCGGCGATGTTGTTGTGGAGAAGAGTGTGCCGAAGTTGCACCGCCTCTGGGGCTCTCACCACTGGTGTGAGCCGGCTCGGTGGACCGAAACTTATCTGCGAGGCTCAGGAGGCTCTAAATGGTGGTTCTCCATTCGTCAAGCTTCTCCGCAATAGGAGGGAAGTTTAGGAGTAGCTGCGCCCGCGCCATCTCTTCCTCTGACATGGTCGGTAGCAAACGGCGCGAGGAACGCGAGGTGCTCTGACTCCTAATCATGTTAGAAGGAGAACCGCCTCGGTCCTGCATTGGCATGCCACTCCCACTTGCATGCTGGTGAGCACACTGGTCCCATGCATCTTGGCAATGATGCGCAGGAGCTTTCCCGTGGGGACATTGAGAACTACGAGCGCCGTGGCGCGGCTCTCCGCACGTGTCCTGAGAAGGCCGCAGTGTAGGAGGCGGCGTGGGTGCCCTGGAAGGTACTCTTCTGCTTCTGGAGTTTACTGTACACCCCGCATGCGGTACCGCTCCATCCTGAAGCCCAGGGGCAAGGGGTTCCCGCCGCCGCCATGGACATCTCCACGGCGAGTGTTGCCGCGTGCTTGACCTTGGTCAACGGAGCGTCGCGGAAGTTCCGAACCTTCGCCTCCTCCTCCTCCACCCGCATCTACACCGTATCCTGTCTACGCAGATACAAGGACGGTGGACGTGGATGGGCCAACTGCTGTCAGGCCCTTCTTCTTGGGGGCCATGGTGATGATGACCGTGAAGAAACGGGCGTGCTGATTACCAGAACGGGTTCGCATGACCTATCGTCCCCCCTACCTGGCGTGCCAAAGATGTCATGGGAACAAACACCTATGGGATCATAGGGACCCCTTTCGGTTCAGCGGGGGGAAGGCTCGCACAAAGAGCCGGTCTGATGAACACCACGCGGGGATCCTTATCCAGGTTTAGGTCGCATGGATGCATAAAACCCTACTCTTGCTTGGTTGTATTGAGAGTGTTCTTAGGGTTGTAGCTACAGGAGTGCTATGGGCAGCCGCCACACACGTGAGCTAGAAAGTCCCAAAAGTCAAAAAGTCATCCACCATATCGCCCTGGGCCTCCTTTTATACTCTGAAGGGGATCCCAAAGTGGCGTACAGTGTGTACACGGGATGTACAGAGCTATAGTGCTATCATACCTAACACTTACGGAGTAGTATAGGCGCATTTAATGCACCGTCAAACATCTCTGTCTGTCAGTGGGATGGAACGGGAGCCCGTCCCATCAGTGCCGCTTAGCCCCCTCCAACGTCGACGTCGCGACATGCGTCCAGGTGGATCGACACCTGGCCCATGCGCTGGCGAGGCCTTGCCATGGCTTCGCCTTGTCGGGGCCTTGCTTTGCCTAGGGGTTCAATAGTCCTCCCGGCAAGGTCTTGCCGATGGTCTTGATTCTCCTGTGTTGGTATCTGGCAAGTCCCTCCTGGGCCTTGCTGCCAGGGTGGCTACTACTGTCCATGCAAAAGTAAGGGGCACTGGAGTGCCCAAAACTCTAGTGCACCGACACCTGAGGGCCACCCTAAGAGAATTGAGAAATATTCTCAAAGGGGTAATATTGATGCACCAAGTTGCTCCAGTAATAAGAGGAACAAGGATGATGAAAAACTTTGCATGCTGCTAGTGATCCTGTTATGGATACACCTGAAAACCCAAATGATATTTCTGTTTCTGATGCTGAGACAGTATCTGGCGATGAACATGAGCCTAGAGATAATATTAATGATGATGTTCATGTTCATACTCAACCTAGTAATGATAATGATGTGGAGATTGAATTTGCTATTGATCTTGATAACCCACATCCTAAGAATAAAAGATATGACAAAAGATATTTTATTGCTAGGAAGCATGGTAAAGAAAGAGAACCATGGGTTGAGAAAACCATGCCTTTTCCTGCTAAACCATCCAAGAAAAAGGATGATGAGGATTTTGAGCGCTTTGTTGGAATGCTTAGACCTGCCTTTTTGCGTATGCGCTTGACTGATATTCCGAAAATATCTCCTTATGCTAACTATATGAAAAATATTGTGACTAATAAAAGGAAGATACCGGATGCTGAAATTTCCACCATGCTTGCTAATTATACTTTTAAGGGTGGAGTACCAAAGAAATTAGGAGATCCAGGAATACCAACTATACCATGCTCTATTAAGGGGAATTATGTTGAAACTGCTTTATGTGATGTGTTAGTGTTATGCCTTTCTCTTTATATCTAGTCTGGATTTTAATTAGTTGACACCTAGATAAATCTCTTTGCAAATGGCTGATAAAACAACTGCTCTACCTATCGGTATTTGTGAGGATGTACCTGTCATAGTTGCAAATGCTACTATCTTAAAGGACTTTGTTATTCTCGACATTCCTGAGGATGACAGTATGTCGATCATCCTTGGTAGGCCCTTTTTGAATACTGCAGGGGTTGTTATTGATTGCAACAAGGGCGATGTCACTTTTCATATTAATGGTAATGAGCATACGGTACACTTTCGGAAGAAACAACCTCAAGTTCATAGTATCAACTCCAGTGAAAAATTCCAATGATTATTATTGGAGATTTTGAATTCCCTCTTCCTACTGTCAAGAAGAAATATGATGTAGTTATTGTTGGGTATATACATATCCCCATTGAGGTAACTTAGTGTTATTCGAAATTCTTTGGTTTCATGTTATTCGAAAGAAGTTTATTAAAAAGACTTGATAATCCTTATTGATGGATTCCTTTTGATGAGCATGAGATGGATGAATTTAGAAAGAAAAACTTCCTGTACCCAACTTTTATTTTCTGTTAGTTAGATGAAATTAAGTAAAAATGCTATTAATTTTCTGTTTTCTCAGTTTCCCGCGCAATAAAAAAGGTGACCTGAAAATAAAAGTTTTGCAAATGTCCTGAAAATGGAGCATGATTTTTCTGGAATATTTAAAAATATCTGACACTGAGCACACTACAGGGGGCTGCACCAGTGGGCCACAAGCCCACAGGGCGCGGCCACCACCCTGGTCGCGCCTAGCAGGCTTGTGGGTCCCACGTGGCCCCCCTTCACTTATTCCAACACCCATTCACTTCATCTTCCTCTAGAAAAAATCCCACCATTGCTCAAACCTATGTTCTAGCTCACTTTGCTACCATTTTCGATCTCCTTGTGCAAAGCTTCATTTGCAAAACTGTTTTGGGAGATTGTTCCTCGGTATTGACTCCTCCAATGGTCCAATTAGTTTTTGTTCTAGTGCTTTATATATTGCAAAAAAAATCTGCCGAGGTGATGTTGTCCTTGAGCTTGCATATCAAATTTATATGGTCCCAAGTAGTTTTGATGCATGCTATAGCCTCTAGGCACTTGAGGGAGTAGTTGCTATGAGTTTTGTTGAGTTTTTTTCACCTTTATTTTGAGTCACTAAAAATTTCAGAATTTTTCAGAAAAATAAATTTTTTGAGGAAGATGTTTCAAGGGGGTTCACCGAGTAAGAAGGCCCCTAGACTCGCGATACGTGATCCTGACCTTGAACCATTGAGGGAAGCACAAGTACGACCTTTTTTGACTAGAAAATAGTAGGAGAGGCTCCTACTATGCTATATTAATATATAAGAGTATATTTACATGACTGGGAAGAATGTCCCCAAATGAAACAAACTAAACAAACAAACAAGCAGAGCCTAAAGAGAGTTTACAAAAGAAGTGATATAATCACTAAGATCAGGGGACACTCTGTATCTAAGCTAGGTAAGATCAGCCTTAGTTCTCTCAAGCCAAGCTCTATGTGAAGGATTGATCTGATTGAAGATGAAATTATTTCTCTCCTTCCAAATATTCCAGGCAGTGATGGTGAAGAATTCAAAGAAAAGCCTGCCAGGATAGATTTCTTTTTCCCTGATTGTGGCCTCAATCCTTGAGATGGTGGAGTTGTATGAGATACCATTCTTAGACCAGCAAGTTTGGCTAAAAGGGCAATTAAAGATCAAGTTCTCCCGTGTTGATATTGAATATGAGCATGACTGGATCTCTATCACCATGAATTACAATGTTTAGTGAGTCCTTGATTTTTAGAGGTGCTCTGCATTTAAGTTTTGCGGTCTCAGAAAGGGCTAGCGAGATACCATTTTGTCATATTGTATCATGATTGTTTTGAAAAAGTGTTGTCATCCGAGAGTTATTATTATTGCTCGCTAATTGATTATGTCATTGATATGAGTAAATGTGAGACCTAAATGTTATTGTGAACGTGGTTAGTCCATGATCTTTGTTGAAAATCTAAACATCAGTTAGACGTATTTACAACAACAAGATAAAACAGAGTTTGTAAAATTTTTTCTTTATCACTTTCAGTTTATCAACTGAATTGCTTGAGGACAAGCAATGGGTTAAGCTTGGGGGAGTTGATACGTCTCCATAGTATCTACTTTTCCAAACTCTTTTGCCCTTGTTTTGGACTCTAATTTGCATGATTTGAATGGAACCAACCCGGACTGATGTTGTTTTCAGCAGAATTTCCTTGGTGTTATTTTTGTGTAGAAATAAAAGTTCTTGGATTGTCTTGAAAATTTACGGAGAATATTTTTGGATTTAATAAAAAATACTGGCACAAGAATCAACCAAAGGGGGGCCACCTGCAGGCCACAAGCCTGCTAGTTGCTGCCACGCTGGCCGCGCCTAGCAGGCTTGTGGGGCCCCTATGGCTCCTCCGACCTCATCTCCAACTCCATATAACCCTATTCGTGGAGAATTTTTTTTAGAGAGGAGAGTTCATCACGTTTCACAATACGGAGCGCCACCTCGTGTTCTTCCTCGGGAAACCAGATCCGGAGTCTGTTTTGGGCTCCGGAGAGGGGAAATCAACGCCATTGTCATCACCAACCATCCTTCATAACCAATTCCATGATGCTCGCCGCCATTTGTGAGTAATACCATCGCAGGCTTGATGACAGTGATGGGTTGGATGAGATTTATCATGTAATCGAGTTAGTTTTGTTAGGGTTTGATCCCTAATATCCACTATGTTTTGAGATTGATGTTGCTGTGACTTTGCTATGCTTAATGCTTATCACTAGGGCCCGAGTGCCATGATTTCAGATCTGAACCTATTATGTTTACATGAATTTATATGTGTTCTTGATCCTATATTGCAAGTTGTAGACACCTATTACGAGTTATGATCCGCATCCCCCAGGGTAACAATAACTGGAATCCTTTCATGTGATTACCGTAGTTTGAGGAGTTCATGTATTCACTAAGTGCTAATGCTTTGGTCCGGTTCTCTATTAAAAGGAAGCCTTAATATCCCTTAGTTTCCATTAGGACCCCACTGCCACGGGAGGGTAGAACAAAAGATGTCATGCAAGTTCTTTTCCATAAGCATGTATAACTATATATGGAATACATGCCTACATTACATTGATGAATTGGAGCTAGTTCAAAGTCACCCTATGTTATAACTGTTGCATGATGAATGCTATCCAACATAATTATCCATCACCAATACGTTGTCTATGAGCTTTCCACATATTGATCCTTGCTAAGTTACTTCTGTGCTGCTATTGTTACAATCACTACAAAACTGCTACTGTTACTTTTGCTACCGTTACCGTTACTTCCATACTACTTTGCTACTGAATACTTTGCTGCAGATATTAAGTCTTTCAGGTGTGGCTGAATTCACAACTCAGCTACGAATACTCGAGAATATTCTTTGGCTCCCCTTGTGTCGTGGGAACGAACACCTATGGGACCACGGGGGCCCCTTTCGGTTCGGCATGTGTGTGTGGGGGGGGGCGAGCTGGCACGAAGAGCCGGTTTGGTGAGTAGCGCACGGGGAGTTTTTACCTAGGTTCGGGCCACATGGATGCATAAAACCCTATTCCTGCTTGGTTGTATTGATCGCGTTCTAGGGTTCGAGCTACAGGAGCGCCATGAACGGCTGTTATGTGATCTTGGGAACCTCCAGTTGTCTAACTATTGGGCTCTGGTTGTCTAACTGCCTAACTGTCCGAAAGCCCATAGCTTAAAGGTCCCAAAAGTCCTCCTCTGTAATGCCCTGGGCCTCCTTTTATATTCAAGGGAATCCCAACAGTGGCATACAGTGTGCACACAGGATGCACAGTGCTGCTACATTGCTATCATACCTAACCCTGACGGAGTAGGACCAGAGCATTAAATGCACCGTCAGGGGCCTCAGTCCATCAGTGGGACGGGACGGGAGCCTTCCCATCGGTGCCGCTTAGCTCCCTCCAACGTCGACTTCGTGACACGCGTCCAGGTGGATCGACACCTGTCTTGTGTGCTAGCGGTGCTTGCCGGGGCCTCGCCTTGCCGGGACCTTGCCTTTCTGGGGACATGGAGGCTCTATAGCCCTCTCGGTAAGGTCTTTCCAGTAGTCTTGAGTCTCCTATGCTGGAGCTTGGTAAGTCTTCGTTGGGCCCTGCCGTCGGGGCAGCTACTACTGCCCGTGTATGAGTAAAGGGGCACTAGATGGCCCAAAGACTCTAGTGCACCGATAGGAGCCCCCGGGCCTGGGCCATACACGTCGCGGGGAATTGTTGGGCTAGGCCCAACCAGTGCACGGGCACGCATGGCAGGGCCCTGCAGTTGTGATCATTGTGCTCGTTGTGCTTCCCCATGACCCCCATTGAATGCGGGTAGTGGGATACGTGCGCGACGCGGCCGTTACAGCAGTGCGCTTGCGGAACTGAAAGTGCATTATATCGACTAGAGGGGGGGTGAATAGGCGATTTTTACAAATTCATCACTTGAGGAATTTCAACTTTGAGGAATTTGAAATGTGATGAATAACTAGCAGCAGAATAAGTACTCAAGTGCATGAGGAACATAGTAACAACATAGTCTTCATGATGAAATGAAACATGCACAAATAGAGAGTAGCGTGATACAGGATAAGCAGTGATAAACAAGGTAACTTGAAGAATTTGAGGTGAGGAATTTGTGAAAGTCTTCAGTCAAATTCTTCAAACAGTAACAATCAATTTCATCAACAGGTATCTGAGGAATAGAGGGGTTGAGGAAATAGAACTAGATAGCTCGATGAATACAATCGTTTGATGACCCAGTTCCAACTGCTGTGACAGTCGTACGTCTGGTTTGGAGTGGCCTGGTATTTAAACGAGAGGACACAAAGTCCCAGGACACATAGTCCTTATCGTATTCGCCTTGAGCTAAGGTCACACAGTCCTCGCCCAACACTCGTGGTAAGTCTTCAGGGTAGACTTCCAAAACCCTCACAAACTGGTCACCCGACAATCCACAATTTACTGTTGGATGCTCTAGACCAAGGTCACTTCATGGTCCCCAATTGACTGCAGGAGCACTAGACCATGACGCCTAACCATCTGGAGGATGCACAGTCCTCAAAGGTAACAAGCGTCGGTTCCACACAGGAATTTCTTCAGTGTTGCTCATGACTATGGGTTTTGTAGTTTGGTTGTGGGTTTTTCCTCACTGATGATTTTCTCTCAAAGTCCTCAGAGGATGGGTTGCTCTGAAATGACAAGTGTCAGTTCTCTCTCGGAGCAACCAACCAACTAGTGGTTGGGGGGGTGGCTATTTATAGCCAGGATGCAACCTAACATGATAAGATATAAATGTCCCCAATGATATGACCATTATGTGGATAAGAATGATTGGGGACAGCTGGCGCTAAGCACAGCAACGGTCGGAATTTCGAACTATGAAAGTCCTCAGCTTATCATGTTCCTCACTTGTAGGCAATTCGCACTGGCGAAATCCTAACTCCTCAGTCAGATCACTTTCCTCAGAGACCAGAAGAACTTCGTCTCTGTCACCGAAGAACTTGTCTGAACCGTAAGAGATTTCCAAAGGCTTCACTCGAAGGATTGTATGGGTTGAGGATTTTGGAATTGAGCATCAGTTGGAAATTTTCCTTAGTATTACCTTGGCCCCCTTTAACAGTACGGTGTTTCCTATGACTCAAATAAAGGAAATGAAACTACGAAAAACATAAAGTCTTCACGCTTCATATTCCTCGTTCATATCTTCAAGGTCACACCAACTTCTTCATTTTCAAAGTCTTCACAAAGTCTTCACCAAAGTCTTCAGAAAGTCTTCAGCAAAGTCTTCACTTGAAGACATACATTTTTAGGGGTCGATAATCTTCGAATATATCAAACTCCTCATCGACTTATAGAGCCTGTGTACACTCACAAACACATTAGTGGCTTAACCTATAAGTCTTTAATACACCAAAATCACTAAGGGGCAGTAGATGCACTAACAATCTCCCCTTTTTGGTGATTGATGACAAATAGGTTAAGTTTTCAACGGGGATAAACATATGAAGTGAAAGTACATATTTTGAGGAGTTTGATTGCAAGATATAGAAGAACTCCCCCTGAAGATGTGCATATTTGAGGAATTTGCTTTGGACTGGAAATGCACATGGCAGGTTTAAAACATGGAGAACTCCCCCTATATCTTGTAATTTCATACACGCATTTGAATATATGAAATGAAGAATTTGAAATGCATGAGGAAAATGGTGTCTGACGAAATTCAGCATGCATGCATTAAGGTATTTGAGGAAATAAACATGCGAGGAAATAGTTCAAAAGTGTCAGACCACCATCGGATTTAAGTTTACAACTCAATAACCAAAAACTTCAGAAGAGTGAGAGTTGTAACTTAAACAAAAATAGCCCATATATATATATATAGACCCGCTATAAGACTAACTCAAATTTTCTCCCCCTTTGTCATCGAAGACCAAAAGGGAAGGAAAAGTGATGACTAACGTCCCATGAGGAATTTCATCTTGTTGGTGAAGAAGGAGCGCCAGCGTTGTTGGGTTTGATTTTTAATGCAGGGCCAGCAGCAGTATCTTCAATGTCTTCATCTTCACTGCGCTCGCGAGATGAAGAATATGAACTGGTGATCATTAGAGGAACTTGGACTTTCTTGAACTTCTTCTGAGGACAGCGAGCGAAGTCAGGACATTCTTCAAAGTTCAGCTCATCCAATTCTTCAGAAGGCATGATGTGAGTTAGCACAGCCCAAGAGCGCTTGAGGTTTTCATGAGCATAATAGTGGTTCCTCTTGACAGTGTTCTGTGTCATAGTGATATTCTACACAATATACCCAAGTTGACGCTTTACCCACTTATGATTGTGATCGACCTTCTGATGAAGACTAATAAGAAGTTCGCGATCAGTCATCAATCGAGGGGCACACTCTTTGGGAGCTGAGGCCTTTGCATCAGAGTCTTGTGTGGTAGTGTCATCGTTTGTGGAGAAGGAAGCGGCTTTGCGAAACTGTCCATCCAGGGGAGGTGTTCCTTCATCAATAACAGACTTGCCTTTCCCTTCAACTGATGAAATTGTACTCTTGATGACTTCAACGGGTGGCAGGAAACTAAAGTGATTCTGGAAATCAGCTTTGTAGTGCACTGAGGACTTATCCCTGATGAATTTCATAATCCATGGTGCATATGGCTTCTGCTCAAATGGAGAGACAGTTGCACTGGCCAAAGTCCTCATGAAGAAGTCATGTAAGTTAATGGGAATACCATGTATGATATTGAAGAGCACATTCTTCATGATTCCTTCAACTTCTTCTTCCTCAGAGTTATGGCCTTTCTGAGGACACAATGTTTTTGTCAAGATACGATAGACTATGCGAGGCACATAGAGTAGATCCTTCACTAAGAAGACTTGTCATTGAGGCTTTCTAGGTGGCAATGTCTTCATCAGCACATTCATCAGTTGATTGGGTAGAGGAGATTCATGAAACAACTTGCGGGCTTCATCTGAGGGAATTTGGACTGGGTCACATAAAGCAATTCAGAGGCTTGAGCAGTGAAGTGTGTTGTGCCAGTCATCCAGTCCAATATCCAAGAGTTGATGTCTGAGGAATCTCCGCTGATATGCAATGTGGCATAGAATTGAAGGATGATTTCCCCATTCCAATCGCAGATGTCAACACAAAATGGAAGAAGTCCAGCATCATATAGAACTTGGAGCACAGGAGTAAATGATGGAAGACTTTCCATGTCAGCATGAGGAATCTGATGGTGCTTGAAGACTTTCTTCTTCTCATAGAGGACTGAAGCATAGTAATTCAGTTGAGTGGCAGTCCAGAACCTGTTGCGACCAGCCCTTGCAGAGTCATAGGGGTTTGGTCCAGAGAAGAACATGTGTTCATTGAAGAAATTGGTCTTGAGGAATTTGGGACGAACAGAGCCTTTGAGAGGCAGTCTTGGCTTGGGTTGAAGATTTGTTCATGTATGCCCCTTGATCTTTGTTGGCATGGAAGGAACAGCAGACTGAGTGATTTGAAGAGCTGGTTCCTCAGCAGTGGCCGGAGCATCAATTTCCTCAGCTGTTGCAGCTGGAATTTCTTCACTGCCTGGAAGGTACAGATGTTCAGAGTCTTCTCGGATTTCTTCAGTCTGTGCAGGTGACTAAGGAATCAACATCAGAGGAGTTGCCATTGGTGAAATGGGATGTGCAGATTCCCAATATTCATCATTGACGACTGGAGTGGTGTCACCAATGTCAACGTCTTCATCAATGTCTTCGCCAGCTTCCTCAGCAGTTACCAGAAGCTGGAGCGATGATACCTTGGGGGTTGATGCAGTGTCATCGATGACAATTTCCTCATCAAGAGGCTCTGAGGAAGCAGCCGAATGATTCTCTTCTTCTAGAGGAATGCCATATGCTTCCCCGATTGGCACAATAGCATAGGCTGGTGCTGAGGAAATTGGAGTTGCATCAATTGGTGTTGCTGAGGAACTTGTCAAAGTTTTCAACTTCTTCAACACAGGGGCTTCAGAAGTTGATACTTTTCTTTTGAGGGTATTTTCCTCAGCAGTAGCAGTTTCTTCAGGAACGACTGATGCAACCGCCCTGGGTGGTTCAGTTTCTTCAGGCACAGCAGATTCTTTAGCTGGCCTATCAGATTCTTCAGGTACATCAGAAGTACCTGTTGGCATAGCAGTTTCCTCAGGCACAACATTGGAGGTTGCCCTGGCATATTCATTAGTGGTCTGAGTTTCCTCAGCAGCACTGGCAGTTGCTTCTGGTGCAGAAGCATTTCCTACAACAGTTTCATCAGGCTGAGCATTTAATCAATTGCTTGAGGAGTTTCATCTGCAGTCCGATATCCAAGAGTTGATGTCTGAGGCATTTGTAGTTGTGATCGAGCTGCAACCCTGGTGTTGTGATCCTTTACAGCTGCTTGAGAAGCCCTGACGAGTATGACCTTGGTGCCCTTCCATTCAGCATCATATTTCTGTTGATCCAAAGAGAGAAAGAGAGTGAATCTCGAACTGAATTGTGAAAAGTTGATTTGGGGTCAAATTCATCACATTTTCGCGCAAAAACTTTTCTTTGTGAGTCTTGTTCCTCTTAGCTCTCTGAGCTTGCTCTCTCTTCCATTGTTCTTTAGAGATGAAGTGGGTGAGGACATGATCCACTTCAGGAGGCAGATTCAGTGAAGAAAGTGGGATGCTTGGGTCTTCATGCCATATATCGATGAAGTTGAGGATCATCTTGGGATCCAACATGAGAGGAACAGAGTTGCCCTATGCTCTAGCAGCCCTGTGCTGACTTTGTCTGATGATTTCAATCAATTCCTCATCATCAACTTGATCATCATCACTATCATTATCCTCAGAATGTGAGGGTATGGTCATCACAGCCTTACTTGTGTGAGGACTTGGTCGTTGACCTCGTCCAACAGTTTTCTTCAGCTTTGGCGCAGAGGGGCTGGTTGAAAACTTTGCTATGTTGGAGGAACTAGTAGTGATCTTTGGGACTGTGGTGAAACCCTCGGTCCTCTTGCATGTAGCCAGATGCACTGGGGCTGAGGACTTTGTAGCTGCTGCAGTAGGCTGAGCAGCAACAGTTTCAGGTGCAGAAGATTTTCTGGGCTGAGGCCTTTGACCTTGAGGAATTTGTACTGAGGATTTTGATGTTGAAGAACCAATCTTCAGAGCAGATTTCTTCATGATTTTCTTCGGAGCACTTGCAGAAGCTCCGGTAGAGGCAGCAGCAGCAGAATCCTCATTAAATTTCTTCACTGCCTCTTTGGCTTTCCTCGCCAACACTGCTTGTTGCTTCTCCCACATGTTAGGAAAGTCCTCACCAGTTTTGAGGCTAGTAGGATCAGCAATTTAGTTTGGAGCAAGAGGAGGCCTGCTGCAAGGTGGTTTCACAGCGAATTTCATCATGTATTTTGGAGTTACATAACAATATTTTCTCCATTCTTTGGCCCATCTCCTCTCAATCTTTTGTAGACGGATCTTCCTCTTCTTGGTCGTCTCCTTTCCATGTGTTTCTTCGTCAGGTGTGCAATATTCATCATACAGATCCTCAGGGATCTCAAAGGTAGTGTGCACATCTGACTTCTTTCCTCCTTTCTGAGGTTTCTTTCTGTCAGCCATTTTCTTCACTTGAGGAATGTGAACTCTTGAAGATTCTGAAGAGGTACACAATTTTTCTTCAAAAAGCGTTGCAAATGAGTTAAGTTGATGAGAACCTAGTGATTCATCAGCGGACATGTTGTACCTGTGAACAGAGTATAGGTGCGAGGAATTTGAAGAGGTCATATGCGTTCTCAGAAATTTTGAAGAAAAATTAGGTGTGAGGAATTTAACCATGGATGTCTTGACGAATTTTACTAAGTGTTCTTTGTCTCAGGTTCCTGAGTTGTACAAATTTTGAGGATTTGCACAATTGAGGAATCTTGAAGAAAATCATTACTTAGAGTAAATCATCAAGTATGAGGAGATGTAAGGTGCTTTAAAATAAGGTTCATGAAGAACAAAGACCTTTTGAGGAATATAAAGAGCATTTGAGGATCAAACAAGGGCAGTAAAAGTAAATTTTATTTACCCTTGTGAAGAACACGACGAACTCAGAGATGAGATTGGGAAGTTCGTGCGTTCAAATCTCCCACGCCCTAGCTTGGCAGAGGGAGACAGCTACAACGGCAGCGGGATGAGGATTTCCGCGGCCTATGCGAGTACGGCGACGACGAGGTTGAGGCAGTGAAGATCTTCCTCACCGGCAACGATGACTTTAGTGGTGGTGCTAGGTTGGATCTCGGAAGTGGGATGAGATGCAGAGTAACCGAGCACAGTTGATGGGAAGGGGGCATTTATAGAGGAAGTGAAAACCGATCCGCCCAAAGATTTTGGACAGGATTGCCCCTGACCCTTGCTCTCCACGCGACAGGTGTCACCCACATACTTAGCGGTGGCGATAGTGGGGGGTCATGGGTTATCTAGGCACGGGAATAGGAACAGTTTGAGCGGGAACCGCCGAAAATTTTGGTAGAGAAGATTTCAAAGTTTTCGTTCGCAAATTCTTCAACTGTCAAGGACACAGTGAAGACTTTGAACGACTTTCAAAGTAGAACGCATATGAAGAATTTGTGAACACACTTGGTTGAGTTTAGCAGAGAGGGGAAAAGGGGTCCGATCACATTCACTTAGATGAAAAATCAACTTGAAGAATTAGCAATAAGTGAATGTTGTTGAGGACATTGAAAACTCAAATATATATATATATATATATATAGTCAATGAAGAACCTGAGTTTCAAAGTTTGAAGAATTTAAAAAGTTGAGGAATTTGAAAAACTTCAGGAATTTGCAAATTTGATGAATTTGATAGTTTGAAGAATTTGCAAAAAAAACAATGAAATGCTCAATTTTGAAGAATTTCAACTTTTGGTTGGTGGCGTAACCCACCGTATAAGAATGATGATTTCAGACACCGCGTACAATTGTCGTAGAGTTCTGAGAATCAAATTCTTCGTTAATTTCTTCACACTTAGAGAGTTATTCTTCATTGATTGAAGAAAAACGTTACTTCGTGTGTTGCACATCTAAGTCATCAATTTTGCATAAGTGTTAGGATGTGTGTTCTTCATCAAAGAACATTCAAAGATTCTAAGATATTTAGCTCACACCGCAACTTGGAAAATCTCTTTTCATCCAAGGGCTTTGTGAAGATATCGGCCAGTTGTTCTTAAGTGGGAATGTGGTTGATGGACATGTTCCCTTGAGTACATGATCTCGAAGAAAGTGATGACAAATCTGGATGTGCTTGGTCTTGGAATGCTGAACTGGGTTATAGGCAATCTTGATGGCACTCTCGTTGTTGCAGTAAAGAGGCACATTCTTCAGCTTGATGCCGTAGTCCTTGAGGGTTTGCTTCATCCATAGTAACTGAGCACAACACGAGCCAGCAGTAATGTACTCAACTTCTGCCGTAGAGAGTGAAACGTAGTTCTGCTTCTTTGAGGACCAACAGACTAAGGACCGTCCAAGGAAATGACATGTGCATGAGGTTGACTTGTGATCCACACGATCTCTAGCATAGTCAGCATCAGAGTATCCGACGAGGTGAAGATTTGAGCCCTTGGGATACCACAATCCAAGTGTTGGTGTGTGAGCTAAGTATCGAAGAATATGTTTCATAGCCTTATGGTGTGATTCCTTCGGTGTTGCTTGGAATCGAGCACACATGCAAACACTTGGCATTATATCAGGCCTAGATGCACATAGGTACAATAAGGAGCCAATCATGGAGCTGTATACTTTCTGATCGAAATCTTTACCATTTTCATCAGTGCAGAGGTGGCCTTTTGAAGGCATTGGAGTTTTGACGCCTTTGCAATCTAGCATGTCGAATTTCCTCAGAACATGTTTGAGGTATTTCTCTTGTGAGATGAAGATGCCATTGTCTTGCTGACGAATTTGAAGACCTAAGAAGAATTTCAACTCTCCCATCATAGACATTTGATATTCTTCACACATCATATAGGCAAATTCATCACTGCGACGTTTGTTAGTACAGCCAAAGATAATATCATCAACATATATTTGGCACATGAACAGTTAATTTTCATAGGATTTTGTGAAAAGAGTAGGGTCGAGTGAACCGGATTTGAAGCCTTTCTTCATGAGGAATTCCTTCAGAGTGTCGTACCACATCGAGGGGCCTGCTTGATGCCATAGAGGGCCTTGTTTAGTCTGAAGACTTTGTCAAGATGCTTAGGGTCTTCAAAACCTAGGGGTTGAGCAACATATACTTCTTCCTCAAGCTTACCATTGAGGAATGCACTTTTCACATCCATTTGATACAAGATGATATTATGATGGTTAGCGTCAGCCAGTAATATGCGAATAGCCTCAAATCTAGCAACAGGTGCAAATGTTTCATCAAAGTCAATTCCTTCAACCTGTGTATAGCCTTGGTCTACAAGGTGAGCCTTATTCCTCACCACGAGCCCATTTTCATCTTGCTTGTTGCGATAGATCCACTTGGTACCTATGATGTTATGTTTGCGAGGATCTGGTCGCTTGACAAGTTCCCACACGTTGTTGAGCTTGAACTGATGCAATTCCTCTTGCATAGCTTCAATCCACTCGGGCTCCTTGAATGCTTCATCAACTTTGGTGGGCTCTATGATAGAGACAAAGGCAAAATGCCCACAAAAGTTAGTTAGATGTGAAGCTTTTGAGCGTGTGAGAGAACCTAGTGTGTTGATGTCATCGATGATTTTGTCAATCTGCACTTCATTTGCTACTCTTGGATGAGCAGGTTGACGAGGCTGAGGATTTTCATCAACACCCTTTTCTTCAGGTATATCAGCATGAGAGTTTTCATTTGTTGGAATGATTTCCTTAGTGGGTATGACATCTTCTGTTGCCTTTAGCTTGATGGATTCCTTAGGAGATTGTTCATCTAACACAGAAGGGAGCTGCTCTCTTTGCGAGCCATTAGTTTCATCGAACCGCACATCTACAATTTCAACCACCTTGTGATGGTAGGTGTTGAAGACTTTGTAGGTGTGCGAGTCCTTTCCATAACCAAGCATAAAACCTTCATGTGCTTTCGGTGCAAACTTAGAACTGTGGTGAGGATCTCTGATCCAGCATTTTGCACCAAAGACTTCGAGATAACTTACATTGGGTTTCTTGCGTGTCATGAGCTCATATGAAGTCTTCTTGAGGAATTTGTGAAGATATACCCTGTTGATGATGTGGCATGCAGTATCAATTGCTTCAGGCTAGAAGCGACGAGGGGTTTTGTATTCGTCAAGCATGGTGCAAGCCATCTCAACAAGTGTCCTATTTTTGCGCTCCATGACGCCATTCTGCTGAGGAGTATAAGGGGCAGATAACTCATGAGTGATACCATTCAAGATATTCATCAAGATTAGTGTTCTTGAACTCAGTCCCATTATCACTCCTGATATGCTTGATCTTGACGCCAAAGTTGGTGGAGGCCCTTGAAGCAAATTGTCTAAAGACGTCCTGCACTTCATTTTTGTACAGAATAACATGCATCCATGTGTAATGAGAGTAATCATAAACAATGACAAATCCATACAAACTTGATGCATTTGTTAGTATGGAGTAATGAGTGGGGCCAAATAGATCCATGTGAAGCAATTCAAAGGGTCGAGTTGTGGTCATGATTGTCTTCGAGGGATGCTTGGATCTGGTCATCTTCCCAGACTCACATGCACCGCAGAGGTGGTCCTTGAGGAATTTGACACCCTTGATGCCAATGACGTGCTTTTTCTTCATGAGTGTGTGCAGGTTCCTCATACCAGCATGTCCAAGTCGTCGATGCCATAGCCACCCTTCTGAAGACTTTGCAAGTAAGCAAGTGGTAGGTTGAGGACCTATGGAGAAATCAACAATATATAAGTCTCCTCTCCTAAAGCCTTCGAAGACTTTGGAATTGTCAGATTCCATGATGACAACGCAACGATATTTTCCAAATATGACAACCATATCAAGATCACAAAGCATTGAGACAGACATAAGGTTGAACCCGAGGGATTCAACAAGCATCACCTTATCCATGGTTCGGTGCTTTGAGAGAGCAACCTTACCAAGTCCCAATACCTTGTTTTTTCCTTTGTGTGCATAGGTGATATGCTTCAGAGGAGATGGAGTGAGTGGAAAATTCATCAATAGATTCTTGTCACCCGTCATGTGGTTTGTGCATCCACTATCGAGAACCACTCAGTAGCTTTTAGAGTATCATCCTGCAGATGAATTAGTATAACTTACGAACTCATATGCTTCAGAGTGAAGAATATGACATCAATTTCATTAGACAGAATTTCATCACATAAGATAGTAAGCAAGTAGAGTGAGGACATGAGAAATGAAGAATTCATTTCATCACGGTTAGCTTGCGTCCTTTCAAGCATTTCTTCAGGTCTCAAGCAAATTCATCAGATGTTCAAATTCATCTGGGGACCTGACCTTGCATAAGATGTCAGTTTGATTTCTTCACCACCCACATCTGGAGGGGTGGCAAAGAGTTCATCATTCCGCGAGCACCATATGGGAAGGGAGGCATTGCAGCAAGTGTGCTTCGTTTCACAGGTCGAGGGTTAGAGTACTCATATGAATAAGCAGAGAAATTCTTCGAGGACTTATGAACATAATGGTTTGAAGAATAATGCACATATTCGTAACTCTTAGGTTTTCCCTACAAAACAGAGCCATTAGCATGAGAATGATGATTTTGACCATTTGAGGAATTTGGTACAAGTGAGGACTTTGATCCACTTGAAGAATTTGATCTAGGGTTCCTTTTCTTCAAGAGTGGTGTCGTGAGGACATTCACTTGAAGATTTTGTAGGTAGCTCTTGGGAACCTAGATTTTCTTCAATGGAGAGCCATTCCCACAGTTAGTTCCAACAAATCTAGCAAATACTTCACCTTTCTGATTTTTGAAGAATTTGAAGTTGGAGTCAAGAGACTCATCATAGGAATATGAAGTTTCACATGTAAAGCCAGATAAAGTAGATGGATCTACAGGAGATCCTTTTGCAGCAACCCATGAGGTTTTGGGGTACTGCTCAGGTGTCCAGTAGGATCCATCAGCATTGAGTTTCCTCACAAAGGCTATAACCTCTTTCCTAGGGTTCTTGTCCAGAATCTGCTTCTTGAGGACATCACAAAGGGTTTGGTGTCCTTTGAGACTTTTGTACATGCCTGTCACATACAATTCCTTCAACCCTTCATTGTCATCAGTGATACTTGTGGTATCCTCAGATGAGGAATTTGAAACCACTGGAATAGTTGAAGAATTTGCAGTAGTAGAAGCATTTGAACATTCAGGTGAAGAATTAGCAGTTTCACGTTCGATGCATTTCAAACAAGGTGGAACAAATTCTCCCTGAGCGGTACTGATCTGTTGAGCCAGTAAGGAATCGTTTTCCCTTTGGAGATCCTCATGTGACACCCTTAGCTTTTCAAGATCTTGCTTTCTTTGAAGAAATTCATATGAAAGCTTCTCATGATCGGCTAAGAGGTCGTTATGATGACTCTGAAGGTTATCATACTTTGTCTGAAGCCTTTTGAGATCGACAGACAGAGTTTGAGTCTAATCCACTTTATGGTTTAACAGGTCATCGCTTTTGTCTAGCATTTTCTGAAGCTTTTCAAGTGCAATTTGTTGCTTAGTGGAAATTTTAACAAGTTTAGCACAACTAGGTTTCACATATTCATCAGATTCACCTCACTTGATTCAGAAGAGGAATGATGTTTTTGTACCTTTGAGCCTTTTGCCATGAAGCAATAGGTGGGAGCATAATCATCATTGCTGACGTCAGAGTCGTTGGAGTAGTCGTATTCTTCATCGTTGAAGATAGACTTGCTAACGAAAGCGGTAGCGAGAGCAAGGCTAGGGACACCATCTTCTGATTCCTCCTCAGATTCTTCATCTTCTTCATATTCTTCAGACTCTTCCTCAGAATCCATTTCCTTACCGATGAATGCTTGAGCCTTTCTGGAACCATTCTTCTTGTGCTTCGAGGACTTTGAAGATGAGGACTTTGTAGATGAGGACTTTGAAGATTTCTTCTTTTTCTTCGAGTCATCAGAACTATCATCCTTGTATTTCTTCTTCTTCTTTGAGTCTTTTTCCCAAAGAGGACAATGAGAGATAAAGTGGCCAGGCTTCTTCCAACGATGACATGTTCTCTTTTTGTAATCTTCTGAGGAATCTGATTTCCTCAAGCCACTTTTTGATGACTTTCCAAATCCACCTCTTCTTGGGAAATTCTGGAATTTCCTCACAAGCATAGCTAGTTCCTGACTTAGTTCTTCAGGATCACCAAGGCTGCTATCAGAATCTTCTTCTTCAGATGAGGAAATTGCTTTTGCCTTCAGAGCACGAGATCTTCCATAGCTTGACCCATAGAGGTCTCTTTTCTCAGCTTGTTGGAATTCATGAGTATTGAGTCTCTCAAGAATATCAGCAGGATCAAGAGCTTTGTAGTCTCCACATTCTTGAATCATCAAAGCTAGAGTATCAAATGAGGAATCGAGTGATCTCAGCAGTTTCTTCACTACTTCATGGTCAGTGATACCAGTGGCACCCAGTGCTTGAAGTTCATTGGAGATATCAGTGAGGCGATCAAAGGTTTGTTGAACATTTTCATTGTCAAGCCTCTTGAAGCGGTTGAAGAGATTGCGAAGAACATCATCACGAGAGTCACGTTGAGTGGAAACACCTTCGTTGACTTTGGACAGCCTATCCTAGATAAGCTTAGCAGATTCCAAAGCACTCACTCTGTGATACTGACCTTTGCTCAGATGACCACAGATGATATTCTTTGATTGAGAATCGAGTTTCTTGAATCTCTTCACATTAGCAGCTGTAACAGTGGGAGCGACAGAGGGCACACCATTTTCCACAACGTACCAGAGATCGTTGTCAATAGCTTCAAGGTGCATACGCATCTTGTTCTTCCAGTAGGGGTAGTTTGTCCCATCGAAGGTAGGACATCCTGCGGAAACCTTGATCATACCTGCAGTCGACATAACTAGAACTCCAGGTGGTTAAACCAAAATCACACAGAGCGAGGGAGTACCTGCTCTGATACCAATTGAAAGTGCGTTATATCAACTAGAGGGGGGTGAATAGGCGATTTTTACAAATTCATCACTTGAGGAATTTCAACTTTGAGGAATTTGAAATGTGATGAATAACTAGCAGCAGAATAAGTACTCAAGTGCATGAGGAAAATAGTAACAGCATAGTCTTCGTGATGAAATGAAACATGCACAAATAGAGAGTAGTGTGATACAGGATAAGCAGTGATGAACAAGGTAACTTGAAGAATTTGAGGTGAGGAATTTGTGAAAGTCTTCAGTCATATTCTTCAAACAGTAACAATCAATTTCATCAATAGGTATATGAGGAATAGAGGGGTTGAGGAAATAGAACCAGATAACTCGATGAAGACAATTGCTTGATGACCCAGTTCCAACTGCTGTGACAGTCGTATGTCTGGTTTGGAGCGGCCTGGTATTTAAACCAGAGGACACAAAGTCCCAGGACACACAGTCTTTACCTTATTCTCCTTGAGCTAAGGTCACATAGTCCTCGCCCAACACTCGTGGTAAGTCTTCATGGTAGACTTCCAAAACCCTCACGAACTGGTCACCCGGCGATCCACAATTTACTGCTGGATGCTCTAGACCAAGGTCACTTCATGGTCCCCAATTGACTGCAGGAGCACTAGACCATGACGCCTAACCGTCTGGAGGATGCACAGTCCTCAAAGGTAACAAGCGTCGGTTCCTAACAGGAATTTCTTCAGTGATGCTCAATCACTATGGGTTTTGTGGTTTGGTTGTGGGTTTTTCCTCACTGATGATTTTCTCTCAAAGTCCTCAGAGGATGGGTTGCTCTCAAATGACAAGTGTCAGTTCTCTCTCGGAGCAGCCAACCAACTAGTGGTTGCGGGGGGTGGCTATTTATAGCCAGGATGCAACCTGACATGATAAGACATAAATGTCCCCAATGATTTCGTGGGGAGCACTGCCTCCGCCCCATAGACAAGGGAGAAGGGTGTGTGACCGGTAGCTCGATTTGGTGTCGTCCTGATTGACCAAAGAACCACTGGCAACTCATCAACCCAGTTCCTTCCGCACTTGTGTAGCCTATCAAAATTTCTTGCCTTGAGACCTCGGAGCACTTCGGCATTAGCCCTCTCCACTTGGTTGTTGCTCCTTGGGAGGGCAACGGAAGCAAAACAGATTTTGCTACCAAGGTCTTGGACATACTGCATGAAGGTGCGGCTCATGAACTGTGTGCCATTGTCAGTGGTGATCCTGTTGGGAACACCAAAGTGGCAAACTAGTCCCTTCAAGAATCTGACGGATGACTGTGTTGTCACCTTCCTCACTACTTCCACTTCCGGCCACTTTGTGAACTTGTCGATTGCCACGTACGAGTACTCAAAGCTCCAGCAGCGCGGGAAAGGGTCCCAAGATTTCGAGCCCCCAGATCGAAAATGGCCAGGAGAGAGGGATTTTGTGAAGGGCTTGAGCTGGTTGATGTAGAGTCTTCGAATGAAACTGGCATGCTTCACTCTTGGTTACCAACGCAGTTGCATGCTGGAGGGTAGTGGTCCAAAAGAAACCTTGTCGGAATGCCTTTCCAGAAAGTGCTCTTGATCCTATGTGGCAGCCACCCATGCCTCCGTGTATCTCTGCCAACAGCTCCAGTCCATCCTCTCGAGAGATGCACTTGAGTTTCACGCCATTCGGTCTGTTTCTGTATAGGACGTTGTCCACGAACTGATACATATGAGACCTTCAAGCTACTTTCTCTCCTTCCTCTTGCTCCTCGGGGAGTTCTCCTGTCTGAAGGAATTGGACAAGATGATGTGCCCATGCTGGAGCCTGGGGTCAACAACAAGGACTAAAGGCGTATCCTCTGCTGAGGGACATTTGCCTCGATGGCAAGGGCCTGAGGGCCTGCTGGAGTCTGCCGCGCCCCGGCTAGCGTGGCGGGAGCATACACTTCTATGGCAAGAGCCGGTGGCCCTGCCGGAGCATAGTACTCACCGGCAAGCCTATTGTTCTTTTGGGAAATTCTCTCACCAGCGGCTTCAGGGAGCTCTGCCGGGAAATACTGGCCGGAACTCAACTTCCTTATCTTCTCTTGTCCAGTTGATGGTGTTATGGAGGGTTGAGTTGGTTGGAGCACGACAGTTCCTGGTTCCACAGGTAACTTAAGGGCAGCACATTTTGGCAGGCCATCGGCAACGTTGTTCTCTGCACGTGGAATGTGCTCCATTTGCAGGCTGTCAAAATGTTCCTCCAACTTCCTCACTTCATCTACATAAGCCTCCATCAACGGACTCTAGTAATGTTTGTTCACTTGCCTAACGACAAGTTGAGAATCACCCTTGAAAATAAGTTTCCTGTCCCAAGGTCCGCCAAGATTCTGAGACCAGCAAGCAGCCCTTCGTACTCAGTAGTGTTGTTCCTTGATCTCTCTCGGGGAAAGTGCATCTGGATCACATATCTCAAGTGCTCTCCGATGGGCGTGACAAGCAGCATCCGGCACCAGCGCCTTGCAGCGAGAAAGCTCCATCAAAATACATGATCCATCCTCGATTAGTCTTCTTGCCGGGGAGAGCTAACTTTGGAATCTCTTCATCTGGCATTGGGGTCAATTCTGCAATGAACTCTGCCAAGGCCCTGCTCTAAATGGTCGAAGTGCTTTCAAACTTAAGACCAAAGCTTGATAGTTCCACATCCCACTCCACAATCCTGCCGGTAGCTTCTAGGTTCCTCAATATCCGCTGTAGCAGGAAGCGGGTGATAACGGTGATCTCATGTGCTTGGAAGTAATGGCGCAACTTCCTCGAGGCCATAAGAAGGCCGAAGAGCAAATTTTGCTCTCCAGAATACCTTGTTCTAGCCCCCCCCAACAAGGAGCTGACAAAATAGACTGGTCACTGTACCACTTTCTTCTTCTGAACTATCTCTTTCAACGGCGCAAATCCTTCCTGGACGGCACCAGACCTTGTCGGAGACTATCCCGGCTCATCGCTTGGCGCCCTGCCGTTGCCGCTGCTTCTTCATCATCTTCTCTTACGTCCACTAGTGCAGCACTCACCACTTGATTCATTGCCGCCAAGTATAGTAGCAACGACTCTTGTGGTTTTGGCACGACTAGGACCAGCAGAGAGGAAAGGTACTTCTTCAAATCTTGCAACGCTGCCTCCGCTTCTGGAATCCATTTCATTGGACATGCCTTCTTCAAGATTTTGAAAAAGTGCAGGGCGCGCTCAGTAGACTTGGAGATGAACCTACTCAGAGCAGCAACACAGCTGGTTGGGCGTCGCACGTCCTTGACTCGTCTTGGTGCCTCAATCTGCTCAATTTCTTTGATCTTGTCGGGAGACACAAAGAAATCGAGAATCTTGCTAGATGGGACGCCGAACAAACATTTCTTGGGGTTGAGCTTCATGTTGATCTTGCGCAGATTGGGAAACGTCTCTTCTAGGCCTGCTATGAGCGTGGCCTTGTCCTTGGTTTTGACCACTATGTCATCCATATAAGCCTCCATATTTATATGAAGTTGGGGCTCAAAACCGATCTGGACTGCTCTCACAAAGGTAGAACCAACACTTTTCAGCCCAAAAGGCATACGCAAAAAGCAGTACATACCACATGGGGTGATAAACGCAGTCTTATCTTCATCGTCCTTAGCCATAAAGATCTGATGATAACTGGAATAGGCATCAAGGAAAGACAACAAGTCGCAGCCGGCTGTGGAGTCCACAATCTGGTCGATGTGCGGCAAGGGAAAAAGGATCTTGTGGGCATGCCTTGTTGATGTCTGTGAAATCAATGCATAGCCTCCACTTCCCATACGCCTTGCGCACTATGACCGGATTGGCCAACCACGTAGGGTGGAGTACTCCTCTGATCAGACCAGCTGCCTCTAGCTTCTTGATCTCCTCGGCAATAAACTGTTTGACGGCTCGCGTGTGCGGACATACGGCAAGGTGGTGCTCAATCACCTTCCGGGGAACACCGGGGATATCAGATGGTTGCCATGCAAACACATCAACATTCGCCCACAGGAAAGCGAGGAGCGCGCTTTCCTATTTGTCGTCAAGGGTGGAACTTATGGCGAAAGTTCCCCCCATGCCATCCTCCTTGGTGGGCACCTTCTTGGTTTCTGGTGGAGGTGCCTTGGACTTCTAGCTCTTGCCAGTGGAGCTCTCTAGCACATCGTTAACAGTAGCACAACACCCCGAAGAGGAGCGCTTGCCAGAATGTGTGTCAGAGGCCTTGCCAGTCTTCTTCCCCCCGGGAGCTTCAGCGGCAGGAGTAAGTGCCTTGGCAGCAGGTTCTGCGTCTACGCCCCGGTAGAGTTGGTCGGCACAGATAATGACGCTCATCTTGGCCACTTGATGGTAATGACGCTCATCGGTCCGGGCATCTTCAACACGTTGTAAGTGAAGTGGGTGGCCGCCATGAATTTGGCCAGTGCCGGACGCCCGAGAATGCCATTGGACGTCAACGAGATCTCGGCAACATCAAAGACAACCTTCTCCGTTCTGAAGTTGATATCGCTGCTGAACGTCATCGGTAGTGTGACGTTGCCTTTCGGCTGAGTCCTTCCCGAATTGACCCCCTCGAAAGCGCTTGTCGGCTTGAGATCTTCGTCGGGAATCTGCAACCTCCGACTGACATCGGGCGAGATCAGGTTCAGGTTGACCCCACTGTCGACTAACATCTTCGTCACCTTGAGGTTGCAGATTGTTGGCGAGACCAACAACGGCAAGCACCCGACCGCAGTTATATGATCAGGGTGATCCTTGGCATCGAAGATGATAGGAGTGCTGGACCATTTTAGAGGTTTCTGTGCACCGATAGAGGGCTCTGCCGCATTAACCTCGCGCGCCCACTGTTTAAGTCAGCGGTGAGAGGAATGCGACAAGGCTCGTCCTTCTATGCACATCGCCTCTGTAGCCTTATGAAACTCATGCTCACGGGACTCGTCGTCCTCTTCGACATCATCATCATCTTCTTGCTTATCGCGACCGCGGGCGGGCTGATCCTTCTGTTGCTTGGGCTTGCCGTGGTGACCTCCTTGGCCAACACGCTTCTTTCCTGACCCCTCAACACCATCCTGACCCTTCTCCTTGCCGCGCCTTTAATATTCAGCCGACTGTTTCTCAGCAAGCTGCTCAACTTGCCAATAGTCTTGGAGGTCGTGGCCTTGGGTGCGATGGATCTTGCAATACTGCTTGCTGGAGTCTTCTGGCTTGCCGACAGCTGCCAGGGCATGGCAGGAGGTGCACCCGGCAACATTGTTGCCGGGGTCGTCGACCTTGACTTTCTTTGCGACACCGGGGTTACCGGATCTTTCGAAGGCTAGCATGGTCTTGCCCTTGCGCTTCTTGTTCTATCGCCGACCCTTCTTTGCTGGGGCGGCTGTGTCTTTGTCCTCAGAGTTGACCTCCACGCCGGCATCTTCTCTGGGGAGTCTTCTCCCTTCTTCAGCCCGAGAGCACTTGTCCACCAAAGCATAAAGCTCGGCGACGTCCCTGACTCTATTCAACGCCAGCTCTTCCCGCATCATGTGGTTGCACATATTCTGATGGAATGCACTGATAACAACAGCAGGGTGAACGTCTGGGATGTTGTGGTGCACGCAGCTGAACCTCTGGATGTACTTGCACAGAGTTTCACCTTCCTTTTGGGGGATGATGTGTAGGTCGCTCTCCTAGCTAGGAGCTTGATGACCCCCGGTGAAGGCGCCAACAAACTCGTGACACAGGTTGTCACGCCCAAGATGTGCGCCTATCCATTTTAAGGCACGAGGGCCTCGCAAGGGATAGATGCGCATCTTGCCGTTAGGAAGAATAGTACCATCGCAACATACAGTACTGAAAGAGATGATTATACAAGATTGGCTTACACTCGCCACATGCTAACTTGCAAAGTCACTCAAATACATATCATCAAGTTGAACACATGGTCCATCTATGGACGAAATCAAACGATAAACAGATGCAAATGATACTATCTTGCTATCCCAAAGATTACGACCAGGTCCTCTACTCATCCGGATACGTCACGTACATCCTGCCTTTTTCCTCAGCATATTCCCACTGGAGCTGGGTGAGATCATCCTACACGAACTCATCTGAACCTGTACCTGGAGTTATTGTAGTAAACTGTGAGCCACAAGGACTCATCAATCATGCGCCCAGGTGCCGAGACTATTCAAGCTTAAAGGTTGGGATGGGGTAAGTGTTTAGTTTGCAGCAGCACTAAGCATTTAAGGTGTCTAACTTACGCAACATGGAAATAAATATGAGTGGCCTACAATGAACAATCGAATCTAGTATGACCTCTATGAGATCCTGCGCACTTACTTACGCCAATTATAACCCCACCGTGTTCTCTCTCGGAACAAGTTCACGAGCAGAGACGATCACGGTTACTCACCCCGTTGGTGTATTTTAATTAGAGTTTACTTCAAGTTAACTATAACCGGGTGTTAAACAAAAATCCAAGTTGCCACATAATCGTGGGCACGGCTTTCCGAAAGATTTAACCCTGTAGGGGTGCTCCAACTAATCCATCACAAATTAACCACACTCCGCGGGAATAGCCTCGACCACGGATCTCGCCGACATCTTAGGTAATTCCAAAGGAAGTCCAACACCTCGAGAAACCCGAAGGAAAGTGAGACTCCACACACAAGACATTCGATAAAGGTAAAAATCCAGTAAGACCTCCCGACGTGTCGACGAACCCGATAAGAGTCGCGTATCTCGTTCTTAGGACACGACGGATGAGCAATGGTTACCACGCCAATCGCCGAGTTGCCCCGGGCGGCGTTAATTAGCTGCTATGGGTTGGACCAACACTCATGCGGAGCACTGGCCCGGGGGTTGATTAAATTATCCACGGGTTTGCAAGACCCTCTGCAAATTTTATTAAGTTTTTAAGCAAACGTAGTACCAAAGTTGTGTCTTGCTAGAAAATTTTAATCTCAACTGAATAGACCAGGGGGTCCCCATAACAACCCCGAGCATGTTAGGAGCGCAAAATATGGAAAACATAACACCGGTAACAAGGAACTAATGGCAGTAACAGCGGAACAAATCACTTAGAAAAAAGCCAAGCCTTCCACCAATACCAAGATATATATGTGCATTAAATTAAATAACAGATAATATTGTGTAAACCAAATCCATGTTATCACATGGAACAACCTGCACCTTCAACTACAATGCTATCAGAGGGGCTGAGCAGCGGTAACTTAGCCAATCAAAGGTTTGCTAGGATATGGAGGTTAGAGGCTGTCATGGGTAGCGCAATTGTAACGATAAGAGCGAGAAACTAGAAAGCAAAAATAGTATTGGGATCCGGGTACGATCATCTTGCCTATTGGTTCTTCAGCGGAACAAGTAGCAGGATCCTCGTAGTGGTACTCTCCTGGGTCCTCGTACTCAGTATCAACACTCGCGTCTACCCAAGAGAAACAGCAACAATAAATATCCAACCAAGGTGCAATGCACAACCAAGATGATGCATGATTCATTTAAAATAATTAACATGGCAATCCAAAACTAGTCATGTTTCACATGCAAAGTTTGTTCATTAATGTATCTGTACAGAACCTCAGGTTAAGTTATTTAAACATTCATGATCATGGAAAATATTGATTCATCATGCAAAATCGATAGAAATGCATATAAAGAACGCAAGAAACGGAGTTACGGTTCTCACGATACGCTCACGACAAGGTACGGAGGCAAAATCACAATACCACCAAGCCATGGGCTAATTCTTGGCATTCCAAGGTAGCCACTGGATAGGTGATTAAAAACCCATCACAATAGCCTCAAGAATCAATCATTTCCATGGAGCATAGCTCCCATAAGCCACAAAACAATCAAATCCACATCCTGCCACAAAACAGCAACATAGCAACTTTCACAGCTCACAACTTGAGCTACAGGAACCCTACAGCCACAAACAAGAGGTTGACAGAATCTACTCAACACACACATCAACCTATCAAACTACAAAATCAGCAAAGGAGGCACACATAAATAAGCATGAAGCAATCAAGTTGACATGATGAAACAGTTTTCCGGGACTTGGTGAAAATTCCAGTTTTCTGGAATCTGAGTTAATAAGTAGCAGGTTGACAGCAGTAGTTAAATATGCTATGTAGATCCTATTGGCATGAAAATTAACATGATGGTATTATACAACATCTACTCCAAATAACTAACACTGAGCATGAGCAAAAACCCAACACATCACAAGATACCATCCACTCTACATGGCATAAAAATAACAGCAGATTTCCAGACTTAGTCATTTCTAGCATGCTGAAACGGAAACATTAAGTTGGTCACTTAACAGCATGTTTCCCACTTATATGGGTGATTCTCATGTTAAGCAAAAATACCATGGAATACTAGGTACAAAATACTAGCACTTCCTAGTTGACACATCTAGCAAAGCAAGCATGGATTAAATCATGCAAAAATGACAACACGGCATCTCAGCTAAAATGACAGATTTATGAAGTTGCTCAAAAGTGAAATATGAGAGTTCCAATGAGTTCATTGGCTCTCTCTACCCCAAAACCATGGGTCGCACTCATATACTTGCATGAAATATCAATTCTCGAAGCTAGCTCGAAAATCGGCCTAGAAATCACACATGAGTTAGAAGCCATATAGTTCCTAATATAGAAGCAACCCAAATGGCAAGTCCAGATTTGGGCATATTCCAGAAACGAATATAAGCATTAACACTATCTAACCATGGAACAAAACACACTAGCATCACATAAGCATATAGGTGTGGAGGTTCATCACACACACACACACGTGTGCCCACACATATGCCCAAGAACATATGTGCACACGCACCACATCAACTTAAATACACACATGACAGGCAACAAAATAAAACCACATGCTGATTACTAAACTCCACACACCTATATACACTAAGGAGAAAAAAACAACAGGAAAACCAAAAGGAAAAGCAATACAAAAAAATGGGGACGGGCTCAGACTCGAACCCACAACCTCCTGGTTGTTCCCCCTAGCGCCCACCACTACACTACACATGCGTCACTTAACCAGGGAGGAGATCTGCGGCTTTAATACACACACTCACGTATTCACCACTATTAAAAACCGGGAAACAACAAAAACCAAAAAATGGGGGAGCTGGGTTCGAATCCGAGACCTCCTGGTCTCTCCCCTGGGTTGAAACCACTACGCTTCTGAACCAGAGTCTGAACATGGGGGAGCTCGCCCATCTTAACCTCATCTTCTGGTGGTGGCAGGTCATCTCCTACCTTGCATGCAAAAGGACAACGGCGGCCTTGCGGCCACCAGCGGCTACATCCGGCGAGGCGTGACACCAGCGGGGGTGCGGAATTCCCCTAGGAGTGCGAGGGACAAGACCTGACGCGCTAGGAGCGAGAACAAAAGCACAATAAAAATAGTACGCATGCTGCATCTAAGGGCAGAGCACCGAGAGCACGAAGTTGGCATGAACATCTCTATGCGCACAAGCGTCTAACAATGAAGCGGGCGAGAGGAATGGAAGGAGGGGTATACCTCCACTACCTAGGACATAGAGACACAGTCGGGGATGCGCTGTGACGGTGTAGACGAAGCGGAGAAAGCCGGCGACTTCATCATCCGGGGCTGCAGGGGAAGAAGATGGCAAGGTTGACGATGGGGGGGAAGGGCTAGCATCTTTGGGCATCGAGGAAGAAGAGGGGTCACCGGGGCTTCGATCGCATGCCGTTGGGGAGGAAGGAGACGACGCGGAGGGGCTCTCCTAGCACCAGCTCGAGCTCGGCCAGAGCATGGAGATCATGGAGTTGATGAGGTATGGCTAGCCTTACCTGACAGCGGAGAGGGAAGGAGAAGGGAGAAATGGATCGAGGGGAAACCCTAGGGCCGGGGAGACACGCTAAATAGACGGCTCGGGCGCTCTCCGGCCGTCAAATCATGCCATGGCCGACGTGGACACGCTGGATACTCTGTCGTACAGAGACGACGACGCGTGCGGCTGGGAGGCTGGCTGGGCTGCGCTCGCGCTCGGCCTCGCTGTTGCTGGGCCAAGAGAGGCCCATCTAGGGGATTGCTCTCTCCCTCTCAAAAACAAAGGCTTTCTAATTAAAAACACAGCCACACATGATAAAATCCCCAGAGCAATTAAAAGGATCTTTGGTACAACTAAAAATACTTTTGTAAGCAAAAAAATGTGCACTAATTAATAAAAATGTTAAGTGGATTTATTGGACAAGTAAATTTATTACTCTGAAAAAAATAGCAGCCCCTGTTTTATTAACCACAAACTCATACAAACCCCAAACATCAAAAGAACCACACTCTAATTATTACAATAATTAGGGCTACCTCTTGAACATTTTTAAACATAGTAATTTGCAAGTTAATTCTGCTATGAAAATAAAATGGGAAAAAAGGCATTATGGTGGGGTCCATACAATGGGTTACATGCCAAATAAGGTAGGGACAACACTCGGGCTGTCACAACTCTCCCACACTACATGAGGATCTCGACCCGAGATCTAGGAACGGAAGAAGTCCGGAAATTCGGAACGGAGCAAGTCCTCGCGTTCCCAAGTAGCTTCTTTGTCAGAATGATGAGACCACTTCACCTTGAGGCATTTGATAGACTTGTTGCCAGTCTTACACTTAGTTTCTTCAAGAATTGCAACTGGGTGCTCACGATAAGAGAGATCTGCTTGGAGATCAATGTCTTGGAGGTCAATGGTTCGCTCAGGAGTCTTGAAGCATTTCCGGAGCTGAGAAACATGGAAGACATCGTGCACATTTGCGAAATTTGGAGGAAGCTCTAGTTGATATGCAAGACCACCTCTCTTGCCAACAACTTTGAAATGACCAATAAAACGAGGAGCTAACTTCCCTTAATTCCAAACCGCTGAGTGCCCTTCATGGGGAGACTCTGAGATAGACTAGATCATCCACTTGGAAAGAAACATCCCAATGTTTGTTATCATAATAACTCTTTTGTCGGGACTGAGCTGCTTTGAGGTTCTCACGAATGACATGGCAGATTTCTTCTGCTTCAGTGATCATGTCATTGCCCAATATCTGACGCTCACCGGTTTCAGACCAGTTAAGCGGGGTATGACACTTTCTACCGTAGAGAATCTCGAAAGGGGCCTTGCCTGAACTAGCTTGAAAGCTATTGTTGTATGAGAATTCAGCATATGGAAGGCAGTCTTCCCACTTCATGCCGAACGAAATCACACAGGCTCTGAACATATCTTCGTGGATCTGATTGACTCTCTCAACTTGACCACTTGTCTGCGGATGGAATGCAATGCTGAAACGGATCTTGGTACCCATAGCAGTCTGGAAGGATTCCCATTACTTGGAAGTAAAGAGGCTTCCACGGTCAAAAGAGATGAACCGAGGGATACCATGCAAAGACACTATCCTTGACGTATACAACTCTGCAAGCTGAGCTGCCGAGGTAGATTCTTTGATTGGCAGGAAATGAGGAACTTTTGACAGCTTGTCGATAACCACAAAGATGACATTGTTGCCTCTCTTGGACTTGGGAAACCCAGTAACGAAATCCATCTCGACATGATCGAATTTCCACTCTGGGATAGGCAAAGGCTGAAGAAGACTTACTGGACGTTGATGCTCTGCCTTCACTCTGCGACAAACATCACACTCGTTCACGAACTAAGCAATTTCATGTTTCATGCGAGTCCACCAGAAGGTTTGCTTAAGATCTTGATACATCTTGGAGCTGCCTGGATGAATCGATAAAAGAGAATTGTGCGCTTCGTCCATGATAACCTTTCTGAGATCACCTTTTGGAACCACAAGACGGTCCTCAAAGAACAAGGTATCTTTTTCATCAACTCGAAAGCACTTATACTTCGGAATGCTCTTGTCCATCCCTTTCTTCACTTTCTTCACCATAGCATCAAGAAGTTGCGCTTGGCGAACCTGATCTTCTAGAGTCGGAGAAACTTGAAGATTGGCAAGAAATCCTTGCGGAATCATCTGAAGGTTGAGCTTGCGGAAGGCTTCACAAAGCTTGGGTTGGAGAAGCTTTAATATGGGACTATTGCAGTACGCCTTACGGCTGAGCGCGTCTGCAATGACATTTGCTTTCCCCGGAGTATACTCAATGCTCGGGTTGAAGTCTTCAAGCATTTCCACCCAACGAGATTGCCGAAGATTGAGATTGGGTTGAGTGAAAATGTACTTCAAGCTCTTGTGATCGGTGTACACCTCAACTGGTCTACCCAAGAACAAATACCTCCAAGTCATTAGAGCATGCACAACTACCGCCAACTCAAGATCATGAGTGGGGTAGTTCTTCTCGGCCGGCTTCAACTAACGCGAGGTATAAGCAACAATCTTCTTGTCTTGCATGAGAACACCACCAAGGCCTTGGAGAGAAGCATCACAGAAAACTTGGAAAGGCTTAGACTGCTCAGGAGGAACAAGAACTAGAGCTGAAGTCAGTCTTTGGTTGAGTGTATTGAATGCCACATCACACTCAGGAGACCAAACATACTTGACACTCTTCCGGAGGAGATTGGACAGAGGCTTGGCAATTTGAGAGAAGTTCTCCACGAACCCTCTGCAATAGCTAGCAAGCCCGAGGAAACTCCGAAGCTGCTTCACATTCTGAGGAGGTTCCCACTTCAAGATTGCCTCAACTTTCTCAGGGTGCACTTTAATTCCCTCGGCAGAGATGATAAGCCCAAGGTACACCACTTCATTGATACAAAACTCACACTTGGAAAACTTGGCATAGAACTGATGCTCTCTTAACTTGTCAAGCACAAGGCGGAGATGCTCTGCATGATCTTCTTCTATCTCCAAGAACACAAGGATATCATCGAGATAGACCAAGACAAACTCATTCTTGAAGGGAGAGAAAATGAAATTCATCATTGTTGAAAAGGTTGGAGGAGCATTAGCAAGACCAAATGACATGACGGTGTACTCATAAGAGCCAAAACTCGTCCTGAAAGTGGCCTTGGGAATGTCTTCTTCGCGAATGCGAATCTAATGATAACCCATGCGAAGATCCAGCTTCGAGAAAACCTTGGCACCATTCAGTTGTTCAAACAACTCATTGATGTTAGGAAGTGGGTACTTGTTTCTGATTGTCTTCTTGTTGAAAGGACAGTAGTCGACACAAAGATGATCCGTGCCATCTTTCTTCTTGACAAACAAAACACCACAACCCCATGGAGAAGAACTTGGTCTGATCAGACCCAGACGTTCTTGCTCATCTAACTACTTCTTCAACTCTTTCAGCTCTTCGGAGCCAAGTTTATACGGGCGCTTACAGACCGGTTCAGTTCCGGGCTCGAGATCAATCACGAACTCGACTGGCCGGTGTGGAGGCATTCCTGTCAATTCTTTTGGAAATACATCTTCATACTCACAAACCACCGGAATTTGAGAAATCGTCGAGATTTCACCCTTCTCATTAAGAGCAAAGAGACGAATTGTGTCATCCGAGCCACAAAAATAATCATGTCTTCTGAAGGATGAGTCAGCTTGACTTCTTTTGCTTTGCAACCAATATGAGACTTATTCATAGCCAGGAAGTCCATGCCCAGAATGAGATCAATATCGGAATCCCCAAGAACAATTGGAGAAGCCAGAAAAGAATAATTTCCCATCTTGATAGAAGCTTCCGGAACAATCATATGTGAACTCATGCGCATCCTTAGAGAAACCACACGAAAAGGACTAGCTAAATGCTCCACTGAAAACTCATGCATAGCGACAAAAGGCTTGGATATGAATGAATGTGATGCACCAGAATCAAACAAAACTTTTGCAGGAAAATCATTAACTGAGAGATTACCCATAATCACATCATTGGACTGCTCTGCTTCAGCTGCATTCACCATATTCACCCGGACTGACTTGGGATTATGCTTCACCATAGCATTGCCTGGGGGCTTGATAGGAGGAGGAGGCGGGAGACACCAATGGTTGCACTTGTTGGCATAGTGACCCTTCTGGCCACACTTGTGACAAGCCACCTCAGAAAGCGGACGACCATTGCCCGGAGGAGGAACAAGAACAACCTTGGACGCCTGGGATCTCTGCTAGAATCCTGGGTTGGGTGGGTGGGAAGAACCACGACCACCGAACTGCTTCTGCTGCAGAGGAGGGCGAAACGGAAGAGGATTTGGCGCCCAATACTTCTGCTGCTTGGAAACCATCTGAGAGCTGGAAGAAGAACAATATGAATCCGTTGAACGCTTCTTGGAGTTCTCCAACTTGAGCTGAGGTGCTTCGACCTTCAAAGCCATGTTGTAGAACTGATCAAACTCATGAGGCTCTTGAAGAACTAGGCCTGGCAGAAGCTCATCCTTGAGACCACCTTTGAACTGATAGATCATAGCCTTATCACCAAGAACATCTTGCTTGGCATAACGGGCTAGATTCTGGAACTCGACGTTGTACTGGTAGACAGACTTGGTCCCTGCTTCAGGTGCCTGAAATTCTCACGCATCTCCTTGACAAAGCTTGTCGAAATGTAATGAGCCCTGAAGTCACGACAAAAATCATCCCAAGTAACAACACGATCGCCCCTGGAATCCTTGAACTGCTGCGACCAATCAGCTCTTGACCCTTGAGCTGGAACGATGCAAATCTGACAAAGTCCTCTAGCCTGACATTGCTGCACTCGAAATGCTTACTCATATCACGAAGCCAATCATCAGCATGAAAAGGCTGCTCACAACAGGTGAAAGACTTGGGCTGGTTGGCAAGGAACTTATTGAGTGTCGCAAATTGAAGCTGATTCTGAAAATTCCCTTGAAAACCTTGCTGACCCTACTCCCTTTCTTGCAACAGCCTGAGCAACATCTGAGTGTTCGCATTGGTTGCGGCCATCACAACTTGCCAAGCTTCTGGAGGAGGAGGCAGAGGAGGCGGTGGCGGGGGTGGTGGTGGAACATCAGTCTGCTCCTCCTCACGACCCGGATTGCTGCGAGTTGATGGAGCCATCCTGAAGATGGACAACACGCATTAGCACCTCATTGATAAGCTGAATCAATTGCTTGAAATAAATGAACAAACAAATAATAACACAGCCTTCCAACTGAAAAATTAGTAAGAATGCTTCTTCGGTTCATCATAACATCATCAAATATAAAAAGCCACTTGCAATAACACAAAAGTATTGAGCTAAGCACTCGGAACAAATGTACATTCCCATATACATCTGAAGAAGATGATCCTAGATGACTACAAGATTTCCCACCTATGAACTTTCGAAAACTTCCTGGTTATGCAATCCGGTGTGGGGGATACAAGGAGGAAATATCTCACACAACTAGCAATCCTACACCCCAACTGTATCCATCCTTCAACACATAACCAGAGGCTTTTGCAAACTCATCTAATCTCGAATCCTCGAACTCACAGCGATACTAAACCATGGTGGTACCCTTGACGCCTCCCTAGTACTGGGTGACTCCGACCTTATCTCACCACGATAAGTATAGAAGTAATTTCGAACACTCTCCGTCCTGAGATATCAAGGAAGCTAAATGATAACGATGTACCAACATTCCCTGGAGCTCTACTCCCCGGAAGAAATCAAGTCAGACAGGAGGCACCAAGACAGAACCCTGTCACATCGGTATCATATAGACTCCAAAATACCCGCGTGATCCTAAAAAATTTTTGAGCGAGAAGAGGAGTAGAATCAAAACTTCCTAAGTCTGATACCTCACCAGAGCATAGAAGAGGAGTAAAAAGAATCCTACTCTCTAATATAACAAGACTCAAACTAGTTTTTTACTAGAATCGACTCAGCCAAGTTCGAACAAGCAAAGGCTCCTATGGTCGTATGGCTCTGAATACCAACTTGTCATGCCCAAGATGCGCGCCTATCCATTTTAAGGCATGAGGGCCTCATAAGGGATAGATGCGCATCTTGCCGTTAGAAAGAATAGTATCATCGCAACATATAGTACTGAAAGAGATGAGTATACAAGATTGGCTTACACTCGCCACATGCTAACTTGCAAAGTCACTCAAAAAATATCATCAAGTTGAACACAGGGTCCGTCTACGGACGAAATCAAACAATAAAACAGATGCAAATGATACTATCTCGCTATCCCAAAGATCACGACCAGGTCCTCTACTCATCCGGATATGTCACGTACATCCTGCCTCTTTCCTCATCATATTCCCACTGGAGCTGGGTGAGATCATCCTGCACGAACTCATCTGAACCTGTACCTACAGTTGTTGTAGTAAACTATGAGCCACAAGGACTCAGCAATCATGCGCCCGGGTACCGAGACTATTAAAGCTTAAAGGTTGGGATGGGGTAAGTGTTTAGTTTGCAGCAGCACTAAGCATTTAAGGTGGCTAACTTACGCAACATGGAAATATATATGAGTGGCCTATGATGAACGATTGAATCTAGTATGACCTCTATGAGATCCTGAACACTTACTTACGTCAATCATAACCCCACTGTGTTCTCTCTCGGAACAGGTTCACGAGGAGAGACGATCATGGTTACTCACCCAGTTGGTGTATTTTAATTAGAGTTTACTTCAAGTTAACTATAACCGGGTGTTAAACAAAAATCCAAGCTGCCACATAACCGCAGACACGGCTTTCCGAAAGATTTAACCCTGTAGGGGTGCTCCAACTAATCCATCACAAATTAACCACACTCCGCGGGAATAGCCTCGACCACGGATCTCACCGTCATCATAGGTAATTCCAAAGGAATTCCAACACCTCGAGAAACCCGAAGGAAAGTCAGACTCCACACGCAAGACATTCGATAAAGGTAAAACAAATCCAGCAAGACCTCCTGATGTGTCGACAAACCCGACAAGAGTCGCATATCTCGTTCTCAGGACACGACGGATGTGCGATGGTTACCACACTAATCGCCGAGTTGCCTCGGGCGGCGTTAATAAGCTGCTCTGGGTTGGACCAACACTCATGCGGAGCACTGGCCCGGGGGTTGATTAAATTGTCCACGTGTTTTCAAGACCCTATGCAAATTTTATTAAGTTTTTAAGCAAACGTAGTACCAATGTTGGGTCTTGCCAGACAAGTTTTAATCGCAACCGAATAGACCAGGGGGTCCCCATAACAACCCTGAGCATGTTAGGAGCGCAAAATATGGAAAACATAACACCGGTAACAAGGAACTAATGGCGGTAACAGCGGAACAAATCACTTAGGAAAAGGCCAAGCCTTCCACCAATACCAAGATATATGTGCATTAAATTAAATAACAGATAATATTGTGTTAACCAAATCCATGTTATCACAGGGAACAACCTGCACCTGCAACTACAATGCTATAAGAGGGGCTGAGCAGCGGTAACTTAGCCAATCAAAGGTTTGCTAGGATATGGAGTTTAGAGGCTCTCATGGCAACATGGGGGATGATATCAAGTGGTAGGTAGCACAATTGTAACGATAAGAGCGAAAACTAGTAAGCAAAAATAGTATCGGGATCCGGGTATGATCATCTTGCCTGTTGGTTCTTCAGCGGAACAAGTAGCGGGATCCTCATAGTGGTACTCTCCTGGGTCCTCGTACTCAGTATCAACACTCGTTTCTACCCAAAAGAAACGGAAACAATAAACATCCAACCAAGGTGCAATGCACAACCAAGATGATGCATGATTCATTTATAAAGAATTAACATGGCAATCCAAAACTTGTCATGTTTCACATGCAAAGTTTGTTCATTAATGAATCTGGACATAACCCCTTGTTAAGTTATTTAAACATGCATGATCATGGCAAATATGGACGCATCATGCAAAATTGATATAAATGCATATAAAGAACGCAAGAAATGGAGTTACGGTTCTCACGATACGCTCACGACAAGGTACGGAGGCAAAATCACAAGACCACCAAGCTATGGGCTAATTCTTGGCATTCCAAGGTAGCCACTGGATAGGTGATTAAAAACCCATCATAATATCCTCAAGAATCAATCAATTCCATCGAGCATAGGTCCCACAAGCCAGAAAACAATAAAATCCACATCCTGCCACAACATAGCAACATAGCAACTTTCACACATCAACATAACAACTTGAGCTACAGGAACCCTACAGCCACAAACAAGAGGTTGACAGAATCTACTCAACACACACATCAACTTATCCAACTACACAATCAGCAAAGGAGGCACACATCAATAAGCATGAAGCAATCAAGTTGACATGATGAAACAATTTACTGGGACTTGGTGAAAATTCCAGTTTTCTGGAATCTGAGTTAATAAGTAGCAGGTTGATAGCAGTAGATAAATATGCTAGATAGATCCTATTGGCATGAAAATTAACAGGATGGTAGTAGAAAATATCTACTCCAAATAACTAACACTGAGCATGAGCAAAAACCCAACACATCACAAGATACCATCCACTCTACATGGCATAAAAATAACAGCAGATTTCCAGACAGTCATTTCTAGCATGCTGAAACAGAAACATTAAGTTGGTCACTTAACAGCATATTTCCCACTTATATGGGTGATTCTCATGTTAAACAAAAATACCATGGCATACTAGGTACAAAAGACTAGCACTTCCTAGTTGACACATCTAGCAAAGCAAGCATGGATTATCATGCAAAAATGACAACATGGCATCTCAGCTAAAATGACATATTTATTAAGTTGCTCAAAAGTGAAATTTGAGAGTTCCAATGAGTTCATTGGCTCTCCCTACCCCAAAACCATGGGTCATACTCATATACTTGCATGAAACATCAATGCTCGAAGCTAGCTCGAAAATCAGCCTAGAAATCACACATGAGTTATAAGCCATATAGTTCCTAATATAGAAGCTGCCCAAATGGCAAGCCCAGATTTGGGCATATTCCAGAAAGGAATATAAGCACTAACACTATGTAACCATTGAACAAAACACACTAGCATCACATAAGCATATAGGTGTGGGGGTTCATCACACACACACACACACGTGTGCCCACACATATGCCCAAGAACATATGTGCACACACACCACATCAACTTAAATACACACATGACAGGCAACAAAATAAAACCCACATGCTGATTAATAAGCTCCACACACCTATATACACTAAGGAGAAAAAACCCCAGGAAAAACTGAAAGAAAAGCAATACAAAAAATGGGGAGGGGCTTAGACTCGAACCCACTACCTCCTGGTTGTTCCCCCTAGAGCCCACCACTACACTACGCCTGCGTCACTTAACCAGGGAGGAGATCTGCGGCTTTATTACACACACTCACGTGTTCACCACTATTAAAAATAGGGAAGCAACAAAAAAAGGAGGAGCTGGGTTCAAACCCAAGACCTCCTCGTCTCTCCCTTGGGTTGAAACCACTACGCTTCTGAACAGAGTCTGAACTTCATCTTCCGGCGGTGGTAGGTCATCTCCTACCTTGCGCACCAGAAGGACAACGGCGTCCTTGCGGCCACCAGCGGCAACATCCAGCGAGGCGGGACACCAGTGGGGATGCGGAATTCCCCTAGGAGTGCGAGGGACAAGACCCGACGCGCTAGGAGCAAGAACAAAAGCACAATAAAAATAGTACGCATACTGCATCTAAGGGCAGAGCACCGAGAGCGTGAAGTTGGCATGAACATCTCTATGCGCACAAGCGTCTAACAATGAAGCAGGCGAGAGGAATGGAAGGAGGGGTATACCTCCACTACCTAGGACACGGAGACACGGTCGGGGACGCGTTGAGACGGCGGAGACGAAGCGGAGAAAGCCAGCAACTTCGTCATCCGGGGCTGCAGGGGAAGAAGACGGTGAGGTCGACAATGGGGAGGAAGGGCCGACGTCTCTGGGCATCGAGGAAGAAGAGGGGTTACCCGGGCTTCGATCCCATGCCGTTGGGGAGGAAGGAGACGACGCGAAGGGGCTCTCCTAACACCAGCTCGAGCTCGGCCAAAGCATGGAGATCATGGAGTTGACAAGGTATGGCTAGCCTTACCTGACGACAGAGAGGGAAGGAGAAGGGAGAAATGGATCGAGGGGAAACCCTAGGGCCGGGGAGACGCGCTAAATAGACGGCTCGGGCGCTCTCCGGCTATCAAATCACGCCATGGCCAATGTGGACACGCTGGATACTCTGTCATACAGAGATGACAACACGTGCGGCTGGGAGGCCGGCTGGGCTGTGCTCGCGCTTGGCCTTGCTGCTGCTGGGCCAAGAGAGGCCCAGCTAGGGGACTGCTCTCTCCCTCTCAAAAACAAAGGCTTTCTAATTAAAAACACAGCCACACATGATAAAATCCCCAGAGCAATTAAAAGGATGTTTGGTGCAACTAAAAATACTTTTGTAAGGAAAAAATGTTCACTAATTAATAAAAATGTTAAGTGGATTTATTGGAGAAGTAATTTTATTACTCTGGAAAAAATAGCAGCCCCTGTTTTATTAACCACAAACTCATACAAACCCCAAACATAAAAAAAACCACACTCTAATTATTACAATAATTAGGGCTACCTCTTGAACATTTTTAAACATAGTAATTTGCAAGTTAATTCTGCTATGAAAATAAAATGGGAAAAAAGGCATTATGGTGGGGTTTTAGTAGAAAGACAAGAGAGGGGAAGAGAAGGAGTTTGCTCACTTGACTCCACCCACACTCTCAAACACCAACACCACACAAGGCACACTCACAACCACCACATCATACCACAACACATGAAGACAAGTAAGGCATGAAGAATGCTATGATGGATGAAATGATGCATGAATGCAAACAACACATGGATGGCAAGTTGCACAACATAGCATAGCTCATGACACAAGGTCCATACAATGGGTTACATGCAAAATAAGGTAGGGATAGCACTTGGGCTGTCACACATGTCCTCCCAGAAGGTGATGGATCTCTCCGGCAAGTGCATCAACCACGACCTTATGTTGGGCTTGACTACCAACGGAAAGTAGTTGGCCAATATCTTGTCGTCGCGGCCCCCGACAGCCTGCACCACGATGGTGTAGACGCTCAGGAACTCTGGCGGATCGGTCTTGCCGTCGTACTTCTCCAGGACTTCTGGTTTGAACGAGTGGGTGTTGGGCCACTGGACTTGCCACAGCTCAGGAGTAAATGCTGGACAACCCACCTCGTAAGGTAGGCTGACACGGTACCCCGGCACGGACTTGTCTATAGTGGGCCCCGCACGCCTGTCCGACTATAGGCGCGCTTCCCGTTGCCGTTTGATCGCGGTTCGAGCGTCCTCCTTGCCACGTTCCCGAAGAACATGATGCTGGTCATGGCGCATCAGTGGGTCAGACGATGCCATTGAGTAACCGTCGTGGGCGTCAGTCTATCGGGTTGGAGAGCGACGATGCTGTCGGGGAGGAGAGTGTGCTGAGGTCGCGCTAACTTCGGGCACTTCACCACTGGTCCGAGGCGGCCCTGTGGGCCGAAGCTTGTCTATGAGGCTCAGGAGGCTCAGAATGGTGGCTCTCCATTCGTCGAGCTTCTCCGCAGCAGGAGGGAAGTTCAGGAGTAGATGAGCTCGCGCCATCGCTTCCTCCACTGTGGACGGCATCGAGCGGCGCGAGGAACGCGAGGTGCTCTGACTCCAAACCGTGTTAGAAGGAGCATCTCCACGGTCCCGCGTCGGCATGCCATTCCTGCTTGCATGCTGGTTCCGTGCATCTTGGGAATGATGCACAGGAGCTTTTCCGTGGGGATGCTAAGAATTGCGGGCGCCATGGCACAGCTCTCCGCGCGCGTCCTGAGAAAGTCGTGGCGTAGGCGCCGGCGTGGGTGCCCTAGAAGACACTCCTCCACCCTGGGACCCAGGGGTGCGGGGTTCTCACCGCTGCCATGAGCGTCTCGAATCGAGCGTTGCCAACTGCTTCGTCTTTGTCACCAGAGCGCCACGGAAGTTTAGAACATTGGCCTCCTCCTCTTCCACCTACGTCTATGCCTTCCCCCGTCCACGGAGATATAGGAACGGCGGACGCAAATGTGCCAACTTTAGTGAGGCCTTTCTTCTTGGGGGCCACGGCGAGGTTGAGGCTGGGTTGCGGGTCACCAGGACGGGTTCGCACAACTCGCATTCCCCCTACCTGGTGCTCCAAAGATGTCATGGGAACAAACACCTATGGGACCATGGGGGCCCCTTTCGGTTCGGCGGTTGGGGGGGGGGGCGAGCTGGCATGAAGAGCCGGTCTAGTGAGCAACGCGCAGGGAGTTTTTACCCAGGTTCGGACTGCATGGATGCGTAAAACCCTACTCCTACTTGGTTGTATTGATCGTGTTCTAGGGTTCGAGCTATAGGAGTGCCATCAACGGATGCTACGTGAGCTTGGGAACCTCTAGTTGTCTAACTGTTGGGCTCTGGTTGTCTAACTGCCTAACTGTCCGAAAGCCCACAACTAAAAGGTCCCCAAAGTCCTCCTCTATAACGCCCTGGGCCTCCTTTTATACTCAAGGGAATCCCAACAGTGGCGTACAGTGTGCACACGGGATGCACAGTGCTACTACAATGTTGTCATACCTAACCCCGACGGAGTAGTACAAGAGCATTAAATGCGCCGTCAGGGGCCTCAGTCCGTTAGTGGGATGGGACGGGGGCCATCCCATCTGCTTCGCTTAGCTCCCCCCAATGTCCACACTGCGACACGCATCCAGGTGGATTGACACATGTCTTGTGTGCTGGCGGTGCTTGCCGGGGCCTCGCCTTGTCGGGACCTTGCCTTGCCGGGGGCCTGGAGGCTCTACGACCCTCTTGGCAAGGTCTTGCTGGTTGTCTTGGGTCTCCTGTGTTGGAGTTTGGTAAGTCTTTGCTGGGTCCTATCGTCGAGGAGGCTACTACTGCCCATGCATGAGTAAAGGGGCACTAGATGGCCCAAAAACTCTAGTGCATTGACACCTTGTGTCGAATCAATAAATTGGGGTTGAATACTCTACCCTCAAAAATTGTTGCGATCCCCTATACTTGTGGGTTATCAACGAGCCGCGTGCCTGGAATGCAGATTTACTTCGACGTTTTATACTTGACGACTGAGTTGTTCTGATGTAATAAGAGTACTCCAGACAATGTCATTTATCAAAGTTATGACTCCTGCAGTCTATTGTCGATTCCGATCACGCAATCTGACATTCAAAAACACTCCGAGTGACGATCGATCCTCTCACTCGGGGGCTTAGCTGCGAACTAGTTTTCGCCCAAGTTAAGAAAAACTTCCAAATGGATAACATCCTATTCATTCAGAAACTTAGCTACCAATCAGTCTTCATCTAAGTTCAAAACACTCTGAGTGATGAGCGATCCTCTCACTCGGGGGCTTAGCTACAAACCCGTTTTTGCCTAAGTTAAAAAAAACTTCCGAATGGATAACATCATATTCACTTGGAAACTTAGCTGCGAATCAGTCTTCGTCTAAGTTTAAAACTTCTCCGAGTGACGAGCGACCCTCTCACTCGGAGGCTTAGCTGCGAATCAGCTTTCGCCTACGTTAAAAAACCCTTCTGAGTGGATAACATCATGTTCATTCGGAAACTTCACTGCGAATCAGTCTTCGTCTAATTTCAAAACTTCTTCGAGTGATGAGCGACCCTCCCACTGGAGGGCTTAGCTGCGAACCAGCTTTCGCCTAAGTTAAAAAAAACTTCCGAGTAACATCATGTTCACTTGGAAACTTAGCTGCGAATCAGTCTTCGTCTAAGTTCAAAACTTCTCCGAGTGACGAGCGACCCTCTCACTCGGGGCCTTAGTTGCGAACTAGATTTCACCTAAGTTAAAACTTAGCTACGAATCACTCTTCGTCTAAGTTCAAAACTTCTCCAAGTGACGAGCGACCCTCTCACTCGGGGGGCTTAGCTGTGAAACAACTTTCGCCTATGTTAAAAAACCCTTTCGAGTGGATAACGTCATGTTCACTCGGAAACTTAGCTCCGAATGAGTCTTCATCTAAGTTAAAAACTTCTCCGAGTGACGAGCGATCCTCTCACTCGGGGGCTTAGCTGCGAACCAGCTTTCGCCTAAGTTTAAAAACCCTTCCAAGTGGATAACATCATGTTCACTCAGAAACTTAGTTGCTAATCAGTCTCCGGCTAAGTTAAAAACTTCTCTGAGGGACGAGCGATCCTCTCACTCGGGAGCTTAGCCGCGAACCGGTTTTCGCCTAAGTTAAAAACCTCACCGAGTAGATAGCACCCTATTAACTCAAAAACTTAGCTGCGAATCAATCTTTGACTAAGTTAAAAACCCTCCCGAGTGATGAGCATTCTTCTCGCTGGGGGACTTAGCCGCGAACCAGTTTTCGCCTAAGTTCAAAATTCTTCCGAGTGATGAACATCCATTCCATTTGGGAACCAAACAAGTTTAGCCAAGCAAAGGATTGAAAGCAAAATTCAGATAAATCATGAATTCCTAGCGCGGATAAAAGTTGTCCATGCAAATGGAAGTACTTAGGCTTAAGGCCTGAACAAAGTTTTAAAGCGGTTACACCATCACTCGGCATACCGAGGCAAATAAAGTTTTAACTGTCATCAAAGTTTTATGAAGCACTTGTGGGACTCGCGGGCTTGACAAAGTTGTCCAGATCAATCCCATCAGATTTCCAAGTGGCTGCTTCAATGAAGGTCTCCATGAAGTCTTTGAATTGAAGTTTCTTCGTGTTGTCCACCTGGAGAGTCTTTAGCTTGTCCTCCTTTGCCTCCTTGCAATGGCCTCGGGCATGTGAAAGTGCCATGCTGGCTTCGCAGCAAGCAGCAGATTTTTTTTCCATGCATGCACTCGATTGGGAAACTCATTGAGGCGAGTCATCATCGACTCAAGGTCAGTCTGGAAGGTGTCGTCTGGACATAGTTCTTTGTCGATCTTCTCCGGTGAGGCCCTCAGTCGAGTGATATACTCCTGAAAACTTTCAAGACGAACGTCAAGCCCAAACATGTTCATGTCCATTGTGTCCCCAATGGGTGACTTGATGGGGTCCAAATTTGGCTAAATCTCCTCAGTCTCTATCGGGACCCCGATCCTAAGCCATAAGAATCCAGCCTATAACACATCACATCACTTTGCGGTCTCATGCACGGTTATATCCACGGCTGCCACCTTAGCTGGGCCAGGACCGTTTGCGTCTTTTGACTCACGTATGTGAATGTGTCGCTAACATTCAAATGTCAAAGAACCCGGGCCGACATGACTAGTCATAGAATCCAAGTCGCACATCCGTACAGGGATAGGCATACATAACCCAGCAATGTAGGTGTCGATCTCTAGCATGTGTAGACGAGTCATAGCAAGCTACAAGGACTCCATTACGCCGTGGGACATAAATGTGATCACTGCACATAGATGAGTCGTAGCAGGCTACAGGGACTCCATTACACCATGAGACATTTCCCCGAAGGGACAAACACAGTAGCAAAGAAGGATACACGCTGGTCAATCAATGTGTCCGGAGCAGTAGCAAGCTACCAAGGCTCGGTAGAAGCACAAAGAGGCATTTCCCCATAAAGAGTACAATTAAAGGCACACAACTAGGTGTCGAATCCCATACATACTGTTGCACGTCACACATACACACGACATGCCCGATATGCATAGATACAACTATGGCATCACAACATAAGCATACAACATTACAACATTTATTTAGAAGGATCGGAAGAGCCAACACGATAAGATGTTGCAAGTAGGGGTCACAAGACCCAACATTCAGAGCATTCAAACAAACAAGCGAAAGTTAAACATGTCTGAGTACATGCATCTAGAAAACTGGATGGAGGAGCTTGAAAAGCTACAACGACCCCACCAAAGGAACCGGACCTCTGTCTGGGATTCCCATGCTAATCCGGTCAACATCGAACTTCACGTTGTAAATACCACTAATGAGACTGACGTCTCCTCTACAAAAACATGAATTAAGCAAACATGAGTACAAGGGTACTCAGCAAGACTTATATCAGAACTAAATACATATGCATTAGTATCAATGAAGGGGGTTGTGGAGTTTATTGCAACAAGCTAGCTTTGAGTCTTGGCTAACCTGTACTACGACTACAAGTGCTTTCTTTGAGGTGGGATAGCACACACGAGTCCACATATTCACCAAATCAATACACCACTATGGATCCACTTTTGTCTCCCTACGAGAAGGCCATCCATAGCACTCACGCTTGTGTCACGTATTTTAGAAGCATCCATTTCACTTATCTATGAACCACATAAGCAATCCAAGTAGTCCATATTCGAGGACACGGCTATTCGAATAGATTCATAACCATGCATGGGGTATACTTGTTCACACATGCTCTCGCCACTTATCACCATATGCACATCATGCATCTCGCCAACCTTCAAGTGGAGGCACTGGCGTTGGCGTCGGCCACGAACGTCAACCACACAAGATCCTAGTCCAGGTTTATCGCCTATTTGGGACTAAACCCGCACAGAAGTCCGGTCGAAGTTTCCACTATGGCCTCAAACGATGTGCGTAGGGTTCGCAAGCCCACCGTTTGGGTGCCACTTGGTACACTGTGCCACTGTGCATCTACCGCATCACAGCCCACCCCGTCGGGCATCGCTATGCATGGCCGCCAACACTTTTCCTACAAACACCAGAAACTAGTTGCAACTCCTGGACAGAGGTCTAGGCGATTAATAAGCCGAGAGGGGTCGAGTTACCGAAGCCCAATGTGTGGTAGTATCTTGTCTTGGATAACATACACAGAACTCAGTTCTTAAGGACGGTCCCAATGAGACAACCCGCCATGTACTCCTACATGGCCTCTCATCGCTACCTTTACCAAATCGTGTTCACACACTTAGCTCTCAGATAGTAGGACATGAACACTGCCATTCCGATTCATCGCCCAGATGGATGAGACCCGACACGACACGACTCTAAGCATAGAAGGCACAGTAAGTAAGCAAGCATGGATGAGTAAGCACAACAAGGCTCAAGCAGTTGCTACTCATGCTAAGTGGTTTCAACTATTTACTCTGGCAAAGACAGGTCATGCAAAGGAATGTGTTCAACTATCGAGAACATATAATAGTTGAATCATTGTTGTCCTAATGCAGAAAAAGAGAACATGAGCGAGAGAGTGGGTTCATATCTGTACGCTCAAGGGGGTTTGCTTTCCTGACACTTCTGAAGATAACAATGAGTCTTCATCAATGCCAATGATCACAATGTCGGAACCATCGTCTATCGAGGGGGAACAACCACCGGCAAACAAGAAAGGAATACATTCAATGCAATGCGACAAACATGACAAGTTTGAATTCCAACTCCAAATGATAATTCATATATTGCCCTAATCATAAAGTGTCCTACTTGGTGATGTTAACTTGTTCAAACATGCATGGTCATGGCATAAACAGATTCATTGGATTTTTCTGATCATTTTTCATATGTAAATTATTTGCATCTGAGCTGCAAATTATTTTCTATGATTTTTAGAAGTGTTAAGCATTTTCGGAAATAAATAAATCGCTTAGTATTTATTTTAATTACAGAAATACTTTACTGCATTAGCATTATGTCAGGGTGACGTCACTGGTCAACAGGGCCGGCCAGGGTCAAACTTGACTGGCTGGACCCACATGTCAATGACACATGGGGTTAATTAGGTTTAGTTAAATTCTAATCAAAATCATTAGGGGACTAGGCCCACTAATCATTGGGTGATTAAGTTAATTAGGAAAAATTCATAATTTGACCTAATTAAGCTAGGGGTCGGCCCCACCTGCCATTGACTCCAGAGAAGTCAAATCTGGTCAGGGGTCAAACCCACCGGCGGCTCAACATCGGCGAGGCTAGATGCGGTGGAGGTGCTCGGAAATCGCACTCCGGTAACCAAATGAGAGGCGGTTTGGCCCTAAAAGACACTAGTCGATGGGCGCATCCAATGGTGCAATTACCTTGAGCTGGGGAGGTCTAAAACGACGACGGCGACAAGTTGCGCGGCGGCCGGAGCTCGGGCAACAACGGCAATGAGGCTACAGGGCATGGGAGGACCGGATGCTGGGTGCAATCAGACCCTGGGAACTCTCGGAGCATTGCGTCTAGCTAGAGAGCAAGCCATGGTGGTTGTGGGCACGACCACATCGCCACCTGCGGCGAGAAGCTTCGGCTTCGATGGGGATGCTAGCTAGGGGACGCATGAGATGGCAGGAAGAGAGGGGAGAGGAAGAGAGGCTCACGGGGATCGTGTCTCAGTAGCTAGCGAGCTCGAAGACGTCCCAGAGGCGGTGAATTGGTGGGGTTGTTTGCCAGCGGCCGGTGGAGGGAATCGGCGATGACGATGATGCTGAGGACTTTCGGGCTCGATTCCTCTGTCGAGGAGCTTCAGGGCAATAAGGCAAAGCTTTTGGTCGGGTCAGGGAGGCTGGGTGATGGCGGGAGCTAAACTTCAACAACGGGTCATACTATCTGATCGACTTGCGAGAAGAATCATACACCTCTGAAGAGGAAACAACCCGGCCATGGAACATTGCTCATCTTTGGCCTTATTATACCTAGAGCCACAGGCTCCACAAACAATGCACATACCTATGTAACTTCGTTTTATGTTCAAACATAATAAAGCCGACACCCACGAAACTTGGGGTCTGTGTCGTTTCATCTCCAAAAGTTTTGCATGAGTCTTTATTTATCGAACATAAGTCATTTGGGGCCTCCTGACACAACGAGTTAGCCATTAATATCCCTATTGACTGGCTTAAAGCTGATACAAACTTGGTTAAACCTGCATGTTTGCTCAATGCTACTCTGAATAGGTGACCCCGTGTACTCTTGATAAGTCAATACATATGAAACCTGTACTTATAGGTTAAAACACCGGCTTGTGTCACGTGAGAGCCGGCTTATAGAAAGCGAGGATGAACAATGGGCTATCACGCCAGCTTCACTGAAGCAATACTTGAGCCTCGAAAGCCAGTCTCAACACAGAGCCTCGAAAGAAGTCTTATTAATATTTGCAATTTAGTATTACATATTCTTTCCTTTTTTATATATGTCTTAATTTACACGAACATATGCTATCCTAATTTTACCGGGTCTATATCAGACATCCGGGTTATACTACTGGATCATACAATGACCAAATATTTGTGGTACATCGATAAAAGCAATTGTGATTAATCTTATTTCAGCAACTCATATTATGCAAAGAGGAGGGCAGCTCATATATGATGCACACTGCTAAAGTAAAGCAGTTCCATTGGAAATCTGCACCAAAAATATCTTCAAAGATGATCACCGTATTACGTGCATGATGGCATGGCAGACGGGGCAAATTTTCTACCCCTATTACGGGCTCATCTTAGGAGCCACAAAAATATCAATTTTTTTTGCCCAACACCTAGAGGCTATTTCTGACAGGCCGCTTGTGCATCTTCTACCTCATCCCGCCTGTGTTGGTCTTCCATGCTGGTCTCTTCAGGATCTTCTTGAGTTGGCTCCTCTTCATCGACCTGTTGGTCTTTATGCACCCGCCGGATTGTTTCCAGCGATTCAAAATTTGAAGGTCCAGGAAGAATAACTGATGAGTCAACATCAGGAGCAAAAGTTTTCTTATGGCGAGGCGACACAACTTCAAAAGGTTGATCCTTCGGCGGGTCTATACGCTGGTTATCCATCGAATAAGTAGATTGATATTGTGACATATCCAGCTCGTCGGCTATCCAAGTTACCAAAGGACAGTTCTCCCTCATACAATTGGCATAACATTCTTCTGAAAATTCTGACCCATCAAGCTTGAATTCCAAAAACCCGTCTTTTAGAGCCTCCAGGTCTAGCACATGCAGGTATGCCTTCGCACGAGCAAGAGCCATATTAGCTACAACATGAGCTGCCAACTTTCTAAATTCGTTCACCCATTGTGGCACTATAGATAGCTGTTTAAGCATATCCCTAATTCTCCTAGGAGGGTGTTTAAGATTTTTTACCGCCATAATGGTGAAGACAGATCCTGTGAATAGCTGCTCTACATAGGTACTGTTTGCCTTTAACTTCACGATTTGTAGCTACACAAGATTGTCACCCCTTCGTCCTGCGCACAAAGATAAGCAGAGAGATAAACTGACATATCATAATGACCCGGAATTTAAATGGAAAGTTCAAATGACCATACCAAAAATCACAATTATCATCTTGTTTATTTGTTTCTTTAGGGTCTGGAATTCTTCCGTCAAAGGCCCAAGCTAGTTTTTTGCTTCGTCAGCACCCTTCAGAAGGGCGGTTGTTTCCTCGTAAAAAAAAATTCTTGGCTTGTTCAAGAAGGTCATTGGCTTGGTGGCAGAATCTTCAAGGCAAACTGCCGAAAGTTCTGCATCAACTTTAAGCTTCTTCTCCTCTTTAAGCTGTTTATGCAGTTTGACAGCAATAGATTCAGCATCCTCTAATGATCCCTATCAAACATACACATTATCAAAGCTAGTTCTATAAAGTCTCGAGCCGCCTCAGAAAGGTGACTCGACCCTTGGGGGCTACAACATTTCAATTTGATTTAATCCTACAAAGTTCCATGAAGTTGTGAGCAAACCACCTGGCACTTGGGGGCTAATGTACCATTTTATTCATTATACAATAGCAAGACCCAGCTACCTCAAAGAGATAAGCCCGACCTTGGGGCTATAGGCTCTTAAATTACAAGTACAATACAACACTTATTCCCTTACAAATTAAGACCCGACTATCTCGAAGAGATGAGCCGACCCTTGGGGGCTACATCGGCGTTCTATCTCCCAAGTCATAAAAAGTGCCGATTCATCATCATCATATTGAACCAGTCCTTGGGGGCTATAGTTGGTTCTTATAAGAAACATTGAAGGACCAGCTCACCATTTTCATACTAAGCTGGCCCTTGGGGGCTATAGTCGGTTCTTATAAGAAACATTGAAGGACCAGCTCACCATTTTCATACTAAGCTGGCCCTTGGGGGCTATAGAGAGTATATAAGCTAAAATTATAAAGGTAGAATTTTACCTCATATTTCCCTTCAGAGCATTGACCAAGTTCATCTCAATTTCCCGTCTCTCAAATAGCTGGGTCAAATACTGATGATACTTCTCCAACATCTCCGGCACATTTTTTGTTATAAACTTTGCCAAAACAGTTGAAGGACCAGGAGCCTGGAAAGTGTCTCCTATAATGACTACTTATGCATTGTCAATAGTGGTTGATGGAAAGACATTATCTGCAATAAGCGCATGTCTTGCAGGATGAGGAGGGCTCGGTGGTTGAATGGTCAGGTCTGATGCGCCTTGGTTTTCAGCCACCGTCTCCATAAAGACGGGCTTGAGGGTGAGAAGTAGTTGGACTATGTGGCACCTCAATAGTTGCTTATGAGCAACCCGTAAGGGAGTCTGGGATTAAGGTGTCCTCAGACTACCGGCCTATTTCTCATGGGCCGGACTTATGGGCTGCTCGATGAGGATTGGACTGAACGAAGGCCCCATCGCTAGGGAGGAGAACTCAGGAGTCGTGCCAGGTCTTTCATGTTTAAGATAGTAGAATAGGCATCTTTTTCCCCCTCGGTGGGAGACCGACTATGTGTAACCCTAGGGCCCCTGGCGTCTATATAAGCCATAGGGTTTTAGATTGTAAAGCAGAAAAACACATCTAGGGTTTTAGCTATCCGATCTCAAGGTAGATCAACACTGTAACCTTCATACACATCAATATAATCGAGCAGGACGTAGGTTTTTACCTCCATAGGATGGCCCGAACCATGGTAAACATCGTCTCCTTTGTCCCCTGTTACCAACGATTCTAGACTCACACCTCGGGACCCCCTACCCGAGATCTGCCAATTTTAACACCGACATTGGTGCTTTCATTGAGAGTTCTGCTATAATCTCCAAAGGAATCGATGGCTTGCCTTATCATAAGCATCGAAATGTGCAGCAAGGATGTCTCCGTCTCTGGTAAGATCTCTGCTAGCGGCAACATCCTGTCGCGTGCTGATCCGACTGACCATCTTAGCGATATTAGAAGTTTCTTCCCCAATCAAGAAATCAGATTCAGAAACCTAGAGCTTGTCACTGATTCACAGGGAGAACTTGTTTTGATGAAGCCCTCAACTCTTATGTAGGAGCCCACAGATCCCGATGCCTTGACGTCGGGAGCATCGGGCCCCACCTCTGATGTGGCCTCTACCCTCGGGCTATCTAGAACACCCAACCAAGTCAATGTACCCAAATCTACTGTGGTCGAACATAACCTGGATTTGCCGTCGAGCGACCCTGGAACCACGGCACTACGGATCGACCCCGCGCGCTTCGGCGACATGTACCCCACTGACGTCCCATCCCTAAACGAGCTACTTGATCGGATTCAAACCATGGGCATGTCTGATGGCCAGACCCCGGTCTATGACCAGATCGGGCTTAAACCCAACGATAGCGAAATTCGCACCCCCTCGATCACTCACTTAGTCGCCGCCAACGAGGGTCTAGTTGGAGGCTCGTCCTCCCAACAACCGGAATTAAAGTCGATTTATACCCCGGTTTACGATCATCAAGATCTCTCCTATAACCCGGACTCCAGAGTTCACTCTAGAAATAGTTGGGGATCGATCCCGATCTAGCGCGCAACTCGAACCCTGCGTGGAGGGGTCCTATAGACAATACAGACTCTAACTCCCCCGCGTCGAACCCCATGATTTTGAAGTCACATAGTGGCACGGAACCGAATTTTTTCCCACCCACCACCCAAATATGTAGGAATCCCACGGTGGCTAGCAAAACATAGTCTGAACATAATCGCAGCTTCAAGCCCGTCAAATAGACTCTACGCCACTTTTCCGAGCCCAAACAACAAGTTATGGGCGAAGAACTAGCCAAATTGCTAGAGGCCGGATTCATACGGGAAATCAAGCACCCCAAATGGTTGGCAAACCTGGTGATGGTACCGAAGAAAGATAAATCCCGACGGCTGTGCATCGACTTTAAAGACCTTAATAAGGCATGCCCTAAGGACCCCTTCCCCTTACCACACATAGACTAGATTATTTATGCCATAGCCAGACATGACTCATTGTGCTTCCTCAACGCTTATTTTGGATACCATCAGATCAAAATGAAGGAATCTGATCAAGTTGCAACCACATTCATCACCCCCTACAAGCCATTCTGCTTCAACACAATGCCTTTCGGGCTAAAAACGCAGGGGCTACATACCAGCGCATGATTCAGACATGTCTCAAGAAACAGGTCGGTAAAACAATCGAGGCATACATGGATGACGTGGTCATTAAAACCAAACACGTCAGCCAGTTGATTGATGACCTAAGGCAAACCTTTGCTAGCCTACGTGAGTATGATATACGACTCAATCCGGAGAAATGTGTCTTCGTAGTTCCCGAAGGTAAAATACTCAGATTCATTGTTTCCCATAGAGGAATAGAAGTCAATCCGGCTAAGATCCGCGCCCTATTGGAACTTGTGATTCCTACAGAGCTAAAGCATGTCCAAAAGTTGGTGGGTTGCATGGCGGCGTAAGTTGCTTTATTTCTTGCCTCGGTAAAATGGCTTTACCGCTCTACAGGTTGCTGAAACAAACTGTCGTCGTTTTCTCGCGACAGATGCCATGGGGTGGCTTATCGAAGGTGTCGGGGCCAAAGGATGCTGATGGGCCCCAGGTGCGGGATTGGGCACAAGAGGTGATGACAGATGATGTACCCAGGTTCCAGGCCCTTCGAGGGAGGTAACACCCCTAGTCCTGCTTGGTTTTGTTGGATGGATGGGTATGTGTACAGGGATGCTCCTGGAGCCGTGTCTAGAGGAGGAAGAAGGAGCCGCCGGCTCGTCTTCCTCTACTACGAGAGAGGATATGAGAATTCCGTGAGTGTGTGCAGTGATCGTTCGTCTGTCCCCGTTGCATGGGGGGCTCGGGGGGTTTTATATGCCACCCCCCTAGCTCTTACAATATGCTTTAAGTACCAAAGTGGAGGGACCCAGCTGGCAGTCTCTCTGGCTGGCCAGAGGGTACCACCGCTCGCGTCGTCTCATCGTGGGCGAGACCCATCGGCCGAGCGGTCCCATCTCCTATTGGGGCTGGCCAGCCGGCTCTACGATTGGTCCTCGCCCACCTGCTCCAGCACCGGCCGCCTGGGGGAGCATTGTTTAGCGCCAGCCGGCCAAAGTCTCCGGTACGGTCGGCGGCACTATAGCCACGCCGGGGCAGGTAATCAAGTGGCGAAGGCGTGCCGACACTGTTCCCCCGCCCGGTCACGCTCACCGGGGTTAGCAGTCGGGACGGTTGGATTGCAGCCATGCACAACAGTGCATAAGCGGCCGCTATAGCCACAGGGCCACCTGTCGTGCCGGTCGCGGCGCGTCGTCGTACCCGCGGACAGAGGGATGGGACGTGGCACGTCCGTCTCAAAGTCAATTGAAGAGCCGGCCCGTGGGTAGCCGTCCATGCCCAGCTAGCTGAGGGCCCAACCGGCTATTTGCACAGCCTGCTGGCACTGGCTTGCGTTGGGCGTCGTCTAGCCGGCCATGTCCAGCCGACCGCGTAGTTTTTCTTCAAAGCCAAAGGGGGAAGACCCCATTGCTTTGGCCTACCTGGGGGTATAAACCCCGTTAGTAGTCCCCAAAGCCGACAGGGGCCCGCGTTCGGCGGACGGTGGGGAGCCGATGGCTTCCCCTCAGCACCACTCACCTCCGGCTCGAAGGCAAAGGGGCGGCCGGGTCGGCCATTGGACCCGAAGCCTCGGGTTCCGGCCCATCGACCCGGTACCCGTGCCGGCACACGGCACGCGCATGCGGCGAGTAATGATGCCGAGGGTCCCGCGCACGTGGGGAGACGGGACGTCGCCTAGGCCTAGCCCGGTAGGACCCAAGCATAGCTTTCATAGGCCTCGGGGCGCAGCACGGGATCCTCTATGCCCCAAAGCGGCCATAACGGCCCGTGGCCACCCACGCGCGCGGAATTTCTGGTGGGAGTGGGCGCAATTGATCCCACATCCTCCGGGCGTGGCCTCTCCTATAAAAGGAGAGGAAGGACAAGGGCAGAGGTGGCCGCGATGGCCGACGGACGCAGCGACAGTTGGGGTGGTTCTTTCATCACCAAGACTGACATCACCGAGCTGCGCCAGGCACGCATGCTGCCGCCGGCGGAGCGGGTGGCTGCACGCATGCCGGACGGCGAGGTAGCGTCGGCGTCACAACTAGGGGAACACGTCGTGTTCCTCTGGCATTTCTCCTGGGGCTTCAGGCTTCCGGTGAGTATCTTCTTTCGTCTTCTTCTTGACACCTTCGACCTCCAGCCGCAAAACCTTGGTCCAAATTCGATCTTGTACCTCTCCACCTTCTTGGCGTTGTGCGAGGGGTACCTTGGCATCCACCCTTTCCTTGATCTCTTCAATGCCCTCTTCTATCTCAAACCTTTGAAGAGCGATGCGTGCGGGGGCATCATTGTGTGCTGCCGTGGCGTCCTTGATTTCCCCCTCTTTCTCTGATCGACTCCATCAAGGGGTGGCATCGAACGTTCTTTTATGTGAAGAACGTCGACCCGAGGACGGATTACATCCGGCTCCTGGTGTTCAAGGACAGGCAACCCTCTTAGCAGAACTGGCTGGGGTCTGCCCCGCGCGGCATGGCTTAGGACGAGCTCGCCCAGCTCACGCAACTGAAGAGCACCGAGGGGCTGGTCGCCGCCGACCTGGTGGCGGCGTTCATCTCGAGCCGGGTGTCGTCCCTCCAGATGAGGCCACACCGAATATGTGACATGTCCGGTCGGCATGACCCCTACCGGTAGTCCACCGTTGAGCTGACGCTGGCTTAGGTGGCGAAGTGGGTGAACGCCCTTAGGACATTCAAGCTGAAGCCACCTCGTGGTCCTTTGGCATGGAGCCGACGACCGCATCAACCGGCCTCCCCTGGTGAATTTTTTCGTCAAGGCGGTTCTTTTTTGTTTGGTATTCCCTAGCCGACATCCGGCTAGATAGCTTACGTTGGAGTGCTGACCGCAGCTACTGGTGCGACAGAACACGCCGGACGGCCCACACACGCAGATCTTCGAAGCGGAGCGCGAGGACTCCGACTCCGAAGACTTCCAAACAGGAGGTCCCGCAGAGGAAGGAGTGGACTCCTCTGGAGGGGCCGATGAGCCGGCGGATCCACGAGGCGACGCTCCTAATGGAGCCAGAGGGTCCGGAGCAACCGGCGAACCCAGCGGAGCGGGTGAGTTCCCTCTTGCCCCCTCCATTCGGGACTGGACAAACGATGATGACGATGATGATGACGATTTGATGATCTTAGACGGACCTCCTCCCGTAGCGTGCTAGGACCGGAGGAGCGAGGAGAGACTGGCTCCAGGCCCGGCAGCCGAACCGGCCGGCCGGGGGAAGAGGACGGCTCAAGAGGGGCCGGCGGCCCCGCCGCCCGACCCGAAACAGGTCAAGATAGCCGTGTGGAAGCCGCCGCCACATGCCAAGCGAGCTTTGCCTCTCATTGTTGCGTAAGTTCTTTATCTTTGTGTGAGTTTTCTTGTTTTTGCCTCGCAAGCCGGTTGATGACCAATCCTTGGGCATTGCAGCGACCCCATCGAGCTCCACGAGGAGGAGGTGGCGGGGGAGCAGACGGACACCGCCAGCTGGCTGGCTCGTGAGCACGCGGCCACCCAACGCGAGGAGAAGAGGAGGGTCGCGAAGCTGCGAGCCTCCCGGTCCAGAACACGGGGAGGGGCCGCGCACTCCGGGACCTGGAGTGGCCGGCAGCGAAGGGGGTCAACCGAGCCTCCGCGGGCTTTGGACTCGGCAGCGGAGTCCACTCGCATGTCGAGGCCCCCATCGAGCGAGCCGCGAGGGGCGGCTACCGACCCGCCAGTGCCTCCGCCCGCGCAGGAGACGGTCCAGGCGAGGGAGGCGGCGATGGAGCCGCCCCCCAAGGTGACCCGGCTTGATGTGCCAGAGGTGACCCCGCCTGCGGCCAAACCAGCCCGGGTCGAGGTGCCGGAGGTTCTGGTGGCCCCAGAGGCGGCGGCCATGGAGGTGGAGGTGCCCTCCGGCATGTCCGGCGCACCGGAGCGGCCGGGAGAGGAGGCGGCGATGATGCCGGGCGGGGGGGGGGCAGAGGGAGGTGACTCCCGGACCCTTACCATCATGAACCCGCCCCCGGTGGCCGGAGCCGCGGCGAGTCCGGACGGCAGCGGCGGCCGGGCCCGGAGGACCCTACGGTCGATGCAGGAGGTCGTCCGGGACTGGGATGCGCTGGCGAGCGCGCCAGCCCTGCCGGGCCCCCAGGCAGGCGGCCCAGTCCCCTCCCTCGTGGATCTGGGGAGTGTCCTGGACCGGTGCCGACAGGAGCTGGCGCGATTTGCAGAGGTGGCGGACGCTGCCCTTTAGCGTGCAAAGGTAAGGTGGCACCCTGTCATGGAGTTTTCAGTGGGGGCGCACGAGCACACCCACTAGGTGTAGTCCCCGAGATGCGGGCCGGCTGACCGGCTGACATGCAGCCGGGCCAGATCTCCTTTGAGCATGTCTTGACCTTTGCTTATTTTTCTTGTGATAGGAGGGAACCCCCCTGCGACAGAAGCTCTTCGCAGAAGTGGTCGCCATCCACGACCATGGCAAGTTTGGCTTCTACTGCCTGGAGGAGGAGCTGGCACGCGTGCAAGTTAGGATGTACCTTGTAGGAGAGGCATATAGGCCCCGGGAGTCAGCTGCCGCCGCCACCCACTGACGTTGGTTATGTCTTGCAGGCAAGCTGGGCACCCTTCGGGGGGAGAAGACCGGGCTCGTCGCCGAACGGGACCGGCTGACACAGGACGTCCAGGAGGACGCGCAGGAGATGGATCGGCTGGTCATGCTGCTAGTCAATGGGGAGGCGGCCCGGGAGCGGCTCAAGGCCGAGGCAGCAAAGGAGGTGGCAGCCCAAGAGGCGGCCGTCAAGGAGGCGGCTGACGCCGCCCTGAGGTCCGCCGCCCTTCAAGGCGAGGTGACTCGCCTCGAGAGGACGCTCAAGGAGGTCAAGGGTTCCCTTGTCGCCTCGGAGGCGGCCCAGAAGTCAGAGGGTGAGGCGGCGCTCCACTTCGCCATCGGAGTGGACGACGCGATCGAAGGTATGTGCCAATCTCTCTCCTTCCCCAGCCGGTTGCTCTTCCCTTTGCCGTTTCTCGTGTTTCATCTTTCTTTTTATATTGTTCTCTTCTTCTTTCCCTCCAACGCATTTCCCGGAGACTCATCGTCGCGCCACGTGCGCCATTGAGGAGCACCGGGAATACCTCCAGGTGTGCGGTCGCTCCGTCAAAGAGCATGCCGTGTGGGACATGGACGAGATTGGGATCGTCATCGAGATGGGGATGACCCATCTCGAGCAGAGCATGGAGCGGTCAATACCGTCGACAAGGAGGTCATTGCCACGCTGTCGTCGGGCCGTGGGGGAGCTCCGACGCACCATGTGGCTTAGTGGCTGGAGCATGTCGTCCCCTGCCTCGAGGCCTGGAAGGCATCGGCTTCCCGAGCTGGGGCGCAGATGGTCCTCCGGTTCGTCATGCCTTGGTATCGAGGCGTGGACCTGGGCCGGCTAGCAACCACGCGGGACGTGCCGACCGCAGAGCGGGAGGCCCGCGAGCTGGCCCTCTTCCAGCAGCCAACGAGCTTGCGTCGTACGTCGATGTGGACGAGTTCCTGCCTCCCCTTGGTGAGGATGGCGAGCCGCTACCCGAGGACTCCTTCGGCATCCCTCAGGGCCCGAATGATGCCGAAGTCACTGACGAGAGCACCGACTCAAGCAGCAAGACGGGCGAGACTAAGGAGCCCGCCTCGAAGGACAAGGAGGCCGACCCGAAGGCCGCGACCACCTCCGGTGCAAGGACCGAGCCGCCCTGTGACAAGGCGGCCGACCCAAAGGCCGTGACATCCTCCGGGGGGAGGACCGAGCCGACCCGCGACGCGCTGGCTGGAGGCACGCCGGCTGGTGATGCGCCGACGGCCTGAGCCCCAGGGCATCTTTTTTATCTTTCTCCCTGCATGTAAGACTTGAATCCACCCACTGGGGGTGTTGTGTAATGAACTGAATGCTGGGCGTGGGCCATTTTTGCCTTAATATTTATACCGTGAGTATCCTCTCGTGTTTTTCCTTGTGACTCATGCCGCCTCGTCCTTATCCTTTTTTGCCCGCCTCGACTCTTTCCATTTCTATTCCTTTTCCCCTTTGGTTTTGGCCCTGCGAGCCCGACATCCAGGAGCCAGTCTATAGCTGGGTCGGGGTGTCCGCCTCAAGGGAGCCGGTTCGGAACTTAGGAATCGCGTGTTTTTTTTCGCGATAAGTAGAGCGGTAGAGACGCGTCGATAGTCCGGCTGGGCCCCGAAGGGGTCTCCCTTTGTTCAGACCTTTCGCGTGAGCCAAACCTTGCTGCCCTAGAGCCCCGTCATCCGGACAGCCGGGGGCCGGTTCTGTAGCTGGTAAGGGTGGGGAACTTTGGCCGGCTCACGTTACTTAGCCATTTTCTATGGAGGCGCTTCTAGGCCCAGCGGGGGAGCCGGTGAGTGAAGAACACTTTTGAAAGAAACGAAACGGGGCGCGCCCCAAGAGCCGGCTTGGGGTGCCCATTGCATTCATAAGCCCAAAAGGACGGGGATACATACATACATTGATTTCCCTCAGCAGTAAAACGAGCGCAGGAGTGCCGCGTTCCATGGGCGCTCTATCTCTTCATCGGAAGCGTCTCTTTTGCGTTTCTGCGGCTTCTGGACGTCTATCAGGTAGGACGCGTTGTTATGTAGCACCTTGCTGGTGATGAATGGGCCCTCCCATGGGGAGGACAGCTTGTGCTGTCTGGCGGTTCGCTGGATCCGTCTGAGGACCAGGTCCCCCTCGCGGAATGAGAGTGGCCGGATCCGCTTGTTGTGATAGTGCCGGAGCTTCTACTGGTAGATCGCCGTCCAGCTCAGGGCCAGTTCGCGAGCTTCCTCAAGTAGGTCGACACCATCTTCTCTTGCCTCCTTAGCGTCCTTCTCCATGTATAGGGTGATCCGAGGCGAATCGAACTTGATGTCGGTGGGGATGATCGCCTCGGACCCATACACAAGGAAGAAGGGAGTATAGCGGGTTGACCAGTTCGGGGTGGTCCTGGGACTCCAAAGGACGGCCAGCAGCTCATCGATCCAGCAGCCGGCCGACCTTACTAGCGGCATCATGAGCCGGGGCTTGATGCCGGATAGGATGAGGCCGTTCGCCCTTTCGACCTGGCCGTTTGACTGTGGATGAGCGACGGAGGCTAGGTCAAACCGGATCCCTTGCTTGGAGCAGAAACGCGCGAGTGCGCCCTTGGCGAAGTTGGTGCCGTTGTCGGTGATGATGCTGTGGGGAACGCCGTAGCGTACCATGATGTCATCAATGAACCAGATGGTCGTGGGGGCGCCCAACTTCTTGATTGGTCGCGCCTCGATCCACTTGCTGAATTTGTCGACGGCCACCAGCAAGTGTGTCATGCCGCCTCGAGCGGTTTTGAATGGGCTCACAATGTCCAGCCCCCAAACGGCGAAGGGCCATGAGAGGGGGATGGTTTGGAGGGCCGTTGCCAGTAGGTGGCTTTGCATGCTGAAGCGTTGACAGCCCTCGCACTCGTAGACCAACTTCTTGGCCGCCTCGAGAGCCGTGGGCCAGTAGAAGCCATGGCGGAAAGCCTTGGCCACCAGGGTCTGGGAGGCGGCATGATGCCCGCACTCGTCCTGGTGAATGTCGAGGAGGATCTCCAGGCCTTTTCTGGCTCAACACATCACTGGAAAACACCAGTGGTGCTGCGGTGGACGAGCTCGTTGTCGATGATGATGTAGGTCGAGGCTTGGTGCTGGATTTGCCTAGCTAGAGCCTCGTCCAGCGGCAGCTCGCCTCGTAGAAGAAACGCCAAGATGGGTTGGGCCCACGAGGGGCCGTGATGGTGGCCGGCTCGGGAGCCCCCGGGACTGGTTGATCAGTCCCCGGGGCCGGCTCGCAAGCCCATAGGACCGGCTCGGGAGCACCCGAGGCTGGTTGGTCAGCCCCCGGGTCTGGCTTGCCGGTCCTCGGGGCCGGCTGGTCGACGATCATCACGACGGCCGTGTCGCCGGAGCTAGGCGCCTCGGGCACCGCCAGCTCGACCGGGGCCGGTTGGGCGACCAACGGTTCGGGAGTCGGTGCCGGAGTTGTCGTGGAGGAGGCTGGGGCCATCGATCGGCCGGCGGCATCCGCCGGCATGAAGATTGACTCTGATTCTAGGGAAGGTTTGATCGATGGCTTGAGCAGCTGCTCGAGGGAGACATCAGCTGGGATGGCCTGCCGGGTGGAGCCGATCTTTGCCAGCGCATCCGCCGCCTCGTTGTCCGCTCGGGGGATGTGATGAAACTCACAGCCCTCGAAGGAGCCGGTGAGCTGTTGTATGAGGAAGCGGTAGCTGGCCATGTTGGTGTCCCTGGCGTCCCATTCACCAGAGACCTGCTGCACCACGAGGTCGGAGTTGCCGAAGCAGAGGATGCGCCTGATGCCGATCTCCTTGGCGAGCCAGAGGCCGTGGACGATGGCCTCATACTCCGCCACGTTGTTGGAGGTGGCGAAGTGGATCTAAAGGGCGTACTTGAGCTGATCACCTTTCGGGGAGGAGAGGACTATGCCAACACCCAGGACGGTCCTCATTTTTGAGCCGTCGAAGCGCATGCACCAATGCATGGAGTCTGGGGGAGGAGGGATGAACTCCGTCTCTGCCCAGTCGACGAGGAAATCTGCCAATGCCTATGACTTGATTTCTGTTCTTGGCTCGTACCGGATCTCATGATCGGCGAGCGGGATGACCCACTTGGCGATTCGGCCAGTGGAGTCCCGATCGCTCATGATCTCGCCAAGCGGGGCCGTGCTCACCATGGTAATGGTATGCTCTTGGAAGTATTGCTTGACCTTCTTGGCGGCGAAGTATATGCCATAGCACATCTTCTGGTAGTGGGGGCAGTTCTGCTTGGACGCACAGAGGACCTCGCTGAGGTAGTAGACGAGCTGTTGGACCGGCAGGGACTTGCCCTCCTCTGGCCGCTCGACCACCAGGACGACGCTGATGACGTGGGTGGTCGCAGCGATGTAGGCGAGCAGCGGTCCCTTCTCGGCCGGCGTGGCTAGGATGGGCGCGTGGGTGACAGCCTTCTTGAGGCCGCGGAAGGCCTCATCCGCCTCACCATGCCAGTCGAAGATGCCCGGCCTCCTGGTTTGACCCGGCTCGATTAGTGTCGTCTTGCAAAGGAGCCCGTAGAGGGGCAGGGCCTTCTCTCCCAGCCGGCTGATGAAACGGTTGAGCGAGGCAAGGCAGCCAGTGAACTTCTGGACATCGCGGAGCCGGGTCGGATTCGGCATGCGTTCGATCGCACGGATCTTCTCGGGGTTAGCTTCAATGCCGCAGGCGAACACGAAGACACCCAAGAGTTGACTGGCGGGAACGCCAAAGACACCCTTCTCCGGGTTAAGCTTGATCTTGTACTCACGCAAGTTCGCGAAGGTCTCCCTAAGGTCATCGAGGAGGCTGAAGTGCTTCTTGGTTTTGACGACGATGTTGTGGACGTAGACGTGGACGTTCCTGCCTATCTGAGGCCGGAGACACTTCTGCATGTACTATTGGAAGGTGGCGCCTGCATTCTTCAGGCCGAAGGACATGGTGATGTAGCAGTAGGCTCCAAAGGGCGTGATGAAGGAGGTCTTGAGCCGGTCTTACGGATCCAGCTTGATCTGGTGGTAGCCTGAGTAGGCGTCCAGGAAAGACAACAAGTCGCAACCGGCCGTGGAGTCGATGACCTGATCGATCCGTGGCAGGGCGAACGGGTCCTTGGGACATGCCTTGTTCAGGCTAGTGTAGTCGATGCACATGCGCCAGTCTTGTTCTTCTTCAGTACCAGGACTGGGTTGACTAGCCAGTCCGGGTGGAACACTTCCATGATAAACCCGGTTGCGAGCAGCCGGGCGATCTCTTTGCCTATAGTGCACCGCTTCTCCTTGGAAAAGCGGCGCAGGGGTTGCATGACCGGCTTGACGTCCGATAAGACGTGTAGTTTGTGCTCGGCGAACTTCCTCAGCGAACTTCCGGTCGGACGTGTAGTTTGTGCATGTCTTTGGGGGACCATGCGAAGATGTCCCGATTCTCATAGAGGAAGTCGACGAGGTCGCCTTCCTATTTTTTATCGAGGCGGGAGTTGATGGTGACGCATTGAGCTGGGTTATCCGGGTCGAGCAGGATTTGCTTGGTGTCTTTGGACGGCTGGAAGGAGGTCTCGCTGGTGGATTGCGAGGGAGGAGCCGGCACGGCCGGCTCGATGGTAGCAAGGGCCATGAGCCGGTCGAGCTGCCGTTTCTCCTCGACGATTTCCAGGGCCTCAGCCAACCGCCGCCGTCTCGAGCGCACTCGAGCGACATCTTGTAGTCGCCCTTGATGGTGATGATTCCCTTGGGTCCCGGCATTTTGAGCTTGAGGTAGGCGTAATGCGGGACCGCCATGAAGCTGACAAGAGCCGGCCGGCCCAACAACGTGTGGTAGTGGCTTGCGAGGTCCACGACCTCGAACAACACTGGCTCGCGGCGGAAGTGGCCGGGTCCACCGAAGAGGACGTCGAGCGTGATCTCGCCGATAGGGGAGCAGGACTTCCCAGGAACGATGCCATGGAAAATTGTCCGGGTCGCCTGCGGGTCTTCTATCTTCAGCCCCAGCTTATGCATCGTGTCGAGGTAGAGACTGTTGATGCTGCTGCCGCCATCTATCAGCACTCTTTAGAAGCGGCAAGCTCGCTCCTTGGTGGCGATGGTGGGATCGAGGACCAAGGCATAGCTATCGGGATTCGGCATCACGGCAGGGTGATCGGCCTGGCTCCAAGTGACCAATTTCTCCGACCAGTGCATGAACTAGGGAGTTGTCGGCATGGTGGCGTTAACCTCACGGCGGAGCCATCACTGTGCGTGCTTTCCCGTCTCTTCACTGGTGAAGACGACATAGCAACCATCTTGGTTGGGGAATTGGTCGATTAGACGACCGTCATTCGGAGTCGCTGCCGGCGCCGGGACGGTAGCTTGGGCCGGGGCCGGCGCATGGGTTGGCGGCGCGGGAGGAGCTGGAAGGCAGTCCCGCTGAGCCAATCGCTGTGAGAAGCTGCACTGCCGGAGCGTGTGCGTAGAGGGTTTGGCCCCTGAATGGTTCTTGCAGGGAAGATTGAGCATTTGCTCGAAGGCGAGCTTCGGCTACCAAGCAACCTTGCTGGTGCGCTGGCGCTTGCAGGAAGGCTGGGTAGCTGGCTCTTGATCCTCGATGGTATTGACCTGTCGGCTCTCATAGCGGGGATCCAGCTGGTCGTTCTTGCGCTTGTTGTTCTGCAGCTACCGGTTGTCGGTAGCCGGCCGGGTCGTGGCTAGCGTTGTCGTCGCCTTGGCCAGCGGGGAGTCTTGACACGGATGGCCGAGTCGGTCGTGGCATATTTGTCTGCCTTGGTCATGAGCTCGGCCAGCGTGGCCGGCTCGGAGCACAGGAGCTTGTGCTTGAGAGGGGTGCCATCCCGACAGCCCTCGATGAAATATTGCACAGCTTGTACCTCGTGTACCCCCTCGCAGGAGTTGCGGAGCTTGGTCCACCAAGTGAGGTAGTCGCGGAGGGATTCGTCCAGCCCCTGAATGCACATGGCGAGTTCATGGGGATGGCCAGGCCGCTTGTAGGTGCCGGTGAAGTTGCGGACGAAGGCCTCCTCGAAGTCCGTCCAGGTGTTGATGCTGCCAGCTGCTAGGCTGTTGAGCCAGGTGCGGGCCGAGCCGATCAACATGAGGGGGGCATAGCGTATGGCTACGTGCTTATTCCCCCTGGCGATGCCCACCGCTGTGGTGTAGTCGATCAGCCAATCCTCAGGTTTGGTGGCCCTATTGTATTTCGTGGTGTCCCTAGGGAGCGTGAAGCTGGTTGGGAACAGCTCGGTGCGAATCCGGGGGCCGAAGCAGGCCGGCCCGATTGAGCTCTCCTCCTTGAGGAGGGCAGATTGCGTGAGTTTGTCGATGCGGTTGCGGGCGTCGTTCTCGCTGCGGGGGATGCGTGGTCCGAGCCGAGCCGAGAGTTCGGGACGGACGGTTGGTGGCGCAGACTACCGCGACTCGCGTCGCGGAGGTGGCATGTGCCCTTGGCTGTGTCGGCTGTCGGATGCTGGTGCCTCGTGATGGCGACCGCTTCGAGTCGGCTCGGTGGTGCGCCGGCTGCTAACAGCCGGCTGCTCACTCCCCGGCGTCCGAGAGGGCCGGGGGTTATTAGCCTCGACCTGGTGGCCGGAGACGCGAGGGGAGCAAGAGTACTGGGCCGCCTGGCGGCCGGCAGTTCCCGTGCCCTCGCGCTCGGGCCGCCGGGGCCTTCAGTGCCAGCGCCGCCTGTCGCGAGCAGATGCTGCTGCGCATCAGTAGCATCAATGAGCTCCTTGATGTGGCGCTCGCGGGCGGCACGCTCTTTGCCCTCCTAGGTGGCCAATTCCTCATAGGCCACCTTGAGAGCCCGCAAGTTAGCCGCAGGGGGTTCATAGACGGGCATTTTGCCGTCAAGAATTTTGGCGACCACACGGCCTCGGTCGCGCATAGCCCCATGCCGGCTGGGCTCGGCGCCAGCCAGGGTGAGACCATAGGCGGAAGCTTACTCCTGCTATACCGCCTCCATGCGGTGCCGTGTGGCCGCGAGGGAGGTGGCATCCTCAAAAGGATGCCGCGAGCTGCCTCGAGGTCGGCCGCGGCAGTCTCGGGTTTCGTCGTCGGGGCGATCGGAGTGCTTAAGCCCTGGAGGGCCGCACTGAGTGGGTAGGACGTGCCGACGCGGGCGACAGCAGCGGTAGCCGCGACCCATGCCCGTTCGGATGCGGTGGAGGAAGTGATGGCCATCACCCCCACGTGATCGCGGGACCCGCTGGGCTGAGCCACAACGAGTGCGCCCACTGCCGTGGGTGGGCCAGCGCGGACGAGCACCTCTGCAGGGTAATCTTCAGCGGCCGGAGCCTCGGCGAGGCTGAGCCTGCCTAAGCGCTCGATGAGCGCATCGATGTCGGCTTCCAGGACAATGGAGTTGCCCGCATGGCATGCTAAAGCAAGCCCCAGGAGCTCCCCACGGTTTTGCCGGGACGAGTGGCGACGGCAGGGAATGGCTAGGGGTCCCGTCCGGAGCATGAATCCAACCGGCGCCGCGTATGGCCTGACGGTGGGTGCCAATTGTCATTGTTTTCTCACGACAGATGCCATGGGGTGGCTTATCAAAGGTGTTGGGGCCACAGGACGCCGATGGGCTCCGGGGGCGAGATTGGGCACAAGAGGTGATGACACACGATGTACCTAGGTTCTGGGCCCTCCGAGGGAGGTAACACCCCTAGTCCTGCTTGGTTTCGTTGGATGGATGGGTATGTGTACAGGGATGCTCCTGGAGCTATGTCTAGAGGAGGAAGAAGGAGCAGCCGGCTCGTCTTCCTCTACTACAAGAGAGGAGATGAGAATTCCGTGGGTGTGTGCAAGTGATCGTTCGTCCGTCCCCGTTGCATGGGGGGCTTGGGGGGTTTTATAGGCCACCCCCCCGGCTCTTACAATATGCTTTAAGTACCAAAGTGGAGGGACACGGCTGGCAGTCTCTCTGGCTGGCTAGAGGGTCCCACCGCTCGCGTCGTCTCGTCGAGGGTGGGGCCCACCGGCCAAGCGGTCCTATCTCCCGTTGGGGCCCGCCAGCTAGCTCTACGATTGGTCCTCGCCCACCTACTCCGGCACGGGCTGCCCGGGGGAGCGTCGTGTAGCGCCAGCCGGCCGAAGACTCCGGTACGGCCGGCGGTACTGTAGCCATGCCAGGATAGGTAATCGAGTGGCGAAGGTGTGCCGGCACTGTTCCCCTGCCCGGTCGCGCTCACCGGGGTCAGCGGACGAGATGGTTGGACTGTAGGCATGCGTAGCAGTGCGTAAGCGGCCACTGTAGCCACAGGGGCGCCCGTCGTGCCAGTCGTGTCACGTCGTCATACCCGCGGACAGAGGGATGGGACAGGGCACGTCCGTCCCAAAGTCAACGAAAGAGCCGGCCCGTGGGCAGCCAGCCGCGCCCAGTCGGCCGAGGGCCTGACCAGCTACTTGAGAAGCCGGCCGGGGCACCTACCGGCACTGGCTTGCGTTGGGCGTCCTCCAGTCGGCCACGTCCAGCCGGCTGCGTATTTTTTCTACGAAGCCAAAGGGGGGAGACCCCATTGCTTTGGCCTACTTGGGGGTATAAACCCCGTCACAGAGCAAACATTTCGAGTGGACTAATGAAGTAGTGGCTGTGTTAGAGGAAATCAAAACACTGTTGGCAACCAACCCCATACTCACAACACCAGGCGCAGGTGAACCAATGTTATTATATATATCGGCCACCAATCAAGTGGTTAGCATAGTGCTCATCGTCAAACGAGAGGAGGAGGGTCACACATTCCGGATACAAAAGCCAGTCTACTATATGTCAGAAGTCCTAACGCAATGCAAGTCCAGATACCCGCATTACCAGAAGATAGCCTATACATTGTTTATGGCATCACGGAAGCTCAGACACTACTTTCAAGAATGTTTGTTCACGGTGGCATCCAAAGTACCCCTGAAAGATATAATCAATAACAGGGATGCCACCGGCCGCTTAGCCAAATGGGCCATTGAACTCCTTCCTTTCAAAATCACCTATAAGCCACGGCAAGCTATTAAATCTCACGTGTTGGCAGATTTCCTCGCCGAATGGACAGAGGCCAAGCTGCCCAGAGAATATGTACACACTCCCATTGGATGATGTACTTTGATGGATCCAAATTATTGCCCGGACTGGGGGCTGGAGTTATTCTCACATCTCCCACATGTGAGAACATCCGATACGTGTTGCATATCATGTATGCCGATTCCAACAACACAGTCGAAGACGAAGCACTTTTGCACGGTCTTCGGATGGCAGCATCAATGGGCATACAACGGCTGGAGGTACGGGGAGATTCCAACCTGGCCATCTCTCAAACGGCGAATTTGATGCCAAAAACCCGAAGATGGCGGCATATAGAAATGCCGTCCTTAAAATATCCACACAGTTCGAGGGGCTAGAATTCCACCATGTTGCTAGAGACAATAACCTAGCCGCTGACATACTGGCCCGCATGGGGGCCAAACACGTCCCTGTCCCAAAAAGACCCTTCCTTGAATGAATCTTCAAGCCATTGGTGGTTTGGCAGGACGACAATAAGGGCGTCGGATCCATCAATGCGGAAGCGGTTGTTCCCCCTATAAATGAACCACACGACCAAATCATCGGCAACTCCGTAATGGACGAAATGCCTTCGTCTCATGAGGTCATGGCAGTAATCGCACCATGGACCGAGCCCTTCCTCGCTTACCTTCTTTGCCAAGAACTCCCCGATGATCAGACAGAGGCGAGACGCATAATTCGGTGATCCAAGGCTTATAAAGTCCATGAGGGTGAGTTATACAAGAAAAGCACCACTGTAATACTCCAACGATTCATATCTGAGGAAGAAGGAAGGCAACTCTTGGCCGAAGTCCATGCACGAGTGGGTGGCCACCACGCCGCAGCAAGGGCCTTAAGAAGCAAGGCCTTTCGAGCTGGTTTCTTCTAGCCCACCGCTCGAGCAGACGCCCATACACCTATCCAGCATTGCGTGGGGTGTCAACTATTTACAAATCAAAGCCACATGCCCCAACATCTCTTCGGACTATTCCGATTACCTTGCCTTTTGCGGTCTAGGGCCTGGATATGGTCGGACCACTTAAAAGGGGGACCGATAATAATAAAATATCTACTGGTCATGGTTGGCAAGTTCACCAAATGGATTGAAGCAAAACCTTTCGAATCAGCCAAGTCCAGAACAGTAGTCGACTTTATATCCGACGTGGTACATCGTCACGGTGTCCCGCATAGTATAATAATGGAAAATGAATACAATTTCACCGCCCAAGAGGTGAAGGACCGGTGTGCAAACATGAGCGTCAAGCTCAATTACGCATAGGTGTATCACCCGTAGACCAATTGACAAGTCGACAAGGCCAACGGCCTCATCATGAGTGGTATTAAACCACGTATGGTCCGGTCTCTTCATGAATCCGACTGCAATTGGGTAGAGGAGCTTGACTCCATTCTGTGGGTTCTGTGTACCACCCTGAATCGATCAACGGGATACACAACGTTCTTTATGGTCTACAGGGCAGAAGCAATCCTTCCCTGTGATATTATTCATGATGCACCAAGGGTGTGCATGTATGAAGAAAAGGAGGCCGAGTTAAATTGGTAGGACAACTTGGACGCCTTACAAGGAGAGCGCGACATAGCTCGGGTCGCTCAACTTTTTATCAACAACATGCCCAGCGTTATCAGAGCAGGGAGGTCAGGGCAAAGGCGTATAATGTGGGTGAACTCGTCTTACGACTCCCAGAGAAGAAGAAGCATAAAGTCAATCCCAAGTGGGAGGGCCCCTTCATAATTGATGAAGTACTCACAGGAGGGGCTTATCGTCTTCGCAACCCGTCGGATAACCGCCTCGAACCAAACACATGGAACGCAACTCGTCATCGGTGCTTTTATGGCGAGACTGGTGTCGTCATACTTTTTACCTTCATTTTCCTTTTCTTTCTTTCGTTTCATATTTCTTTACCTTCCACCTTGATTTTGCAGGTTCGGATATCTTTTCCCAAGTCTATGTTCGGCTAAACAGAGCTCGTGTTAAGTTTTTCAGCATACAACATCAAATGTTAAACCCGAAAAAAACACCTGGGGGCTTCTTCCCAAAGCTGATGATTGTATATTTTAAGAATCTATTCACATTTATTGTGTATGCATGTTTCCCATGTCGATTTTAAGCCATTATATGCATCAGTTAAAACTATGTTTTTTGCCAAGCTGGGTTGCCTCGCTCCTTTGTTTACCCTCTATGTTCCCCATTGTTCGGCTAGAGGATAAAGTGGGCACCTATGTGATTTTTATGACGGGTGAAGCCAAAAGCTAGCTATCTTAGGCAGACAATTTGTCGGCTACGACGGAAGCAAAAAATAAAAATCATGGTTGTTATCACCATTACTTGGGCCTCTTTTCTCAAAAAATCCATTAGTCGCATACTAGAAGTATATGGCCTTACTATCTACGATCTACGTAGGAGACTGAAGGAAGGTACCAATAGAGGTACTATTTTCTTTGGAAGATCTTTTCTACGCTAAGCAGTAATATAACATATCTCTCTATGCTTTTTTGTCTGTTCCGACTAAATGGCCGGATTGCCTTGTTCCATGAAAGAATTCCCTCTTATCGAAGGATATTTGATAAGGAACACTCCCAAGCTTTTTGCAAGGGAGGTCGAAGTCGATGGCCGATTAAGCCAAAGTTTATAGCACAGACGGAACAATTTTTGATTTAAAGTACATAGTTACATAAAATCACACATCTGGCTGCTGGTCAAGATTGTCTATTAAGGCATCTAGGGTGCAATCTTCTTGCGAGAGACGAGCGGTGGGCATCACTTGGTTGTACACCAAATGAAGCAGCATTTCTTGCCCATCCAGACCTACTGGCCCAACCCGTGCCATATGCTCGGGGTTAAGACCGGTATAACGGGTCTTGATCATCGCCCACGCCTCTCGTGCCCCCCCGACAAGCCATGAATTCCATAACTTGAAACGACATCGGGCTCCCTTTAACCGATCAGCCAGTTGGGCCATCCCCTCCAGAGGCTTCACGGCAGGCCATAGCACTTTCATCATGCTCCTCATAGCCTTTCGAGCCTGCTCATGTACAACACACAGTTCCTTCAGATGGTTCCCTCAGTACAATCCGATCTATTCTTCAGGCCGCCCGGTCAGGAGACCTATACACGAGACGAAGCATATCCATTACACTTCATGTCTTAGAGGTACCCTTCGACGTTATAATCGCATTTACCGAACATGCCCCTCTGTACTTTCTGGTTCTCTTCTAGGGTTTGAGCCAATTGAGTTTTTAAACTCTCAATTTCTTCGGCCTGCTACCGGTTTTCGGCCTGGAGATGGTTCTTCTCCTGAAGATTTCATTGCGACGAAAGGCATCCGACCTCATACTGGGACTTGGCGTACCTCTGGGATTCTCAGGCGGCATGTCAACCTTTTTGCAACTGCCCTATAGACTCAGGTCACATCCCTAGCTAGATGTCATAGGACAACATGTGTGTGCATCATGTTTCATTTTTTGCATCAACATGTAGTGGGGATTAAAAGAAACCCCAAGCTCACTTTTGAATCAAATTAATTTAAAGTTGGTGAAAACTCAACAAACTCAAAATGCCCATACAAAATGTTCCCTATGTCTGGTAAATATGGACATGAATATATTAGGGGCCATTTTAAATATTTGAACAGTTATAGCAATTTAAAATTAAATAACAAAGCCTCTAAAAACGCCAAATAAAGCATTATCAATACTTCATATTTCAAAATATCCTGAAACTTTTTATTGGAGTTTGAAATATTCAAACTTGATGTTATAAAATATTTGGGATATTTTAAAATAGCATTTGTATCTGAAAAAAGAAATAAAACAAATGTCAGATTTATAAAATAGAAAGTAAAAAAATTAAAAAAAAGAGGGAGGCAAACCTCCCTGGTAGCCCATCTGCGGCCCAGCCCACTTGGGGCAGGAGGGTCTTCTTCATCCTGGTGCTAGTGGACATGGCGTGTGGCCGGTGTGCGCGCGCGGGGATGCCGCCATGCCAACTGCCTTCCTGGCCGTCCCTGGCCAGGGCGATGCCGAGGGTGACCTCGCGAGAGGCGTCCGGATCGAGCCGGCCTTCCTCTCTTCCTTTTCCCCTCACTCCTCCCTCTCCTTCCTCTCGCCATGGTCGAGCTCCGCTCGAGCTCGCCGTCGCTGCCCCCCTAGCTAGAGCCCCTCTGCCACGCCCCAAAGCCCCGTCATGACCCCCTCATCCTCCCTGAGGAGCCAGAAGACGCCGGGAGCCTCTGTGCCGCGCCACCGCCGTTTCCTCCCCGTCGGCCACCAGAGCCCCACCCGGACGATTCGCCCCGTCCGGACCTCCCCCGACCTCGCCGTCGCCTCTCCTGGAACCGCGGTGAGCCGCTGGTGCTCCTCCCCTTCTCCCCTTTCTCTCCCGTGCCCCGTAGACGTCGCGCCCTTCCTGCCCGAGCTGCCGCCGCCACCAAGCTCGTTGTGGTCGTCGTCTTCGGCGACCCCGAGCCCCCTCTGCTGCTCCATTGGATGCGCGCGTGCGCGGGCTACCTCCCGGTGCCCTCCGCGTGCCAAATGGCCGCTGGATGCGCAAGTCCGGCGAGTCCCTGCCATGCTTTTGGTTGTCGCCGGCCCCGCTCCGGTGGGCGCCGACGTGGCCAGCCATCTGGGGCTAATCCCCTGCTAATTAGCCCCCCGACCACTGACTAGTGGGCCCGAGATGCGGGTCAAACCCTGGTCAGCGTGGGGATTAGGCATGTGTCACTGACGTGCGGGCCCTGCACATTAGGTTTGACCTGGCCTGTCAGCTGACCTGCTGACGCCATGTTGATGTCAGGCTGATGTAATAAAAGGAATTTCTAATTTTAAAATAATTCTAGAAAATGTTTAAAACTTCAAAAATTCATATAAATTAATCTGTAACTCAGATGAAAATAATTTATATATGAAAATTTATCAGAAAAATCCAATGAATCTAATGGTGCTATTATCATGCATGTTAGAGCAACCTATGTAGTTGAACATTGACATTTACTAATAGGTTTATATATGGAATATGAAATGGAGATTGATTTTGAACCTATATTCAAACTCGTCTCAAATTAACTTGGACAATAGTTGCAATAGCCCATCGTTACATGCTACCATGTCATGATCTTGCATCATATTGTTGCACTTGCGTGTATTGATTGTTATTTATCTGCATTACAGTAGGCCCTGCTTCTAAGGATACCCCCGTGTATTCCAACGAAGGAGAGAACCTTCCTGCAACCCAGCAAGGCAAGTAACCCCCTTTGATCATTCCGATAACATCCCACTCTCTCGCTCCTGCTCTTGTTTATTGCATTAGGAAAAACGTTCACTTGTCTGTCATACAGGGTAGATGAACCTATTCTTTTGCATGACCTGTCATTGTCATAGTAAATAGCTAAACCTTGCAACCTAGCATACCTGTTTGATGCTTGTGCCACGATGTGCTTACCTTACTTTGCCTGCTATGCTTGCTATGCTTAGGGTTGTGTCAGGTCTGATTCATCTAGGTGATAAACTAGAGTGAAATAATGATGTTTTGATGTGATAAGCTTAAGATGAAACCGAGTTGGTAAAGGTTGCGATGAGAGGCTATGTAGGAGTACATAGCGGGTTGTCTCATTGGGACCATCCGTAGGAACTGAGTTTCGTGTTTGTGATCCAAGACTAGTTACTACCACACATTGAGTTCCGGTAACTTGACCCCTCTCGACTTATCAGTTACTTAGTCCTTAGTCCAGGAGTTCCAAGTAGTTTCTGGTGTTTATAGCATGCTGGAGGCCGTGCGTAGTGCTAACCCCAGGGGTAGGTTACAAAGCAGTAGGCAGTGGCACGGTGTACCAAGGGTCACCCGAATGGTGGGCTTGGGAACCCTGTGCACATCGTTTGGAGGCATAGCGGAAACTTCGGTCTGACTTCCATGTGGTTTTAGTCTCAAATAGGCGATAGCCTGGACTAGAGGTCTTATGTGATTGACGGTCGTGGCCGACTCCCTCGCTGGGCTTCCGCTTGAAGGTTGCCGAGGTGCATGGTTTTAAGAGCACACGGCAATAAGTGGCGAGAGCATGTGTGAAGAAGTACACCCCTGCAGGGTACGAAACTATTCAAATAGTCGCGTCCTCGGATATGGACTACTTGGAAAACCTATGTTGTTCATAGATAATCAAACGGATACTCATAAAAATATCAAGACAAGTGTGAGTACCGTGGATGGCACTCTCCTAGGAGAGGGAAGTAAATCCATGGTGCTGTATTGTCATGGAGTTAGTGGACTCGTGTGCGATAACTAAAATCTAAACAAAGAGCTAAAAATGGTGTAGTGTAGGTTAGCCATGAGTCAAAGCTGGGATTGCTGCATAAACTCCACCACTCCCCTTGTTTATATATGAGCATGAATAGACAAGGTCTATTTTAAAGACTTGTTGAGTATGTTTGTACTCACGTTTTCTTAATAAATGTTGCAGATGAGACCCAGGACCCATCAGGTGGGTTCTATCTAGATGTCGACGATGCCGAATAGCTGGTGTCCCAGCTATGACCTTATGCCCTGTGGTGGGCTGTAGATAGTTAGGCCATGTGCCTTTTTACCCTTTCGTCTGTCTATACTCAGACAGCTTATGCTTCCGCTTGGTTTGTATGAACTTGTTTGTATGACTTGAGTGTCGTGTCATGTGACCCCTATCTGTAAGAACATGTTATGCAAGTCTTGTTTGAGCCCCTTAAATAAAAGTTGTTGTATGGTTATGTTGTGATGCCATGATTGTATCTATGCATATCGGGCATGTCATGCGTACGTGTGACGTGCAACAGTATGTATGGGATCCGACACCTAGTCGTGTGCCTTTAGTAGTTCTCTTTATGGGAAACTGCCTCTTTGTGCTTCCATCGAGCCTTGGTAGCTTGCTACTGCTCCGGACACATTGATTGACCGACATGTGTCCTTCTTTGCTATTGTGTCTGTCCCATCGGGGAAATGTCTCGCAGTGTAATGGAGTCCCTGTAGCCTGCTATGACTCGTCTGCGTGCGGTGATGGCATTTATGTCTCACGGCGTAATGGAGTCCTTGTAGCTTGCTATGACTCGTCTACACACGCTTGAGGCCGACACCTGCATTGTTGGGTTACGTATGCCTGTTTCCGTATGGATGTGCCACTTGGGTCCTATGACTAGTCATGTCGGCCCGGGTTCTCTGTCGTTTGATTTCCAGCGACATGTTCACATACATGAGCCAAAAGATGCAAACGGTCCTGGCTAAGCTAAGGCTGCAGCCATGGAGCTTACCGTGCGTGAGGCCGCAAAGTGATGTGATATGTTACAATCTGGATTCATATGACTTAGGATCGGGGTCCTGACACTCAGCTGCTACAAAGTACCCTCACGTTAGCACGGGACTATATACTAAGATTGGCAAAATGTACATACTCACCATGCACCTCCTGGGTAAAATTCTTCCCATGTTCAGGTTCAGCCTTCACGGCTTGCACTTGCGCTCGGCTCACCTCCAGGTCATTGGCCAATTGCTCATTTTGGTGCCTTGAAGCCTACATCATCAATAAAACAATATGCGGATCCTTAACTCGGCCATCCCAACCAATCCAAGGCTTTGGGGCTACTGGGTTAATATGTGTGTCCGGATTATTAAAACCGATCACTCACCTCCTGGCTGGACGATATCAGTTTCATGGCTTCCCCAAGCCTAGCTCGGGCAGCTCCGATGTACACATCTACCGAGCATAGAGCATTAAAATCTTGTCCGTAAAATGCCTGGTGGCACATGGCTTCTTGTCGTTGTCGGTGGTTCATCGCACTCTCTACCTCGGAGTTAGTGACTGATACGTCCCCGGAATCTTCAGGGGCCTGATTGGCCACAGGGGCCTCCACGGCATGTTCATCATGAGTAGAAGACCTTGATTCATGAGTGTTGCCACGCACCCTGGCAACATTCCCGACAGATTATGGTTGTACTTGTCTCATGAGTATTTTGACATGAGTTCTTCTGTGAATACCTATCAATCATGGTAACAACATATTAAGCGGTCGGGCAAAGTACCTTTTGGTTCCAAGAGTGGTCAAGGCCATCCCCACGGTTGGCTTACAGGAAGGATTCCTATTGCTGTTTGGTCTAGGCATCATTTCCGTAGTCGACGTTCGTCGCGTGGACCGACGATACTTGGGAGTAGAAACCGACACATTTGGGTAGATGGAGGTCTCTTGCCTATAATGGGAATATGTTTTCTTTTCGCCTATAGTAGGGGAAGGGAGTGATCCAGGGTGATCGTCTATGATAGCCACCTTGGAACCATCAAGGCTATCTTGGTAAAAGACCCCGTATCCGTGCTCGATTGATAGCTCCGGATCATCATGGAATCCTGGATCGTCATCCTGAGAGTAGTTCTCTGGTTGAGGCGATGGATAATTGATTGTCTCAACAAAGCACCTCCAGTGATATTCACACAGATTTAAAGCTTTGGTTAGAAGCGGCAAGTAAAAAACCCGAACTCAGGTCACAAAGTCAAAACGCTTACCCATTCGATGGGGTTATAACCTGAATACCCCTCCTTAACCGGTAGGCGAACAAAGTATTCTTCTTCCCCTTTGAACAGGTCGGCAAGTGTGCATGCCATCGCCGCTTGATTGGCAGGGCCCAGTCATCGAGAACGAGTGGTGTCACTTGTTCCGTTGTAGCCACACAAGGTGTATCCGTTGCTAAAGGGGTTGAAGGCATTGAGCGATGGCGGCAGCCATCACATCAATAATGGTCAACTTGTTATGAGCTAGCAGCCTTACTTGGGCAGCCAGGCGTTGCACTTCGGCACCTTCCTCTTGGGATGAACTCTTCGGTCACCAGTTATACCTTTTCTTCAAAGAGGCATCGAAGAATTCGGGGAAACACCTCCGAGCTGGATCGAACAGGGGAACACCCTTGATATAGAACCACTCCGAGGACTATTCTTCGGCCCCCTTCTTCGGAGTCCCCACCGGATACCCCATGTCGGCTATGCGCCATACTTCTTCTCCTCGGACTTCTTGAATTGTCTCACCCCGAGTGCGGGGGACGAGGCATAAGTACTTCCTCCATAATCCAAAGTGGGCCTCGCAACCCAAAAACATCTCGCAAAGAGCATCAAAGCCCGAGATGTGGAGAATAGATCCGGGGGTAAGATGATGGAGCTGGATCCCATAGAATTCCAATAGTCCCATCAAGAAGGGATGAATGGGGAACCCTAGGCCCCTCAAGAGGAAAGGCACAAAGCATACCCGCTCTCCCTTGTGTGGAGAAGGGAATTTCTTGGCAAAGGCCTCGGTGCCAAAAGAAGTTAATCCGGCGCGGGTAGCCTCCAGATCCGAGGAGGGAAGATAACCCTGGGTCTCGAGGTTGTGCAACCGAAGGAGGGATAGAGGGCAACTTTTCGAATCCCTGGGAAGGGTGCGTAAGGATGCGAGGAAGAGCCAGGGACACTCGCCATGTTTTTGGTGATATCTCTTTGAAGTTTTTTCTGACGAGGAAGAAGAAGAAGGGGGGGCCCAGACCATAATTCAACCTATTTAAATGGGTGGTGCCTCCCTTGTGGGAAGGGCAGTCTTATAAAAAGCTATTGGGTTGCCCGTCTCCCCTTGGTGCACAAGGATCGAGGGCATCGAAGTTACTACAATGGGTCCCTCAAGTTCTCAATGATTGACAGTTCACCAATGACGGGATAGAGGGACTCGCCTCACAAGCCGAAGTCTTTGATGCGAAAGACTATCCGGGTAATATACCTTGGCATTGGGGGCTAATCCGTGGGCTACTGAGGGAGTCCGGGATTAAGCGGTCCTCGAACTGCCGGCCTATTTCTTATGGGCCGGACTCATGGGCCGCTTGCTAAGGATTGGACTGATCGAAGGCCCCGTCGCTAGGGAGGAGACCTCAGGAGCTGTGGCAAGTCTTTCAAGTTTAAGATAGTAGAATAGGCATGGTTTTTTTTCCCTTCAGCGATCAGCCGACTATTTGTATCCCTAGGGACCCCTAGCGTCTATATAAGCTAGAGCGTTTTAGATTGTAAAGCAGAGAAACTCGTCTAGGGTTTTAGCTATCCGATATTGAGGTAGATCAACTCTATAACCTTCATACACACAAATATAATCGAGCAGGATGTAGGGTTTTACCTCCATGGGAGGTCCCGTACCTGGGTAAACATCTTCTCCTTCGTCCCCTGTTACCATCGATTCTAGACTCACAGTTCAGGACTCCCTACCCCAGATCCGCCGGTTTTCACACCGACAATCGACTCATGGGATAAGTTGGGCTCTAAGTTGCCCGAACTGCTTCGGGTCTTGCGTTTCGACTGGCCAGCGTGCTGAGTTTACTTCAAAATAAAGTTTGGGTCTAAGTGAGCATCTGGGTGTGAAAACATAACTTTTCGGACGACTTGCCTTGGATTTCTTGGGATAAAGGTTTCTGAGGAACTGGAGAAAATTGGAATTAACTCAATTTTGTCGGCTTGGCTAGTTTCTGTGTTATCATGAGCAGAAGGTGCATCAGCATGTTCAATAAATAAATGACCAAGAGAGACGAGTTCTACCTCAGATTCTTCTCCTGAAGATGACTCATGAGCCAGTTCATTCAGCCAGCTTGAAGAAGGAGCATAAATAGTGGATGTCGCTTTCTAGAAATCAGAGCCAGCCTATAGGTATACAAGCCGGACAATAAGTCTGATGCACCAAATGAAACTGAAAAAAAAACTAGACAAAGTTCATAAAATACACACTGAAGGAACTAGATTCTTCAAGCAGAATGGAGCCAGTCCAGTTATACTACACTTCTCTTTTGAATCAAGGAAGATTTTTTTGGTAAGCTTGTTGATGACGTTGTCAGTCAAATCCTTCTTGCTAAAACATTGCGCATCTTTCAACTCGACAGCGTAGTTGCACATCAAGTTGCCTCTTATGCTAACGGGTTGAATCCGCCAGTTTATCCAATACCGGATTAGATCGATTCGGTGAGACCGTGAGCCATCAAGGCTTTTAGCTTTGCAAGTACAGGTGCCATCAGTTTCCTTTCTTTGACAGCGGGCCAACTCAGGAATTCAGTTGAGGCATCCAGCCATTCGAGTCTCTAACCCGACAAGGGGTTCTGATCTACAGGGGTGGTGCTCTTATAATAAAACCAAGTTTTATTCCATCCTTTCGGATGACTCACCAGCTTGGTCTTGGGAAAAGGACTATTCTTTCTGTTTTGAATAGAGATGCCACCAAGTTCCACACTCGGGCCATAGTTTATTTCAATTTGATGGTTAAGCTAAAAGAATTCTTTGAAAAGAGTCGCAAACAATTCAATTTGAAGGTACCCCTCGCAAAATGATAACCCACAAGTATAGGGGATCACAACAATTTTCTAGGGTAGAGTACACAACCCAAATTTATTGATTCGACACAAGGGGAGACAAAGAATGTTCTCGAGATTTGCAGCTGAGTTGTTCATTCAACCACACCTAAAAGACTTAATATCTGCAGCAAAGTATTCAGTAGCAAAGTAGTATGGAAGTAACGATAATGGTGGCAAAAGTAATAGTAGCAGTTTCATAGTGATTGTAACAGTAGCAGCGGAGAAGTAACTTAGCAAGGATCAATATGTGGAAAGATCATAGGCAAGGGATCAATGATGGATAATTATATCGGATGGCATTCACCATGCAATAGTTATAACATAGGGTGACACAAAACTAGCTCCAATTCATCAATGTAATGTAGGCATGTATTCCATATATAGTCATACGTGCTTATAGAAAAGAACTTGCATGACATCTTTTGTCCTACCTCCCGTGGCAGCGGGATCCTAATAGAAACTAAGGGATATTAAGTCCTCCTTTTAATCGAGAACTGGACCAAAGCATTAGCACTTAGTGAATACATGAACTCGTCAAACTACGGTAATCACCGTAAAGAAACCCAATTATTGTCACCCTAGGGTATGCGGATCATAAGTCGTAATAGGTGTCTACAACTTGCAAGATCGGATCAAGAACACATATATATTCATGAAAACATAATAGGTTCAGATCTGAAATAATGGCACTCGGGCCCTAGTGACAATCATTAAGCATAGCAAAGTCATAGCAACATCAATCTCAGAACATAGTGGATACTAGGGATCAAACCCTAACTAAACTAACTCGATTACATGATAAATCTCATCCAACCCATCACCGTCCAGCAAGCCTAGAATGGGATTACTCACGAACGTCAAAGAGTATCATGGAATTGGTGACGAAGGATGGTTGGTGATGACGATGGCGTCGATTTCCCATCTCCGGAGCCCAGAACGGACTCCAGATCTGGCCTCCCGAGGAAGAACAGGAGGTGGCGGTGGCTCCGTATCGTGAAACGCGATGAACTCTTCTCCTTGATTTTTTCTTCGAGAATAGGAATAAATAGGTGTGGAATTGAGGTCGGTGGAGCAGCAGGGGCCCCACAAGCCTGCTAGGCGTGAACAAGGGGGTTGGCCGCGCCTGGCAGGCTTGCCACCTATGGGTGGCCATCTTTTGGTTGATTCGCCAGTATTTTTTATTAATTCCAAAAAATATTATCCATAAATTTCCAGGACAATCCGAGAACATTTATTTCTGCACAAAAATAACACCAAGGCAATTCTGCTGAAAATAGCGTCAGTCTGGGCTAGTTCCATTCAAATCATGCAAATTAGAGTCCAAAACAAGGGCAAAAGAGTTTGGAAAAGTAGATGCGATGGATACGTATCAAATCCCCCAAGCTTAACCTATTGCTTCTCCTCAAGCAATTCAGTTGATAAACTGAAAGTGATAAAGAAAAACTTTTACAAACTCTGTTTGATCTTGTTGTTGTAAATACGTCTAACTGATGTTCAGATTTTCAGCAAAGATCATGGACTAACCATGTTCACAATAACATTTAGGTCTCAAGTTTACTCATTCATTGACATAATCAACTAGCAAGCAATAATAATAACTCTCGGATGACAACACTTCTATCAAAACAATCATGATACAATATGATGAAATGATATCTCGCTAGCCCTTTCTTAGACAGCAAAACTTAATTGCAGAGCACCTCTAAAGAACAAGGACTGACTAGACATTGCAATTCATGGTGAGAGAGATCCAGTCATGCTCATACTCAATATCAATTAACAGCAAAGCATACTATCATGGAGAACAAACACCTATCGGATCATGGGGATCCCTTTCGTTTGGCGGGGGGCAGGTTGAGCAAAGAGTCGGTCTGATGAAAAGCACACGGGGATCTTTACCTAGGTTCAGGCCGCACGAATGTGTAAAACCCTACTCCTGCTTGGTGGTATTAAGAGTGTTCATAGGGTTCTTACTATAGGGATGCTGCCAGCCACTGCCACGCATGTGCGCTAGAGAGTCCCTGAAAGTGCAAAGGTCGAAAAAAGTGGAAAAAAGTCAAAAAGTTCAAAAATCCTCTACCGTATCGCCCTAGGCCTCCTTTTATACTCTAAAGGGGATCCCAACAGTGGCGTACTGTGTGTACACGGGGTGTATAGAGCTACAGTGCTATCATACATAACACTAACGGAATAGGACAGGTGCATTTAATGCACCTTTGGGCATCTCTATCTGTCAGAGGGACGGGACAGGAGCCCGTCCCATCGGCACTGCTTAAGTCTCTCCAACGTCGATGCCGTGACACGCGTCCAGATGGATTGACACATGGCCCGTGCGTTGGCGGGGTCTTGCCGGGGCTGTGTCTTGTCGAGTCCTTGCCTTGCCGGGGCTGGGCTCCCTCTCTGGTGGGTCGATAGCCCTCCCGGCAAGGCCTTGCCAGTGATCTTTATTTTCCTGTGCTGGTATCTGGCAAGTCCCTGTCGGGCCTTGCTGCCAGGGTGGCTGCCACTGCCCGTGCATGATTAAGGGGCATTGGAGAGCCCAAAACTCTTGTGCACCGACAGGAGCCCCCAGGCCTGGGCCACACACATCACGTGGCGCTGTTGGGCTAGGCCCAATTAGTGCACGGGCACACGTGGCATGGCCTTGCGGTTGTGGTCATTGCGCTGCTTGTGCTTTCCCACGACGCCCATTGAATGCGGGACATGGGATACGTGCGCGGCGCAACCTTCAAGTTTTAAATTACAGCATCAGGTCATTTCCGCCACGTGCACCGCATGCATAGAGGGGAGCCAGCAAAGGGCGCCCATGACTTCAAGTCCCTGGGAAAAGCAGTAACTTCAGTGCCATGGATTGGGGCAACGGGGCAGTTGCTGTTCGCCCCGTGATCGAGGGCGCCGCTATTGGAGGAGGTGGGCAGCATCCTTTGGATTGGAGGAGAGCCGGCCCTCGCACTTCCCCCTATAAATAGAGGAGCAGTGGGTGCAGTGCTCATCCATCCTCCCTCCGTCTTCGGAGCGCAAACCTCCATAGTTAGCCCTTCCATGTCTCCTCAACCTTTAGGTAGCGCTCGCCTTTAGCCATGAAAAGCGAGCATGGGCGACCACCGTCCTCAGCTTCAAGAATAAGCCCTCGTCTAGGTCATGGCACTGCTTCAGTCGTGGAGACGGAGGGCGGCCCGAGCACGCGTGGTGAAGGACGCGTGAGGGGCCATGGCCATCGTAGGGCCCAAGGTCGGGGGAGGCGGAGTGCCGCTCCACCTCCTCCTCCGATGCCAGGCCTTCCATTGAGGAGACCCATGCCGAGGGGACGGCGCTGGACTTCATCCTCGAGCTGTCCGGTCCCCTCCGAAGCCATCTGCGCCTCCCTCGCGTCGTTGCCAGGGCGATGGAGGGCGACGAACCGCCCGTCCTATGGCTGGGGGTGACTGGTTGTTGTAACGGCGTGATGCGGGTAAACATTGATTACCCAACGACCCGCGTCATGTTCTTCAGGCGTGGCTAGAAGACCTTTGCCTGCGCCCACAACCTCCAGGTGGGGCATGTCCTTTGCTTCAAACTGACATAGGCCAATATGCTCCCCGTCAAGATTTATGGGTGCTCCGACGTCCGTCTCAGCTGCTGCGAAGAGATCTCGAGCAGCGCCAAAAGCCTGTCCTCGGGTGAGAGTGATGAGGAGGACAACAGCGAAGACAACAACGATGAGTCCGGTCTTCGAGCGATCAAGTCGGAGGTCGAGGACTCGATCTCGGACTGACCGTTGGCCGCACCATCATAGCCAACCCCATGCCTCTCCCCCTCACGGCAGGATGACCTTGCCGGGGGCCTTTGTCCCGGGCGCCGCCTCATCTTCCAGCTACGTCCTCCGACAGGCCCGTGGACTTTGGGTTCTGGGGTCCATCCCCCTTTCCGCCCGCTCTGGCCCTCTCCTCCGTGAAATGATGGTCCAAGAGGGGCTAGGTCCTTGCCTTCCCATCTGGCAGTCATGCTCCTCCACGTAGTGCTGGTCCAAAAGGGTCAAGCCGGGCTTCTGTTGGGGGCCTCTCACCATCTTTTCCTTCTTGTAGTTTGCCTCTCCTTTCCATCTTTTTCTTCTTGTAATCTGCCCTAGGGGAGAAAGTCAAATAAAGATGTATTTAGAAAAAAACGATATCTTATGTAAATTTCACCCAATTTTGAATGAATGCGTATTATCTTCCTTGTTAGACTTTTTTCTCTATATGGAACTTTCCCTAGGCTTTCTTAGAAAAACTCTTGCCAGCGTGCATAACCCTACCACAAGCGCTTCGAGGAATAGGTCCTTAGCAGCCTACTGGCGTTGGTACTGCCGACAAGATACCTCGGCATCCTTGGCATAGTCGTTCAAGGTGTGGGTCTCGCTCGAAACAGAATAAGGGCACAAGCATTGTAATTTGAGTCATTGGGAGGACTCGAAACGAATCAAGGAGCGCGGGTGTGGACACTTAACCTGTTGAGTGGTCCAAACACTATGAAGGCGTAGCAATCGCGGCAAGGTTCCTGTGCATTCAGGTTTTTCGTACATAAGTCAAAATTGCACAAGGAAAATAACTCTACGACAAGAATTATCTCGGTTTTTTTTGCAACTTATCTTTTCATTGCCACGCTTCCTCCGACAAGTTTTTTTTGGGACGTCGCTCATAGGTATCCGTACCACCATTCCCCCCGGCAAAGCTGCATGCAAGGTGACCTTCTACCCTTTGATAAAAAGAAAGAAGAGAAAATATGGATATGGAACTTTGGCGGTCCGTTAGCCCTTGCCAGGATTAAGTGCAATGCAACACTTCAGATAAACATGCACATAAGTAAACATGAGAATCGAACAGGATTGTGGAACACTTATCTTTATTTGACTATGCACAGGGTCCGAGCCTAGCTTTGTATCAAGGATTACATGCTTCAGCGGCAAGACTTGTACAAAAGGTGGTTGTCGGGGGGCCCGGCAACCGCGCCTCACGGGTAGAACTTGTGAAGATGTTCGATATTCCAGGAGTTGCTCACTAGGATGACATCTTCGGTCTCCAGGCGGACTGTGCCAGGCCTGGTGACTCGTACTACCCAATAAGGGCCTTCCCACTTCAGCGTCAACTTGTTGGAATTCTTGGCAGACTGAACTTGCCAAAGAACAAGGTCGCCTTCCTCAAGACTTCTGGCATTAACTTTGTGGCTGTGGTAGCAGCGCAAAGCTTGCTAGTAGCGTGTAGCTCTCACAGCAGCCTGAAGACGGTCTTCCTCAAGGAGCGTCACGTCGTGTTGCCGCAACTGCTCTTGCTCAAGCACATCACAAGCGAGCACTCGAGCCGACCCATACATGAGTTCCGTGGGGAGAACCGCCTCCGCCCCATAGACAAGGGAGAAGGGTGTCTGGCCGGTAGCTCGATTTGGTGTCATTCTGATTGACCAAAGAACCATCGATAACTCATCAATCCAGTTCATTCCGCACTTGTGGAGCATATCAAAAGTTCTTGTCCTGAGACCTCGCAGCACTTTAGCATTAGCCCTCTCTGCTTGGCCATTGCTCCCTAGGTGGGTAACAGAAGCAAAACAGATTTTTCTACCATGGTCTTGGACATACTACATGAAGGTGCGGCTTGTGAACTGTGTGCCATTGTCAGTGATGATCCTGTTGGGAACACCAAAGCGGCAAACTAGTCCCTTAAAGAACTTGGCGGCTGACTATGTTGTCACCTTCCTCACTACTTCCACTTCCGGCCACTTTGTGAACTTGTCGATCGCAATGTACAAGTACTCAAAGCCCTCGGTGGCATGGGGAAAGGGTCCCAAGATGTCAAGCCCATAGACCGAAAATAGCTAGGAGAGAGGGATCATTTGAAGTACTTGAGCTGGTTGATGTAGTATCTTCGAATGAAACTAGCATGCCTCACACTTGCTTACCAATGCCTTTGCATACTGGAGGGCGGTGGGCCAAAAGAAGCCTTGCCAGAATGTTTTCCAGGCAAGGGCTCTTGACCCTACGTGGGAGCCACATATGCCTCCATGTATCTCTGCCAACAGCTTCAGTCCATCTTCCCGGGAAAAGCATTTGAGTTTCACACCGTCCAGTCTTTGTCTGTACAAGACGTTGTCTACGAACTGGTACATATTAGACCGGCAGGCTACTCTCTCTACTTCTTCTTGTTCCCTGAGGAAGTTCTCCTGTCTGAAGGAAATGGACAATGTGTTGTGCCCATGCCGGAGCCTATGGCTCGACAGCAAGGACCAAAGGTGTATCCTCCATCGGGGTAGCATTTGTCTCGACAGCGAGGGCCTGAGGGCTTGCCGCAGTCTGGTGCACCATGGCAAGCCTGGCGGGAGCGTATGCTTCTACGGCAAGAGCCGGAGGCCCTGCCGAAGCGCAGTACTCACCGACAAGCTTCTCGTTCCCTCTGGCAACCTTCTCGCCGGCAGCTTCGGGGAGCTCTGCCGGGAAATACTTGCTGGAACTTAATTTTCTTCGCTTCTCTTGTCCAGTAGATGGTGTCACAGAGGGTTGAGTTAGTTGGAGCACGAAAGTTCCTGGTTCCACAGGGAACTTAAGGGCAGCACATTTCGACAGGCCATCGGCAATGCTGTTCTCTGCACATGGAACGTGCTCCATTTGTAGGACGTCAAAATGTTCGTCCAAGTTCCTCACTTCGTCTACATAAGCTTCCATCAACGGGCTCTGGTAATCTTTGTTCACTTGCCTAACGACAAGTTGAGGATCACCTCTGACAACAAGTTTGTTGATCCCAAGGTCTGCCACGATCCTAAGACTGGCAAGCAGCCCTTCATACAAAGTAGTGTTGTTCGTTGATCTCTCCCGAGGAAAGTGCATCTGGACCACATATCTGAGGTGCTCTCCAGTGGGTGCGAGAAGCAGCACTCCAGCACCGGTGCCTTACAGCAAGACAGCTACATCAAAATACATGATCCATTCTTGATCGGTTTCCTTGCCAGGGAGAGTTAACTCTAGAATCTCTTCACCAGGCGTTGGGGTCCATTCTGCAATGAACTCCACCAAGGCCCTGCTCTGAATGGTCAAAGTGCTTTCAAACTTAAGACCAAATCTTGATAGTTCCAGAGCCCACTCCACAATCCTGCCGGTAGCTTCTGGGTTTCGCAAGATCCATTGTAGTGGAAAGTGAGTGACAACGGTGATCTCATCTGCTTGGAAGTAGTGGCGCAGCTTCCTCGAGGCCATAAGAAGGCCGAAGATCAATTTTTGCATGCCAGAATATCTTGACCTAGCCCCCTACAACAAGGAGCTAACAAAATAGACCGGTCGTTGCACCACCGTGTTCTCCTGGATTGACTCATTTGGCTGCGTAGATCCTTCTTTGCCGGCACCAGACCCTGCCGGGGACTGTCCCGACTCGTCGCTCGGTGGTCTTGCCGTTGTTGACGCTTCCTCATCAGCTTCTCTCTCAGCCACTAGCGCATCACTCACCGCTTGATTTGTTGTCGCTAGGTATAGCATAAATGACTCTTGTGGTTTCGGTGCAACTAGGACTAGTGGAGAGGAGAGGTATTTCTTCAAATCCTGCAGCGCTGCCTTCGCTTCCGGGGTCCGTTTCATTGGACCTACCTTCTTCAAGATTTTCAAGAAGGGCGAGCCATGTTCAGTGGACTTTGAGATGAACCTACTTAGAGCAGCAACACAGCTGGCAAGACGACGTACGTCTTTGACACATCTTGGCGCTTCAATTTGCTCAATTGCATTGATCTTGTCGGGATTTGCTTCAATTTCACGTTGAGATACAAACAAACCCAGGAGTTTGCCGGATGGGACGTCGAACACACACTTTCCAGGGTTGAGCTTCATGTTGATCTTGCACAGATTTGCAACTCTTTCTTCTAGGTCTAATATGAGCATGGCCATATCCTTGGTTTTGACCACTATATCGCCATGTAAGCTTCCATATTTCTATGTAGCTAGGGCTCAACACCAATCTGGACCGCTCTTGCAACGGTAGAACCAGCACTCTTCAACCCGAAAGCCATACGCAGAAAGCAATACGTTCCACATGGGATGATAAACGCGGTCTTCTCCTTGTCTTCTTTGGCCATGAAAATCTGATGATATCCTGCATAGGCATCAAGGAAAGACAATAAGTCGCAGCCGACAGCGGAGACCACAATCTGGTCGATGCGCGGCAAGGGGAAAGGATCTTTGGGGCAAGCCTTGTTAATGTCTATGAAATCAATGCATAGCCTCCACTTCCCATTCGCCTTGCACACTACAACTGGATTGGCCAACCACATAGGATAGGGTACTCCTCTGATCAGGCCAGCCGCTTCTAACTTCTTGATTTCTTCGGCGATAAACTTTTGCCGCTCCAAAGCTTGCTTCTGAACCTTCTGCTTGACGGGCTGCACATGTGGAAAGACGGCGAGGTGGTGCTCAATCACCTTCCTGGGAACGCAGGGGAAATCAGATGGTGGCCATGCAAACAGATCGACATTCGCCCGCAGGAAGGCGATGAGCGTGCTTTCCTATTTGTCGTCAAGGGTGGAACTTGTGGTGAAAGTGCCCCCCGTGTCGTCCTCCTTGGAGGGCACCTTCTTGGTCTCCGGTGGAGCTTGCTTGGACTTCTTGATCTTGCCGGTGGAGCTCTCTGGCACATTTTCGACGAGAGCACATCACCCCATGGGGTGCGCTCACCGGAATGTGCGAGAAAGGAGTTGCGTGTCTTCTTTCCCCCAGGAGCTTCAGTGGCAGGAGCAAATGCCTTGGCGGTAGGTGCTGCAGCTGCCCCCCGGTAGAGTTGGTCGGCAAAGATAAGTGCGCTTTTCTCGTCGGAGTTAATGGTGATGACGCTCATTGGCCTGGGCATCTTTAGCACGTTGTAAGCAAAAATGAGTGGCCGCCATGAACTTGGCCAGTGCCGGGCGGCCAAAAATGTCGTTGTATAGCAATGAGATCTTGGCGACATCAAAAATGATCTTCTCTGTTATGAAATTGATATCCCTACAAAACTTCATCAGCAACGTGACCTTGCCTTTCGGCTGCGTCCTTCCCGAAATGACCCCTTGGAAAGCGCCTGTCGGCTCGAGATCTTCATCAGGAATTTGCAGCGTCTGAATGACATTGCGCGAGATCAGGTTCAGGCTGGCCCCACTGTCGACTAACATCTTTGTCACCTTGAGGTTGCGGATTGTTGGCGAGATCAACAAGGCAAGCACCCAACCGTAGTTATGCGATCAGGGAGATCCTTTGCGTCGAAGATGATAGAGTGTTGGACCACTTCAGAGGTCTCTATGTGCCGCTAGAGGGCTCTGTCGCATTAACCTCGCGCGCCCACTGTTTAAGTTGGCGGTGAGAGGAATTCGATGAGGCTCCTCCTTCTATGCACATCAACTCTGTAGCCTTAAGAAACTCATGCTCACTAGACTCGTCATCCTTTTCGGCATCATCATCATCTGCCTCTTGCTTGTCGCGGCCATGGGCTGGCCAATCTTTTTTTTGCTTGGGCTTGCCGCGGAGACCCCCTCGGCTGACATGCTTCATGCTGGACCCCTCGGCACCATCTTGGTCTTTCTCCTTGTCTCGCCTCTTGTACTCAGCTTTTTTGCTTCTCGGCAAGCTTCTCAACTTGCCGGAAGTCTTGGAGATCATGGCCCTTGGTGCAATGGATCTTGCAATACTGCTTGCCGGAGCCATCCGACTTGTCGGCAGCCGCCATGGCGTGGCAAGAGGCGCACCCGGCAACATCATCGCTAGGGCCGCCAACCTTACCCTTCTTGGCGGCGCCGGGGTTGTCGGATCCCTCGATGGCAAGCACTGTCTTGCCCTTGCGCTTCTTGTTCTGCCGTTGGCCCTTTTTTGTTAGGGTGGTGGTGTCTTCATCTTGAGAGTCGACCCCTGCGCCGGTGTCTTCACCGGGGAGCCTCCTCCCTTCCTCAGCCCGAGCACATTTGTCTGCCAAAGCATAAAGCTCGATGACATCCCAGACTCTGTTCATCACCAGCTCTTCCCGCATCCTATGGTTGCGCATGTTTTTATGGAACAGGCTGATAACAGTGGCAGGATGAACATCTAGGATGTTGCGATGCACGCGGCTGAACCTTTGTATGTACTTGTATAAAGTTTCTCCCTCCTTCCGAGGGATGATGTGTAGATCACTTTCTTGGACAGGAGCTTGATGACCTCCTGTGAAGGCGTGAAGAAACTCGTGGCACAAGTCTGCCCAGGAGGTGATTGACCCTAGTGGCAAGTACATCAAGCATGACCTAACATTGGGCTTAAGCACCAATGGGAATTAGTTGGCAAGTTTCTTGTCGTCGCGATCCCCGGCAGCTTGCACCATAATGGTGTAGATGCTTAGGAATTCTGACGGATGAGTCTTGCCGTCATACTTCTCCAAGATTTCTGGCTTAAACGTGCGAGAGTTCGGCCACTGGACTTGCTGCAAATCATGGGTAAATGCTGGACAACCCACCTTGTAAGGTAGGCTGACAGGATACCCTAGCGTAGACTTGTCTATAGTGGGCCCCGCGCGCCTATCTGACTAGAGTCGCGCTTCCCACCGCCGCTCAATCGCAGTTCGAGCGTCTTCCTTGCCACCTTCTCGAAGAACTTGACATTGATCACGGCGTGTCCGTGGGTCGGACGATGCCATCGAGTAGCCATCGTGAGTGTCGGTGCGTCGAGTCGGTGACCGGCGCCGTTGTTGTGGAGGACAATGTGACGACGTCGCGTTGCCTCCGGCCATCTCTCCACTGGCACAAGCCAGCTCGATGGACCGAAACTTACCCCCAAGGATGAGGAGGCTCTCCATTCATCGAGCTTCTCCGTAGACGGTGAGAAGTTTAGGAGTAGCTGCGCCCACGCCAGCACTTCCTCCAATGTGGTCGGCAACGAAAGGCGCGAGGAGCGCAAGGTGCTCTGACTCCTCACCATGTTAGAATGAGCACTGCCGCGGTCCCACGTTGCCGTGCCACTCCCACCTGCATGTTGGTGAGCAAGTTGGTCCCGCACATCTTGGGAAGGATGTGTAGGAGCTTTCCCGCGGGGACGCCGAGAATCGCGGGCGCCTTGGCGCGGCCCTCCATGCGTGTCCTGAGAAGGGTGTGACGTAGGGGCCGACGTGGGTGCCCTAGAGGCTTCCGTCCTCGGAGTTTGTCGTACCACCCGCACGTGGTACCGCTTCATCTTGACACCTAGGGGCACGGGGGTTCCCGCCGCCATTATGGGTATCTCCAAGGCGAGCGTTCCCGCTAGTTTGGCCTTGATCACCGGAGCATCGCAGAAGTTCCGAACCTCCTCCTCCTCCTCCACTCGCGTCTACGCCCTCTCCTGTCTGCACAGATATAGGGATGGCGGACGTTGATGGGCTAGCTGCTGTCGGGCCCCTCTTCTTGGGAACCATGGCGATGATGAGCACGAAGGAATTGGCATGCTAATTACTAGAACGGGTTCGCACAACCTAACATTCCCCCTACCTGGCGCACCAAATATTTCGTGGAGAACGAACACCTATGGGATCATGGGGATCTCTTTCGGTTCGGCGGGGGGCAGGTTGCGCAAAGAGCCGGTCTGATGAAAAGCACACGGTGATCTTTACCCAGGTTTGGGCCGCACGGATGCGTAAAACCCTACTCCTACTTGGTGGTATTGAGAGTGTTCATAGGATTCTTGCTACAGGGATGCTGCGAGCCACTGCCACGCGTGTGCGCTAGAGGGTCCCTAAAAGTGCAAAGGTCAAAAAGTGGAAAAAGTCGAAAAGTTCAAAAGTCCTCTACCGTATCGCCTTGGGCCTCCTTCTATACTCTAAAGGGGATCCCAACAGTGGCGTACAGTGCATACACGGGCTGTACAGAGCTACAGTGCTATCATATCTAACACTGACGGAATAGGACAGGCGCATTTAATGCACTGTCAGGCATCTCTGTCTATCAGAGGGACGAGACAGGAGCCCGTCCCATCGGCACCGCTTAAGTCTCTCCGATGTCAACGCCGCGACACGTGTCCACATGGATTGACACCTGGCCCGTGCGCTGGCGAGGTCTTGCCAGGGCTTCGCCTTGCCGGGGCCGGGCTCCCTCTCTGGTCAGTCGATAGCCCTCCTGGCAAGGCCTTGCGGTGATCTTGATTCTCCTATGCTGGTATCTGGCAAGTCCCTGCTGGGCCTTGCTGCCAGGGTGGTTGCCAGTGCCCATGCACGAGTAAGGGGAACTGGAGAGCCCAAAACTCTAGTGTACTGACACATACAAATGACGGTGGTGCTCTCTAATTGCTTCCTTTTATAAGAGGATGATGACTCAACAATAAAGTTTATGGAAAGGCCCTTCATAGAGGGAAGCATTGATTTGCAGAGGTGCCAATGATCGAATTTGTAAATAGAGATGAGTAATTATTTTTGAGAGGTATGCTTCCATTGCTCACATAACAACCAAGAGGTTTTCAACATCTTCCATGCTAGATACATTATAGCCGATTCCCAACAGAATGATAAGGTTTTTACTCCCCCTCCACCAATCAATCACACTCCATTGCGAGCCGAATCCACGGGTACCATCCATACAAACACAATCCTGGGGGAGTTTTGTTTAATTATATTTTGCTTTTATGTCCAACATGGAATTTGGCATTCCGATTACCAACCACTTTCCCGTGAATGACAGTGAATCAACACATATCGTGAGAATAACACACCTAGCACGGAAGATACTGACAACCCCCAGTCACCACACGAGCGATTTGGGCATACAAAACAGAATGTTTATTTGAAGGTTTAGAGTTTGGCACATGCAAATGTACTTGGAACGGCAGGTAAATACTGCATATAGGCAGGTATGGTGGGCTCATATGGAACAACTTTGGGTTTGTGGAATTGGATGCACAAGCAGTATTCCCGCTTAGTACAAGTGAAGGCTACCAAAAGAATGGTGAGCGACCAACTAGAGAGCGAAACAGTCATCAACATGCTGTGAGATTAACCAACATTGAATGTAAGCATGAGTAGGGTATAAATCACTATGAACATAAATATCATAGAGGCTATGTTGATTTTGTTTCAATTACATGCATGAACATGTGCCAAGTCGAGCCACTTGAATCGTTCAAAGATACCATCCCATCACACTACATCACAACCATTTTAATATGCATATTGGCACCCCACACAAACCATTATCCACTCTTAACTAATTAAGCATGGCATGAATAACTATAATCTCTAATTTTCATTGCAAATATGTTTCACCCATAATGAACTGAATTTGGAACGATGAGCCAATCATATTTACAAAAGCAAGATAGGTTGAGTCCATACCATATTTTCTCCATCTCAATCTTTTCATCAAATATTGTCATTATTGCCTTTCACTTGCACGACCGAACGGTGTGGATAATAATAAGAGTGCACGTGCATTAGACTAAGCTGGAATCTGCGAACAATAACTCAAATGAGAAGACAAGGAAATATGGGCTCTCTAATAGGTAAACAATAATGCATATGAGAGCCACTCGTCATTTTCGTTGAGGTCTTCTCCTTACGACCCAAAGAAAGAAAAATTCAAAACAAGAATGGGAGAAACTATTTACACGGGAAAGCTCCCAACAAGCAAAAGAAGAATGAGAAATCTTTTTGGGTTTTATTTTTAATGCTACAATTAAGAAACTAGAAGGTAAAGCTAGAACTATTTTTTTATATTTTCTCAAAGTTAAGTAAACACGCAAGAAGAAAGCGAAACAAGGAAGTAAATTATCATGGGAAGTACAATGAAAGAGTATGAACACCGACTACTAAAGTGTCAAAACATGAATGTAATGTCAGTGAGAGATACGTACTCCCCCAAGCTTTGGCTTTTGGCCTAAGTTGGTCTAGGTCCATGGATGGCTCGGGTAATTTTCGAAGTCATAGCCAGGGTTGTGTTGGGCTGCGGCGGCCACCACCTGAATGACTGTAGCGTGCAGGAGAGCTGCTTCCGCATTTCTCTCGTACTCGTTTCCCTCCTGCCTGGTTATAAAGTATCTCTATTTTTCCTGAAAGTTAAAGAAGGCAGGAGTAGGAAGGGTAACATGGACAGCATGTTGTCTATCAAAAATTAGTCGGTACTGGAGGGATTGTTCGTTCCTTTCAAGAGAGTGAAAACATACCAAAGCCTCAAAATCAATAAAAGGAGGTGGTAACTCAATATCATTTCCCCGTATGGGTACCCCAAGATAATTAGCTACACGAGTGGCATAAATCCCACCAAAGAAATCTCCATCCTTAGCATTATTATGCAACCTTCTAGCAATAATGGCTCCTAAGTTATATCGCCTTTCACCCATTACTGCACTCTTAAGAATACTGAGATTGGTTGCACAAAGGTGCCTATGCTCAGTTTACCATTAATACATCTACCTATGAATAGAGCAAAATAATGTATAGCAGGAAAATGAATGCTCCCCATGGTAGCCTGTGTAATGTTTCTAGTTTCTCCGATGGTGATGCTAGCAAGAAAATCACTATATTCAGGTTTGTGCAGATCACTATAGCTGCCCCATTGTGGAATTTTGCAAGCTTGGTTAAAATCCTCTATGTCCAAAGTATATGATTTGTCATAAAGGTCAAATACGACGGAAGGTTTATTACGATTGAGCGAAAATTCAAACCTCTGCTTGAAAGAATCCGTGAGTTGATAGTATTTCTTGCATTTGTCCGAAATGAATTCCTCGAGGCCAGCATTTCTTGTGTATGCGTAGAATTCTTCCTTGAAACCCGCATAATGCATAAATTCATCCGATGGCCATTCACAAGGTCGTACTTGTGCTTCTCTCGGTGGTTCCAGATTGGGTTCACATATCATGAGTCTCGAGGCCTTCCTGCTCGAGGAACCCCCTTCAAACACCCTCCTCAACATTTTTCTTTTTCTGAAAAATTCTGAAATTTTTAGTGACTCAAAATAAAGGTGAAAAAAACTCAACAAAATTCATAGCAACTACGCCCACAAGTGCCTGGAGGCTATATCATGCATCAAAACTACTTGGGACCATAAAAATTTGACATGCAAGCTCAAGAACAAGGTCACCAAAGCATCAAAAATTTACAATAAATAAAGCACTAGAACAAAAACTAATTGGACCATTGGAGGAGTCATATACCAAAGAATAATCTCCCAAAAAAGTTTTGTGAATGAAGCTTTGCACAAGGAGATCGAAATTGACAGTAGAATGAGCTAGAATATGGGTTTGAGCAATGGTGGGATTTTTCTGGAGGAAGATGAAGTGGATGGGTGCTGGAATAAGTGAAGGGGGCCACGTGGGACCCACAAGCCTGCTAGGCGCGGCCAGGGGGTGTGGCCGCACCTTGTGGGCTTGTGACCCACTGGTGCAGCCCCCTGTAGTGTGTTTAGTGCAAGGTATTTGTAAATATTCCACAAAAAATCATACTGCATTTTCAGGGCATTTGAAGAACTTTTATTTTCAGGTCATTTTTCTATTGCACAGAAAACATAGAAAATAGAAAATAATAGCATCTTTACTTAATTTAATCTATCTAACAGAAAGTAAAGGTTGGGTACAGAAAGTTGTGCTTTCTAAATTCATCCATCTCATGCTTATCAAGAGGGATCCATCAATAAGGTTGATCAAGTCTTATTAACAAACTTCTTTTGAATAACATGAAACCGAAGAATTTTCCAATAACACTAAGTTACCTCAATGGGGATATACATGTCCCCAACAATAGGTATATCATATTTCTTGTTGACAGTAGGAAGAAGTAAAAAGACAGGTCTAAGCATTTCAACAAAGCACTCAAAATCCTCTTCATCCTTTTTCTTGGATGGTTTAGGAGGAAAGGACATGGGTTTCTGAACCCATGGTTCTCCTTCTTTACCATGCTTCCTAGCAATAAAATATATTTTGTCATATCTTTTATTCTTAGGTTGTGGGTTATCAATATCAACAGCAGGTTTGATCTCCACATCATTATCATTACTAGGTTGAACATCATCATTAATATTATCACTAGGCTCATGTTCATCACTAGATTCTGTCTCAGCATCAGAAACAAAAATATCATTTGGGTTTTCTGGTGTATCTATAACAGGTTCACTAGCAGCATGCAAAGTTCTATCATCATGCTTGTTCCTCTTGTTACTGGAGCGACTAGGTGCATCAATATCACTCCTTTGAGAATCTTGCTCAATTCTCTTAGGATGACCCTCAGGATACAAAGATTCCTGGGTCATTCTACCACCTCTAGTCACAACCTTAATAGAATGATCGTTGTTCTTACTATTCATCTCATTAAGCAAATTATTCTGAGCTTTTAGTACTTGTTCTACTTGAGTAGTTACCATGGAAGCATGTTTACTAATCAGTCTGAGATCATTGATAGTTCTACTCTTATAATCACCTAAGCGATCAAGCATGAAAGCATTATGTTTCAATTGTCTACTAACATAAGCATTAAAAATGTCTTGCTTAACAACAAAATTATCAAACTCATCTAAGAATTGGCTAGCAAACTTATTATAAGGAATATCGCTTTTGTCAAATCTACGATTTTTTTTACCTCTACTACCTGTGTCAGGTTATCAGGACCATGTATTTCTTCAATAGGTGGTAGATTCTTAACATCTTCATCTTTAATATATTTTTCTTTCATAGATTGCTTTGCCTCTTTCATATCTTCGGGACATAGAAATAGAATACCTATTTTCTTCGGAGTTGGCTTCAGAGGTGGTTCAGGATTAGTCCAATCATTATCATTGCGCAATATATTATTCAGTAGTATTTCAGCTTGTTCAACAGTTTGTTCCCTGAAAACACAACAAGCACAACTATCTAGGTCCCTAGAAGCATCAGTTAGTCCATTATAAATGATATCAAGTATTTCATTTTTCTTGTGAGGATGATCAGGTAAAGTATTTAGTAATTGGAGAAGCCTCCCCAAGCTTGTGAGAGACTCTCTTCTTCAATTTGCACATATTGAAATATTTCCTACAAGGCAGCTTGTTTCTTATGGGCAGGAAAATATTTTTTAGAGAAATAATATATCATATCCTGGGGGCTACGCACACAACCAGGAGAAGGAGAATTAAACCATATCTTAGCATCACCCTTTAGTGAGAAAAGAAACAACTTAAGTATATAGTAATAACGGATTTTTTCTTGATGAATAAATAGGGTGGCTATATCATTCAATTTAGTGAGATCTGCCACAACAGTTCAGATTCATAGCCATGGAAAGGATCAGATTCAACCAAAGTAATTAACTCAGGATCAACAGAGAATTCATAATCCTTATCAGTAACAAAGATAGGTGAAGTAGCAAACTTAGGATCATATTTCATTCTAGCATTCAAAGATTTTTCTTTCCACTTGCATAGTAATTTCTGAAGATCAGCTCTATCCTTACAAGCAAGAAAAGTCCCTAGCTACCTCTCCTTCCATAACATAACCCTCAGGAATATCAGGCAATTCATATCTAGGAGAGATAGGTCTGGCAAGTGTCTCATAGTGTTCAGTTTCAATAATTTCATCAGTTTCAGAAGTATCATAATCTCAGTATTGGCTCTAGCAATTTGCTCATCAAGAAATTCACCCAGTGGCAAAGTATTATCAAGCAAAGTATCATCATAAGCATCATGCATAGCAGAAGTGACATTATCAATTACTTACGACATATCAGAATTACTAGCAGGTGGTGATGTCGCAAACTTACTCATAATAGAAGGTGAATCAAGTGGAGAGCTAGATGGCAGTTCCTTACCTCCCCTCGTAGTAGAGGGATAGATGATCATGGTTTTTGGATCTTTCATATTCTTCATAGTGATCAACAGATGTAAATCCCAAGTGACTCAGAGAATAGAGCTATGCTCCCCAATAATAGCGCCACAAAAAGGTCTTGATAACCCACAAGTATGGGGGATCACAACAGTTTTAGAGGGTAGAGTATTCAACCAAAATTTATTGATTCGACATAAGGGGAGCCAAAGAATATTCTCGACTATTAGCAGCTGAGTTGTAAATTCAACCACACCTGAAAGTCTTAATATCCGCAGCAAAGTATTCAGTAGCAAAGTAGTATGGGAGTAACAGTAATGGTGGCAAAAGTAATTGTAGCAGTTTCGTAGTGATTGTAACAGTAGCAGCGGAGAAGTAACTTAGCAAGGATCAATATGTGGAAACCTCGTAGGTAATGGATCAGTGATGGATAATTATGTCGGATGGCATTCGTCATGCAACAGTTATAACATAGGGTGACATAGAACTAGCTCCAATTCGTCAATGTAATGGAGGCATGTATTCCATATATAGTCATACGTGCTTATGGAAAAGAACTTGCATGACATCTTTTGTCCTACCCTCCATTGGCAACAGGGTCCTAATGGAAACTAAGGGATATTAAGGCCTCCTTTTAATAGAGAACCGGACCAAAGCATTAGCACTTAGTGAATACATGAACTCCGCAAACTACGGTAATCACCAGAAAGAATCCCAATTATTGTCACCCTGGCGTATGCGGATCATAACTCGTAATAGGTGTCTACAACTTGTAAGATAGGATCAAGAACACACACACACACACACACACACATATATATATATATATTCATGAAAACATAATAGGTTCAGATCTAAAATCGTGGCACTCGGGCCCTAGTGAAAAACATTAAGCATAGCAAAGTCATAGCAACATGAATCTCATAACATAGTGTATACTAGGCATCAAACCCTAACTAAACTAACTCGATTACATGATAAATCTCACCCAACCCATCATCGTCGAGCAAGCCTATGACGGGATTACTCATGAACAGCGGCGAGCATCATGGAATTGGTGATGAAGGATGGTTTATGATGACGATGGCACCGATTTCCCCTCTGTGGAGCCCAAAACGGACTCCATATCTAGCCTCCCAAGGAAGAACAGGAGGTGGCGGCGGCTCCGTATCATGAAACACGATGAACACTTCTCCTTGATTTTTTTTCTCCGAGAATAGGAATAAATAGGAGTGGAATTGAGGTCGTTGGAGCAGCAGGGCCCCCACAAGCCTGCTAAGCGCAGCTAGAGGGGGTGGCCGCACCTGGCAGGCTTGCCACCTGTGGGTGGCCCCCTTTCGGTTGATTCTTCCGCTAGTATTTTTTATTACTTACAAAAATATTATCCATAAATTTTCAGGACAATTAGAGAACTTTTATTTCTGCACAAAAATAACACCAAGGCAATTCTGCTAAAAACATCGTCAGTCCGGTTTAGTTCTATTCAAATCAAGCAAATTAGTGTCCAAAACAAGGGCAAAAGAGTTTGGAAAAGTAGATACGATGGAGGCGTATCACAAAGTACTTGGAACTGACAAATACTGGTCATCGATTTGGGACCAATGTCATTGGTGCGTGAGGGTAAAGAAAGGCAAGAGATCCCTGAAGATTTTGAGTCTGGTGGCCTGAATCCTCTATGCAAATGTTCTATAAAACAAGCTATCTCACGTTGGTCCGGTTGAGGGGAATATTTCTCTTTAGGCGCCGCCAACTAATTACATTTTGAGCTGGTAAAAGGTCTTGGACGACAAGGTTTTCCAAGGTGAGTATAGACTCCTGGGATCTGACCCAACCATACGCTTTGCTGGTCTTGGGAGGCATTGTAATCTTTGCAAGTAAAAACTACAATATACAAAGGAAAAGAGTGTAATGGGTCGGACTTTGAGCCGGCCTATAAAGCAATGAAAGTGACCTGGGTCACCCGTAAGTAAAGAAGAGTCGGTGATGGTAAGCTGACATTTGAAGGAAGGGTTGACGCCTCACTTGAGTTTATAAGACAAGTAACTAAACAATGGTTTATTCTTAGGTAAGCCGGTGGATGGAACAAACTAAACATTTGAGTTGGTGATACAAGAACGAGAATAGGAATGAGCCGACATCAGCTCAAGCTAGCTTAGGATCAGTTCGAGAGCCTACAAAGACTTCGTAAAAATCTTTGCCTACAAAAAGTGTTCTACCAAAACAGAGATACAGATGGATCTAATATATTCGGAGGAAATAAAAATAAAATGCTCTAGAGGCAGCAGGGGAACTAAAAGCAAGGCACTCGCAAGATCTCATGGATGACGATTTCACATCTATTATATCAGGAAAACACAACAGAGATCAAACCAAGACTGCGTTTGTTAAAACATCACGGAGTCAATGGATCTACAATGACTACTTAGATGGAATAGATGAACAACGATGAACTCCGAAGAAGCGGCCGAACCTTGATGGGAAAATGAAGCTTACCGGATTTTGACGGAGGGGATGTGGAGGCGACGTGTCTTTCCAGGAAAACACTGACAAGCTCCATGAGAACAGTGATGCAGTCCACCGTTTTGACGCGAGTTTGAACTACGGCGAGTTTGGACAGAGGTTTGGAGATGCGAGGAAGAAGGAGTAAAAAGTGAAAGTATGGGCCACGTGGTATATTTGTAAGGAGACGGAACCCAAAGCGACGCTGTCAAAAACGTAACGGTCATAGTAAATTTGTGGCTGAAACCGCGCCTAGATTTTCACGCCAGACCAGATTTGGTGCTTGTTTTGAAAAGATTCGTTATAATGGCTTCAGGCCAACAACGATCAACATAATGAAGTCATGAACATATTGATTGAAAAAACTCTAAGTCCTAAGTGAAGAAAGGTAACCCGACAGAAAGTTAACCCAGACAGAAGATGAGGCCTGGTTATTCATTCGTATTGAAGTGCTTTATGAATTTTAATATGGATAAATCCAAATTATACTTGGGGCTAATGATGGGGATATACACTATGGGTATGACCTGCCCAACATATGACCCGGAACTATCAGGCAGCCCATAAGAGCGACTTCTACTAGACGCTCAGGGCCCAGAAGGCGGCTTATTCTTAAGGCCGGCTCATGGGACATCACATGGCAGGCTGTCTCACGAGAGAAGGCAGGAGTATTCCTTTGGTTAAGAGGCAAGATTAGTAGATATAATTACACTTGGTCATGGGTTGTACTTCGACCCGAACTCCAGTGTACCCTCGGGGCCTCAACCTATATATAAAGGAGATCCCCTGAGGTAGAAGGATCAAGTAAGAAAAAACCCTCGATAGCTAGGTTAGCGATTCCACACCCTTGTAATCAAGACCATCATCAATAAACACAATGAAGGACGTAGGCTTTTACCTCCATCAGAGGGGCAGAACCTTGATAATCTCGTCTCTCGTTCATGATCAACTCCTTTAAGTCGCCACCTAGTGGCAATGACCTCACCCTTAAGCTCTCACATGAGGACATTTGCCGTGACAAAACCACAACACCATGCAAGCAAATAATTTCACAAAAGAACAAATCACCAATAGTAGCAATACCATAGCTTTTATGACATGGTATAAAGTGTGCCATTTTCAAAAATTTATCCACGACAATAAATGTTCTATGCCTCCCCTTCTTTGTTCGAGGTAAACCTAACACAAAGTCCATATATATATCCTGTTGTGGAACAATAGGTACTTGAAAAAGCATATATAAACCATGAGGATTAAGTCATGCCTTAGATTTTTGACAAGTAGTGAAGCAAGCAACAAAACACTCAACATACCATCTCATCTTTGGCCAAAAAGAAATGTGTAGAAAGTACGTCCTCCGTCTTCTTCATGCCAAAGTGTCCCATTAATCCTTCTCCATGTACTTCCCTCAACAACAAAAGACGAACGAAGCTAGCGAGAATGCATAGCTTGTTAGCATGGAACATAATTCCATCATTAGTGACAAACTTGTTCCATGTTATCCCTTCTTTACAATTCCCCATCACATATTTAAATTCCACATCATGCACATATTAATATTTGATGGTCTCCAAACCAAATATTTTAAATTCAAGTTGTGAAACCATAGTATAACGATGAGACAATGCATCATCAATAACATTTTTTATTTACCCATCTTGTGTTTAATGAAGCAAGGGAAAGTCTCAATGAATTCAACCCATTTAGCATGTCCACGTCTCAGTTTTTCTTGACTTTTAATGTGTCTCCAAGATTCATGATCAAAATATTTAACAAATTCTTTGGGTCACAAATAATCTTGCCATGTTTCCAAAGTCCAAACAAAAGAACATAATTACTTAGCATTAGTAGAATAATTCAAACTAGACCCACTCATTTTTTCAAAAAAGTATCAACATGTTTACCATCTTGTAATAACACAACTCATAAGACAATTCCACTAGCATCACATTCAAGCTCAAAAGTCTTATTAAAATCAGAAAGTTGGAATAAAGGAGCATGTGTTAAGTTCTCTTTCAATATTGCGAAGGCTTCTTCGAGTGCAATACCCCAAACAAAATACAAATCCTTCTTTGTATGATCATTGAGAGGTGCAGCAATGGTACTGAAGTCTCTCACAAAATTCCTATAGAAACTAGCAAGGCCAAAAAAACACCTCAATTGTTTGACTGTTTTGGGTTGCGACCAACTCGTAATAGTTTCAATCTTGCCATTAACAACATAGCTAAGAAAAGATACTCGGTCGGTGCAAAAAGTGCACTTCTCAATGTTACCAAATGAATGTGCATCACCTAGAGCAATAAAAACAATAGATAAATGTTCCAACTGTTGCTCCAAAGATCGGCTATAAATGAGTATATCATTAAACTAAACTACCACTAATCGTCCAATGAAAGCATGCAAAACTTTGCTCATTAATCTTATGAAAGTGCTAGGTGCATTAGTTAACCCAAAAGGCATGACTAACCACTCATATAATCCAAACTTAGTTTTAAAGGTTGTTTTCCATTCTTCTCCCAATTTCATACAAATTTAATGGTGTCCACTAAGCAAATCAACTTTGGAGAAAAATGTAGAGCCACTTAATTCATCAAGAATATCATCTAGCCTAGGAATAGGATGTCGATAACGAATATTAATATTATTGATGGATCTATAATCAACACACATACTTGATGTACCATCCTTCTTCGACACTAGAATAATAGGAACTACACAAGGACTAAGGTATTCACATATATAAGCTTTGTCGAGTAGCTCATGTACTTGATGCATAATATCTTTCGTCTCCTCTCGATTGGTATGGTATGGTGCATGGTTGGGTAGCAAGGCACCGAGACTTAGGTCAATCAATGCTCAATCCCTCTAATAGCTGGTAATCCGAATGGCACATCTTGTGGAAAGGTGTCAGCGAACTCCTACAAAATGTTAGTGATAGTAGGAGGCAAAGAGGGTGGCCCGTCCTCTAAAAAGATAATGCCTCTTTGCACACAAAAGCATAGCAAACAGATTTACCAAAATCCAGATTAGTAATAACACATTTTGTGGCAAGTAAACAAGAACATTTAAATTTAATTTCAAAGGCAACACTAGATGATGGTCTATTCGGCGTAATGTGTTGCTCAAACTCTTTAACCACAATCTGATTTTCACTCTTATTTTGCTCATGTTTTGCATTAGAAGCTCTCATAATGTCATCTTTCAAATATAGGAAGCAGAGTAATATGTTTATCCTTATAACAAGAGTATATTGATTGTTCCTACCAGGGTGTACATTTTGTTTTATCAAATTGCCATGGTCTACCATGTAAAATGGAGCATGCTTCCATGGTTACCACATTATAATCAACATAATCAGCATATGTAGTAATGCTACAATACAAACGAACAATACGTGTTACCTTAACCTTGCCATCATTGTTGAACCATTGTATGTAATAAGGATGGGGATGTGCTTTGGTGGTGAGACACAACTTCTCCACCATCTCCATGCTAGCCAAGTTGTTGCAACTTCCTCCATCAATGATGACGCAGATAGAATGTTCCTTCACAACTCCCTTTGTATGGAACAAATTGTGCCTCTTATTTTGCTTAGCATGTGTTACCTACACACTCAAAACACATTGAGAAACTAAACTTTCATACCCGATAGCGTCTTTAGCAGCCATGTAGTGCATCTCTTGTTCAGTATCATCTCCACCATGTTCTTCCCTTGCAATAAGAGCCAAAGTCTCCTCATCGTAGTCACTAGCAGAGTCATATCCACCATCCTCAATAACAATCATCACATGCTTGGGCATACATTCTCTTGCATAGTGACCTCCACCCTTGTAACAATGACATATATACCATGTGTTTTCCCTATTGATGCCATGGATGAACAAGAGCTCTGTGTGGGACCGGAAGGTGTGCTCTTGGTAGATGAGGTTTTTTTCTCGAATATGCACAAACATGCGTATCATCGGATTAAACAAGGAGCTGCGAAGTAGCCGGATAGAAAGCCTTCCAGCCATTACAATGCTAATGATGATAATTAGCCATCTGAAAGCACAACATGCTCCCTTGGTGGTTTTGATAATTCATGACTACATACATTGTCTCTTGGACTAATACTTTTACCGTGTATTTCAGATAGAGTCCATAGAGAGTGATGGGTTGGCAAAAGGAGTGTGAAGAGTATCCCCAAGGAGAAGAAGAAGGAATAACCATGGCCAAGCTTCAAGAAATAGGAATCTACATTTTATATTTGTGAGAAATCACTTTGAGTCCGTAGGAAAGCCAATACTATTAAAAGGGGGTAAGGTTTTGTTGGTGAACAAAATGCTCATACGTGCACAAGTGATAGTCACCGCATACACCCACATGCTCTTCCACAAAAGTCTGTCCAAAGCCAAGTATTCAAAATTGGTGCAACCAGCACTTTCCACTCAGTGCCACTGATTCCAAAACCTAGACAGACTCAGCCAAACCATAGCAACTCTAGTGCAACCGATTCTTCTTTGGTGCCACCGAGTTTAGGTTTCCAACTTTATGTTACGCAAATTCACAATATCGGTCCCAACGAGATTGTTGGATCGGCGTCACCGAGATTGGGCAATTTGACCTTTGGTCACCTTATCGGTGCAACCAAGTTTCCTATATCGGTCTCACCAAGATTCAAAAGTTGCCACCTTTTGGTCACTTTGGTACCACCGAGATTAACACATCGGTGTCACCGAGTTGGTCATTTGCATGTAACGGTTGGATTTTCGGAGATGCCTATATATACCCATCCACCACCACTCACTCGTAGGAGAAGTACTCAGAGCAGTTCCCCAGTCATACCTACTGATTTTCTTAGAGAGCCACCTACTCATGTGTTGAGATCATGCTATTCCATTCCTACCATATGAATCTTGATCTCTAGCCTCCCCAAGTTGCTTTCCACCCAATTAATCTCTTCTAGCAAGCCAAATTTGTGAGAGAGTGATTGTGTGTTGACGAGTCTATCATCTTGAAGCACAAGAGCAAGGAGTTCATTGACACAATCGAGCCTTTTACCATTTGGAGGGTAGTGCCTCCTAGATTGGTTAGGTGTCACTTGGGAGCCTCCTACTTCGTGTTGTGGAGTGAACCAAGAAGTTTGTAAGGGCAAGGAGATCACCTACTTCGTGAAGATCTACTCCGAGTTGGGCTAGTCCTCCGTGGACGTAGGCTATCATGGTATAGTCAAGGTTGCTTCTTCATGGAACCCTCGATGGGTAGAGCCCTCCGTATACTCTCGCGACCGTTACCCTACATGGGTTGAAGACTCCATAAACATGGATGTATAATAGAGCCACCTATTGGAACCACGGAAAAAATCTGGTGTCCCTCATGCGTTGGATCTCTCTATCTCTACTCCTTACTTCCATGTGCAATTTTTTTACTTTCCGCTACTATACTTGATGACTTGCATGTGTAGGATGTTCTTGATTTTCTATGTATGCTAAAAACTGCAAATACTTGATTATGCTTGAGGTAGTTTTAAATTCCCGAAAATAGTCTATTCACCCCCTCTAGACATACACTTCTAGTGATCCCGCTATTGGTATCAGAGCATTGGTCTCCATTGCCTCGGTTTCAACAGCATGGAGGAAGATGGATGTGTCTAGTGTGGAGAGTTTGTATTGTAGAGTGCCCATTCTTGATGGTGAGTACATTAGTCTATGGAAGAATGCCATGATTGATCTATTTGATAAATTCCATTTGATAGGATATATTGAAAACCCCTATGTGCTTCGCATTGATGAATTGCATCCCAGACACGAAGAGGAAATTAACATGCTTGGTAACCTAAGAACTATCAATCTTATTATTAGAGGTTTATCAAGATTCGTGCTTTCTCTATTGAAGAACTTCGCATGTGCTTATACTTTGTGGACTGATTTGGAGAAATGATATCCAAATCTTTCATTGGGTAATCTTGATGAAATTCTTCATATACTTTTGCTTTTCAGAAAATGAAGCCTAGTGATCCAAACTTTGATAACTTCCTGTTTGAGCTTCGTGATCTTATGCGTGATAAAGGAGATGTCACAACTATCAACAACATTATTATTGAATCCATTCGCATTCATAAACTTGAACATTGTCATGGTTATGATTCTAATGATTCTATTGGTTTCTATGACGAGGAGATTCCACCAAATGATGATAATGAAGAACATGTCTACTATTGTGAAGATGTGTTGTTCGACACCGAGCATGAAAAGATCATGAGGAATCTATGTCTAATGGTGAACTTCAAGGATAACATGTCTGGCGGAAAAGACTGGATTGTCGACAGTGGATGCACGGATCACATGACTGGTGATCAAGACATGTTCCAAGAGATCATGCCTAATCAAGGTCCTCGGAGGTACGTGACCTTTGGAGACAACTCTAAGGGTAAGGTACCTGGCCTTGGTAAAGTGACCATATCTCATGATAGCTTAATTCAAAATGTGATGCCTGTTGAATCCCTTGGCTACAATCTTGTTTCCGTATCTAGACTAGCAGACTTCGGTTTCAATGTGCTATTTACTAAAGTAGATTTCCAAGTGTTTCAATTTGATAATCATAAAATTGTATTTACCAGTATTCTTAGAGGTGATCTATACATTGTCAATTTCAATAAAAAGGCCCAAGCTCGTACTTGTCTCATTGCAAAATCATCTAAAGGTTGGTTGTGGCATAGAAGGCTTGGACATGTAGGCATGCGTAATATAGATAAGCTTATCAAGGGCGATCAGATTCTAGGTCTTAAGGATGTTATATTTGACAAAGATAGACTTTGTAGTGCTTGTCAAGCAAGAAAGCAAGTAGGTGGAGGTCATCCGGTCAATAATATCATGACTACTAGGAGACCACTTGAGTTACTTCATATGGATCTCTTTGGTCCCAATGCTTACAAGAGTCCCGGTGGAAACTCTTATGGTCTAGTTATAGTTGATGATTTTTCTAGATTTACGTGGGTATTCTTTCTTGATGATAAGTCACAGATACAAAAGATCTTCAAAAACTCTGCTCGCAAAGTGGAAAATCAGTTTGCAATGAAGATCAAGAAGGTTCGGAGCGATAACGAATCGGAGTTCAAGAACATCCATGTGGATACCTTTCTTGACTAACAAGGTGACTCACATGAGTTCTCGGCTACATACACGCCTCAACAAAATGGCATGGTTGAGAGGAAGAACCAGACGCTCATTGAGATGACAAGGATGATGCTTGACGAATACAAGACGCCAAAACACTTTTGGGCACAAGCCGTAGAAACAGCATGTCATGCCACAAACCGACTTTACTTGCACAAGCTTCTCGGTAAAACAGCATATGAGCTTCTCACCAGTAACAAACCCCAAGTTGGATACTTTCGGGTATTCGGCTCAAAGTGCTACATTCTTGACAAGCATCGGCATACTAAATTTTCCCCTAAATCTCATGAAGGATTCCTACTTGGTTATGGATCAAACTCACACTTACCGTGTCTACAACAACTTTCCTCGAAAAGTAGAAAAGACGGTAGATGTGAAGTTTGATGAATCTAATGGTTCGCAAGTCGAACAATTGCCAAATGATGTAGGTGATAAGGACCCTTCAGAAGCTATCCAAGACTCGTCTATTGGCAAGATTCATCCCATGGAGGTGATGGAAAGTAATTCATCAAATCAAGTGGAAGCCCCTACTTCACGTGAAGGTGAACCACAACATGACATGGAGGCATCCACAAGCGGTACACGACAAGATGATGAAAAGGAGGAAATGCATCATGAAGATCCACCACAACCTCCTTCACCACCTTCTCAAGGGAACGACACCTTCAACAACAACGAAGACGAAGGAGATTATGATGAAGAAGAAGCTCCACCATCCAACAATCGGAAGTTGACCTGAGTTCGAGCACAAGTGACCAAGAACCATCCCCTAGACCAAATTTTTGGTGACATACAAACCAGGAGAATCACTCACTCTAAAACTCGTCTAGCTAACTTTTGTGAGCATTATTCTTTCATCTCTAGCATTGAACCCTTGAAGGTAGAACAAGCTCTTGAAGACTCGGATTGGGTGAATGCTATGCATGAAGAGCTTCACAACTTCGATAGGAACAAAGTGTGGACACTCGTGGAGAAGCTCGAGGATGAGCAAAATATCATAGGAACCAAATGGGTGTTCTAGAACAAGCAAGACAAAGACGGTCAAGTTGTACGCAACAAGGCACATCTCGTAGCCCAAGGATATATGCAAGTCGAAGGTATGGACTACGGTGAGACCTACGCCTCATTGCCTATGCTAATCACCATGATATCACGCTTTATCAAATGGACATTAAATTTGCTTTCTTAAATGGTGAGATTGAAGAAGAGGTCTATGTTAGGCAACCACCTGGTTTTGTAAATCCTAAGAAACCTGACCATGTTTACAAACTTCGCAAAGCTTTATATGGACTTAAGCAAGCTCCCCGTGCTTGGTATAAATGCCTAACAAAGTTTCTTATTGAAAAAGGATTTGAAATTGGTAAAATTGACTCAACCTTATTCACAAAGAGGGTTAATGGTGAATTATTTGTGTGCCAAATTTATGTGGATGATATTATCCTTGGATCTACTAACCCACAATTTAGCGAGAAGTTTGGAAGGTTGATGTTAGAAAAGTATGAGATGTCTATGATGTGTGCGATGAAATTCTTTCTTGGTTTGCAAATTAAGCAATCAAGAGAAGTAACTTTCATCTCTCAAACTAAGTACACCATGGACTTAATCAAGAAGTTCAACATGCAGGAGTGCAAAGGTTTGAAAACTCCCATGCCCACTTGCGGTCACGATGATCTCCCTAAGGAGGGTGAACCGGTTGATCAAATGGTCTATCAATCAATGATTTGTTCATTGCTTTATCTATGTCCCTCCCGTCCCGATATTATGCTTAGTGTTTGCATGTGTGCTAGATATCAAGCTATACCTAAAGAATGTCATCTTAAGACTGTGAAACATATTGTCAGATGCTTGATTCATACACCAAACTTTGGCATTTGGTATCCCAAGGGATCTTCTTTTAATCTTGTTGGCTACTCCAACTCGTACTATGCCGGTGAAAAGGTTGATAGAAAATCCACCTTGGGTACATGTCAATTTCTTGGTAGATCTCTTGTGTCTTGGTCCTCCAAGAAACAAAACTCGGTATCTCTATCTACCGCTGAAGCTGAATATATTGCTACTGGATCATGTTGTGCACACTTGTTATGGCACAAATGCTTAAAGATTACGGAATCTATGTTAAAAATGTGCCATTACTTTGTGACAATGAGAGTGCTATTAAGATTGGTCATAATCCTGTGCAACATTCTTGATCCAAGCATATTCAAGTTCAACATCATTTCATTTGTGATCATGTTGCCAAAGGAGATATTAATCTTAAGCATGTCCGTACTAACAAGCAATTGGACGATATCTTTACTAAGCCACTTGACTAAAAAGTGTTTTCTCATTTGAGGAGTGAGTTGAACATCATTGATGCTTCAAACTGGAGCTAAGCTCACTCGGATGCATGCAAAGGGATGAGCTTCAATGTCCATACCATACTATTATCTTGAGTATCATATATCACGGAATTCTATGCTCCCTTGGCTTGCATCTAACCCTTTCTAGGTACTTGGAAGAACAAGACTCCATAACATTGCCAACAACTCATATCTTAAGCAATATTTTCATGACCAAGTATCCACAACCTCGCTTTGATGATGAAAGGAAGAAGACAACAAAACATATTGTCGTGGGAACAAGCCTTATAGTAGAAGGTAGGGGTACGAAGGGAGAGGGCAGAGTCCTAGCTACGGCGAGGATGTAAACACGGATGTATGAGTTCAGGCCCCTCTCCTGGAGGTAACAACCCTACGTCTGAGTGGTCTGGAGCTTTGTCATGTGGAGAATAGTGATTACAATTGTTGTGAACCCTTGTGCCAGAGGGGAGGGGTGGCTTATATAGAGTTTGTTGCCCCTCATAATTAACAGGCATCCAAGTGTCCGACCGTGGGTATAAAGACTAGCGTTACTGGTAATGTACATCATAATTTCTACTAAGGACGACTGGCCTAACGCCTGCCTGTTGGCCTCCTGGGGTTGGCTTTTGGTCTTCTGGCATCGACTGGAAGTGAGGTCTTCCGAGTGACAGGCGACTGCTGAGTGAAGGAAGAAGCTTCTAAGTGGATGAATGTCGAGTGACTTGAGCATCATGGTGAATCCAGTCGGAATCTATCTTATAATCTTTAAGTCGTGCAATGCAATGTCTTTAGGTAGGGTATGTAGGTCAGGCCTAGGATCCTACCCTAGGTACATATCCTCATCATTAGCCCTGAATGGATCAGTGTTCGAGTGGTGAAAAGAGGGTATCGATGCTATTTCAGAATGCGGCACCAAATCTTCCGAATGATGTTCGCGGCTCCAATGAAACTTGTGTCGACTGAACTCTTCAACACTCGCCTGGATCGATTCAGCCTTGAAAGTGCCCGAGTGATTGTTCGATGTCAATCTTGTTCTGAGTGATATGAAGGGATCTTTGGAGGTGATGGGTCAGTGTGTCAGGCCCGAATCTTGCGGGATACGAAAATTTTGGAAGAGCGCGCATCCGCGCTGAGTGAGTGGGGGCATGACGCCTCGATTTCCGCACCGCTCTTTTTGCCACGTATGGGGCGCCGTCTGTGGTTGGAATATGCGGGGGTCTCACGGGACCACCTGTTAGTGAGACACTCGACGGAATATAAATCCTGAGGCACTGCGGGTTGCACAATACTTTTCCCCACATTTCCTCCCTTCCTCCCCCTCTCTAGCCTCCAACACTCCGCTCCATTCGACTCCGATGAGCTTTGCCATTGCAATGACGAAGGGAACCATGGAGAAGTTGGTGTGCGCCAAGAAGGGAGGCGCGAAGGGCAAGGTCAAGAAGCCCTCGACCGCTCGGTTCACCGCCCCGCCGAGGTGGATCCAGGGGGATTTTCTCCCCTTAGTGGTCACCCGCGCGAATGTCGAGACTCTTGTCATTGACGGGCTCGTGGCAGAAGGCACCTGGAGTTTGTTAGAGGGAGAGCGCGAGCCGGAGCCGCGCGAAGGGGAGTGATTTCTGCTCCTCTCTGACGTCGAAAGAGTTTTTTCCATGCCTCCCCATCGGTTCTTGAGAGGGTTTTTGAACTTCTTCAGAGCTCAGCTCCACCACTTTCCACTGAATGATATCTCGTACTTGTCTGCCTTCATCACCTTGTGCGAGTGCTTCCTGGGCTGCTTCCCCACTAGGGATTGTTGAAGCACATTTTCACTGTAAGATCGCAGATTGTGAAGAAAGCCCTCCCCAAGGATGGTAAGACTCATGTAATGCAGTTGTGTGGGGGTCTAGGAATTCAGAAGAGATCTCGTAGTTCCTTTCCTTCCATGACCTTTCCCGAATCTGTTAGAGGCTGGCAGTCGACATGGTTTTACTGCAAAGATGTAGCTTCTCCCAATATGTCGACTGGCTTTCCCTTTTCACATCTAAATGCCCTGCCATCCCCAAGTCCCTAAAAGTGTCAGAAGGAGAAAAAGTCCAAGTGGGAATCTTGGTGCATGCTGTAATGAAACTTATTCGTGGCGGGGTGACCGGCATGGACCTCCTGGAGACTTTCTCCAGTCGACGGATCCAGCCACTCCAGGCCAGGGACCACACTATGTGGCATTATGCAGGCCCTGGTAACTCGACCCGGACGCATCCAGAAGAGGTTTCAAAAGCAACTATCGAGCAGTGGCTTCGCAGTATCACCGGGGCTTGCGACAATCACTTGGGAGCTAAGAGGATTCATCCTTACTAAGCCGAAAACCTGCCAAAGAATGTGGTAAATTACATCTTGTCCACTGATACATTATACTATCGAGTGGTTGATTAATTTGCTGATTGACTTCATTGTTTGACCATGCAGGAGTGGATGCACATGTACTCGGCCGTGTCTAACAGGAACCAGCCTGAAGAAGATGGGGAGAGCGAGGGCGGCAGCATGGACATAGAGGGCTCTAACGACAGAAAAGACGAATATGAAGACTCGGGTGAGAACGAGGAGGAAGTCAAGTCCCCTCCACGCATTGGACGCCGCTCCATGTCCTGTCAAGACCCGACAACTGCTGCGGACAAGGACCCGGCTCCGAAAAACAACCCGAAGCGGAGTCGGCCCTCAACCGTCGAATCAAGTGAACGATCAGCGAAGCAACTCAAGCCCAACGCAGCAAAACCTCACAAAGCTCTACCCTGCATGAAGGTGGTTGTGCCTGTCATCTCCATGTAAGTGTTCACTTCCAACTCTCGCTGTCGAGTGGGACCTTGAATTCTTGTTGACCAAGTGTCGTTTGATCTACCAGAGCTAACACCTCAGTGACGTCGCCTCCACATGACAGAGAGGAGGCAATGGATGTAGATACTCCTAACGCAGCTACTTCCCATAGAGGTAAACAAATTTTTACCTAGTCCTGCTTCTCGAATGGGATTCGTCGATTGCAAGGGTTTATGTTGCCGATTGATGTTCACAAAAATCATTCAATTGGAAGATGATGAAGAACAATCTCGATGTACGAGAGGTGAAGGTGAGACCTTAAGCACCCCACGAATACGGACCCGAAGAACTCCGTCAGCATAGACGCCTTAGTGGTCGACTGTTGGATCCTCCCAGGGGATAAGCGACTCGACACGTGTCAGAGCCGATCCAACGGTGCCTCTGTCAAGTGCTCCACCAGCTACTTCGACTGTCGTGACGTCGACTCCAACCGAACCAGCTCAGACTACCTCGACTGTCCCAGCCATTATGCTGATCCCGCCGATGACTGCTTTTCCCCTGCACCACGTCCCGAAAGATCAGACCGGGGCTGCAAAGGAGGCCATGATCCAAGCGGAGCAGATGATGCTGCACACCAAGGAGACATACGAGGCCAGCAAGTTGGCTTATGATGTCAGCACAACACTTCGCACCAATGTTCGAGTAAGTTTGATTGTAAGTACATTTCCGATTGAATTCCTGTCTTCTTTGATTGTACACCGAGTGGTTGTTTGCTTTTGCTTGTAGAATATTAGAAAGTTCTCCACTCAAATAGATCGGGTCTTAATCGAGTAGGTTTTGGTCAAGTGGGGGCACATTAAGTGCACCCACCGGGTGTAGTCCCCGAGCCCGCTGTCGAGTGTTTGCACTAGCGGGGGTCTTTAGAGTATGACGTATACGGAATACGTTTGTTGCTCGACATGTCGAGAAAAGTTTTGTCCTGGCCGTCCCACACCAAAGCTACCTTGTAGGTTTTATGGACATCATTTCAACAACCATGATATGACGCTACTTCAGGGTAGTGGGGTGGCGGATCACTTGACGGATCGAGCTTTAGCAGTTCCAGTGGGGGCACTATGAGTGCTCCCACTGGGTGTAGTCCCCGAGACCACTGTCGAGTGCTTGCACTAGCGGGGGTCTTTAAAGAGACGGTATTTATATGCTTGCACGCGTTTTATTTTATTTCTCTACCACTCGATAGATCGAGAGTTAGCAGATCCAGTGGGAGCATGCTAAGTGCACCCACTGGGTGTAGTCCCCGAGACCGCCGTCGAGTGCTTGCACTGGTGAGGGTTTGATAGAGACCGTCGAATTCTCTGATAGGACAGACCTTGTCGAATGTTTTAAGAACCAGTGGGGGCTACTGTTGATCGTAGACGATGAGCAGTAGTCTTAAAAACTTGAACTCAGGGCTTCTGGCACACGCGGAGTACGATTCTCACTCGACATGTCGAGCGTACTTTATTTTTCTTAACTGTTCCCATAGCGAGGCGACCTTGTAGGTTTCATGGATATCATTTCATCAACCATGATATGACGCTACAAAGGAGCAGCGTGGGATCGTTAGGTCACTCGACGGATCGAGAGTTAGCAATTCCAGTGGGGGTACGCTGAGTGCACCCACCGGATGTAGTCTCTGAGACCGCCGTCGAGTGCTTGCACTGGCGGGGGTCTAATAGGAACCACTTTGAACTCTGGGTTGTTTACGGTACGCGGAGTACACGTGCCACTCGACATGTCGGGTGGACTTTAGCTTGAATTCCTCTTCCCCCGAACGCAGGTTTCATGGATATAATTTCATCAACCATGATATGATGCTACTTCGGGGCGCCACCCAACCGACTGTTTTTGACTTTCTACACTCGGGAATGCAGGTATTTCTTGTTGATTGAATTTCTTTCTTTGTTGATTTCAGAGAGCTTGCAAACTAGGAGCGCAATACGAGGACCTTGAAGATGAAAGGAACCGGCTGCGTGTGGACTTGGAGGCCTCCAACAACACTTTGGAGCGAGTGCGGGCCGAGCTGAAAACCCTGGGAGGTAACTTCTGTCGACCCGACGCATTCTTATCCTCACTGTCCATGCTTTGAACCGAGTGCTTTCACTCGAATAGACGTACGTGATGAAAATTGACGACTCCAAGTGCGACTCAATAATGTGGTTTCTTTAGATACCATGAAGAAGGCGTTGGAGGACAATGACAAAGCACTTGATGATGCTCAACGGGTGGCGAATGAGAAAACTAAGGCTGCTGATCAGAAGCTGGCCGCCACCAAGAAAATGGAGGTGGAAAACTCTAAGCTGAAGTAGGAGCGAGTGGATCTTATCAAGAAAACTAAGAAGCTAACCAAGAGGAGCAACAGTTTGGAGAAGCACTTGGGGGGATTTGCGAGGAAGATGTACATCATGCTCGACGGTGAGTATCTCTATCGACTGAACTTCATAAAATCTTTGATGACTGTAACTCATGAATTCTCCTCTCATTTCTTCTGCCTAACAGAATTTGTTGGGGAACGTCGCATGAAAAACAAAAAATTTGCTACGCACACGCAAACCTATCCATGGTGATGAGCATCTACGAGATGGAGAGTGGATCTACATACCCTTGTAGATCGCTAAGCGGGAAGCGTTAAGAAACGCGGTTGGTGTAGTCGAACATCTTCGCGATCCAAATCGCCGAGCTTCCCGCGATCTCATCACGATCCGTCCCGCGATCCAATCACGATCCGTCCCGTGAACTCATCACGATCCGTCCCACGATCTCATCACGATCCGTCTCATGATCTTGATCACGATCTATCCCACGAACTCATCACGATCCGTTCCGCGATCTCATCACGAACCGTCTCGCGATCTCGATCACGGTCCTTCCGATCTAGTGTCGAACGGACGGCACCTCCGCGTTCAGCACACGTGCAGCTTGATGACGATCTCCACCGTCTTGATCCAGCAAGAGGAGGTGGAGAGGAGAGAGAGTTCACCGGCAGCGTGACGGCGCTCCGATGATGGTGGTGGAGTGATTCCGGCAGGGCTTCGCCTAAGCGCTGGGGAAAACCGATCTAGAGGAGAAACTGTGCACCGGTGAAACGGGTAGCACGTGGCCGGAAATTTTGTCCAAAAACCACCCAATCCACTAGTATATATAGGAGGAGAGGAGACGAGAGGCAGCCAAGGCCTTTGGGTCGGCCGAAATAGGAGGTGGGAAGCAACCCTACTTCACCTCCAATCCTAGTTGGAGTAGGATTGCCTCCTATTGGCTGATTTTCCACTTTTTGCTTTGACTTTCTCTCCTGCGCCATGGGCCTTTGTGGCTGTTTTTCCAGCCCACTAAGGGCTGGTTATTATTCTCCCACAGCCCATGGACCTCTTGGGGTCGAAATACCCCTCCCGGAGGCCTCCCGGTACACTACCGGCACTCCCGGTACACTACCGGCACTCCCGGTACACTACCGATGAGCCCGAGACTTTTCCGGAAACAAACTGGGACTTCCTATATATTAATCTTTACCTCCAGACCATTACGGAGCTCCTCGTGACATACGGGATCTCATCCGGGACTCCTAACAAACTTTGGTCACCACCATACATAACTCTACACTACCGAAACATCACCGAACCTTAAGTGTGCAGACCCTGCGGGTTCGAGAACTATGTAGACATGACCGAGACACCTCTAGGGTCAATAACCAATGGCGGGACCTGGACGTCCACATTGGTTCCTACATATTCTACGAAGATCTTTATCGGTCGAACCTCTATGTCAAGGATTCAGTTAATCCCGTATAACGTTCCCTTTGTTCTTCGGTATGTTACTTTCCCAAGATTCGATCGTCGGTATCTCCATACCTAGTTCAACCTCGTTACTATCAAGTCTCTTTACTCGTTCTGTAATACAAGATCCCATGACTAACAATTAGCCACATTGCTTGCAAGGCTTGTTGTGATGTTGTATTACCGAGTGGGCCCTGAGATACCTCTCCGTCACACGGAGTAACAAATCCCAGTCTCGATCCATGCCAACTCAACAGACACCATCGGAGATACCAGTAGAGCACCTTTATAGTCACCCAATTACGTTGCGACGTTTGATACACACAAGGCACTCCTCCGATATCCGTGAGTTGCATGATCTCATGGTCATAGGAACATATACTTGACATGCAGAAAACAGTAGCAATAAACTGACACGATCATATGCTATGTTTGTAGTTTGGGCCTTATCCATCACATCATTCTCCTAATGATGTGATCCCGTTATCAAATTACATCTCATGTCCATGGCTAGGAAACCTTAACCATCCTTTGATCAACGAGCTAGTCCATTAGAGGCATACTAGGGACATGGTTTTGTCTATGTATCCACACATGCTTTTAAGTCTCCAATCAATACAATTATAGCATGGATAATAAACGATTATCATGAACAAGGAAATATGATAATAACTAATTTATTATTGCCTCTAGGGCATATTTCCAACAGTCTCCCACTTGCACTAGAGTCAATAATCTAGTTCACATCACCATGTGATTCGCATTGTTATGAATCTAACACCTAATGAGTTCTGGGGCTCGATCATGCTTTGCATGTGAGAGATGTCTTATAGTCAACGGGTCTGCGATATTCAGATCCGTGTGTACTTTGCAAATCACTATGTCAAACCGTAAACACTGCTACCACACTCCACTTGGTACTATTTCCAAATGGCTGCTCAACTATCCGTATCCAGATTGCTACTACGAGTCATCCGGATTAGTGTTAAAGCTTGTATCGACGTAACTCCTTACGACGAACTCTTTATCACCTCCATAATCGAGAAACATCTCCTCAGTCTCTTAGTTACTGAGGATAATCTTGACCGCTGTCCAGTGATCCACTCCTAGTTCACTCTTGTACCCCCAGACGGACTCATGGCAAGGCACACACAGGTGCGGTACACAGCATGACATAATATAGAGCCTATGGCTAAGGCATAGGGGACGACGTTCGTCCTTTCTCTTTCTTCTGCCGTTGTCGAGCTTTGAGTCTCACTCAACTTTCATACCTTACAAATCAGGCGAGAACTCTTTCTCTGACTGATCCATTTTGAACTCTTTCAAAATCTTGTCAAGGTATGCACTCATTGAAAGTCTCATCGAGCATCTTGATCTATCTCCATAGATTTTGATGCTCAACAATTAGGTAGCTTCATCCAGGTCTTCCTTTGAAAATCACTTTCCTAATGACCGTTTTATGCTTTCCAGAAACTCTACATTATTTCTGATCAACAATATGTCATCCACATATACTTATCAGAAATTCTATAGTGCTCCCACTCACTTTATTGCAAATACAAGTTTCTCGTAAACTTTGTATAAATATCAAAACTTTGATCACCTCATCAAAGCGTATATTCCAACTCCGAGATGCTTGCTTCAGTCCATGGAAGGATCACCGAAGCTTGCACACCTTTTAGCATCCTTAGGCCTGACAAAACCTTCTGGTTGTATCACATACAACCTTTCCTCAAGTAAACCGTTAAGGAAACGATGTTTTGACATCCATCTACCAGATTTCATAATTGAAAACATAGCAACTGCTAACATAATTCCAACAAACTTTAGCACCACTACGAGTGAGAAAGTCTCATCGTAGTCAACTCCTTGAACTTGTCACAAACATCTTTGCAACAAGTCGAGCTTTACAAATAGTGACATTCACCATCAGTGTCTGTCTTCATTTTGAAGATCCATTTGTACTCAACGACCTGCCGTCCAACGAGCAAGTCTACCAAAGTCTACACTTGGTTTTCATACATGGATCCTATCTCGGATTTCATGGCCTCTAACCATTTGACGGAATCCGGGCCCATCATCGCTTCTCCATAGCTTGTAGGTTCATCGTTGTCCAACAACATGATCTTCAAGACAGAGTTGTCGTACCACTTAGGAGCAGTAGACATCCTTGTCGACCTACGAAGTTCGATAGTAACTTGATCCTGAAGCTTCATGATCATCATCATTAACTTCCTCTTCAACTAACGTAGGCTTCACAGAAACATCTTTCTGCGCTGCGCTACTCTCTGGTTGAACAAGGGTTTAACAACCTCATCAAGTTCTATCTTCCTCCCACTCAATTCTTTCAAGAGAAACATTTCCTAGAGAAAGGATCCGTTTAAGAAACAAACATTTTGCACTAGGATCTGAGATTGAAGGTTCACCCAACTGATCTTAGGGTATTCTATGAAGATGCAATTTGTCCGCCTTGGGTTCGACCTCATTAGGTGAAAACATTTTCCACACAAGTGTCACATCCCAAAATATTAAGAAATGACAGCTTAGGTTTCTATCAAACCATAATTCACATGGTGTCATCTCAGCGGATTTAGATGGTGCCCTATTTAAAGTGAATGTAGTTGTCTCTAATGCATAACCCCAAAATTATAGTAGTAAAATGGCAAGAGACATCATAGCACGCACCATGTCCAATAGAGCATAACTATGATGTTCGGACACACCATCACACTATGGTGTTCCAGGTGGCGTTTAGTTGTGAAACAACTTTCACATTGTCTTAAGTTGTATGCCAAACTCGTGACTCAGATATTCACCTCCACGATCATATCGCGGTCATTTTTATCTTCTTGTCACGATGATCTTTAAACTTCACTCTGAATTTGCTTGAACCTTTCAAACGATTCAGACTTGTGTTTCGTTAAGTAAATATACACTATATCTACTCAAATCATCACTGAAGGTAAGAAAATAACGATATCCACTGCACGCTACAAGACTCACTAGATTGCATACATCAACATGTATCATTTCCAATGAATCACTTGCCCGCTCCATCCAACGGGGTCCTTTAGTCATCTTGCCCAAGAGGCATGGTTCGCATGTCTCAACCGATTCGAAATCGAATGTGTCCAAATATCCATCAGCATGGAGTTTCTACATGCGCTTTATACCAATATGACATTTAGCGGAAGTGCCACAAGTATGTGGTACTATCATTATTAACTTTGTATCTTTTGACATCAATGTTATGAACATGTGTAATACTACGATCAAGATTTCAACAAACCATTCTCACTGGGTGCATGACCATTGAAGGTTTTATTCATGTAAACAGAATAACCATTATTCTCTAACTTAAATGAATAACTGTATTGCAATAAACATGATCTAATCATGTTCATGCTCAACGCAAAACACCAAATAACATTTATTTAGGTTCGTCACTAATCCTGGAGGTAGAGAGAGCGTGCGATGTTGATCACATCAACCTTGGAAACACTTCCAACACATATCGTCACCTCACCCTTAGCTACTTCTCCGTTTATTCCGTAGCTTTTATTTCGAGTTACTAACATTTAGCAACCGAACCGGTATCCAATACCCAGGTGCTACTAAGAGTACTAGCAAGGTACACATTAGTAACTCGTATATCAAATATACTTCTATCAATGTTGCCAGCCTTCTTATCTACCAAGTATCTAGGGTTGTTCCGCTTCAGCGACCGCTCACCTCATAACAGAAGCACTTAGTCTCGGGTTTGAGTTCAACTTTGGGTTGCTTCACTGGAGCAGCAACTGACTTGCTATCCATGAAGTTTCCCTCCTTGCTCTTGCCCTTCTCGAAACTAGTGGTTTGATTAACCATCAACACTTGACGATCCTTCTTGATTTCTACCTTCGCGGTGTCAAACATCGCGAATAGCTCAGGGATCAACATTTCTTTCCCTGGCATTTTATAGTTCATCACCAAGTTCTAGTAGCTCAGTGACAGTGACTTGGAGAACTACATCAATCACTATCTTATCTGGAAGATCAACTCCCACTCGATTCAAGCGATTGTAGTACCCAGACAGTCTGAGCACATGCTCAACGATTGAGCTATTCTCTTTCATCTTGCAGGCAAAGAATCTCGTTGGAGATCCTATATCTCGCAACTCGGGCACGAGCCTAAGATCACAATCTCAGCTCTTAGAACATCTCATATGTTCCGTGACGTTCAATACGTTTCGGAGCCTCAATTCTAAGCCGTAATGCATGACGCACTAAACTATCAAGTAGTCATCGAAACGTGCCTGTCAGATGTTCACAACATCTATAGACGACGCTAGATGGGGTGGCGCACCGAGCGGTGCATTAAGGACATAAGCCTCCTGTGCACCAATGAGGACAATCCTTAGATCATGGACCCAGTCCGCAATTTTGCCACCAACATCTTTCAATTCTATTTCTCTAGGAACATATAAAAATACAAGGGAGCTACAGCGCGAGCTAGTAATCTACAACATAATTTGCAAAGACACTTTGACTATGTTCATGATAATAAGTTCAATTAATCATATTACTTAAGAACTCCCACTCAAATTGACATCCCTCGGGTCATTCGAGTGATACATGATCCAAATTCACCAACTCAAGTCCGATCATCACATGAGTTAAGGTGGCTTCAATGGTGAACATCATTATGTTGATCATATCCACTATATGACTCATGCTCGACCTTTCGGTCTCTTGTGTTCCGAGGCCATGTCTGTACATGCTAGGCTCGTCAAGTTTAACCTGAGTGTTCTGCGCGTGCAAATCTGGCTTGCACCCGTTGTATGTGAACGTAGAGTCTATCACACCCGATCATCACGTGGTGTCTCAACACGACGAACTTTCGCAACAGTGCACACTCGGGGAGAACACAGTTCATCTTGAAATTCAAGTGAGGGATCACCTTATAATGCTACCGCCGTACTAAGCAAAACAAGGTGCATAAAAGGATTAACATCTCATGCAATTCATAAGTGACATGATATGGCCATGAACTTGTGTTTAAGATCTCCATCTTCGAAACACCGGCATGGTCTCCATCGTCACTAGCACAACACCATGATCTCCATCATCTTGATCTCCATCAATGCGTTTCCATTGGGGTTGTGGCGCCAGCCCTGCTTCTACTTCTATTGCTACCGCATAGCGATAAAGTAAAGCATTACATAGCGCTTAATGATTGACACGCAGGTCATACAATAATTAAAGACAACCCTATGGCTCCTGCCGGTTGCCGTACTCAACGACATGCAAGTCGTGAAATTCTATACATCACATGATCATCTCATACATCACATATATCTCATCATGTAATTGGCCATATCACATCACAACATACCCTGCAAAAACAAGTTAGACATCCTCTAATTGTTGTTGCATGTTTTACGTGGCTGCTACGGGTATCTAGCAAGAACGATTCTCACCTATGCATAAACCACAACGGTGATACATAGATTGCTTTTCAACCTTCTCAAGGACCGCCTTTGTCGGAGCCGATCCAACTAAAGTGAGAGAAACTATCACCCGCAAGCCATCTAAGCAACAAGTTGCGTCAAGGGAACCGGTCTCTCGTAAGCGTACGAGTAATGTTGGTCCGGGCCGCTTCATCTCACAATCCCGCTGAACCAAAATCCGACCAAGGGAGGAAGAAATCTAAGCATCAACACCCACAAACCTTTTGTGTTCTACTTGAGATCTCATCGAACCATCAACCTTGCTCATGATGCCACTGTTGGGGAACGTTGCATGGGAAACAAAAAAATTCCTACGCACATGCAAACCTATCCATGGTGATGAGCATCTACGAGAGGGAGAGTGGATCTACATACCCTTGTAGATCGCTAAGCGGGAAGCGTTAAGAAACGCGGTTGGTGTAGTCGAACATCTTCGCGATCCAAATCGCCGAGCGTCCCGCGATCTCATCACAATCCGTCCCGCGATCCAATCACGATCCGTCCCGTGAACTCATCACGATCCGTCCCGCGATCTCATCACGATCCATCTCATGATCTGGATCACGATCTATCCCACGAACTCATCACGATCCGTTCCGCGATCTCATCATGAATCGTCTCGCGATCTCGATCACGGTCCTTCCGATCTAGCGCCGAACGGACGACACCTCCGCATTCAGCACACATGCAGCTTGATGACGATCTCCACCATCTTGATCCAGCAAGAGGAGGTGGAGAGGAGAGAGAGTTCACCAGCAGCGTGACGGCGCTCCGGTGATGGTGGTGGAGTGATTCCGGCAGGGCTTCGCCTAAGCGCTGCGGAAAACCGATCTAGAGGAGAAACTGTGCACCGGTGAAACGGGTAGCACCTGGCCGGAAATTCTGTCCAAAAACCACCCAATCCACTAGTATATATAGTAGGAGAGGAGAGGAGAGGCAGCCAAGTCCTTTGGGTCGGCCGAAATAGGAGGTGGGAAGCAATCCTACTTCACCTCCAATCCTAGTTGGAGTAGGATTGCCTCCTATTGGCTGATTTTCCACTTTTTGCTTTAGGACTTTCTCTCCTACGCCATGGGCCTTTGTGGCTGTTTTTCCAGCCCACTAAGGGCTGGTTATTATTCCCCCACAGCCCATGGACCTCTTGGGGTCGAAATACCCCTCCCGGAGGCCTCCCGGTACACTACCGGCACTCCCGGTACACTACCGACACTCCCAGTACACTACCGATGAGCCCGAAACTTTTCCGAAAACCAAACTGGGACTTCCTATATATGAATCTTTACCTCCGTACCATTCCGGAGCTCCTCGTGACGTCCGGGATCTCATCTGGGACTCCGAGCAAACTTCGGTCACCACCATACATAACTCTACACTACCGAAACGTCACCGAACCTTAAGTGTGCAGACCCTGCGGGTTCGAGAACTATGTAGACATGACCGAGACACCTCTACGGTCAATAAACAATGGAGGGACCTGGACGTCCACATTGGTTCCTACATATTCTACGAAGATCTTTATCGGTCGAACCTCTATGTCAAGGATTCAGTTAATCCCGTATAACGTTCCCTTTGTTCTTCGGTATGTTACTTGCCCGAGATTCGATCGTCGGTATCTCCATACCTAGTTCAACCTCGTTACTGGAAAGTCTCTTTACTCGTTCTGTAATACAAGATCCCGTGACTAACAATTAGCCACATTGCTTGCAAGGCTTGTTGTGATGTTGTATTACCGAGTGGGCCCTGAGATACCTCTCCGTCAGACGGAGTAACAAATCCCAGTCTCGATCCATGCCAACTCAACAGACACCATCGGAGATACCAGTAGAGCACCTTTATAGTCACCCAGTTACGTTGCGACGTTTGATACACACAAGGCACTCCTCCAATATCCGTGAGTTGCATGATCTCATGGTCATAGGAACATATACTTGACATGCAGAAAACAGTAGCAATTAACTGACACGATCATATGCTATGTTTGTAGTTTGGGTCTTATCCATCACATCATTCTCCTAATGATGTGATCCCATTATCAAATGACATCTCATGTCCATGGCTAGGAAACCTTAACCATCCTTTGATCAACGAGCTAGTCCATTAGAGCCATACTAGGGACATGGTTTTGTCTATGTGTCCACACATGCATTTAAGTCTCCGATCAATCCAATTATAGCATGGATAATAAATGATTATCATGAACAAGGAAATATGATAATAACTAATTTATTATTGCCTCTAGGGCATATTTCCAACAGAATTCTGCCAAGATTTTGAAAAGAAACGGAAGAGATCGAGCTCAATTTGGATCCCACCAAGTCACCTGTTGGAGATGTAGTGGCCATGAACATGTTTGGACTCAGCGTCAGGCTCGAAGGCGCCTAGGCATATGTCCTCCAACTAAAAACTATGATGGAGAGGATCGACAAGGAACGTTGGCCCAAAGACACTCTTCAGCTTGACCTCACATCCATGATGGCACGCCTTAACGACCTTCCCAGTCGAGTGCGGGCCTGGAAGAAATCTGCTGCCCGCTATGGAGCTGACGTGGTGCTCTCCCTTGTTAGGGTCCATTGCAAGGAGGCAAATGAAGAAAACCTGAAGGAGCTCCGAGTGGTGAACACGAAGAAACTTCAGTTTGAAGATTTCATGGACACCTTCATCAATGCAGCCACTAGGATCATAGACAAAATCGACTTGGGCATGTTTGTCGAGCCAGCCAGCCCGTCGGGTGGTTGAGAAACTTGATCTTTGGGAAAAACTTTATTTGCCTCGGTATGCCGAGTGGAATTGTATCAGCTTTAAAACTTCATTTAGGCCTTAAGCGTGAGCATGTTTCTTTTCTTGCGAAACATTTACCCGCGATGGAACCTTTGAATTTATCTGCATTTGGCTTTCAATCGTTTGTTGAACTGAATTTGTTTTCTTACTTAGGCGACACCTGGTTGGTAGCTAAGCCCCCAAGTGTGAGGATTGCTCAACACTCGGAGTATTTTTGAACCTAGGCGAAGGCTGATTCACCGCTAGGACGTCAAGTGGATGGACTACTATCCACTCGGTGGGGTTTTTGACTTAGGCAAAAGCATGTTCGCAGCTAAGCCCCCGAGCGTGGGGATTCCCAACACATGAGTAATTTTGAACTGAGGCAAAGACTGGTTCGTACATAAGTCACTGAGTGAGTGGACTGCTATCCACTTGACAAGGTTGTTAACTTAGGCGAAAGCATGTTCGCAGCTAAGCCCCCGAGTGTGGGGATTGCCCAACACCCGGAGTAATTTTAAACTTAGGCGAAGACTGTTTCGCAACTAAGTCAGCGAGTGGATGGACTGCTATCCACTCGGTAGGGTTTCTAACTTAGGCGAAAGCATCTTCGCAGCTAAGCCCCCGAGTGTGAGGATTTCTCATCACTTGGAGTGACTCCAAACGAAAGATTATTTGACCAGAGTGAGGCCACATTTGCATACATGACATGTTCTGAAATATCTTTATTACATCAAAACCACTCGGTTCTTAACTATAGAAACGTCGGAGCAGATCTGCGTTCCAGGCTCGCGGTTCGTCCATCTACTTCTTGAGCTTGTACAAGTGGTTGTTCAACACCTTTGTGATAATGAAGGGACCTTCCCATGTCGGAGCAAGCTTATGAGGTCGTTGCTGATCCACTCGAAGCACCAAATCTCCCTCATGAAACGACCGATCTTGAAATTCTTTGCATGGAAGCGTCATAGGTCTTGCTGATAAGTTACAGTCCGGATCAAGGCCATCTCTCGCCCTTCCTCTAGGAGGCCGGCGCCATATTGTCTGGCTTGTTCAGCTTCAACTTCGGAAGAAAGTTCCACTCGGGGAGAGTTGTGAAACAAATCACTCGGCAGGACAACTTCGGCTCCATAGACCAGGAACAAAGGAGTCTGTCCAGTCAACCGATTAGGTGTTGTCCTCATGCCCCACAAAACAGAAGGAAACTCAGTCACCCAGGCTCCGACGAGATGATCTAAATCGGGCATGTGACGAGGCTTCGGACCTTGCAGGATGAGGCCATTAGCTTGCTCAACTTGTCCATTGGTTTGAGGATGCGCAACAGACGCATAATCCACCCGAGTGCCTTGAGAGGTGCAGAAGTTTCTGAATTCTTTCGAGTCAAAGTTGGTGCCGTTATCCGTGATAATGTTGTGAGGAACGCCGTATCGGAAAATTATTTCCCTCATGAATGTGACTGTCGTGTGGGAGTTCAACTTCTTTATCGGCTTTGGCCTCTATCCACTTCATAAATTTGTCGACTCTGACCAGCAAATGAATGAATCAACCTTTTCCAGTCCGAAAGGGACCGACCATGTCTAGGCCCGACACAACAAACGGCCAGAAAAGTGGGATTGTCTTCAGGGCAGATGCCGGTCTGTGGGATAAGTTTGCATAAAACTGGCACCCCTCACAATGATCGTCGATATCTTTGGCCATCTCATTGGCCCGTGGCCGGCTAGAAAAAACCAGCTCGGTATGCTTTAGCGACGATGGCCGTGAAGACGCATGACGGCCACAAGTTCCCGAGTGGATTTCACCTAGAATCACTCGACCTTCTTCAAGGGCAATGCAACACTGCTTTACGCCAGTCGCACTTTCTCTGAGAAGTTGATCCCCTATCATGGTAAAAGCTTTCGACCTGCGCAGAGTCTGTCGTGCTTCTGTCTCATCTTCAGGGAGTTCCTGTCTTAGGATATATGCAATATAGGGCACCGTCCAATCGGGAATGATGACCAGAATCTCCATAACTAGATCAATTACTATGGGGACATCAACTTCAGTCGGATCAGTGGAGCTCATAGCTTGCAGGGGCTCTTCGGTGAAAGGATCTTCCTGTACCGAAGGAGTATGAAGATGATCTAAAAACACATTGCTGGGGACAGGTCGTCGAGTGGATCCAATCTTTGCTAGCTCATCAGCTGCTTGATTCTTCACTCGGGGAACATGATGAAGTTCCATACCTTCAAACTTTTTCTCAAGCTTCCTAACAGCACTATAGTATCCAGTCATGGCAGGGTTTCGAATGTCCCACTCCTTCATCACTTGATTGACCACCAAATCTGAGTCACCATAAACCATCAGGTGTTTGACGCCGAGTGATATAGCCATGCGTAATCCATACAACAGTGCTTCATATTTTGCTTCATTATTGGAGGAATCAAAGTGGATTTGCAAGACATAACTGAGTTTGTCGCCCTTTGGAGATATCAAGACAACACCAGCACCAGACCCATTCAACATTTTAGAGCCATCAAAGAACATGGTCTAGTGTGTCGAGTGAACCTGGATTGGTTGCTGCTATTCAATCCACTCGGCCATAAAATCTGCCAGTGCCTGAGACTTGATCGCTTTCTTGGCTTCAAACTTGATGTCAAAGTATAGGAGTTCAATTGCCCACTTAGCCACTCGACCATTTGTGTCCTGATTTTTAAGGATCTCAGATAACAGCACATCACTGACGACTAAAATTGAGTGGTCTTGAAAATAATGTGCCACCTTCTACGCTGACAGGTAAATACCGTGAACTAGCTTCTGATAGTGAGGATATCTTTGCTTCGAAGGAGTCAATACTTCAAACACATAATAGACTAGTGTTGGATATTGTAAGCCTTGCCCTCCTCTTCCCGCTCAACAGTTAACACTGTACTGATGACCTAATTAGTGGCCGCAATGTACAGGAGCAATGGTTCTTTGCTACGAGGAGCAACAAGCACCAGCTGGGTGGAGAGCAGGGTTGTGAGCTCGATAAACGCTGCTTTGGCCTCTGGAGTCCACTCGAATGTATCGGACTTCTTCATCAGTCGGTACAAAGGCAATGCCTTCTCCCCAAGACAAGAAATGAATCGACTCAATGCTGCCAAGCAACCTGTGAGCTTCTGTACATCGTGCACTCGCACGGGAGTCTGCATTCGGGTAAAGGTGCTGATTTCCTCAGGGTTGACGTTGATCCCCTGTTCGGAAACAAGGAAACCGAGTAACTTGGCGCCAGGGACACCGAAAGTACATTTAGCCAGATTCAACTTTATATCATATCTCCTCAGATTGGTGAATGTTTCGGCCAAGTTAGCCAGTAGGTCAGAACCTTTCTAGGACTTGACAACGATACCATCCATGTATGCCTCGACATTCAGAGGGATCTGGTCGAGTAAACACTTCTGGATCATACGCATGAAAGTAGCGCCGGCATTTTTCAAACCGAACGGCATAGTGATGTAGCAAAAACACCTGAATGGGGTGATGAAGGCTGTTTTTATTTCATCTGGGACAAACAGACGTATCTGATGGTACCCAGAGTAAGCATCTAGAAACGATAAACGCTCGCATCCCGCAGTCGAGTCAACAATCTGATCTATGCGGGGGAGCGGAAAATGATCCTTTGGGCAGACCCGATTGATATGCTTGAAGTCAATACACATACGTAGTGACTTGTCTTTCTTGGGAACCATGACAACATTTGAGAGCCACTCGGAGTGGTAACTCTCCCGAATGAACTTGGCTTGCAAGAGACGAGCCACCTCTTCACCGATTGCTTTATGCCTTTATGTCGCCGATTGATGCAAATGCTCCTTGACAGGGTTGGCCTTTGGATCAACTCTCAGTCGATGCTCAACCAGCTCCCTGGGAACCCCGGCATGTCAGCAGGCTTCCATGAAGAAGATATCCCAATTCTCATGGAGGAACTGGTTGAGCTCGGCATCCTATTTGCTGTCGAGTGTTGATGATATGTTGGTCAGAGTGGCGGTTGGATCTGTCGGGTGAATATACACTTTCTTCACTTCTCCTGCCGACTGAAATGTTGACTCGGAAGCAGGCTTCTTAGCACGCAGCAAATCAGCAGGATTAGCGCTCTTCTTGTATTCTTCCAGCTCAACCATGGCCATGTGGCGATAACCGATCTTGGAGCCTTGCTGGAGGCACTCTTCAGCCCGTTGTCGATTGCCAGTGACCGTGATCACACCTTTAGGACCTGGCATCTTCAACTTGAGATACACATAACATGGACAGGCCATGAAACGAGCATACGTGGGCCAACCTAGAATGGCATGATAAGCACTCTAGAAATCGACGACTTCAAAAGTCAACTTTTCTTTTCGAAAATTTCTATTTGTTCCAAATGTCACATCCAATGCAATCTGGCTGAGTGACTTGGCCTTCTTCCCAGGAATGACTCCATGAAATTGCATGTTGCTCTCACTCAGTCGGGACATCGGAATGCCCATTCCTTTAAGGGTATCTGCATATAGGATTTTCAGGCTGCTGCCACCGTCCATGAGGACCTTTCGGAGCCGAGTGCCCCCCACAACCGGATCTACCACCAAAGCCTGTCGACCGGAAGTGACCACGTGAGCTGGATGATCTTTTTGGTCAAACATGATAGCATACTTCAACCACTTGAGGTAGGTGGGAGTGGTAAGGACAGCCATGTTGACTTCTCTGTTGATGACCTTCAATCGACTCTTGCTTTCAACATCAGCAAAAATCATTAATGTAGTAGTGACATCTGGGAGCGTTTCCTTGTCTTCATCATCCTTTTCAGGAGTTTTCTCACTCGACGGAGTCTCTTTGAACTGCTGGATGAGTAGTCGACACTGTCGAGTGGTATGCTTGGGCAATACCAAGTTGCCCTCGTCATCCTTCCTCGTGTGAATTCCACATGGCAAATCGAGGACATCAGTTCCTAACTGATTTTTTTCTTTCTTAGGGGCGAACTGACTTTTAGCCTTCCCCTTGTTCTTTCCTTGAGCTGCCAGAGTAGCCGCCTCTTCCTAAGTAGGGCCTTCAGCCTTCCGCTTCTGCTTCCGACTGGAATTGCCGCCGGCTTCGTTGTCGTCTGCCTTTCCTTTGCCATTGTGGAGGTGGTCTTCCTCTTCGCTGTTGGCGTACCGAGTGGTGATTTCCATCATCTTTCTCAGTGATATATCACCAGTTCGATCGAACTTCAAGTAAAGTTCTCTGTATTTCACACCAGCCTTGAAAGCACAAACAGCCTGATGTTCGGAAACATTTTCCACTGTATGATGCAGAGTGGACCAGTCCTGAATGTAATCCCTCAAGGTTTCGTTGGGCTTTTGAACACAATGCTGCAAGTCAACTAGCTCAGCAGGACGCTTGCAAGTGCCCTCAAAAGTTCTGACGAACACTCGGGCGAGGTCTTCCCAGCAATATATACTGGATGGAGCCAAACGATTCAACAATGCACGAGCCGAACCATCCAACATCAAGGAAAAATGTTTCATTGTGACATTATCATTGCCACCACCAATCTGGACTGCCACTCAGTAATCTTCTAACCAAGTCTCTGGCTTTGATTTGCCAGAAAACTTCCCAATCCCAGCCGCCAACCTGAAGTTGGGGGGAATCTCTGCAAAATGTATGACCCTGCTGAAGCACTCGGGGCCAGAAATAACAGCTGCACTACCACTCGGAAAATCTCTGTCCAAACCATCTCCATGGGCTCTGCCTATGTTGATCTGCCTCTGAGTGAGGAGATCATGAGCGTCAAACCCTGAATTCTACTCATCACCGAACGAGCGCCTTTCGTCCTGGTGCCGGGGCACGTGTGGACCACCCTGCGGGGGAGTGGGCAGTCGACGCTGGTCGTCATGGTGGAACTGGTCTCTGTGCGGATCTTCACGGAAACCTCCGCCCCTTCGGCGCAAGGGCGACCCAGGGCTATGTGTCGACTAAACGGTCTCTGCCTCGGATGAGTTCCTGTGTATCCTATTGTGCGACTATGAGACAATAGAATTCTGATGCTATGCTGCATCTAGCAATGCTCTAGTCTGCATCAATCCTCTACCAGCCTCGAACCACGACGGCTAAATGGAATCTGCTATCCTACCAGCAACTGCAACATTTAACACAGGGGTATGGTATACCTCAACATTGTTGTGAGATCCAGTCGGAAACAGTTGTCGCTGACGTCGACTAGAAACTGGTGGACGCTGGCTAGAGCACATGTCGAATTCCCTCCAAAGCTCTTCAAGGCTTGGGCCTCGGCGGTCGTGCTGACGATGGGAGTATGAAGGACTTCACCAATGCGACGCGACTTCTCACTTGAGAGTCCGCCAACTTCCCGCCTGCCGTGGCCAAACCCCAGGGCGGGCTTTGATGAGAGCCAGCCATCAAGACCTCTGCTACGGGATCGCAGCTCTCGCACTCGGAAGGAACATCAGACTGGTCGGAGTCCGACTCGAATACATCGTGAAGGGACTCAGTGGGCTCGATCGCCGCAATCTATGGAGAAGAAATCGGGCGATCCACCTCATGCTTGACCCAGCGCTAGAGTCGTGAGAGACCGGATCGCTTGCAACGACGAACAACGGGAAAGCCGACGAATACGGAGTCGACGGCTAACACAGCAACACGCCACAAGAGCTCGTGTGGAAAGGCATAGCCCTGCGGACTGGTAGCGCCTCTTGAAGCCATGCCAAATCGTCGGTGATGAAGATGATGCCCCGAAATGGATCTCGTGGCCCAGAGCGAAAACACCGCCGGAAGACATGACGAAGGGTGAAAACGCAAGCTCACCGGAAGTCGCTTCGACGCCAGCCCCACGGTGGGCGCCAACTATCATGGGAACAAGCCTGATAGTAGAAGGTAGGGATACGAAGGGAGAGGGCAGAGTCCTAGCTACGACGAGGATGTACATACGCATGTATGAGTTCAGGCCCCTCTCGTGGAGGTAGCAACCCTACGTCTCAGTGCTTTGGAGCTTTGTCGTGTGGAGAATAGTGATTACAACGGTTGCGAACCCTTGTGCCAGAGGGGAGGGGCGGCTTATATAGAGTTTTTTGCCCCTCATAATTACCAGGCATCCAAGGGTCCGATCGTGGGTATAAAGACTAGCGTTACTGGTAATGTACATCATAATTGCTACTAATGACGACTGTCCTAATGATAAGTATGACCTACGATCAAGTATTCTTGCTTGGCTCCTAAGTCAGTATACTCTAATATAGGCGACCTAATCACCGCCCATCATCTAGTTAAGCTTTTGGGTGGTTCATTCTCTATTTCGCAGAATTTCTTGGAACAACTCAAATCTTCTCTAGTTGATACATTTTCTTGAAAATTTCTTTTGACACTGTGTTATTGGCAGAGGTTGAGATGTCTCCGACTCAAAATCTCATTGCCAAGTTTATGTTTTTGTCTCGAAGCCGTCGATACAAATATCTCGGTTCTACCGATTTAGCAGATGAGCTACAAAACTTCATCTCGGTTCCATCGATTTATTTGTCCCAGAGTCACCGATTTTATTTTTTCTCTTAGTCTGTGTTTCTGTAGTGATTTTTCAATTGGTATCTTTCAAGTGATGTCCTTGTTACTTCAATGATCCCTTTTTTAATAGAAAACTTAGGGGGAGAAACTTTATTCAAGGATCCCTAACTCAAGGGTGGAGAAGTCTTACAAGCCATCAGCTTAGCCAAAGGGAGAGAAATCATTTTCCATGATTCCCTCAAATTTTCATTTCTATGAACCCAATATTATGTGACCCTTGCTCTCAAGGATCCCTTCTTAGACAATGATCCCTGTGTATGACCTTTTTGGAAATTAATGCCAAAGGGGGAGAAATATATAAAGCTTCATGCTAAAGGGTGATACATGCTTATGCAAAGGGGGAGATATAATTAAGGGGGAGAGGAAAACATCAAATTTACATTTAAAAGGTGAGAATATCAAAGTAAGGGGGAGAAAAATATGTTTCGAAGAAAATATGCTTATTTCATCTTAGATCTTTTTTCACCCTATCCTATCCCAATATCTACATACTAAGATTCAAGGGGAGAGGATGATCCACTATTTCCATATCTAAGGGGAGAAAGTTCTAAATGATCTTGGAGACATATCAATCTTGAGGATTTACTACCTTATATATGTTCTCCATATCTTGGTACTTTTGAGTTCTATTGCCTTTTATGATTTGTAGAATACTCTTGTGTTTCCTAAGATTGTTTTCTGAAGTGCGTTTCTACTACTAGAATGCTCAAGAACTCAATGTAAGTATATGCATCATATCTTTGATCAAGATGATCTCTTGCTTCTTGCATATATTGTTTGCAAGAGTGAAGTCTTGAACAAGGATACAACTCATTCACATATACTTGATGCATATAGCCAAGATACGCATGAGTTATTATGTCCCTTCTACTATATGTGTGTCCATGCATTCCAAAGCAACTATCCTTTAAATGGATCGCACACATTTAGGGGGAGCAAGTCTAAGTCATGAGTCTCTCAAAGTCTTCATTATATCCATGCATATCTTTATTTGAAGCTTTGATTGTATGTTGTCATCAATTACCAAGAAGGGGGAGATTGAAAGCACAACATGCTTGCTTGGTGGTTTTGATAATTCATGACAACATACATTGTCTCTTGGACTAATACTTTTACCTAGTGCATTTCCTATAAAGTCCATAGAGTGTAATGGGTGGGCAAAAGGAGTGTGAAGAGTATCCCCAAGGAGAAGAAGAAGAAGGAATAACCTTGTCCAATCTTCAAGGAAGAGGACTCTACATTTTATATTTGTGAGAAATCACTTTGAGCGCATAGGAAAGCCAATACTATTAAAAGGGGGTAAGGTTTTGTTGGTGAACAAAATGCTCATACATGCACAAGTGATAGTCACCACATACACCCACAAGCTCTTCCACAAGATTCTATCCAAAGCCAAATATTGAAAATTGGTGCAACCAACACTTCCCACTCGGTGCCACCGATTCCAGAACCTAGATAGACTTAGCCAAACCATAGCCACTTTGGTGCAACCGATTCTGCTTCGGTGCCTTCGAGTTTAGGTTTCCAAATTTCTATTATGCAAATTCATAATATCGGTCCCACCGAGATTGTTGGATTGGCATCATCGAGATTGGGCAATCTGAATATTGGCCACCATATCGGTGCAACCGAGTTTCCTATATCGGTATCACCTAGATTCAAAAATTTGCCACCTTTTGGTCACTTCGGTACCGCCGATATTAACACATTGGTGTCACCTAGTTGGTCATTTTGTGTGTAACGGTTGGATTTTTGGAGATGCCTATATACACCCCTCCACCACCACTCACTCACAGGAGAAGCACTCAAAGCAGTTCCCCACTCATACCTACTGATTTCTGAGAGAGAGTCACCTACTAATGTGTTAAGATCATGACATTCGTGATCTCTAGCCTCCCCAAGTTGCTTTCCACCCAATCAATCTCTTCCACCAAGCCAAATCTGTGAGAGAGTGATTGTGTGTTGAGGAGTCTATCATCTTGAAGCACAAGAGCAAGGAGTTCATCGACACAATTGAGCCTTTTACCTTTTGGAGGGCGGTGCCTCCTAGATTGGTTAGGTGTCACTTGGGAGCCTCCTACTTAGTGTTGTGGAGTGAACCAGGAAGTTTGTAAGGGCAAGGAGATCGCCTACTTCGTGAAGATCTACCCCGAGTTAGGCTAGTCCTCCGTGGATGTAGGAAATCATGGTATAGTCAAGGTTGCTTCTTCGTGGAACCCTCCATGGGTAGAGCCCTCCGTGGACTCTCGCGACCATTACCCACCGTGGGTTGAAGACTCCATAAACGTGGATGTTCGATAGCGCCATCTATCGGAACCACGGAAAAAATCTTGTGTCCCTCATGCGTTTGATCTCTCTATCTCTACTCCTTACTTCCATGTGCAATGTCTTTAGTTTTCCGCTGCTATACTTGATTGCTAGCATGTGTAGGGTGTTCTAGATTTGCTATGTATGCTAAAAACAGCCAATACTTGATTTATGCTTGAGGTAGTTTTAAATTCCTGCAAATTGTCTATTTACCCCCCCTCTAGACATACACTTCTAGTTATCCCGCACCATCACAACCAGCAGACCCACCCACCCTGCAAACTATGATACACGCTAACCTAGTCCAACCTCAGGCCAATGGCAATGAGGCTAGGCACACTATAGGAATCAGAGAATTTGCCATCAGTCCATTCTTTGTCGTCTACTAATGGACGACATAGATGGTTTTTGTCGTCCGCTTCCAAAAAGCAGATGGCAAAGACTACCTCATGGCAAAGATGGTTTTTGCCATCAATCCATTCTTTGTCGTCGGCTAGCAGACGACAAAGATCCTAAAAAGCAGACAAGAAAGGTTGGCAGATGGCAAATAGCCAAATAGCAGATGACAAAGAACCCATCAAGGCCCCACTAGAGCGCGACACTGGTTAGGTCAAACGGACGGCCTAGATGACATACAATAAAGAATTGACCTAGTACCGCAAAACAAAACGTTTTAGACACGCTTGCTCACGACCTGTCCCTTTCCTCCCCTCGCACCCCTCCTCTCTCCCGCAAACCCATGATGGTTGCTGCCTTATCTGCATCCCCGCCGGCCCCCTTCCTCCTCGTACGTCGACACCGCCGCTGCAGACCCAATCTACCTCACCGCCGCCCTGGTCTACCTCGCCGTCGTGGGTCAAGCTAGTTACCGCCAGACCGAGCCCGCCGTTCCCGCAGTCGCCTCCCCGATCTACCTGGACACCTTTGCCTCCTTTGCCTCCTACCCCTCCCCCTCTCCCCCTTCCCTCCCCCGCCGGTAGCCACTTTGCCTCCTACCCCTCCCCCTCTGCCCTCTCCCCCTTCCTCCACCTACCCCCTCCTTCCGGTGTCGACCTATTCCAGCCATGGCTGCATGAGCAAGGACATGGACCTATTGCGGGACTTGGCATGAGGCCTTGTTGTAGCTATCCAGTATATTATGTACAGAGAGTTGTATATGGTTTAGAGAAAAAGAATCATTGTGGTAGCTATGGACAGATAGCATAGGTGGTCAAAACAATTTACAATAGATGTATAAATTTTCATTGTTGTGGGTACTATGCTCATATTTATGTTTGTTCATTACTTTTCATGCTAAAATAAAAACTATTGTTTCAATATTGTCTTGGCGCCAAAAAAATGTTAATGCAGCCTAGCTTACATACAAGCTACCAAACACAGTCTCGGCACAACATGTCTCGTCTGATAAAGCCTACCAAACACGGTCTCAGCTTAGCATGCGTCAATAGATACATTGCTACCAAACAACTGCAACTTAGCATGTAATACGCATGTCTAGACTAACCATGTCTCAAATGGAACAACTACGCTAGGATGGGAAAAGCTACCAAATACACCCTCAGGAGCCGGAAGCAGCGCTGGTATGGATCCCTATGCCTAGCCTTCCTCCCACTCCTCTCTTTAGTGGCGGTGGACCTTCAAGCCCCCGTGATCCTGCAACTTCCCCTCCCCAGCGACTGCTGCCACTTCCCCTCTCCTGGAAGCCAGTGTAGCCCCTAGAGTTGCCTTGTGTCACTGGCCGGCGCGACCTCCATCCCGACCACCTTGCTCCGGCACGACCTCCATCCCAACCACCTTGCTGTGACGCAACACCTTCATCCCGCTTACCTTCATCCCCTTCCCTCCCCCTTCATGTTCCATCTTATTGAAAGCACATATGCTCCCTTGGTGGTTTTGATAATTCATGACAACATACATTGTATCTTGGACTTATAGTTTTACCTAGCTTATTTCAGGTTTAGTCCATAGAGAGGATTGGCTAAGGACAGTGAGGAGAATTCCCAAGAAGAAGAAGGGAAGGAATAGGATTGGCCAAGCTCCAAGCTTTAAGCTACAAGACTCTAGATTTTACATTTTGTGATAAAACACTTTTGAGTCCGTAGGAAAGCCAATACTATTAAAAGGGGATGATGAATTATGATGATCTGGTTGCTCAAGTGCTTAGAGATTAGCCACCAAAAATACTCACCCATTCTCCCACAAATATCTTCTGTCCAAAGCCAAACATCAAAATTTGGTGGCACCAACAATTCCCATTCGGATCCACCGAGTTTTACCCTAGACAGAAACCCAACAAAACCCTAGCATCTCGCTACTATGAAGTTTCCATTCGGTGCAACCGTGAATCAGTGACCAACTTTCTATTAACCAATTTCTTCAAGTCGGTCCCACCGAGTTTGAGGAATCGATGACACCGAGATTTGGAAACTACCTAGGTCACCCATATCGGTACCACTGATATTTATATATCGGTCTCACCAAAAAGGCCAAAGTTGCCACATTTTGCACTAGTCGGTGCAACCGAGTTACTCCGGTTTCACCGAGTTGGGCAATAATGTTGAATGGTTGAATTTTTGGAGATGCATATATATACCCCTCCACCACATCCCACTCGCAAGAGAAGTACATAAAACACACACCCACTTCCCATATTCAATTTTCTGAGAGAGAACCACCTACCCTTGTGTTGAGGTCAGGATCATCCACTCCAACCATATAGATCTTGATTTCTAGCCTCCCCAAGTTGTTTTTCCATCCAACCAATCTCTTCTACCCATGCCAAATATGTGAGACATTGATTGAGTGTTGAGGAGACTATCTTTTGAAATACGAGAGCAAGGAATTCATCATACTACCACATCTATTACCTTTTGGAGGGTGGTGCCCCCTTGATTGGCTAGGTGTTGCTTGGGAGACTCCTTCTTCGTGATTGTGGAGTTGAACCAAGAAGTTTGTAAGGGCAAGAAGAGCGCCTACTTCATGAAGATCTACCCCGAGTAAGTCTAGTCCTCCGTGGACGTAGGCCATCATGGAATAGACAAGGTCCCTACTTCCTGGACCCTTCGTGGGTGGAGCCCTTCGTGGACTCTCGCGACCGTTACCCTCCGTGGATTGAAGTCTCCATAAACGTGGATGTATGATAGCGCCACCTATTGGAACCATGGGAAAAATCTTCGTGTCTACAATTTCATCTGATCTTCCTATATCTACTCCTTCTTACATGTGCATGTCCTTACTTTCTATTGTTATACCTGTTGATTAGCGTGTGTAGGGTGCATTGGACTTGTTAGTATTGCTAAAATCTGCCAACCAATTAACTAGGGGAAAGGTTAGGTTTTAATTTGTTAAGTAGTCTATTCACCCCCATATAGCCATCCCTTCTAGTGATCCCACAATTGGTATCAGAGCTTTGGTCTCCATAGCTTCAGTTTAATCACCGTTGGAGGAAGATGGATGTGTCTAGTTTGGGGAGTCTTAATTGTAGAGCGCCCATTCTGGATGGGGAGTACTATAGTCACTGGAAATATGAGATGCTTGAGCTATTCAATGAGTTCCATTTGAGAAAGTATGTTAAGAGTCCCTATGTACCTCCCATTGATCCCTTACATCTCACATACGAAGAGGAAATTGACGTGCTTCGCAATCTTAAAACTATTAATCTCATTATCAAAGGATTACGTAGAATTGTGTTTTATCAAATTAAGAATTTTGAATGTGCTTATACTTTGTGCAATGATTTGGAGAAACGATATCCAAATTATTCATTAAGTAATCTTGATGAAATTTTCCATAAAGCTATTACCTTTCATAAGATGAAGCCTAGTGAACCTAACTTTGATAAATGCTTATTTGAGCTTCGTGACCTCATCTGTGCTAAAGGAGATGTCATTACCATCAATAACATCATTGTTGAAGCCATTCGCATTCATAAATTTGAACATTGTCATTATCACAATCCTAACGAATCTCTTGTCTCTTATGACGAGGATATCCCACTTGATGATGACGATGTGGAACATGGCTACTATGCTGAAGATGAGTTGTTAGACATTGAGTGTGAGAAGACTATGAAGAGTCTAAGTCTCATGGAAAACTTCAATGACTACATGTACGCAGTAAAGGAATGGATTCTCAATAGTGGATGCACCGATCGGATAACCTGAGATAGAGACATGTTTCAAGAGATCACACCAAAGCATGGATCATGAAGGTATGTGACTTTTGGAGACAACTCCAAGGGTAAGGTACTCAGTCTTGGTAAGGTGGCCACATCTCATGATGGCTCTATTCAAAAATGGCATGCTTGTTGAACCCCTTGGCTACAATCTTCTTTACGTATCTAGACTTGCGTACTTTGGCTTTAATGTGCTATTTACCAAAGTAGATTCCCAACTATTCGTCAAGACAAACACAACATGGTCTTTACCGATTTCCGTAGAGGTGATTTATGCGTTGTTGATTTCACTAAGAGATCCAAACCTCATACTTGTCCTATTGCAAAAGCTTCTAAAGGTTGGGTTTGGCATAGAAGGCTAGGACATGTTCGTTTGCGTAATCTAGACAAGCGCATCAAAGGTGATCATATAATCGGTGTTAAAGATGTTATCTTTCACAAATATAGACTGTCTAGTCCTTGTCAAGCTGGAAAGTGATAACCCACAAGTATAGGGGATCGCAACAATTTTCGAGGGTAGAGTATTCAACCCAAATTAATAGATTTGACACAAGTGGGAGCCAGAGAATATTTTCAAGTATTAGAAGTTGAGTTGTCAATTCAACCAGACTTGGAGATTAAATATCTACAGCAAAGTGATCATTAGCACAGTAATATGATAGTTTTGATAGCAGTAGTAATAGTAACAGTAATGGTAAAGGTGATAGTAATGGTTTTGTAGCAAGTGTGATGGTGACAGCAACAATAGTAATTTAGCAAGAACAATAAGTGGAAAACTCCTAGGCACTGGACCGAGGAATTCGTTGGATGATATTCATCATATAACAGTCATAACCTAGGGAAACAAAGAACTAGCTCCAGTTCATAAATATAATGTAGGCATGTATTCCGTAAATAAGCATACATGCTTATGGAAAAGAACTTGCATGACATCTTTTGTCCTACCTTCCCGTGGCAGCGAGGTCCACAAGGAAACTAAGGGATATTAAGGCCTCCTTTTAATAGAGAACCGAAAAAAGAATTAACACATAGTGAATACATGAACTCCTCAAACTACGGTCATCATCGGAAAGTATCCCAACTATTGTCACCTTGGGGTTTAAGGATCATAACACATAATAGGTGCATATGACTAGCAAGATCGGATCAAGAACATAGATATAATGGTGATAACGTAAACGGTTCAGATATGTAATCATGGCACTCGGGCCCTAGTGACAAGCATTAAGCATGGCAAAGTCACAGCAACATCAATCTCAGAACATAGTAGATACTAGGGATCAATCCCTAACAAAACTAACTCGATTACATGATGAATCTCAGCCAACTCCTCACCGACTAGCAAGCCTACAAAGGAATTACTCACTCCCAGTGGGGAGCATCATGGAATTGGTGATGAAGGAGTGTCGATGATGATGAAGACCGAATATTCCCCTCCAGATCTGGCCTCCCGATGAAGAACAGGAGGTGGTGGAGGCTCCGTCTCGTGAAACGCAATAAAACTTCCTCCCTGATTTTTCTCTCCAAAAAGAGGAATTTATAGTGCCATAATTAGGGTTAGGTGTGCCATGAGGTGACCACAACCCACTAGGGTGCGCCTGGGGGGCTGGCGTGCCCTGGTGTCTTGTGGGCACCTAGCCCCCCCCCTCTGATGGTTCTTGGCTCCAATACTTTTTATTAATTCTGAAATAGATCTGCAAAATGTTTCTGCCAATTCCGAGAACGTTTATTTCTGCACAAAAACAACACCATGGTAGTTCCGCTGAAAACAACGCCAGTCCGGGTTAGTTTCATTCAAATCATGCAAATTAGAGTCCAAAACAAGAGCAAAAGCATTAGGAAAAGTAGATATGATGGAGATGTATCAACTCCCCCAAGCTTAACACATTGCTTATCCTCAAGCTATTTAGTTGACAAACTGAAAGTGATAAAGAAAAGCTTTTACGCACTCTTTTGTTCTTGTTTACATACATATGCTTAAGTAGCACCTAGGTTTTCAGCATAGATTATGACTAACCATGTCAACAATAACTCTTAAAAAGTATATTAACTCATATCAACTACCTAAGCAATTTGCGAGCAATAATAAAATATATCAAATGCAACCACTTTGTCAAAACAATCATGATATAATAGGACAACAATGGTATCTCGCTAGCCCTTTCTGAGACCGCAAAACATAAATGCACATCACCTCCAAAGTTCAAGCAGCGACTAAACATTGTAATTCATGGTAGAAAGGATCCAGTCATGATGCATCCAACATTAACTATACACAACGCACGAGGATGACAATAGTGCTCTTAGATCTGGCCCTTATTTGAGAAGGTGATGACTCAACATAAAAGTAAATAGATAGTCCCTTCGCAGAGGGAAGCAGGGATTTGCGGAGGTGCCAGATCTCAAAGCTTAAATCAGAGATAAATATAATTGTGGGAGGTGCACCCTTCCCGTCAATGTTACGATGAAGAGTTATAATATCTTCCATGTTAAACACATTAGCGGCGGTTCCCAAGCAGTAAAAGTAAAGGTTTACTCCCCCTCCACCAACAAGCACACTCCACGTCTAGCTGAATCCATGGGTATTGATCATACCAACAACATTCCTGGGGGAGTTGATGCAGAGCATCCCTCACTCATCCCCATGAAGCCTACACCATCTCCACAAGACACAAGTGGCCCTATGACAAGAGCTCGCACACGCACAATAGAAGCTAAGGTGAACTCACTCCTCTCTGAGCTTGACATGAATGCTAATGGAACTTGGACGCTACCTCATCTAGGGACGCTATGCATCATTAGGTACACGGAAGACATACAAGACCAAGGGAAGGAATCACGAGGACACACGGAAGATGGAGACGCTGCTGTAGACAAGAAGGCCAGGTACAGCCAACCCCATGCGCACGGGCTTGCTGAAACCTTTTAACACGAGGGTAACCGAGTGATAGCAGAAGACCCCATGCACACGGGACTCCCAAGAGCTACAGCGATGACCCCGTGCACACGGGCCTCCCAGAAAGCTACAGCGGCGACCCCGTGCATACGGCCGTGTCCCGTGCCCACCCACCCCCCCGTGCACATGGGCCTCCTAGGCCAGCCGACCCATCCGGCACATTCCGCCCCACTTCGACCCCTCTTCGTCCCCTACCTCTTGCTACCTATATATTTGGTCCTTGGGACTCTACTTAGGGTTAGCTATTGTTTTGCATACACTTTGTGAGCATAGCTCCATTACTTGTCTCTCTTGTGGGGCTTATCCTCCATTGGGAGTAGATCCAAGTGATGCCAAGCCCCCTCTAGAGGGAAGATTCCTAGTGGATTCAAGGTTCCTCCTCCAGAGTGAGATAACACTACCCCTACTTGTATCGTTGGTTGATCTGGGATCTTTGTAACTCTTGTGATGATCATGGATCTAGTGGATGTGTCATTGGAGTTTGTTCTTTGAGTGTTTCTCTTGTTATTCCTCGTGTTCTTCATGTTTCCCCCCTCCAATTCATGAAAGATCGACTCCCATGGGTCTTGCCCCACATCATATGGTATCATGAGCCACATTGATCATGAATTTGGAGTCTCCCCCTTCATTTTCCAGCCTATTTTTGCTTCATTTCATCCTAATCCGAAAATCCCCACAAAATAGCCGAACCAATTGTTCTTTTTCCAATTGTTGAATCTTGTGAGTTTTTGTTGGTTTTGATCCATGGAATAGATGCTTATCGAGTGGATCTACCTTTCTATCCAAAAGAATCCCAATTTTTTTGAAATCCATCAAAATCGTGATCTGCCCAACAAAAATCCGCATCCCGTGTCCATAGAGCCTGGACCCCGTACGCACGGGCCCCTGTGAAACTTCCTGGATACCTCGAGCACACGGACCCCAAAAGACCCCGTGCGCACATGCTATACAGAACATCCACAATTTTTTTTTGTTTTCGGCCATTTGGTTCCAACACCCCCACACACATCCTTCCGCTCCATTGACAATTTTTCTTCATGATTTTGAGTTTGTGGCTTCAGTTTCCTAAGGTGTTTCAGCTACTTAGGGACGGTTGGACGTCATCACCACCACCATTCATCATCTCCAGCCTGGACTTCGACTTCGGCCACCATCAACCGTAAGCAAGGACGATAACTTCGACGACATCTTTGTCCATCCCTCGCCATTGCATTGATATCTCCGAGCCTATTGCATACCTTACCCATCGAGACTAGCAAGTTGAGAATGGCCAGGCCAGGTTACTTGTGCACCAGAGTGACACTGATATGTCGCATATCTAGTTTAGAGGCACCTCCATTGTTGTCTACTTTGTGCCATATGTATCTCTCGTGCATATCCATCATACTTGTTTCATATCTTGGTTCGAGCATCAAGCTTCGAAAAAAGAGGAAACAAAAGCTTTTAAGCAAAGAGAAAGATTCCAAAGAGCTTGTAAGCAATAGCGATAGCATCATATCCTCTTGCATACATACTAGATACTTGGGATTTAAGACGACACGATTACTCTCATCGGTTGGTGCACAAGTACGTATCTAGGCCATTAGAGCAATCGAGCTAGTTCTCTCTTGTATCCGTGCAACACGAGCCTTGTGGAGATTTCATATTGCTCATTCCTTTGCTGCGCGGATCCCATTATATCTATTCGTGTGTGTGTTCCTAGTTTCTACTGCCTTGAAAGCTATTGGTCTATTTTCTTTGTCTTGCTATTTTGTGAATCTTACTCAACATTGACAACAAATTTTGTGCCACTCATCCTAACCAAGCTACTCTTCAAAGCATTACTTTGTGTAGGTGTGGGAAGGGAAAACTCTGGTACCAATTCTACTATTTCCATGATTTCACATTGAGTGATTGATCCTCTTTCAACCTTCGGAACGGTATTTGGTATTGTGTTTTCTCATTATCCAACTTACATCTACTTGAGTGCTATGGATTGGACTACTATGACAAACCCGGCCTTCGAGGAGCACGATGACGATGCGAACAACTACGTCACCAAACTACAATTCTTCGGAGCACAAAAGGGAATGCGCCAAGCACAAGATGTCATCATGGACCGCATCGAGCACCTCGCCACCAACATATGTGAATCCGAGGAGCGCACGCGAGAAATCCTTACAATCCAAATGGATGAGCTCTACGCCTTGATGGTGACCCGCACATCATCAACTTCTACTTCAACTCAACGGCGCACATCAAGTTGCCACTCCTCTGAGGACTCCTTCGGCAAGAGTCCTCCTCCTCAAGATCGACCACAACAACGTGATTCCCGTCACCTTTCTCAAGACTCATCCAACCCCTTCCATGACAACGATCCTCAAGGTTGACATTACAAGCATGACCACCATCACCAACAAGAGCAAGATGCATTCGAGCAAGAACGACTACGTCATCTCCGTGAGGAAGACCAGAGCCATCAAGAACAAGAAAATGAGGCACATCGCGCGCTTGATGACTCAACATATGCCTTGCAAGAATGCAACCGTCAAACTTGTGAGGAACAAGAAGCTCTATGTTGAGTACGCCAAGAGGAAGCCTAACGTGAAGAGGAGCACCATTCGACATTCTCCCGCTACCACTACAAGAGCGCATCAACATGGATGCAAGTGCAAGGGCAAACTACATCAAGAAGATGCACGAAGATACAAGTCGCACAATCGAGCGTCCAGTGGAACGCATCACCGCCAAGCGCACCACCAACAAACACCCCATGGTGTTCAAGCCCGGGAACCTTGTGTGGCTACATCTCCAGAAGGAGCATTTTCCTAATGAGCGCAAATCCAAACTACTACCTCGCGCCGATATGCCATTCAAGGTGTTAGCACGCTACAATAACAATGCCTACAAGATCGACATTCCACGTGACAAGTACAATGTGAGCGACACCTTCAACGTCACCGACCTCTCCCCGTTTCATGGTGATGAAGATCTTGATCCGAGGACTAATATTCCCCAAGGGGAGAGATGATGCGGAGCATACCTCACTCATCCTCATGAGGCCTACACCATTTCCAAAAGACACAAGTGGCCCTATAACAAGAGCTCGCGCACGCACAATAGAAGCTAAGGTGAACTCACTCCTCTTTGAGATTGACATGAATGCTAATGGAACTTGGATGCTACCTCACCTCGAGATGTTATGCATCATTAGGTACGAGGAAGACATCCAAGGCCAAGGGAAGGAACCACGAGGACGCATGGAAGATGGAGACATTGTTGTAGACAAGAAGGCCAGCTATAGGTGACCCCGCGTGCACGGGCTTGCTACACCCCATGCGCACAAGGTTAACTGAGTGATAGTAGAAGACCTCGTGCGTACGGGACCAGAAGACACCGTGCACACAAGCCTCCCAGGAGCTATAATGACAACCACGTGCGCAGAGGCACAGAAGACCCTGTGCACACGGTCCTCCTAGGAAGCTACAACGACGAACCCATGCACACGGTCGTGCCCCATGCCCCGGGCACACGTGGCTCACTTAGGTCGTGTGCACGGGCCTCTGAGGCCAGCCGACCCATCCGTCCCATTTCGCCTCACTTCGACCCCTCTTCGTCCCCTACCTCTTGATACCTATATATTTGGTCCTTGGGACTCTAGTTAGGGTTAGCTATTTTTTTGCATACACTTTGTGAGCATAGCTCCATTACATGTATCTCTTGTGGGGCTTATCCTCCATTGGGAGTAGATCCAAGTGATGCTAAGGCCCCTCTAGAGGGAAGATCCCTAGTGGATTCAAGGCTCCTCCTCTGGAGTGAGAGAACACTACCGCTATTTGTATCATTGGTTGATTTGGAATCTTTGTAACTCTTGTGATGACCATGGATCTAGTGGATGTGTCATTGGAGTTTGTTCTTTGTGTGTTTCTTTTGTTCTTCCCCATGTTCTTCGCGTTTCCCCATCCAATTCATGAAAGATCGACTCCCACGGGTCTTGCCCCGTATCAGGAGTTTTGTTTAATTATTTTCAATTTTTGATTTTGGGATTGGGAATTCCTATTGCCGCCCCTCTCGTGCAAGGGCGAGTGAATAAACACTCATCATGAGAATAACCCGCTTAACATGGAATATACTGACCGCCCCTATCACTCTATGAGCGGTCCAGGCACACAAAACATATGTTCACTTGAAATTTTAGAGGTGGCACATGCAAATTTACTTGGAACGATAGGGTAATACCGCATATAGGAAGATATAGTGGACTCATCTCGAATAACTTTGGTTTAAGGATTTTGACGCACAAGCAGTATTCCAGCCTAGTACAGGCGACGACTAGAAAATATGTTGAGAAGCGGCCAGCTAGAGAGCAAAAACGGTCATGAACATGCATTATGAATAATAAACATTGAATACTATCATTAGTAGGATATGGACATCGTGAACATAAATATAGTGAAGGCTATGTTGGTTTTGTTCGACTACATGCATGAACATGTGTCAAGTCAAGCCACTTGAAACACTCAGAGAAGGATACCATATCATCATACTACATCACAACCATTTTAATGCATATTGACATCCAAGATAAATCATTATCCACTCCTAGCTACTTAAGCATGGAATGAGAAACTATAAGCTCCAATTGTCATTGCAAACATGTTTGATCAAAATATGATAAATCATGGATACTAGGTTAAACATATTTACAAAAACAAAAAAAAGTTGAGTTCATACCCGCTTCTCTCTGCCACGGTAACTTCATCAAATATTGTCATTATTAACTTTCACTTGCATGACCGAACGATGTGAAAATAATAATAATGCAAGAGTGTCATGGACCAAGCTGGAATATGCAAGCATTTTATTCAAGAGGAGAATACAAAGTAATATGGGCTCTTTGTTAGATCAATAGTACTGCATATGAGGGCCACTCGGCACTTTCATCACGGTCTTCTCCTTGGTATGACTCAATAAAAGGAAGAGAATTTCAAAGAAACACACCGAAATATTTTTGGATTTTTTAGTTTTTATTGAAGAAGGCAAATTACAGAAACAAAAAAATGAGAAAAACTATTTACACTAGAGAGTTCCCAACAAGCAAAAGAATAAACAAGAAATCTTTTGGGGTTTTCTTTTAATACTACAACTAATTTAAACTAGGAAGAAAAACCGAAAAGAAGCAAGAAATATTTTTGGATTTTCTCAAAGTTTTTAAAACACGTGAAAACAAAGCGAGAAAATAAATCTAGCATGGATAATACAATGAAAAAGTGTAGACACCGACAACTAGCATGAAATGTGTGAACATGAATATAATGTCGGTGGTCCCCCAAGCTTAGGATTTTGGCCTAGCTTGGTAATCACCATCTGTAGTCTGGATAATAGTCTGATTGATAGCCCACCGAGGCTCTTGGCGCAGCCTCCTTAGCCCGTCTGGCAGCTTCAACTTCCGCATTGTGCGTGCATGCCTCTCTCTCAAGAACGTAGTATCTTCCCTTACTATGATAATCAAAGAGAGCAGGAGCAGGCAAGACGATAGGGTAGAATGGGATCTTTATTGAACCTCAAGTTGTAAGTATAGTTAGGTTACCATGCCCTTAAGTAACTTATGAAGTTTCATGGACTCAAAGTCTAAGTACTGAGTAGGTAAAATAGGATCATTAGGCCAAGGTGATACACGTAGCTTCTCAACAAAGGCATAGATCCCACCATAAAAGTGACCACTAGTAGCGTTGTGTTGTAATCTCCATGCAACAATTGCTCCTAAATTGTAACGTTTAATTCCTGTTCTGGTAGTGTGTATAAGACTCAAATCATGGGCACACAGTGTGCTACAATCTTGCTTGCCTATGATGCATTTGCCATTAAAGAGTGCAAAGTAGTGTATAGATGGAAAATGGATGCTTTTTATTCTACCTTGTGTCACTCCTGTATCTTCATCATAGCAAAGATTAATAAAAATGACTCATACTCAGACATTGGCGGTTCGTCTAGCGAACCCCGATATGGAATATTGCACGCTTCACAGAACACATCTAAAGGCATGGTGAAAGCATTATTATAAAGGCTAAATGAAACTCTGGACTCATGAGGATGAAATTTAAATTTCTTAGTAAACGTCTCTGTGAGGTTGAAATGTTGAATGCACTTATCTTCGATGAACGGAGTGAGATCGGTGTTGTGAACATACTATTCAAATTCTTCCTTGATACCTGCACCAACTATGAATGTATTACATGGCCAAAGGCATGATTTGGTGTCAGCGTCCGGCATCGAGCTTGCACTTGGTTCAACATAAGACTGTCGGACCGAGCTTCCTCTTGATGATGCCTTCAAGTACCTCCTCCTTGAAGAACTCCTAAAGAATTGCATTTTTATTTGCGAACATTTTATGAAAAAAATTGGGACACAATTTTTTTAACAAAACTTCACAAGATTGATAGCAACTACTCCTAAGGATGCCTAGAGGCCATATTAAGCATTCAAACTACTTAGAACACTAAGTATTCAACATGCAAACCCCTCTACAGCAGCACCAAGAGTATCTAATTATTCAAAATATAGACCACTAAAGCAAAAAACTAATTGGAGCAATGGGGGAGTCACATACCAAGTAGCAATAACCCAAAACAATTTCAGAAAGGGAGCTTCGAGCAAAGAGATAAAAATCCGTGGGTTTGAGAGCAAGAACACGAGTGAGAGAGAGGGAGAGAGCTATGGTGATTTTTTTCATGCACGTAGGGGATGACAAGGGCTAAAGAAATAAGTGAGGGGACCCACGTGGGGACCACAATCCACCATGCCGTGCCTTGGGTTGCTGGCGCACCCTGGTGTCTTATGGATGCTAGGTGCACCCCCCTCTGATCTTACTTGCACTAGAGATTCAGAAATATTCAAAAAAAATCGTGTTAAAGTTTTAGGACATTCCGTGAACTTTTATTTTTGGGTCATTTTTTATTGCACTAAGAAATCAGAAAACAGGATAAGCATGGCATTTTATTGTATTTAACTAATAAAATAGAAAACAAAAAATGGGTACAGAAGGTGGTGTCTACTAAATTCATCAACTTCATACCTCTCAAAAATAATCCATTAATAATGTTAATCAAGTCTTATTAACAACCACTTTCGATTAGCATGACACCGAAGGACTTTCGTAAAACACTAGGTTACCTCAACGGGGATATGCATATCCCCAACCACAAAAATATCATATTTCTTTTTGGTAGTAGGCACAGGTAGTTGGAAACTTCCAATAGTGAGTGTTGGACATTTTACAATAACATTCATACCATTCACATGGAATTGTTTCTTTTGAAAGTGCATCGTATGCTCATTACAATTGATATGAAAAGTGACTTTGCTTTTATTGTAATGAATAAAAGTTCGTGCAGTATTCAAAAAAGGTCTACCAAGGCTAATCGACATGTTGTCGTCCTCGGGAATCTCAAGAATAACAAAGCTTGTTAAGATAGTAACATTTGCAATACAACGGGCAAATCCTCACAAATACCAATAGGTATGGAAGTTGATTTGTCAGCCATTTGCAAAGATATTTCAGTAGGTGTGAGTTTATTCAAATCAACTCTTTTATATAAATAGAAAGGCATAACACTAACACCAGCTCCTAAATCACACAAAGTAGTTTTGACATAATTTCTTTTAAAGTAGCAAGGTATAGTTGGTATTCCAGGATCTCCAAGTTTTTTAGGTACTCCATCCTTAAAAGAATAATTAGCAAGCATGGTGGATATTTCAGCTTCAGGTATCTTTCTTTTATTAGTGTTGTTGTCTTTCATGGACTTTGCATAAGGGGCCGTCTTTAAGATATCAGTTAAGCAGGTATGCAAAAAGGCTGGCCCAATCATTTCAGCAAACGTTCAAATTCTGCACCATCTCTTTTCTTAGATGGTATAGGTGGAAAAGGCATGGGTTTTCGATCCCATGGCTCTCTTTCTTTACCATGTTTTCTTGCCACAAAGTCTCTTTTATCATATCATTTATTTTTAGGTTGTGGGTTATCAAGATCAACAGGAGGTTCTATTTCTACATCATTATTTGGTTCTTTATAATTGTTCAGTTGAGTATCTTTATGAATGTCATCATTGTCATTTCCATTATCACTAGATGTGTGTTCATTACTAGATTGAGTTTCAGCATCATAAATAGAGACATCATTATCCTCAGGAGGTTTTGCTATCCTAGATTCACTAGAGGCATGCAAAGTCCTATCATTTTCCTTTTCCTTTTTCTTTTTAGAAGGACTAGGTGCATCAATGTTAATTCTTTGAGAGTCTCATTCAATTCCTTTAGGGTGTCCCTCGGGATAAAGTGGTTCTTGAGTCATTTTACCTCCTCTAGTTGCTACTCTAACAGCAAAATCAGTCATATTATTATTCATTTCATTAAGCAATTCTCTTTGAGATTTAGCAACTTGTTCTAACTAGGTTTGAACCATAGATGCATGTTTTCCTACACCTCTAATATCATTACTGATTCTAAATAGCAAGTCACCCAAGCGAGCAATCATATCAGAATTATATTTCAATTGTTTCAGAACATTTGCATTGAAGTGATCTTGTTTCCTAATGTAGTTATCAAACTCATATAAGCATTAACTAGGATGTTTATTGTAAAGGATGTCACCTTCATAAAACTTTAATAAATAATTTACCTCTACCACCTGTGGAGGTGGTGGCGTGTCAAGGATATGTATTTCTTCAATAGGTGGTAAAATCTTAACATCCTCAGCTTTAATACCTTTTTCCTTCATACATTTCTTTGCCTCTTGCATATCTTTAGGACTAAGAAATAATATACCCCTTTTCTTTGGAGTGGTTTTAGATGGTGTTTGAGGGAGAGTCCAATCATCATAATTCTTCAATATATTATTCATTAGTTCCTCGGCTTGTTCAATAGTTCGTTCCCTGAAAACGCAACCAACACAACTATCTAGGAAGTCCATAGAAGCACCAGTTAGTCCATTATAGAACACGTCAAGTATTTCATTTTTCTTAAGATGGTGATCAGGAAAAATATTAAGCAATTGGAGGAGCCTCCACCAAGCTTGTGGGAAACTCTCTTCTTCATTTTGCACAAAGTTAAATATTTCCTATAAGGCAACTTGTTTCTTACGAGCATGAAAATATTTTTCAGAGAAGTAGTAAATCATATCCTGGGGACTATGCACACAACCAGGAGAAAGAGTATTGTACCACATATTAGCATCACCCTTTAATGAGAACAGAAATAATTTGAGAATATAGTAGTAGAGAATCTTCTCATGGAGCAAAAAGGGTGGCTATATCATTCAACTTAGTAAGATGTGCCACTACAGTTTGAGTTTCATAGCCATGAAAAAGGATTAGATTCAACCAAAGTAATTAACTCTAGGTCTACAGAGAATTCATAATCCTTATCAGTAACAAAGATAGGTGAAGTAGCAAACTTAGGATCACATTTCATTCTAGCATTCAAAGTCTTTTCTTTATAATTGCATAATAATTTCTTAAGATCATCTCTATCCTTACAAGCAAGGACGTCTCTAGATACTTCTCCATCCATAACATAACCCTCAGGTATCTTAGACAATTCAAATCAAGGAGAGCTAGGTCTAATAGGTGTTTCATAATTCTCAATTTCAAGGACTTCATCAATTTCAATAGTTTCATCAGTTTCTATAATTTCATTCTCCTTAGCTCTAGAAATTTGTTCATCAAGAAATACACCTAGTGGCACAGTATCATCAGGCATGGTACTAGCATCATCAATATCATCATTCATAGCAGAAGTAGCATCATCAATAACTTGCGACATATCAGGATTAATAACATGTGGTGGTGTTGCAAGTCTACTCATAATAGAAGGTGAATCAAGTGTAGATGTGATGGCAAATCCGTACATCCCCTAATTTAGAGGGAACGATCTTGGTTCTTGTATCCTTCAGACTATTCATAGTGATTAATTTATATAAATCCCAAGTGACTCAGCAAATATAGCTATGCTCCCCGACAACGGCGCCACAAAAAGGTCTTGATTACCCACAAGTATAGGGGATCACAACAGTTTTCGAGGGTAGAGTATTCAACCCAAATTCATAGATTCGACACAAGGGGATCCAAAGAATATTTTCAAGTATTAGTAGTGGAGTTGTCAATTCAACCACACTTGGAGATTAAATTTCTGTAGCAAAGTGATCAGTAGCACAATAATATGATAGTTTTGATAGCAGCAGTAACGGTAACAGTAACGGTAACAGTGATAGCAATTGTTTTGTAGTAAGTGTGACAGTGACATCAGAAAACAGTAACATAGCAAGAAAAATAAGTGGAAAACTCGTAGGCACTGGATCGATGAATTTGTTGGATGATATTCATCATATAATAGTCATAACCTAGGGTAACACAAAACTAGCTGCAGTTCATAAATATAATGTAGGCATGTATTCCGTAAATAATCATATGTGCTTATGGAAAAGAACTTGCATGACATCTTTTGTCCTAGCCTCCCATAAGGAAACCAAGGGATATTAAGGCCTCCTTTTAATAGAGAATTGGAACAAAGCATTAACACATAGTGAATACATGAACTCCTCAAACTATGGTCATCACCAGAAAGTATCCCAACTATTGTCACCTTGGGGTTTACGGATCATAACACATAATAGGTGCATATGACTAGCAATATCAGATCAAGAACATAGATATAATGGTCATAACATAAATGGTTCAGATATGAAATCATTGCACTCGAATCCTGGTGACAAGCATTAAGCATGGCAAAGCCATAGCCACATCAATCTCAGAACATAGTGGATACTAGGGATCAAGACCTAACAAAACTAACTCGATTACATGATGAATCTCATCCAAATCCTCACTGACTAGCAAGCCTATGAAGGAATTACTCACTGCCGGTGGGGAGCATCATGGAATTGGCGATGAAGGAGTGTCGATGATGATGAAGACCGAATATTCCCCTCCAGATCTGGCCTCCCAATGAAGAACAGGAGGTGGTGGCGGCTCCGTCTCGTGAAACGCAATAAAACTTCCTCTGTGATTTTTTTCTCCAAAAACAGGAATTTATAGTGCCATAATTAGGGTTAGGTGTGCCATGAGGTGACCACAACCCACTAGGGTGCGCCTAGGGGGCTGGCGTGCCCTGGTGTCTTGTGGGCACCTAGCCCCCCCTCTGATGGTTCTTGGCTCCAATACTTTTTATTTATTCTGAAATAGATCTCCAAAATGTTTCTTCCAATTTCGAGAACTTTTATTTCTGCACAAAAACAACACCATGGTAGTTCCGCTGAAAACAACGCCGGCCCGGGTTAGTTTCAGTCAATACATGCAAATTAGAGTCCAAAACAAGAGCAAAAGCATTAGGAAAAGTAGATATGATGGAGACGTATCAACTCCCCCAAGCGCCTGGTGTCTTGACCACAACCCTGGCACACCTGGTGTCTTGTGGGCACCCAGGTCCCCCCTCTGGTGGTTCTTGGCTCCAATATTTTTTAGTTATTCTGAAATAAATCTCCAAAATGTTTCGTCCAATTCCGAGAACTATTATTTCTGCACAAAAACAACACCATGGTAATTCTGCTGAAAACAACGTCAGTCCGGGTTAGTTTCGTTCAAATCATGCAAATTAGAGTCCAAAACAAGAGCAAAAGCGTTAGGAAAAGTAGATATGGCGGAGATGTATCAGAAATAAAGTAGGTGGAAGTCATCCCGTAAAGAACATCATGACTACTAGGAGACCACTCAAGTTGCTTCATATGGATCTTTTTGGCAAGAGCCTCGGTGGAAATTCCTTTGGTGTAGCTATAGTTGATGATTTTTCCATATTTACGTGGGTATTCTTTCTTGATGATAAGTCACAGGTGGAAAAGATCTTCGAGAACTTCACTGGAAAAGCTCAAAATCAGTTTGAGGTGAAGATCAAGAAAGTTCGGAGCGACAATGGATCGGAGTTCAAGAACATGTATGTGGATTCCTTTCTTGACAAAGAAGGTATTTCACATGAGTTCTCGGCTACGTATATGCCTCAACAAAATGGAGTTGCTAAGAGGAAGAACCAAACTCTTATAGAGATGGCAAGAACAATGCTCGACGAATACAAGAAGCCAGGACACTTTTGGGAGGAAGTCGTTGGGACAACTTGTCATGCCACAAACCGAGTGTAACTTCACAAGCATCTCAATAAAATGGCATACGAGCTACTCACTGGTAATAGACCCCAAGTTGGATAATTTCAGGTATTTGGCTCCAAGTGTTACATTCTTGATAAGCATCGTCGTTCTAAATTTGCTCCTAAATCTCATGAAGGTTTCCTGCTCGGTTACGGATCAAACTCTCACACTCGCCGTGTCTACAACAACTTCACTCAAAATGTTGAAGATATGGTAGATATGAAGTTTGATGAATCTAATGGTTCAAAAATTGAACAATTGCCAAATGATTTAGGAGATAAGAAAACTTCGGAGGCTATCCAAGACTTGTCCATCGGCAAGATTCATCCCATGGAGGTGAAGGAATGTACTTCATCAACCCAAGTGGAAGCTCCTACTTCGTGTCAAGGCAAACCCCAACATCACATGGAAGCATCCACAAGAGGTACACGACAAGATGAAGAGGATGAAGAAGTACATCATGATGATCCACCTCAACCCTCTTCACCACCACCTCAAGGAGGTGACACCTTCAACAACAATGAATCAGAAGATGATGATGACGAAGCTCAACCATCCAAAAAGCAAAAGCTACCTCGAATCATAGAAAGAGTGAACAAGAATCATCCCTTAGAGGAAATCTTCCATGACATTCAAACCGGGAGAATCACTCGCTTTGAGACCCACTTAGCTAATTTTTGTGAGCACTACACATTCATTTCTAGTATTGAGCCTATCAAGGTGGAAGAAGTGCTTGAAGAAGCGGATTTGGTGAATGCTATGCATGAAGACCTACAAAACTTCGAGAGGAATGAAGTGCGGACACTAGTGAATAAGCCCAAAGACGAGCAAAACATCATCGGAACCAAATGGGTGTTTCAGAACAAGTAAGACGAAGATGGTTAAGTCGTTCGCAACAAGGCACATCTCGTGTCACAAGGTGAAGGTATGGACTATGGTGAGATCTATGCCCCCGTTGCTAGTCTTGAAGCTATTCGTGTATTAGTTGTTTATGACAATCACCATGACATCACACTTTACCAAATGGACTTTAAAAGTGCATTTCTAGAAGGGGAGATTGAAGAAGAAGTCTATGTTAAGCAACCCCCCGATTTTGTGAATCCTAAGAAACCCAACCTTGTTTATAAGCTTCATAAAGCCCTTTAAGGACTTAAACAAGCTCCTCGTGCTTGGTACAAATGTCTAACAAAGTTACTACTTGAAAAGGGTTTCAAAATTGGTAAAATTGGCGCAACCTTATTCAATAATTAAGTTAATGGTGAATTATTTGTGTGCCAAATTTATGTGGATGATATTATCCTTGGATCTACTAACCCACAATTTAGTGAGAAATTTGGAAGGATGATGTCAGAGAAGTATGAGATGGCCATGATGTGTGAGCTAAAACTTTTCCTTGGTTTGCAAATCAAGCAAACGAGATAAGGAACTTTCATCTCTCAAAGCAAGTACCCCAAGGACTTTATCAATAAGTTCAACATGCAAGAGTGTAAAGGTATGAAAACTCCTATGCCTACTAGTGGACATGTTGACCTCACCAAGGAGGAAAAACGGTTGATCAAAAAGTTTATCAATCAATGATCAATTCATTACTATGTATATGTGCCTCCTGTCTCGATATCATGCTTAGTGTGTGCATGTGTGCTAGATATCAAGATGCTCCTAAAGAGTTTCATCTTAAGGCCATGAAAAGAATTGTAAGATACTTGATACGTACACTGAACTTTGGCATTTGGTGTCCCAAGTGTAACACCCCATTACGCCTGGCGGGATCTAGACTGGCCCCACAGACCAACACTAGTCTTTCCTGCACACTTTGTCCTCACTCATGCGCACCCGGGACCAACTTCCCGGTTGGTCACCCATCCTAGAATCGCTCCAAGCCAAGCACGCTTAACTTTGGAGTTCTTTTCGAGTGGGCTCCCGGAAAAGAAGGAATTCCTTGTTGATATGAGTAGTCTATCATTCCTATTAAGCCAGGCTCTCACATACACCCCCACTCAAAGGAACCGACGTCCTCGTCGGCCCATCAGGAACGTTCCCTTTTGGCACACGTATGCGCGTTCAGTCCAGCACATGTGCCATGCTATGTGCCACGACGGGCCACACACGCCATGCGCCACATGCCCGTGCACCTGACCCATGCATGCCCGTGTAACCGCAAGGGTCGGCTCTGATACCAATTGTAACACCCCGTTACGCCCGGCGGGATCTAGACTGGCCCCACAGACCAACACTAGTCTTTCCTGCACACTTTGTCCTCACTCATGCACACCCGGGACCAACTTCCTGGTTGGTCACCCATCCTAGAATCACTCCAAGCCAAGCACGCTTAACTTTGGAGTTCTTTTCGAGTGGGCTCCCGGAAAAGAAGGAATTCCTTGTTGATATGAGTAGTCTATCATTCCTATTAAGCCAGGCTCTCACACCAAGGGATCTTCTTTTAACCACGTTGGCTATTCCGACTCGGACTATACAGGAGACAAGGTTGACAGAAAATCCACCATGGGTACTTGCCAATTTCTTAGTAGTTCTCTTGTGTCTTGGTCATCCAAGAAACAAAACTCGGTATCTCTATCTACTGCTGAAGCAGAATACATTATCGCTGGATCATGTTGTGCTCAATTGCTACGGATGACTCAAACTCTTAAGTATTATGTCATACGTGTGAAACATGTACCGTTGTCATGTGACAATGAAAGTGAAATCAAAATTGCTCATAATCGCATGCAACACTCTCAAACTAAGCATATTCAAGTTCGACAACATTTCATTCGTTATCACGTTAACAAAGGAGATATCAATCTCAAGCATGTTCATACTAACAAACAATTGGCATATACCTTTACTAAGCCACTTCATGAGAAAGTGTTTTGCCACTTGAGGAGTGAGTTGAACATCATCGATGCTTCAAAATTGAGCTAGACTCACTTAGTTGCATGCAAGGGCTTGAGCTTACATGACAATTCCAGGGTACACCTTGTTGGGGATATAACCCCACGGTGAGACCCGCCAATGAGGCTCCGGGTCACACCTGGCAGCTCGTACACCAACCCAAGAACGGGCCGTGAAGACTTAAGCCCAAGACGTTGAACGACTTAACAATATGGGCCAGGATGTGGCCTAGACAGAGAAAGCATGAAGACCCGGGCGGGTGAGCCGCTTGGAGACAACTTGCTCAGGAAGGCAAGACAAAATAGAGACGGATTCAGATATGTAGTGAGAGTCGGTTACAACTTGTATGACCCATGGGCTTGACCTCCTATATAAAGGCAAGACCCGGGGCGACTTAGAGAGAGATCATACTATCGAGAACTAGGTCAAGCAATAGCTCCCTTGTAATCGATACACCAAGCAATACGAACACAAGAAGGACGTAGGCTATTACCTCTACTTGAGTGGTTGAACCTGGGTAAACTCGTGTCCTTCGTCCCAATCAACCCCTTTGAGTCGATCACCCTTGCGATGGCCTCGAATCCAAGTCCGTTGACCTGGACATCTGCCGTGAGAAAACCACGACAGTTGGTGCCCACCGTGGGGCATACGCTTGGTGGTGTTGAGTTCTCAAAGGGCTCTCTCCCAGGGCTCGAGGGATACATGGTCGGAAGGATGAACAAGAGTTGTCGTGGCCGTCTCTACATTGACGACGCCGGCTGGTGGCTTGATGCCGGCTCTGTCAAATATGGATTCCGGTCTCCCTTCGGCGAGACCATGTCTTCATCGGTCGGATCGACGGGTCTACACCTGGGCCAGACGTTTGCACCAGAATCGTCGAGCCGGCTCGGCGCGCGCAACCCGCCTGTGATGTGCGGCCCGCTCGTGTTAACCAGGGACGGAAGCACGTCTTCATAGGCTTCACTCAAGGTATGGATCTTGAAGCTTCTGCGTCGCAGGAAACTCTTGTCTATTCAGAGGACGGATCTCCAAGCGGGGAAACAGAGTCGATCTACCAGCTTCACAACGGTGGGCTCGGGGGCTACGACGAGCTTTACCCTGAGTCAGAGCGTTCTGAGCCGGACGATTTCGGGCCGCCGATTCATGCGGCCGTGTTCATGGCGGGGTCGGCCATAGGTGTGAACAGCATAGCCACCGGAGCAGCAACCTCGGGGGCTGACCCGCCTCCGCCGGCTAAGTTCTTTTGGATCTGATGAACGAGCTCGCGGTCTTGATGGCCACTGAAGTTATGCCAGATAATCAAGCCGCTCAGAACTTAGAGATTGTGAGGCTCAAGGACCAGATGGCGGAGGATCAATAGAGGATGGCTGAGCTAAAAGTTCAGATGGAGGCAGAGGCAGAACGCATTAAGACGGATGCCTTCTGCCTTGGGCTAGAACAGCAATCGGTGGCTGTGATGCATCGGATGAGGCATCAATCCTACTTACCGTAACATTATGAGGCTAGGAATCTCTTCAATACGCCAGGAACGGGACGGGCCACGGATGCACCTGGAATCCGACCAGCGGCTCGACCGCCGCTTAACCCGCCCCGACGAAACTAGGCCTCACCAGTAGTTTTTCCAATGCCGGCAGGTCATTATTCCAACCCGGAAGAAAATATGGTGGTCGCGGCCACCCGTCTTGAAACAATCCCTATCCCAGATGAAGTGTCCTTTGCAGAAGAGGTACGGAACGCCATTGGGTACCTTCAGACGACGATGGCCCAGCAGGAGAAATATGCCTACACCCAGAGCCGCATTCATTCAACTCCCCTCCCCAGCCACAACTTTAGGCGGCGCTATGAATCGCCAGCGTTATCCAATAGCGACCGGCACAGAGGGCCTCCAGGGGATGGTCAGGCGTCTCTGGATGCATAAGCGCTCATAAACCAGGCGAGGAACCAGCAAGAGCCGGCGGCTTTGGCCACGGCAGCTCACCAAGAGCCCGCGCCCTCCGTATCAGTAGGAGCAGGAGTGACCACCAGGGCCGTGGGAGTGCCGTGCTTAGCGCCGGCTCTGCGGAGTGAGAAATTGCCAAAGGATTTCAAAGGACCTCGCAAGGTCCCGAATTACACTGTCGACTTACCTCCGGAGACCTGGATCGAAAGTTATGAGCTGGCTATGGAGATGTTGGATGTCAGTGAGGCGGTGTGTGCTAAGTACTTCATCATGATGCTTGAAGGTCCGGCTCGCACGGGGTTAAAGGGTTTGCCGCCTAATACCATCAATTCATCGGCTGAGTTGAGGGCAAGGTTCATCAAAAACTTTCAAGGGACTTGCAAATAGCCTATGACTATTGTGGATCTCGATCATTGTGTCCAGCAGGAGACTGAGTCGGCTCATCATTGGGTCCAACGAGTGTCGACCATCATCCACTCATCTGAACAGATCACGGCGGCTCAAGCGGTACTGATCCTAGAAAAGAACTGTCACTTCGTCCCTTTGAAGCAGAAGCTCGGCCGGCTCAAGCGTACGTGTCAGGACATGGGCGAGCTCATGGTGGCTCTCACAAAGTATGTTGACTCTGATAACACGAAAGATCCAGGCTCTGATGAGGAGAAGGCCAGCCAAGGTAAGAGGAACAACCAGGGCAAGTGTGCGGCAAGCAATGGTAACCAGAGCAAGCGGAAAAACCTGGATGGCGGGTCAGAACTGGTGGCCAATGCGAGCACCGGTCAGAATCATCCTAAGGGCAATGGGAAGATCAGACCGCCTTTTAACAAAAATAGGACTCCTTTCAATTTGGAGGAAATGCTCAAAAAGCCCTGTCTGGAGCACAGCTGGCCCGATAAACCTGCAGCGCACACATGGGGTGATTGTCATATCATGCAAAAGTTCAAGAATTACAGCATGCAGCAACACAACAACCATGGCGATGGCCCGCCCAGCGGCTCAGGAACACGCGGGTCAGGAGCCGGATTTTGATCCAATGGCTCAGGGTCCGGTCATCATGGTCAGGGCAATCAAGGAGGACATCCACATCACTCTGGTAACAACAATCTACGACACCATAATCAATCTGGGTATCAGAGTAATCCAAAGCAGCTCAGTTTGGGCGAGTATCATGTTTTTACGACCAGCCTTAACAAGCGGGATCAGAAATTGCCCAAGCGAGCGGTTAATGCAGTCGCGCCGGCTCTGCAGCAATATTTGAAGTGGTCTGAGTATGACATAACATGGAACCGAGAGGATCACCTGCCGCGTGTTGATGACCTGGGGTGGCTGGCCTTGGTAGTTGCCCCCCAAGTAGGAGGATATATGGTGAATAAGGTACTAATGGATGGTGGCAGTAGCATCAACATCATGTATTATGATACCTTCCGGCGGATGAAGCTGCTTGATAAAGACCTTAAGCCCTCATCAACCGTTTTTCATGGTGTGGTACCAGGCAAGTCAGCTTACCCGGTGGGAAGGATTTCTTTGGAAGTCGCCTTTGGTGATGAATACAACTACAGGGTGGAGTCCTTGTGGTTTGAAGTAGTCAAGATCAAGAGCCCTTATCATGCGTTGTTTGGGCGGCCGGCTTATGCTAAGTTCATGGCTAGACCCTGTTATGTCTACTTACAGCTCAAGATGCCCGGATTAAAAGGCACGATTACTATTCATGGTAATCAGAATACGGCTATTGAGTGCGAGGAAGGGGACGCGGCTTACGCGGAATCCAGTTGTGTTGAGACGGAACTCAAGTTCTATAAGGAGAATGTTGACCCGGAGGATATGACCCCACTGAAGAAGCCTACGACAGAGGTTGAGCCGCCCCTCAATTTTTTGTCGGATGATACCAAGGCGTTAGATTTCACTCCGGGCGACTCATGCAAACAGTTCATCATTGGGGCCAACATGGATCCCAAATAGGAAAGCGCACTCATCGAATTCATCCGTGAGAATCGGGACATTTTTGCATGGAAACCTTCTGACATGCCAGGTGTACCGAGAGAGTTCGCTGAGCATAACCTTAATGTGGATCCTAAGTTTAAACCTGTTGAGCAGTTTCTATGGTGGTTCAATGAGGAGAGATGCAGGGCCATTGGGGAGGAGGTCACCCGGCTCTTAGCGGCAGGCTTCATCGTCGAGGTATTTCACCCGGAGTGGCTTGCTAACCCAGTGCTTGTGCTCAAAAAGAACGGCACGTGGCGTATGTGTGTGGACTATACGGATCTTAACAAGGCTTGTCCGGCTGATCCTTTTGCTCTCCCTCGTATTGATCAAATCATTGATGCTACGGTGGGTTGCGAAAGCCTATGCTTCCTGGATGCTTATTCGGGATATCATCAGATCAAGATGGCAGTTAAGGACCAAGAGAAGATGGCTTCATCACGCCTTTTGGAGCCTTCTGCTATGTGTCTATGCCTTTTGGGCTCAAGAGTGCCCAGGTGACTTATCAGCGCTGTGTGCAGAATTGTCTGCACAATCAGATTGGACGCCACATTCATGCTTATGTTGATGATATTGTGATCAAATCAAGGAATAAGGAGACCCTACTTGATGACTTAAGGGAAACGTTTGACAATCTGCGGATCCATAAGGTGATGCTTAACCCGGCAAAGTGTGTCTTTGGTGTTCCAGCTGGCAAGCTCTTGGGATTTCTGGTTTCTGAGCGTGGCATTGAAGCTAACCCGGATAAGATCAAGGCTATCACTCCCCTGGCTGATCCAGCTTGTATCAATGATGTCCAACGCCTGGCAGGGCGGATTGCCGCGTTGAGCCGGTTCATAAGCCGCCTTGGTGAGAAAGCTATCCCTCTATATCAGATGATGAAAAAGACACACAATTTTTTCTAGAGTACGGCGGCGGGTGAAGCGTTTGAGGCGCTCAAGAAGCAGCACACTCAGCCGCCGGTATTAGCTGCTCCGGCTAAGAAAGAGCCTTTGCTCCTATACGTGGCGGCTAACAACCAGGATGTCAGCCCTTCAATTATGGTCGAACTCAAGGAAGCAGGGAAGGAATATCCGGTTCAGAGGCCGCTTTATTATATCAGTGAGGTTCTGACAAAGTCCAAGCAGAGATATCCACATTGGCAGAAGCTAGTGTATGGGTTGTTCATGGCCAACCGCAAGTTAAAGCATTACTTCTTAGGGCACCAGATCACCATGGTCAGCTCTGCTCCTTTGGGGGACATAATTCAAAATAGAGAAGCCACTGGTAGGATTGCTAAGTGGGCATTGGAGCTGGGACCTCTCAATTTGAAGTACGTACCTCGTACGACTGTCAAGTCTCAAGCCCTTGTGGATTTCATAAACGACTGGACAGAGTGTCAAGCGCCCGAGGAAAAGCCGGATAACACATACTGGACTATACACTTTGATTTATCCAAGCAGCTGGAAGGATCTGGTGCAGGAGTTGTTTTAACATCTCCCAAAGGTGATAAGTTCTATTATGTGCTCCGGCTGATGTTCCCTTGCACCAATAATGCGGCTGAATACGAAGCCCTGCTTCATGGCCTTAGAGTAGCTAAGGAGATGAATTTAAGCCGGGTAAGGTTCTTTGGCGACTCAGATCTTGTGGCTCAGCAAGTTTCAGGCACTTGGGACACCAAGGATCCGCGGATGGCGGCTTATCGCTAGGCGGTGGATGTCATTGCTGGTCACTTCAAGGGTTATTAGCTGGATAACATTGATTATTGTAGGAACGAGGCGGCTGATGCCCTGTCAAGGTTAGGCTCTCAGCGAAAGTCGGTGCCGCCCAATATCTTTCTGGACGTCTTACATCACCCGACTGTCAAATTACCTTCAGAGGAAGATTTGGTTGTTCCTAACCCGAAGGGACAGTTGGTAGCGGCTCTACATGCTATTCCGGATTGGATTGTGCCTTACTTGGCGTATTTGACTCGGGGCGAGTTACCTGATGATGAAAATCTGGCCAGACAGATCAGCCGGCGGTCTAAGTCCATGACAATAGTTAATGGTGAGTTGCACAAGTGCAGCATCACTGGGGTTTTCAACATTGTGTCTCACGAGAGGAGGGTAAGGAAATCTTGAATGAAATTCATGCTGGAGATTGCGGACATCACGCCGGCTCAAAATCTCTAGTGGCTAAGGCTGTCTAGCACGGTTTTTTTGGTTGAAGGCTCACAAGGATGCAGAGGATCTGGTCCCCAAGTGTGGCAGCTATAAAAAGTTGGGCCGACGTGCACATGTTCCGGCTCAAGAATTGCGCGTGATACCAATTACTTGGCCGTTTGCAGTCTGGGGGCTTGATATGGTCGGGCCTTTCAAGAGATCCAAGGATAAGAAAACGCACCTCTTGGTGGCGGTTGATAAGTTCACCAAGTGGGTAGAGGCTGAGCCGGTCAGCAAGTGTGATGCGGCTATGGCGGTTCAGTTTATTCAAAAGCTGATATACCATTTTGGTTACCCTCACAGCATCATCATGTACAATGGCACAAACTTGACCAAGGGGGCTATGAAACAATTCTGCGACCTAGAACACATCTAGCTTGATGTTTCTTTGGTTACTCATCCATAGTCCAACGGTCAGGCGGAGCATGCTAACCAAGAAATCTTGAGAGGTATCAAGCCCCGGCTTATGGTTCCTTCACAGCGGACGCCGGGTTGTTGGGTGGAAGAGTTGGCATCTGTCTTATGGAGCATCAGAACTACCCCCAATAGATCCACAGGTTATACACCTTTCTTCATGGTTTATGGTGCAAAGGTAGTGTTACCAAGTGACATCTGGCATGTTTTGCCACGAGTGGCGGCTTACGTTGAGGCGGACAATGAGACGGCGCGTCAAGACGCGTTGGATGCTTTGGAGGAGGAACGAGAACTGGCGGCTGCTCGATCGGCGATCTATCAGCAAGACCTGCGCCGCTATCATAGCCGCAGGGTCAAGACCAGGACGTTTCAAGAAGGCGACTTAGTGTTGCGGCTGATTCAAGACCAGACCAATATGCATAAGTTATCTCCCCATGGGAAGGACCTTTCGTGGTCAGCAGGAATCTCAACAACGGGTCGTATTATCTCATTGACATCCGGGACGACTTAGATACCTCGGGGCAGGAGACCCGCCGGCCATGGAACATAGCGCATTTGTGGCCCTGTTATACCTGAGTTGTTGAGACTCGACATTGTACACTATCATTGTACATATCATATTTATATATGAATAAAGTTGCATCCCTGCAAGCCGGGGCATCTGCCATTTCGCATATCTTCATCCATGCAAGAAAGATCCAAAACATAGCTCTCGAAGGGGGCTTCCCACCTTCGGGTGTAGCTTATCTAACCCTAACAGCCGGCTCTTATGCCAAAAAAGTTGACAAGTCTACTTGGTTGTCGAAGGGGGCTTCCCACCTCCGGGTGTAGCTTATCTAACCCTAACAACCGGCTCTTAAGCCAAAAATGTTGACAAGTCAACATAGCTGTTGAAGGGGGCTTCCCACCTCCAGGTGTAGCTTATCTAACCCTAATAGCCGGCTCTTATGCCAAAAAATTTGACATGTCAACTTGGTTGTCGAAGGGGGCTTCCCACCTCTGGGTGTAGCTTATCTAACTCTAACAACTGTCTCTTAAGCCAAAAATATTGACAAGTCAACATAGCTGTCGAAGAGGGCTTCCCACCTCCAGGTGTAGCTTATCTAACCCTAACAGCCGGCTCTTATGCCAAAAAAGTTGACAAGTCAACTTGGTAGTCCAAGGAGGCTTCCCACCTCCGGGTGTAGCTTATTTAACCCTAACAACTGGCTCTTAAGCCAAAAATGTTGACAAGTCAACATAGTTGTCGAAGGGGGCTTCCCACCTCCGGGTGTAGCTTATCTAACCCTAACAGCCGGCTCTTATGCCAAAAAAGTTGACAAGTCAACTTGATTGTCGAAGGGGGCTTCCCACCTCCGGGTGTAGCTTATCTAACCCTAACAATTGGCTCTTAAGCCAAAAATGTTGACAAGTCAACATAGCTGTCGAAGGGGGCTTCCCACTCGACGGGTGTAGCTTATCTAACCCTAACAGCCAGTTCTTATGCCAAAAAAGTTGACAAGTCAACTTGGTTATCAAAGGGGGCTTCACACCTCCGGGTGTAGCTTATCTAACCCTAACAACCAGCTCTTAAGCCAAATATGTGGCCAAGTCAACATAGCAGTCCAGGGAGCTTCCCACCCTATGGGTGTAGCTTATCATGCCATGTCAGCTGACTCTTAAGCCAAATAGTTAACTCCGTCAACATGTTAGGAAGATACAACATCTTTGGGATGTACTTTTAAGTCGCCCTCCTAATGATATAAAGATACAGCTATTCTTATAGGAAATGAAGTTGCCAAGAGCCGGTAACGCATCCAATGAGAGGCGCAAGGAAGATGACATATATATGTTAAGCCGGATGTTTCATATGTGCACGATGGCACAATTCAATCAAAAGAAAAGTTACTACCAGTCTATTACATATGCTCTCGGTGGAGCCCAAAAATATCTTAAAAGTTTTTTACACCGCTTATGGCGGGTCACAAAGTGTCGGCTATCAACGGCGTTCACGACTCCTTTAGCTAGTGGGCGGGTCACCCTACGCCGGGTCTTCAACCTCCTTGATCTGAAGATGGTCCAAGTCCCAATTGCAGTGGGTTAAAGCTGCAAAGTTTCCTTCCTCAAAGAAGGGGGACGGGTCAAGTTCTGAAGCAAAGATGTGCTTACTGTGGGCGGGTGTCAGATCCTTGGACTCAAAGAGGGGGCCACGGATTCTCTTCTGATCTATGTTGTATGCCGCCTAATAAGTCGCCAGATTGACCTCTTCTGTTAACACAAATGCGAGGATTTTGGAGTCCTTCACACACTGGGCGTAGTTAGCGTCCGTAAACTCGGAGCCATCATCCTTTTTGGAGGGAAACCCGTCCATCATATCTGCAGGACTCAATTCCGGAGCAAAGACCAGCGGCCGGCTTATGGCTGCGATTGCCTCCTGACGGGTGGCTAATTTCTTCAATTCTACATTTTTCTTTAGCAGCATGGACAAAAGCTCTAAGACCCCTTTGATAGTTGGAGGGGTAGTATCCTTGTACAGTACAGCCTTGATTGTGCACATAGCGCCAAAATAAAGTTTCTTTGTCAAAGTATACATGGCCTTCAAGGGAAGCAAGCTGACGGAGGCAAGCTGACGGCTCCTAGGACCTGCATAAGACGGACGCCTCGTCATGAGTCGCCACCACAAATTCACTGTACAAATTGAGTTAAGTTATTAAATACTTACCAAAGATGGCGGCTGTCATCCTCTTAATGTGGCGCTTCAAGGACTGCAGCTCACCAGACACGATCAAAAGCCACTGATTGGCATCATCCGCCTGTTTAGTCAGGGTGGCTTGTTCAGTCTTAGCGGATTCCTTGAAGGTTGCAAAGTTGGCCTTGATTTTGGTTAGTTCTTCAGTGAGGACCCGACATTTCTCATCAGCTTCAGTCCGGGCGGCCTGCTGCGTGGCTAAATTATTTTTTAAGACGGCCACTTCTGACCCGACTTCGTTTAAAGCGTCCTGTGACATATCAAAGTATGGAATAAGCCAGCAGAAGGAGAAGTTTAAAAGACTCAGCAAGTCTCAAACAGATTGCAAGCAATATGTATGACACTTGGGGGCTAATGTATGTTTGACCTCCTAGATTAAAACGGCAGTTACGGATCATCTTTATCAAGTTAACCCGGAACTTGAGGGCTACACTTTGCCCTTTCGACTGGTTTCCAAGGAAAAGATCCGACTCAAAATTAACAAAATTTTGAGCCGGCCGTTGGGGGCTACATTTGGCTCTAATATCTATTTTCAATGAAGCTCCGGCTCAATGTCATCAAATTTGAGCCGGCCCTTGGGGGCTACGACTGATGATTTAGCATCTCTACTTCTAAATAAGTTGAGGCTTATAAGCTAAGCATCTCTACTTCTAGCAAGTTTTTGAAGACCCGGATTATCATCAGCCAATATTAACCCGACTCTTGGGGGCTACGTAAGGGTATGAGGAGAGTAACGAATACCTCATATTTCTTCTTCATTAAACTGACAAGTTTTAGCTCCAGGTCCCGGCTTACGGACAGGCGGTTCAAATAACCAGCGTGAAGTTTGTCAGTTGTCATCTTCTCAAGGGCAGGGAGCTCAAAATCCAGCTTCTTGGAGGCTTCAGCCATCTCACTATGCCTTGTCAGCACATGAGGCTGAGGAGAGTGGAAGCCGGCGCCCGTAGTAAAAACATCCAGAGCGGCTGTTTCCTCGGCAGCTTTTGCTGGGCTAGGCGGATTGGAATGGTCCCTTGGAGGACTCTCAAGAATCACATCATTAGCCGTCAGCTCTGCAGAAGGACAAGGTTCTTCAGGGGCCTCTTTAGAAGCCGCTGAAGGGTCAACATCCGGCACGGGAGTATCCGGCCTGGCAGGCTCTGGCTCTTGGACATTAGGGCCAGCGGAGGACTTGTTGGTCTTCCTTCATTTGGCTTGAGCCCAGAAAAGCATAAAGATTAGAGCCATGGTTTACAACCACCAAAGACTCGGGCATAAAGCGTGAAAAGCACATATAGCGGGTTAATCTTTGGAGGCAGTAGAGCAGTGGTCGTAGAGTTGCCAGACGAAGGAGACGATCCCTGAAAAACAGTTCAGATAACGTAAAGCCAGTTCAGAATTACAAAGGAATGATTAGTAAAATCAAGCAGAGAAGGAGTGTCTACCTCAGCTGGACATTTCCTCTGAGCCGGAGAGTTAGGCAACCTGGACATAAGAACGGTAGAGTCAGCGCTCCGAGTGTGGCATCGGGCGGCTTGCTGTTGCTTTTTCAAAAGAAGTTGGGGGTCTAAGTGAGCAAGGGGATGAGAAAGGGGAACTTTTTGAATGACCCGCCGTATCTTCCGGGGTACAAAGTATTCTGAGTCAGACGAAACATAAGTTACCTCGGGGGCGTTGGCATGGCTGGTCTCCATCTCATCCTGTGAATTGCTGTTGTCAATAAGGTGAATAAAGAGGTGGACAAAAAATAGTCAAGTTATACCTCTGAGCCGTCTGATTCCGTCGGTTCAAACCATTCTACCTGAGGAGTGGTCTTCTTTGTCTTCTTGGCTGCGACCTTCTTCTTGGTTTTCTTCGGAGGAGCAATATATTTCTTCTTCCAGAAGTCAAAGTCAGCCTGAAAAGATAAGCCGGCAATGAGTCAGGGGATTGCCAAGACATAACTAATAAAGAGAAGGGACTATAGAGAGTCGCCCTACATTTGGGGCCGGGTTAGTGACATAGAAAGGTGCCAGCCCAATGGCACTGCAAGCTCCTGAAGTTTCATGCACAAGACTCCGGATGATAGTTGTAATGTCATCTTCTGTTAACATTGTCCGGCTGAAGTAGAGGGAATCATCATATTGGCCCGGGTATTCGCACATAAGGCGATTTCGCCGGCTCAAGGGCATAATCCTCCAAGAAATCCAGCAGCGGATCAAATCCAATCCGGTCAGTCCGTTTGCCATAAGGGCTTTAATCTTGGTGTGAGCTGGCTCGTGCTTCACCTGTTCAGCAGTTGACAGTCGGCCAGGAAGCTCAGAGGTCGTCTTGAGACGGGATGGGTGGTAACCCGACAGGGGATGCTCACCCTCTGGGAAGTATCTTTACAGTAAAACCAAGTCTTGTTCCAATCTTTTAGATGACTCGGCATCTGAACAGCCGGAAAAGTTATGTCCTGGCGCCTCTGAATTGAAACCCCGCCAAGTTCTAAGCTTGGGCTGGCCTTCACTTCTGTCTGGCGGTTGGCATAAAAGAACTCATGAAAGAGACCAACAGGCGGCTCAGTTTGCAAATAGACTTTGCTGAGCACTTGGAAGTTGCATATGTTGGAGACAGAATTGGGGGCAAGGTCTTGAGGGCGTAGCTTGTAAAAGTGAAGGACATCCCGGAAGAATTTTTAGCCGGGGGTACAAGCCCACGTTCGACATGATCTGAAAAGACGACTACTTTGTCATCCTGAGGAACGGGCTTTAGTTCATTATCCAGAACCCGCCAATGGATGGCATCTTTGGTGGGAAGGGTGCCCGCGTGTACAAAGTCCATCAGGAACTCTTCAGTGATGCAAGAGCCGACCGAATTGCATGAGTTGGATGCACGAGACATGGTGGAGGCTCAAAACTGTGCAAGGTAACAATGTGCGGCGAGTCAGGGAACGGCAGATGTCTACGGGCAGTTAAAGGCCTAAGATTTTAAGATTAAGCCGCCAGGATCCGGTTGGTGAGAGCCGGAACTACATGGCGGGTCAAGTTTATGAGAAGACAAAGAAAATTTTGGCTAAGTGCGGAAACAGTTTTCACAAAAAAATTCTGAAATTATGGATCTACAAAACGGAGAAAAATGTTTTTATTTCAGACCTAGAGACGAACTGACGAAATGGCGAAAGTTTGAAAATGGCAGGCGGAGCCGTTACAAATCTATGTGGTGCTACCATCGGTCCCCTATAGAACGTCGCCTTGGGGACAAGATATCGTCAAGTTCTTATGGACTAAGCATGGCCTGCATTGGGAGAGAAGCTCGTGTTCAACAGTGGCGGAAGAACTCCGTGGAAACCCTACCGAAATGGCTACGGATTTAGGGGAGGAAGGACTCACCGGAGACGGCACGGCGGACGTGGGGAGAACTCTAGAATGAATATGTTGATGCAGCGGCCTCGACGACGACGGTGTGGAGACGGCACCAGAGCGAAGTGTGCTGGAGCAGCGGCATCAGAAGGAAGGAGACGAATAGCGAGTAGAGAGGAAGGCAAATGCCACCCCTCGTGGTCCTATTTAATAGGCAAATGTGAAAACAGGCGCGAAAATCCAGGCAACGGATGTCATTTGACCGAGGTGGACGCCTTGATTCCTGGACTATCCATTTAATAAGGGAAGATTCATTGCAGACGTCAGAGGATCTTTCTGACAGATTTGACATGACGTCATGGTGGGTTATTGTTTACTTTTAGGTGACATGAGTGAGACTCGCCGGTGGTTAAGAAGAAGGCTGAAGTGAGCGGGCTCAAATCAACCTGGGGCCTAATGTTGGGTATATAACCCCACGGTGAGACCCGCCCATGAGGCTCCGGGTCACACCTGGCGGCTCGTACACCAGCCCAAGAATGGGCCATGAAGACTTAAGCCCAACACGTTGAATGACTTAACAAGATGGGCCGGGATGTGGCCCGGACGAAGAAAGCATGAAGACCCGGGCGGGTGAGCCGCCCGGAGACAACTTGCTCAGGAAGGCAAGACAACGTAGAGATGGATTCAAATACGTAGTGAGAGTCGGTTACAACTTGTATGACCTGTGGGCTTGACCTCCTATATAAAGGCGAGACCCGGGGTGACATAGAGAGAGATCAGACTATCGAGAACTAGGTCAAACAATAGCTCCCTTGTAATCGATACACCAAGCAATACGAACACAAGCAGGACGTAGGCTATTAGCTCTACTTGAGGGGTTGAACCTGGGTAAACTCGTGTCCTTCGTCCCAATCAACCCCTTTGAGTCCATCACCCTTGCGATGGCCTCGAATCCAAGTCTGTTGACCCGGACATCTGCCGTGAGAAAACCAATACACTTGATATGACATTATCACATACCTTGGAAGTATATGCTCCTTGTATTGTGACTAACCTTTTGTAGGTACTTGGAAGAACTACACTCCACAAGATTGTCATCAACTCATATTATAAGCAATCTTGTCATGACCAAGTATCCACAACATTGTTTGATGAAGGAAGAAGACCACACAAATCATATCCTTGACAACCATTTGACAACCAATCAGTGTTTGTCTTCTTTTCAAAAGGTCAATTTGTACTAAACGACCTGCCATTTGATACGTCTCCAACGTATCTATAATTTTTGATTGTTCCATGCTGTTATATTATCAATCTTCGATGCTTTACAATCATTTTATAGCAACTTTATATCATTTTTTGGGACTAACCTATGGACATAGTGCCAAGTGCCCGTTGCTATTTTTTGCTTGTTTTTTACTTTTCAAAATATAAGTACCAAATGAAGCCCAAACACCATGAAACTTTTTGGAGACCTTTTTCGGCCAGAGGACCAAAGAAATGCCACAGACAAGGGCAGAGGAGGTCACAACCCACCAGGGCGCGCCAAAGGCCCCTAGCGCGGCCTAATGGGTTGTGCTCTCCTCGGGACTCCACTCCACCACCCATAATCTCTATAAATACCCAAATATTCCAAAAACCCTAGGAGGGGTTGATGAAACACAGCTCCAGCTGTCACAAGTTCCAGAACCGCGAGATCCAATCTAACACCAGCACGGAGGGGTGCATCGTCTTCATGGGTCCCTCTCCGATGTGCGTGAGTAGTCCACCATAGATCTACGGGTTTGTAGGCAGTATCTAGATGGCTTCCTCTCTATTTTGATTCTCAATACAATGGTCTCTTGGAGATTTATTTGATGTAATGACTTTTTGCGGTGTGTTTGTTGGGATTCGATGAATTTTGAGTTCATGATTAGTTTCTATCCATGACTATTATTTGAGTCTTCTTTGATCTCTTATATGCATGATTACTTATAACCTCGTATTTCTTCTTCGAATTTTGGTTTAGTTAGGCCAGCTACATAGATTTTTCTTTCCATGGGAAGATGTGCTTTGTGATGGGTTCGATCTTGTGGTGTCGTCTCCGAGTTACAAAAGGGGCAGCAAGGCACGCATGTATCATTGCTATTAAGGATAAGAAGATGGGGTATATTCCTACATGAATAGATCTTTTCTACATCATGTCATCATTCTTGTTGCAATACTCCATTTTCCCATGAACTTAATACACTAGATGCACGCTGGATAGATGTCGATGTTTGGAGTAATAGTAGTAGATGCAGAATTGTTTCGGTGTACTTATCTTGGACGTGATGCCTATATAATGATCAATGCCTTGGATATCATCATGATTATTTGATCTTTTATCAATTGCCCATAAGTAATTTGTTTACCCACCATGTTCTATACTCATGAGAGAAGCCACTAGTGAAACCTACGGCCCCTAGGTCTATGGTCCAACATATTGCTTTCCGATCTATCTTTTTGCCAGTTTTGTTTTCAGATCTATTATTCCAAAAACCCAAAAATACTTTGCTGCACTTTTTATTCGCTTCTTTTATTTTGTGTTCTTGTGTGATCTGTCCATCCAATCTACTACAAACTAACATATCTTTTTACTATGGAGAGATTAACAACCTCTCTTACGCGTCGGGTTTCAAGTATTTGTCCTTTGTGTGCAGGTGCCATTTACAAAGTGTTGTGTGGTTCTCCTACTGGTTTGATAACCTTGGTTTGATAACTAAGGGAAATACTTACCATTGATGTGCTGCATCATTCCTTCCTCTTTGGGGAAATACCGCCGCAGTCTCAAGCCACATCAAAGGAATTTCTGGCGCCGTTGCCAGGGAGAAATCATGAACATCTATTAGGTTCCTAATCAAAAATCTCATGTCCTTGCAATTTACATTATTTTCCATTTTCCTCTCATTTTCCTCTCCCCCACTTCACAAAAATTGACGTTTTATTCACCTTCTTTTTCATTTACCCTTTTCTCGTCAGATCTCTTGTTTGCTTGCAATCTTGTTTCCGTAGTCACGATGAACAACAAAAATACCAAACTCTGTGATTTTTCCAATACCAATAAGAATGATTTTATTAGCACTCTGATTCTTCCTCCCACCACTATTGCAGAGTCTTCTGATATCAATGTCGCTTTGTTGAATCTTGTCATGAAAGATCAATTTTCCGGTACTCCTAATGAGTATGTCGCGTCCCATCTAAACACATTCTTAGAATTGTGTTATGTGAAAAATAAAAAAATATGTGGACAATATATAGTGAAGTTGAAATTATTTCCTTTTCCTTGCGAGATCGTGCATAAATTTGGTTTTCTTCTTTGCCTCGCAATAGTATCGACTCTTGGGATAAGTGCAAGGATGCTTTTATTACTAAGTATTTTCTTCCCACGAAAGTATCTCCCTTAGAACTCAAATCATGAATTTAAAGCAACTTGAGCGTGAACATGTTGCATAATCTTGGGAAACAATAAAATTGATGCTAAGAAATTATCCTACTCATGGTTTAAATCTTTGGACGATCATACAAATTTTTTATGCGGGATTGAATTTTGTCTCTAGAAATCTTTTAGATTCCGCCGCGGGTGGTACATTTACAGAAATTACTTTGGGTGAATATACTAAGTTGCTAGATAATATTATGGCAAATTATTCACAATGGCATACTGAAAGAGCACCTACTAGTAAATAGATTAATTTGGTTGAAGAAATTAGTACTTTGAGTGAAAAAGTTGATGCTGTTATGAAGTTGGTTGCTAGTAAAAAGATTCTTATTGATCTTAATTATGTACCTTTGTCTACTTTTATTGAGCAAAAGAGTGATTCTGTTGATGTGAATTTCATCTCACGAAACAATTTTAATAACAATGCTTACAGAGGTAATTTTAATCCTAGGCCTTTTCCTAGAAATTCTTCTAATAATTATGGTAATTTGTATGGTAATTCTTCTTACAATAACAATAGGTACGCCTATGATCTTGCGAGTAATTTTAAAGAATTTACCAATGCTCAAAAGGCTTTCAATACTACGATAGAAAAAAACTTGAATGAGCTTGATGATATGTCTAGAAGCATTGATAGAATTTCCCATGATGTAGAAAATCTCAAGTTGCAAGCTTTTCTGCCTAAGATTAATGAATCAGTTAAATCTTTATATTATTCTATGGATGGAAGTAATAAAAGAACCGCTATGCTTAGAGCTAAAGGAGAATTTTTAGAAAAGGCGTTTTCTAGCAATTACTTTCATAAAAATGATGAAGATATTAAAATGATTGGTGTTTGTTCTATTGGTTTCTTGTTTAGCAATATTAAAATTGATGATAAAGGGACTAAAGAAGAGTCAAATTTACCTAGAGGACGTCCTAATAATTTGGATGGTGAAAATCTTAACGAATACATTGGTGAAAGTGGGTTTGGAGAACTCAACACTTCAACTAGTAATGTGCCCACTATTTTGGATTACAAAGACTTGAACTAGTAAAGCTTTTACTAAACATATTGTTGATGCCATGATGAAATCCTTAGAAGAAAAGTTGGAATTGAAGATTTCAATTCCTAGAAAATTACATGACGAGTGGGAACCTACCATTAAAGTCAAGATCAAGAATTATGAATGATTTGCTTTATGTTATTTTGGTGCTAGTGTTTCCACGATTCTGAATCTCTTTGTGATGTGCTTGGTCTCACCAATAGTGAAGAATGTTCTATTAATTAGGGCTTAGTGGAGTCTACTATTAAAAAGCCTTTAGAAGAATTCATGATGTTCTTATTATTGCAAATAGGAACTATGCGCCCATACATTTTATTGTTCTTGATATTGATTGCAACCCGTCTTGTCCCGTCATACTTGGTAGACTGTTTTTACGCACTACAGGGGCCGCGATTGATATGAAAGAAGGCAATATTAAATTTTAATTTCCACTTAGAAAGGGCATGGAACACTTCCCTAGAACAAGAATTAAGCCACCATATGAGTCAATCATGAGGACCTTCTATGGAGCAAAAACTAAATATGACAATACTTGAATCTTTGCATTATGCCTAGCTAGGGGCGTAAAACGATAGCGCTTGTTGTGAGGCAACCCAATGAATAAAAACTATTTTACCTTTTCCTTTCTGTTGTTGAGTGTTTACAAAATTATGCTACTGTTATGATTGTGTTTTTTATGTTTTAATTTGTGTTTGTGCCAAGTAAAGCCTTTAGGATCATGTTGGATGATAGTTGATTTCATCTTGTTGAAAAACAAGAACTTTTGCATCCAGTAAAAGAATTCTTAAAAATCAAAGAAGCTACGAAAAATTCTGAAGTTTTTACACAAGACTTGTGTACAAATTTTTAACATTGTCCTAATTTTTCAGAATGTTTTGAGTTACAGAATTATGGTTAGAGTACACATTACTGAAGATTGTTCTGTTTTTGATAGATTCAGTTTTTGTTGCATTGTGTGCTTGTTTTGATGAATCTGTGGCTTGTCTTGAAGGGTATAAGCCATAGTAAAATTATAATATAGTATATATAATCCAATAATAAAATTTGGGTTTGTAATAGTAATTAGAGTGGTGATTTGCTTTATTATACCAATGGGTCTCATGAAGATTTTGTTTAGTTTTGGGTGAGATCACGATGGATGAAGGAATAAGGAGTGAAAAGAGCCTAAGCTTAGGGATGCTACACAACCCAAAGATAATATTCTAAGAGGAACAAGCAACTAAACTTAGGGATGCCCCGAGTGGTATCCCCTCTTTCTTCTAACGACCATCGGTATTTTACTTGGAGCTATATTCTGATTCGTCACATATCATAAGTTTTGCTTGGAGTGTATTTGAAAGGATCGAGATGGACCTAGAGGGGGTGAATAGGTACAATTACAAATGTTAGTTATTACTTAGCAATTTGAGGCAATAATGTGGAGCATGAAGGTGAGCCTAACAATTGCAAAGGTACTAAGGGAACAATTATGGAGCACAAGATAAGCCACTAAATAGCTAGACAAACACAATATAAGGTAAGTGAAACACTTAAGAGAAAGTAACCAAAAGTAGGGATCTAGTATTAGGCATAACCGCAAGTCCGGGAGACAAGGATGTATGCCGATGTTCACTTCCTTGGAGGGAAGCTATGTCACCGTTTACAGAGGTGGATGTTACCACGAAGGCACACCAACGGCACGAAGGCTCTCCCTATTCTCTCCTTGAGACAACACCACGAAGGCGTTTATCAAACAGTAGTGGTAGACCTTGGGGTGGTCTCCAAACCCTCACAAACTTTTCGGGGGTAATCACAATGAATGATTCCTCGCTGGAGTAGTCCTACCACCTTGTAGTATCCATCCTCTAAGAGTAAAAAGATGCACCATGAAAATAAGGGGGGATCAACTTTTGCTTTGGTGAATGTGTAGATCAGGCACTCCTCCTTCACTCCTCAAAAGGTGAAGAGATTTAGTTGGCTAAGGAGGGATAAATCCAAGAAATCGAGGTCTGAAAATGGTGGAGAGATAAATGGAGTCGGCACCTTCTCCGTGGGGAAGAAGAAGACTATTTATAGGTGGGGATGGAATCCAGCCATTGGGGCTAGATTCCTGTGAAGGTTGGAAGTTCCAGGCATTCCTGGAGGTTCCATACACCAGAAGTTCCGGTCAAGTTCTGGGCAGGTTCTGGGCTACAAAGAGAGTTTGCATCCTGTCTAGGTACCTCGAAAGCTACCATAACAAGGACGGAAGTTCCGACGCCCAGAAGTTCCGTCCAACCCGGAAGTTCCAAGGAATGGCAGTTCCGACCAAGGCCCGTCAAGGTTCCAGGCTACATATAAATATTGCACAATAGAGCAATTTCTCTGGGTGGCCCGGAAGCTTCCCAGACCTTCTGGTCCCTGGAAGTTTCGGTAGTCCCGGAAGTTCCGGCCTAGGCACAGACTTTGCGTTGTGTTGTTCAGATCAATTTAAGATTTCATTGTGCCAGATCATATGTGTATGTGGAGTTGATTCCCGGATGTTTTCATGATGCACCTCCTCTTAATAGTGCGGCTGCCCTAGGGACTCAAGATAGAAAACAAAACAATATGGCACTCCGCTTTTTCCTTTTTTCTAAGTAGAGAGAAAATAACCATCCATGCTTCACTTCAATTTTGACGGTGTTGTTTACACTAATCATGTGGTTAGAAACACTAATGAATTTGTGATAGATGTGAAAAACTATTAAGGGCAATAATGCACTTTCAATCTCCCCCTTTTTGACATAGATGACAATAATGCTTGAGAGGGTAGCCACACAATGTATGTATGATATAAAGCAGTTTTAATGAAAGGAAACAACTCCCCTGGAACCTATGCCTTATTTTAGATTTGTATTTGAATATTAAAGACACATTTGGAAGCAGCTCCCCATCATATTGTGCTATCCGCATAAGAATAACATAGCGACATGGAATGATTTACTAACCTTGATTTTCATATGAGACGAGACATATATGGATATATATATCATGATAGATGTCGCTCTCAGTATGAGATGAAAATAGGAAGTCTGCCATGCAACACATTGTGACCCATAAAAGTGCTCACATGGGGATAGATAGTTAATGAACACACGACTATAAGGGTCAAGAATGAGCTAAGGTTCAAATAGGAGCAAATAAGAGCAAGGGTTCATATAAGAGTTGAAATAAAAATAGTCAAATGATAAAAATATGAATCAACGCCCCTATCATGTAATACAACATCTCCACCTTTGTCATCAAGATGGCAAAAAAAGGAAAAATGAAGGATGCACTACTCCAGCCCCTAGCTGAGGGAAGCATATGAGTCGTCGGACGACTCTCCAAAAGACACTAGCCAATGAGGGTGATGAGAAGAGGCTTCATCTCCAACTTTGACATCAAACCGAGCAAACTTGGACTGATATTTATCAAATAGAGTCACATTAGACTCAGAACCATGAGTAAGGGTCATACCAGATGCACGCATGCCACCTTAAGGGCCTTCATGTAACAGCCCGGGATCGATGCTCCAGAAGATTCCCCTTTTATTCCATTGTTGTCGTGCGATTCGCTTGTTTGTCACATTCATCATCGTATCTTGGGCGTGACAAGTTGGTATCAGAGCCTGTACCAACCTAGGAGCCCCCTTGATTGATTGAACTTGGCCGAGTCGAGTCTAGTGAATAACTATTTTGAGTATAGTTATATCGGAGAGTAGTATTCTTTTTACTTCTCTTCTATACTCTGGTGAGGAACAACTTAGGAATTTTCATTCTACTCCTCTTTTCGCTCAAGTTTTTTTAGGATCATGCGGGTATTTTGGAATATCTATGATGCCGATGTGACGGAGTTCTGTCTTGGTGCCTCCTGTCTAACTTGATTTCTTCCGGGGAGTTGAGATCTAGGGGATTCTTGGCACATCGTTATCGTTCAGTTTCCTTAGTATCTAAGGACGGAGGATGTTCGAAATTACTTCAATACTTTTCGTGGCGAGATAAGGTTGGAGTCACCCAGTACTGGGGAGGCATCCGGGGTACTTCCATGTTTGGTATCGTTGTGTTTTTGAGGGTCCGAGATAGATGAAGTTCCGAAGCCTCGTGTTATGTGTTGAATGATGGATACAGTTGGGGTGTAGGTCTTGTTAGTTGTGTGAGATATTTTCCTGCTTGTATCCCCAACACCCGATTGCATAACCAAGAAAGTTCCGGGAGTTCTTAGGTGGGAATTAAAGTAGTTACCTAGGCTATCTTCCAACAGATCATGATGTGAGGTTGCGGTTCGACATCTAGTGGATTTGTTTGTTCACAGTCTTTCTTACAGAGGACAGTCTTGATATATGTCATCAGATATGCTTCGTCAAGCCTTGTAGTTCGCTACGCCTAGGGAGCATATTCACGCATCATTTCAATATGACATTCCAATGTACGATCGAGCCCGTTCGAACCTCACCACGAAAATATCGAGAGGAATCTCTATCATGCATTTGTTCTGGCTTGTTTCGTAAGCCTCATCCTTTGTTTTGTTGGAATATGGTAATTCGTGGTGCTTCGATGTCAAGTGGTTATTTCATATCTTTCCTAAGAAGTGTTCTCATATTTCTGTGGGAATGCTAATTCTTTTGCCCAATCAAGTTATCACATCAATTCTTTTCAACCGGTGTGCTCCCCTTCAAGCTATTCAATCATACCCAATATTTGCAAGATCAATCCTCATGTTTCGTTCTAGAGTTCTTTTCATCCGTATTAAGTTGTCTTTATTTTTCCCACCCTCCTGCCCTTTTTCTTCATGTTTAAATTCTCATCCAATGTCGTTCTTTTCATCGATGCTTCCGCTATCTTTTATTTTGTATCATTTCCAGTGATTCTTTATGAAGGTCCTCAAGTGCTTCAAGTTCATCATTCCTCGTTCTTGTTTTCTTCTCCGGTGTATTCAATTCAAGCTCTCGGTGTTCATCATATCCCTTCTCATTCGTTTAATGATTGCCCATGTTGGAAATTCTTTTCCAAGCCTCTCTTGTTTATTCCTTTTTCTATTCTATCTGGAGTGCTGAAGATATCTCAGAAGTTTCGTGCTTGCATTCAATAATACTTTCAAATTATTTCGAGGTTCTCACCTCACCAAGTTTTCATTGTAATGGTGCAATTTCTCTTTCTAAGCAATCTTTCAACGATGGTTTATTTTCAGTGGGCCCATAACACACATGTTTTTCCCCGGGATCTTACCTGACTCTTCTACTCTTTTCCGGAGATGTTCTCAAGTCCTCTTCTAATATGATGTAAGAATGATTTTCATCAGTCATATTCCTTCTCAAAGATCGCTTCGAAATTATTTTCATTGTTGGCTCAACCTTCTTTATTCGTTATTCCGGAGTGTCTCAGTAATTCGTGGTGTTGTTTCTCGTCGTCATTCTCTGCATTGAAGACCGAAGGAGAGTTATCTTAAACCTTAATCCATTCTCCTAGAGATTCATGGTTTAGATTATTGCTATCCTCTCAATTGTTTTGATCATGAGTAATTCCATCCTTATCTATCTGGTGCATTCCAGAGTTGTTCTCATTTATCGATCCTCCGAAGGCCATCATTTAGAAGATATCATCGTTCTCAACTTTCAGCTTTCGTTCTCGAATTCTTCTCAATTGTTGTCCACTCGTTCGTATCTCAATTATTCTGGTGTTTCGTTCAAGTTTTCTATTAGGTGGATCATGCTCTCTTTGTTCTCATGTTATTTATTCGTTTGTATTATCCTCTTTAGTTTCTAATTCTTACAGGTGTTCTCGCGCAAGACCTCTTCAAGTTTGTGATCTCTCTCTATTTCTCTCTCTTTAATTCCTTGCAAGAAGAATAAGTGGTGTGCGAAATCCATTGCTTGTCAGCAATTTAACTTGATGAAGGATAAGCATAACATAATTCTTATTCTTATTTCACCAAAGTGATTCCCATCATTCTTCCGAAGTGTTCATGATATCAAGTTCTAGATTTCAAGTGTTTTCATCTTTTCTTTCTGGAGTTCCAAGTTATTCTCAAATATATCTTCGTGAAGCTTCATCTAAATCATGGCAAGGCCTCAATCTGTTCTTCTGCAACCTTCAATTCATTTCCATCATCCTTTCATTCTGGAGTTCTCCCAATGGATCTTCATGGTGGTTTGTTAAGGATGTAATTCTTCTCGAGGTGTTCTTCAAGATTCTTGTTGGAGGTGCTCAAGTGTTCTTTATCTTGGATTTCTAAGTTCAATTCCTTCTCCATTGTATTTGGACATGGTGTTATTAAATTCTTGATTATGAGGAGTCTCAAAGGAAAAATTGTCAAGAGTGAGATAAGTAAACCCATCATGTCTTCTCGGAGTTATGTTGGGTAGGATTTCACCAAAAGCATTTCGTAAGGATTGTTGCTATCGTGGTGTCATAAATGATCCAAGTTATCTCCTCCTCTTCTTGGTGAAAGAAGTTTTTCATCTATTTTTGCTCTCAAGCAATCAATTGTTTTTGTTGTGGCAGGTTGTCACCTCATAATTTTGAGATGTTTTCTACAAGCCCATAACAAGCTATTATTTTCGTTGTTGATTCTCCATCAACTCCGTTCAACCTATGCTCCTCAAATTAACTGGTGGTAGAAGTTGTCATTTTCTTATCCGTTCTCTTCTCTCCAAATATCTAGCTTCTATTCTTTTGTTACGGAGGCATTGTGGGGTTGCTCTTTTCAACTCAGATCTAGTTTGTTTAAGATCATGTTCTTTCTTTGCCTATTGATTTTACTGGAGTGTTCTTTTCCATGTTAAAGTTCTTTTCCTTCTTAGCAAATTTTTCCCCTCTATCCTATTGAAGTGCTGCCCAAATTTCTTGTAAATTCTTGCTTGTTCCTCATGTTATTCTTCTTCTCGTTGAAACCTCCAATGATCATTAGTTTCACTCGTTGTCAGAAAAACAACTAAGTTTACCTCTTGCTCTTTCTCTTCCCCTTCTCATTCTTAGATCTCGGGACGAAATCCTCGTGTAGTGGAGGATAGTTGTAATAGCCCGGGACCGACGCTCCAGAAGATTCCCCTTTTATTCCATTGTCATCGTGCGATTCGTTTGTTTCTCGCATTCATCATTGCATCTTGGGCATGACACTTCATGCCCTCCTTCCTAGACTTGTGCTCCTTCCACTACTTCTTGTGCATATCTTGCTGTAGACAGAACATGTTCTTCATAAGGCACCAAAGTTTGTTGCTCTTCCTTGAACCAGAATCACTAGATTCCCCACAACGATAAGCATGAGAGTGATTGCGAAGTTCAAAGTGGTGTGAACCTCTAGCATGAAGATCCTCTTCCTCATTATCATCACCCTCGTTAATGGTATCCTTGCCTTTCTTAACCAACAAGCTAACACTAGAGGGAACTGTCAGATGTCGGCCAGCAGAGGCATTAGGAGCAATCTCAGGAATCAAGGCAGTGGTACAGGGAGCATAGATTGGTACCTTGTGGTTCATCACAACACTGTACATTTCGTGCCATATGAAATACATCACATCAATAGGCCCTGTTGGGGATACAGCTCCATGGTGTGACCCATCCAGGAGGGGCCGGGTCATACCTGGTGGATCATAATCAAATGGCCTTAAGCGGGCCAAAAGGATGAAGACAAGCCTAAGAAGAGACTCGTCACATGAGCTTAGATGGACGCCCAGAGCCAACAGACGGCGCGAGACCCGAGCGCGTGAGCCATCCAGAAGACGGCTTGCCTAGGAAGGCAAGGCGACTTAGAGATAAGATAGGATACTTTATATAAGCTGGTCCGGACTCTTGTAAGCCCAAGGCCAAGACATACATATATAAAGGCGATCCCCCATGGAGGTTTAGGGTATGAAACAACTCATCGATAGCTAGGTCAAGCAAACTTGCTCCCCTGTAATCAATACCTCATGAATACAACAAAAAGTAGAATGTAGGCTTTTACCTCTTTCCTAGGGGCCGAACCTAGGTAAACCCTTGTCTCTTGATTCCGATAAACCCCTTCGAGCTCACCGCCTTAGTGGTGCCCTCGAACCAAAGTCCTCTCACTAGGACATCTACCATGACAAAACCACGATAGTTGGCGCCCACCATGGGGCTAGCGCTCGGGGCTATGGAGTTGTTGAAGGGCTCTCTCCTAGGGATACGCCGTTGGCATGATGACTACGAGTCGCCACGGCAAGCTTTGGATTGATGATGCCGGCTGGGGCTCGAGGACGACTCAATCAAGTACGGGTATCGAATCCCCTTCGGCTGAATCCATGTTTTTATTGGAAAGATCGGCGGATCTGAGCCTGGGATGGACATCTATGCCAACCTGGTTCAGCCGGCCCAACGTACGCAACCAGCCCGTGTTCAATCCGGGCGAGGGAGTGTTTTCGTCTGCTCTACGCAAGGTGGGGAAGACTCCGTGTCAGGAGGGGAGACCCTTATCCTCTCAGATGACGGATCCTCGAGTGGAAAGGCAGAGTCGATCTATCAGCTTCGTGATGAATGTCTTGGGCGCTATGCCGATGGAGCTAGTATTCCAGAGCCCTATGACCCGTCAAGCCGAGCCGCCATCTTTATGGAAGGCACGGCGTCGGCTCAAAACGACACAGCGTCAGGAGCGGCAGCAGGCACGGCGCCAGGTCCTAGGTCTTCCAGGGTGCCAGCTCAGGCTTTGTTGGCTCAAGCTTTGCTGGATCTAATGGAGGAGTTAACAACCTTAATGGGAACCGAGGTTATAACTGAGAATCAGGCAAAGCGTAATATAGATATTCCTTGGATAAAGACACTGATAACCAGGGCCCAAGAGGATATCAACATGTTGCAAGATCAAATGATAGCTGAGTCAGAGCATTTGAGGATAGAGGCCCTCCGCTTAAATATGGACCAGCATGCTTCAAAGGCGGTTCTGCGAATAAGGACCCATATCCGCCCCCCCCCCCGCTACAGCTTGAGGCCCGAAATATCTTTAACACCCCTGGGGCAGCACCAAATGCACCGCTAGCCGTAACCCGGGCCGTGGAGGCGCCACGACATTCAGACCCGCCTTGGAGGGATCATACTCCGCCGCGACACCTTATGACCCTGCCAGGTCATTATTCTAACCCGGTGGATAACATGGTGGCGGCGGCTACTCGGCCCAATGCGTTCCCTCTTATAGAAGGGACGTCGTTCGTTGAAGAGGCACGAAACGCCATCCATCTATTACCGACATTGGTGGCTCAACAGAAGAAGTATTGTAGGATCGAAACTAGGTCTAGAGGGGGGTGATATGACTACTTGACCAAATAAAAAACTACTTTTTCACAATTTTAATATTTGGCAGATTTTAGCGTTCATAGCAAGTCAAGTACACTCTACACATGCATGTCTATGAGTATAGCAGCGGAAAGTAAAGACAATCATGTAAGTAAAGGAAGGGTAGGAAGATCAAACGCAATTGGAGACATGACGATTTTTTCCCATGGTTCCGATAGGTGGTGCTATCGTACGTCCATGTTTATGGGGTCTTCAACCCACCGAGGGTAACGGTCGTGAGAGTCCACGGAGGGCTCTACCCATGGAGGGTTCCACGAAGAAGAAACCTTGACTATACCATCATGGCCTACGTCCATGGAGGACTAGCCTAACTCGGGGTAGATCTTCACGAAGTAGGCGATCATGTTGTCCTTACAAACTTCTTGGTTCACTCCACAACAAGAAGTAGGAGGCTCCCAAGCAATGCCTAACCAAGAAGCACCACCCTCCAAAAGGTAATAGGCTCGATAATGTCGATGAACTCCTTGCTCTTGTGCTTCAAGATTATAGACTCCTCAACACACAATCACTCTCTCATAGATTTGGCTTTGGTGGAAGAGATTGATTGGGTGGAAAGCAACTTGGGGAGGCTAGAGATCAAGATTCATATGGTTGGAATGGAATGGCATGATCTCAACACATGAGTAGATGGCTCTCTCTCAGAAAATCAGTTGGTATGAGTGGGGATCTGTTCTGAGTGCATCTCTTGCAAGTAGGTGGTGGTGGAGGGGCATATATAGGCATCTCCAAAAATCCAACCGTTACACCTAATAAGTCAGACTCGGTGACACCAATGTGTTAATCTCGGTGGTACCGAGTTGCCTCAAAGGTAGCAACATTTGAATCTCGATGAGACCGATACATAAAACTCGGTTGCACCGATAAGGTTACCAACGGTCAGATTTCCAAACTCAGTGACGCCGATTCAACAAGGTACCGATTTTGTGAATTTGCGTAACAGGAAGTTGGCAACCCTAACTTAGTGGCAACAAAGCAGAATCGGTTGCACCGAATGGCTAGGGTTTGGCTGAGTCTGTCTGAGGTTGAGAATCGGTAGCACCATGTGGAAAGTGTTGGTTGCACCGATTTTGGATATTTGGCTTAGGATAGACTTTTGTGGAAGAGCTTGTGGGTAAATGTGGTGACTATCACTTGTGCAGGTGTGAGCATTTTGTTCACCAACAGTACCTTAGCACCTTTTGATAGTATTGGCTTTCCTATGGACACAAAAAGATTTCTCACAAAGTAAAATGTAGAGCCCTCTTGCTTGAAGCTTTGCCAATCTAATTTCCTTGCATCCTGGGGTATTACACAATCCTTTTGCAAACCCATCATTGGACTTTTCCTGAAACATGCTTAGTGCAAACATTGGTTCAATGACATATATGTTGTTTTTAATTACCAAAACCACCAAGGGAGCAAATGTGCTTTCAAGTATGCTTATAGCCAGAGCAGGGTGCATTCGACCCCCATCACGAGCCGTAGCTACAGCTGACACATAGAGTTGCCGGCAGTTTCTAGCATCGAGCGACGACGCAACCCGTCCCGTGATGACTTGCCCCATGCCAATGCCAAGACATTGTGGACAGAGGTAGAGCCAATCGAGGAGGGACACCAGTGAAAAATTATCAGGAGATTCCTGAGGCAGCTCCGGTAACCCCTTCACTCTCGGTGGGAGCCAGAGTTTCATCTAGGGTGTTGGTGTGCCTTCCTTAACAACAGCATTACGCAATGAGCGTTTGCCTAAGGATTTTAAAGGGCCACGCAAGGTGCCTAATTACACGACCGATCTACCCTCGGAGGCCTGGGTAGAGAGCTATGAGCTCGCCATGGAGATGTTGGACGTTAGTGAGGTGGTTTGTGCAAAGTACTTCATCATGATGTTGGAAGGACCGGCTCGTACATGGTTAAAGGGTCTTCCTCCCGATACAATTGCGTCTTGGGCTGAGTTGAAAGCACGTTTTATCAAGAACTTCCGGGGAACATGCAAGTGGCCGATGACGATTGTGGATCTTGATCATTGTGTGCAGCATGAGGATGAGACAGCCCATCACTGGGTCCAGCAGGTTTCGACTGTGATCCACTCAACTGAGAATATCTCGGTGTCTCAAGCAGTCCTGATTTTAGAGAAAAACTATCACTTCTTACCCCTTAAGCAAAAGCTCAGGCGGCTGAAGTGCTCATGTCAAGACATGGGTGAGCTCATGTCGGCTCTCACCAAATATGCAGATTCAGATACCACTAAGGACCTAGGGTTTGACGAGGAGAAATCAACTAAGGGAAAGAAGAACGACAGTGGCAAGGGCCAACAGCAGAACGGGGCAGGAAATAACAACCCTAGCAATGGAGGTAAGAGAAAGAACCCGGACGGCGGGTCAGATCTGGTAGCCAACACCAGTATTGGAAATAATCATGCTAAGGGCAATAGTAAACCTCCTTTCAATAAGGCTAAGGCTCCCTTTAACACGGAAGAGATGCTCAACAAGCCCTGCCCGGAGCACAGTCAACCCGGCAGGTGGTCCGTTCACGCATGGAGGGTTTGTTATGTCATGCGAGAGTTTCAGAATTATAGCCTTAATCAGCGTCGTGGTGGCGGCAATGGGCCGCCAGGCGGGTTAGTATCTGGCTCTCAGGGGCCAGGCTTTGGTGGCGGTGGCTCAGGCTCAGGATATTAGGGGCAAGGCAATCAAGGTGGTCACCATCAATAGTCTACCAACGATGGTTAACAACAGAACAATCAGTCAGGGTATCAAAGTAACCCGAAGCATCTTAGTGGAGGTCAATACCACGTTTTCACCACAAGTCTTGATAAGTGAGACCAGAAGTACATAAGAGGGCCGTTCATACTGCTATGCCGGCTCTTCCAAGATACTTGAAGTGGTCTGAACATACAATATCATGGAGCAGGGAGGATCACCCGCCGCAGGTCGATAACCAGGAACACTTAGCACTCGTGGTGGCACCTCAGTTGGGAGGTTACAAATTCACAAAGGTATTGATGGACGGTGGCAGTAGCATCGACATCTTATACTATGACACCTTCCGCGGGATGGAATTAACTAACAAAGCTCTTCAGTCGTCGTCCACAGTCTTCCATGGTGTTTTGCCAGGCAAGTCTACTTATCTAGTGGGAAAGATTACTCTTGAAGTAGAATTTGGTGATTAGTACAATTATAGAGTGGAAACCTTGTAGTTTGAGGTGGTTAAGATTAAGATTCCATATCATGCCCTGTTTGGGCGGCCGGCTTTTGCTAAGTTCATGGCCTGGCCTTGTTATGTCTACTTGCAGCTCAAGAAGCCGACTCTAAAAGGGACGATCATGGTGTATGGTGATCGTAAGATAGCTCTTGAGTGTGAGGAGGGCGACGTTGTGTATGCAGAGACAAGTTGTGCTGAGGCAGAGCTCAAGTTCTATACGGATAATGTTGACCCGGAAGATATGACTCTGTTCAAAAAGCCCACCACAGAGTCTGAGCTGCCCCTAAAGTTTGTGGTGGAAGATACCAAGTTTGTGGATTTCACTGAAGGCGACTCATCGAAGCAGTTCACCATTGGAGCCAATATGGATCCCGCATAGGAAAGCACGCATCGAATTCATCCGTGAGAATTGGGACATCTTTGCATGGAAACCTTCTGACATGCCGGGTGTACCGAGAGAATTCGCTCAGCACCATCTTAATGTGGATCCTAAACTCAAGCCGGTCAAGCAATTCTTCGACATTTCAATGAGGAGTGACACAAAGCTATCGAGGAAGAGATAGCCCGGCTCTTAACAGCAGGGTTCATCATGGAGTTTTTTCACCCGGAGTGGTTAGCCAACCCGGTGCTCGTTCTCAAGAAGAACAGCATGTGGAGAATGTGTGTGGACTACACGGATGTTAATAAGGCATGTCCGATTGATCCATTTGCTCTTCCTCGCATTGATCAGATCATTGACGCCACAGCGGGTTGCGAGAGTTTGTGTTTCCTATATGCTTATTCGGGTTACCATCAGATCAAAATGGCAGTCAAAGGCCAAGAGAAGACATCTTTCATCATGCCTTTTGGAGCTTTCTGCTATGTGTCTACGCCTTTGGGGCTTAAAAGTGCGTAGGTGACTTCTCAACTCTGTGTATAGAATTGCCTTCACAGCCAGATTGGGCACAATGTACATTCTTATGTGGATGATATTGTGGTCAAGTCAATGAAGAAGGAAGTTCTACTTAACGATTTGAAGGAAATTTTTGATAATCTTTGAGTTTACAAGATGATGCTTAACCCGACCAAATATGTTTTTGATGTACCTGTAGGCAAGCTTTTGGGTTTTCTGGTCTCAGGAAGGGGCATTAAAGCTAACCCAGATAAAATCAAGGCCATCACCTCCTTGTCTAACCAATCATGCATTAATGATGTCCAGTGCCTGGCGGGTCATATCGCCGCTTTAAGCCGGTTCATAAGCTGCCTCGGTGAGAAAGCTATCCCTTTGTATTAGATGATGATGAAGACGGATGACTTTATCTGGAGTGACGTTGTTGACGAGGCGTTTGAAGCTCTCAAGAAATAGTTAGTTGAGTCGCCGGTTCTAGATGCCCTGCGAAGAAAGAGGCGTTACTATTATATGTGGTGGCTAACAATAGGGCCGTCAGTGTTGTTGTGGTTGTGTAGCACAAAGAAGAAGTAAAGGAATACTCGGTTCAACAACTGGTATACTATGTCAGTGAGGTATTGATCGAGTCCAAGCAGAGGTACCCGCATTGGCAGAAGCTGATGTATGGTTTGTTCATGGTGAATCGCAAGCTAAAGCATTTTTTCCTTGGAAACCCGATCACGGTGGTCAGTTTTGTGCCTTTGGGTGATATTATTCAAAATAAGGAGGCAGCTGACGCTTTAGCAAGACTGGGGTCTCAGCGTAAGTTGGTGCCACCTAATGTGTTCTTGGATGTTTTGCATCACCCGTCGGTCAAGATACCTTCTGAGGAGGATCTGGTTGTGCCTGACCCGGAGGGACAATTGGCAGCGGCCCTCCGTGCTATTCCTGATTGGATGTTGCCATATCTGGCACATTTGACTCGCAGCGAGTTACTCGAGGATGAGACCATGGCACGGCAGATCGTATGATGGTCTAAGTCCTTGACTATTGTCAATGACAAGTTGCATCGATGCAGTGTGACCGGTGTTTTTCAGTGCTCTGTTTCTCCTGAAGAAGGCAAGGAAATTTTACATGAGATACACTCTGGTGATTGTGGTCATCACACCGTCTCAAAATCTTTGGTGGCCAAGGCTTATCGACACGCTTTCTTCTGGTTGGTGGCTCATAAAGACGCAGAAGACATAGTTACCAAGTGCGGCGACTGTCAGAAGTTTGGACGATGCGGTGATGTGCCATCTCAGGAGCTACACATGATTCCTATTACCTGGACATTTGCAGTCTGGGGGCTTGATATTGTTGGTCCCTGTAAGAGGTCCAAGAATAAGAAGTCCCACCTTTTGGTGGCGGTTGACAAGTTTACCAAGTGGGTTGAAGCAGAACCGGTCGGCAAGTGTGATGTGACCACATCAGTTCAATTCATCAAGAAGTTGATCTTTCATTTCGGTTTACCTCACAGTATAATTACTGACAATGGTACAAATATATCCAAGGGAACCATGAAGGCATTTTGTGAAAGTGAACACATCTGGCTTGATGTATCAGTCGTAGCTCATCCTCAATCCAATAGGCAAGCAGAACGAGCGAATCAAGAAATCTTGAGAGGGATAAAGCCCCGGCTTCTGGTCCCTTTGGAGAGAACGCTGGGTTGTTGGGAGGAGGAGTTGCCTTCAGTTCTTTGCAGTATCAGAACCACCCCCAACAGGTCTACGGGCTATACGTCTTTCTTCATGGTTTATGGTGCGGAAGCTGTCCTCCCAAGTGATATCCACCATGGTTCGCCCAGAGTGGCGGCTTATGTTGAAACTGAAAACAAGACTACATGTCAGGACACGCTAGATGCTTTAGATGAGGAACGAGATCTTGCAGCAGCACGATCAACAATTTATCAACAAGACCTGCATCGCTATCAAAGCCATAGAGTCAAGACCCAAACGTTCCAAGAAGGCGACTTGGTTCAAGACCAAAGGGTATGCACAAGTTATCCCCCTTGGGAAGGACCTTTCATAGTCAGCAAGAATCTTCAGAATGGGTCATACTACCTCAGCGATGTATGGGAGAGCGACGAGTCACGCACTTCTAGGCAAGAGACCAACAGGTCGTGGAATATTGCTCATCTTCGGCCTTACTATACTTGAGTCATTGGATCTCATCAATGTACATACATCTCTCATTGTATATACCTTTTTTCATATAATAAAGTTGGCATCTCCATAATTTGGAGCCACTGCGTTTTTCATACAACAAGATTGTGCAAAAGAGTTGATAATTCAACAGTTCACTTGGGGGCATACAACCCACCGGGTTTAGCTTTCATACCCTCTTGACCGGCTTTTAAGCCTTACTTGGGTTTAACCTGCCTGTTTGCAACTTGCCACTCCACCATGTGACCCGCCGAACTCTTATCAGTTAATCTCGCAAGAAAGACACTAATCTGTTCAAAGATCTTGACAGTCAATCTTGCCATGAGACCCTATGCTGTTTAAGGTTAAAACGACAGCTTAGTCACGAGAGGGATGGCTTACAGAGAGCTAGGATAAACTCACATGTCCGTTGTGGTCTCTCTGCCATGTGGCCCGTTCGTACTCTTCTACATTCAATCTTTTAAAGACCCTGAACTGTTTAAGGTTAAAACAATGGATTTATGTCACGTGAGAGCCGGCTTATGGGTTTTGGGGGTACTCATTCCCTGATGTAGTCTCTCCGCTTTATGACTCGTCGTACTCTTAACAGTCAATCTTTTTAAAGACCCTGAACTAGTTAAGGTTAAAATGATGAATCTATGCCATGTGAGAGCTGACATATGAGTTTGGCAGTCATGCCTATGTTTTCAAAAATAAAAGCTTGAGATTTAAGCAACATCATAACTAAGATTTAACCTCTTTTGGGTTGTGCCTTTAAAGCCGCCCTTAACAATGCTATAGAACATATTTTCCGTCTTGTTATTTTGCAGGTCTTGTTTCTTGTGATAAACAACAACTAAGTATTAGGAAAGATGATCATAGCCGGGTCAAAGGAAAGATGGATAAGTTTATAAAGCTATTCAAATTCCAAAACATGCACGAAGGAATGACCAAGGCAATCAGTTTTAACTACTCCTATTACAAGGCTGTTAAGGATCGCAAACTCTGTAGACTTAATTTTTTTACAGCAAATCGTAACCCGACATGATGCACAGGCTTGGGTTACCTTCATATGGAGTCAGTTCCTTGCTTAACTAGCCGTTGGGTCATCCTGCGCCGGGTCTTCAGGGTCCTGGATCTGAAGGTTGTCCACATCTGAGTTGCAGTTTGTTAAAGCTACGAATGCGGCTTCGTCATGCAAGAGGGGAGATGGGTCAACATCAGGAGCAAAGAGATGCTTACAACATTGAGGGATCAAGCCTCTTGCTTTCAAAGTAGGCCCTCAAACTTGTTTGTTCTCTTTAGAATAAGCCGCCTGATAAGATTACATGTCAGCTTCTACGGCCAGCCGGCTTGCTAAGACTCGGGACGCCTTCATGCATCAAACATAGTCTTCTTGATTGAATTGCCAGCCTTCGTATTTGAGTTGAGGGAAACCATCCATCATCTCTGCCTGGTTAAGTTCTGGTGCATAAGCCAGTTACTTACTCAAGGCAACCATTACACCCTTACGGGCGGCTGATCTTTTCAGCTCTTCAATCTGCTTCGGGATGGTGGAGAGGGTCTCTAGCACACCTTTCATGAACTTTGGCACGCCCCTCTCAGTCATCACAGCTTTAATGGTGCAAAGGGATCCGGCATACAGTTTCTCAGTAAGAGAATATAAAGCCTTCAGTCTTAGCAAACAGTCATCAGAAAGTTGGCGACTTCGTTCACATGCAAGCAAGACAAAGGTTATAAGCCGTCTGAGTCAAACTTTATAAACTGCCACAAAGTTGGTAAAAGGTGGAGGAGTTTCTTTTACAAGGAATGCTAACAGTTAACAAACACTTACAAAAGACGAGTCCAATCATCCGGGTTATCTGGCCTTTCAGATTGTTGAGTTCCTCCTCAACGGGTTGCAATTGCCCCTCGGTGTCTTCTTCCCATTTGAGCAGGGCGGCTTGCTCATTTTCAGCAGTATGTTTATAAGCCTCAAAGTGGGCTTTGGACTTTTTGATCTCTATGGAATTGAGCCGCAATGTTTCTTTAGCTTCAGCCCGAGCTTTTTGTTGCGAAGTCAAAATTTTGCTCAGGTCGGCCAAGCTAGACCCGGTTGCATGTAAGGATTCCTGCAGAGTAGTTAAGACTAGGATTATTTTCATTTTAACACCACCAGAGCAATATGTGATAAGCATCTAAGGGGTAACAAGGAAAAGGCATTACAAGTCTCAAGCAAATTGCTAGCAATATACTTGACACTTGGGGGCTAATGTGTATCAGTTCTTTCAAAGGGTTGCAGTTCAGATAAGACCCGTGTCATCTTCAAGAAGATGAGTCGTCCCTTGGGGGCTACACTTGACTCTTATTCTATATTGAGGGTTGGCTCATTATTTACATACTGACCCGAACCTTGGGGGATACACTTGTCTCTTATTCTATATTGAGTGTCGGCTCATTATTTACATAATGACCCGGCCCTTGGGGGCTACAAGGCGATTCATCAAAAATCTACAATAGAGTGAAGACCCAACCGACCTTTGGCAAGGTAAACTGGCTCTTGGGGGCTACAAAGTATATATGGAAATACAAAGGAAGAGGAATACCTCATATTTTTTTCTTAATCATGGCGGCCAAGCTGGCCTCCATGTCCCGGCTTGCAACAAGACGGCTTAGATAGCTAGAATGCAACTCGTCAACAGATAATTTCTCCAAGTTTGGAAGATCAAATTGAATCCTCTCTTCTTTAAGAGGAGCTGCCTCATATTCTTTTGTATGCTTGGATAGCATAGTGGAGAGAGATGGAGACTTGTAAGCCGCCTATGTAATAGTAACTTCTTCATGAGAAACCACATCTTCAGCCGTAGGCTGAGGGCTGGGCGGCTGAGGGATAGCTTCTGGATGGGTCTCAGGAGCCTTAGTGTCCATAACAGCCGGCTCACTATGTTGAGGACCCTCATCATCAACATCTTTGCTAGCCTCAGAGGGCTCAACATGAGCTTTAGGAGCGCTTGACCCGGGGATCTCCGACTCTGGAACTTCAGGAGTGGCAGCTGACCCGCCCACCTTCTTTCGTTTGTCTTGAGCTCTATGAACAAAGGTGGTATTATATATCATAAGAAAGGGTAGAATATTAACATATGGAGAAATATTTAAGAATGATCACCCTGGGTTGATGATAAGAGGAGTCGACTTTGGGGCGGTTGAGTCGCCGGAGGAAGTAGGCGACTCCTAGAAAGATAAGCAGTGTAAAACATAAATGAGCTACAAACACAAGATTAGCATGCAGATGAAAGGAATTTAAGGCAAGGAAGTACCTCGTTGCGCCGTTTCCAAGGAGCTGGCTCATCTGGTAAGATGGCCAAAAGGTCTTCAAAGCCGGTGCTCCGGGTCTGACGTCTCTGGTCATCTTGTTGTTTCTTCAAAAGAAGGTTGGAATCCAAATGAGCAAACGGGTGTGAGCACTTTACCTTCTATTGGGGATATATCCCCATCGTGAGACCCGCCCTTGAGGCTCTGGGTCACACCTGGCGGCTCATACACCATCCCAAGGATGGGTCGTGAAGACTTAAGCCCAAGACGTTGGGCGGCTTGACAAGATGGGTCGGGACGTGGCCCGGACGGAGAAGGTATGAAGACCCGGGCGGGTCAGCCGCCCGGAGACAACTTGCTCAGGAAGGCACGACAATGTAGAGATAGACTCAGACATGTTGTGAGAGTCGGTTACGACTTGTATGACCCGTGGTCTTGACCTCCTATATAAAGGCGAGACCCGAGGTGACTTAGGGAGGGAGATCAACTATCGAGCAATCAGCTCCCTTGTAATCGATAAACCAAGCAATACAAACACAAGCAGGACGTAGGCTATTACCTCTACTTGAGGGGCCGAACCTGGGTAAACCCGTGTCCTTCGTCCCAATCACCCCCTTTGAGTCCATCACCTTAGCGATGGCCTCGAATCTCAGTCCGTTCACCTGGACATCTGTCATGACAAAACCACGACAGTTGGCACCCACCATGGGGGTAGCACTCGGTGGTGTTGAGTTCTCAAAGGGCTCTCTCCTAGGGTTCGATGGATACGTCGTCGGAAGGATGATCAAGAGTCATCGCGGCTGGTTCTACATCGACGATGACGGCTGGGGTCCTAAGGCCGACTCTGTCGAATATGGATTCTGGGTTCCCTTCGGCGGAATCCACGTCTTCATCGGCAGTGTTGACGGATCTACACCCGGACCGGACATCTGCACCAACATCGTCGAGCCGGCTCAGCACGCACAACCCACCCAATATGTGTGACCTGCCCGTGTCGACCCAGGCTGGAAGCACGTCTTCGTGGTCATCACTCAAGGGATGGATCTAGAGGCCTCTATGTCGCAGGAAACTCTTGTCTATTCAAGGGACGGGTCTTCGAGCGGAGAAGCGGAATCAATCTACCCGCTTCACAAAGGCAGGCTCAGGGGCTACGACGAACCTTATCCTGAGTTGGAGCGCTCTGAGCCGGACGATCACGAGCCACCGGTTCATGCGGCCGTGTTTATGGCGGGGTCAACACCAGGCACGAGCAGCACAGCCGCCAGAGCGGCAGACACGGGGGTTGACCCGTCACCACTGGCTCAAGTCCTTCTGGATCTAATGAACGAGCTAGCAACCCCAATGACCACCGAAGTCATACCAGATAATCAAGCCGCTTGGAACTTGGAGATCGCAAGACTTAAGGACCAGATGGCGGAGGTGCAGCAGAGGATTACCGAGTTAAAAGCTCAGATGGATGCGGTGGCAGAGCGTCTTAGGACAGATGCTTTCCGCCTTGAGCTAGAGCTACAGTCGGCACCTGCGGTGCAGTGGATGAGGCATCAATCCCACTTACCAGAATAGTACGAGGCTAGGAATCTTTTTAACTTGCCCGGAGCGGGACGGATAGCGGACGCACCTGGGAGTCGGTCAGCGGCTCGACAATAGCTTAACCCGCCTCGACGAAACCAGGCCTCACCAGCGGCTTTTCCAACGCCGGCAGGTCACTATTCAAACCCGACAGAGAACATGGTGACTGTAGCAACCCATCTTGAAACGATCCCTATTCTGGACGAGGCGCCCTTTGTAGAAGAGGTACGGAACGCCATTGGAGATGGTGATGGCCCAGCAGGAGAAATATGCTTACAGCCAGAGCCGCGTTCACTCAACCACCCTCCCCAGCCAAAGCTTTAGCCGACGCTATGAGTCGCTGGCGGTCTCTAGCAGCGATCAGCACCGGGGGCCCCTAGGGGATGATCAGGCGGCTCTAGATGCGCAAGCGCTCAAAGACTTGGCAAGAAACCAGCGAGAGGCAGCGGCTCTGGCAGCGGCGGTTCACCAGGAGCATGGGCCCTCTCTCTCAGTGGCAGCGGGGGTGACCACCAGGGCCGTGGGAGTACCATGTTTACTGCCGGCTCTACGGAACGAGCGGTTGCCAAAGGATTTCAAAGGACCTTGCAAGGTGCCGAATTACATTGCCGACTTACCTCCGGAGGCCTGGATTGAAAGATATGAGCTAGCTATGGAGATGTTGGATGTCAATGACGCGGTGTGTGCCAAGTATTTCATCATGATACTTGAAGGGCCGACTCGCACATGGTTGAAGGGTTTGCCACCTAATACCATCAACTCATGGGCTGAGCTGAAAGCAAGGTTCATCAAAAACTTTCAAGGGACTTGCAAACAGCCTGTGACGATTGTGGATCGATACCACTGTGTTCAACAGGAGAATTAGTCGGCTCATCATTGGGTCCGGCGGGTGTCGACCATCATCCACTCATCTGAACATATCACGGCGGCCAAGCGGTGCTGATCCTCGAGAAGAACTGTCACTTCGTCCTGCTGAAGCAGAAGCTCGGCCGGCTCAAGCGTACATGTCAGGACATGGGAGAACTCATGGTAGCTCCCACAAAGTATGCCGACTCTGATAACACAAAAGATCCGTGCTCTGATGAGGAGAAAACTGGTCAGGGTAAAAGAATAACCATGGAAAGGGTGCGGCAGGCAATGGTATCCAAAGTACGAGGAAGAACCCGGATGGCGGGTCAGAATTGGTAGCCAACGCCAACACCGGACACAATCGTCCTAAGGGCAATGGGAAGTTCAGACCTCCTTTTAACAAGGGTAAAACTCCTTTCAACTTAGAGGAGATGCTCAACAAGCCTTGCCCGGAGCACAGCCGGCCCGATAGACCTATAGGTCACACATGGGGCAATTGTCACATCATTCAGAAGTTCAAGAACTACAACATGCAACATCATAACAATGATGGTGGTGGCTCGCCCGGCGGTTCATGACCAGGCGGGTCAGGAGCTGGGTTTGGATCCGGCGGCTCAGGCTCCGGTCATCATGGCCAGGGCAATCAAGGAGGACATCAGCAGCAACAGGATAATCAGTCTGGATATCAGAGTAATCCGAAGCAGCTCAGTTCGGGCCAGTATCCTGTTTTTACAACTAGCCTCGACAAGCGGGGTCAGAAGGTGTGCAAACGGGCAGTTAATGCGGTCGCGCTAGCTCTACCAAGATACTTGAGGTGGTCTGAGTATGACATCACATGGAGCCGGGAAGATCTCCCGCCACGTGTTGATGACCCAAAACGCCTGGCCCTTGTGGTCGCCCCCCAAGTGGGAGGATATATGTTGAATAAAGTACTTATGTATGGTGGCAGTAGCATCAATATCCTGTACTATGACACCTTTGGGCGGATGAAGCTGCTTGATAAAGACCTTAAGCCCTCTTCGATAGTCTTTCATGGTGTGGTGTGTGGCAAGTCAGCTTACCCCGTGGGTAGGATCTCCTTGGAAGTTGCCTTTGGTGATGAATACAACTATAGGGTAGAGTCCTTGTGGTTTGAACTAGTCAAAATCAAGAGCCCTTATAATGCCTTGTTTGGGTGACCGGCTTACGCCAAGTTTATGGCTAGGCCCTGCTATGTCTATTTGCAGCTCAAGAAGCCCGGGTTAAAAGGGACGATTACTATTCAGGGTGATCGGAATACGGCCATTGAGTGTGACGAAGGATACACGACCTACACGGAATCCAGTTGTGCTGAGGCAGAGCTCAAGTTTTATAAGGAAACTGTTGACCCAGAGGACATGACTCCACTAAATAAGCCTACCACGGAGGTTGAGTCGCCCCTCAAATTTTTGGCGGATGATACCAAGGCGGTGGATTTGACTCCCGGCGACTCATCTAAACAGTTCACTATTGGGGCCAATATGGATCCCAAATAGGCAAGCGCGCTCATTGAATTCATCCGTGAGAATCGAGACATCTTTGCATGGAAGACCTCTGACATGCCGGGTGTACCGAGAGAGTTCGCTGAGCATAACCTTAATGTGGATCCTAAGTTTAAACCTGTCAAGAAATTTCTACGGCGGTTCAACGAGGAGAGACGCAAGGCCATCGAGGAAGAGGTCGCCCGACTCTTAGCGACAGGTTTCATCGTCGAGGTTTTTCACCCGGAGTGGCTTGCTAACCCAGTGCTTGTGCTCAAGAAGAACGGCACATGGCGCATGTGTGTGGACCATACGAATCTTAACAAGGCCTGTCCGGCTGATCCGTTTGCTCTCCCTCGTATTGATCAACTCATTGATGCTACGGCGGGTTGCGAAAGTTTATGCTTCCTGGATGCTTATTCGGGATATCATCAGATCAAGATGGCGGTTAAGGACCAAGAAAAGACGGCTTTCATCACACCTTTTCGGGTCTTCTGCTATGTGTCTATGCCTTTTGCCCAGGCGACTTGTCGGCGTTGTGTGCAGAATTGTCTTCACAACAAAATTGGGCGCAATGTTCATGCCTATGTGGATGACACTGTGATCAAATCAAGGAAGAAGGAGACTCTGCCTGACGACTTGAAGGAAACCTTTGACAATCTACGCGTCTATAAGATGATGCTTAACCCGACAAAGTGTGTCTTTGGTGTTCCAGCTGGCAAGCTCTTGGGATTTCTAGTCTCTGAGCGGGGCATTGAAGCTAACCTGGATAAGATCAAGGCTATAACCTCCTTGGCTGAGCCAGCGTGTATCAATGACGTTCAACGCCTGGCAGGGCGGATCGCCGCATTGAGTCGGATTATAAGCCGCCTTGGTGAGAAAGCCATCCCTTTATATCAAATGATGAAAAAGACAGACAATTTTGTCTGGAGTACGGCGGCAGGTGAAGCGTTCGAGGCGCTCAAGAAGCAGCTCACTAAGCCGCTGGTCTTAGCCGCTCTGGCTCAGAAAGAACCCTTGCTCTTGTATGTGGTGGCTAACAACACGGTTGTCGGTGCTGCTATTCTGGTCGAGCGCAAGGAGGCAGGGAAAGAATATCCGGTTCAGAGACCGGTTTATTATATCAGTGAGGTCCTGACAGAGTCCAAGCAGAGGTATCCACATTGGCAGAACCTAGTGCATGGGTTGTTCATGGCAAACCGCAAACTAAAGCACTACTTCTTAGGGCACCAGATCACCGTGGTTAGCTCTGCCCCATTGGGGGTATAATTCAAAACAGAGAAGCCACAGGTAGGATTGCTAAGTGGGCATTGGACCTGGGACCTCTCAATTTGAAATACGTACCTCATACGGCTGTCAAGTCTCAAGCCCTTGTGGATTTTATAAATGATTGGACAGAGTGTCAGGCGCCCGAAGAAAAGCTGGATAACACATACTGGGCAATACACTTTGATGGATCCAGGCAGCTGGAAGGATCAGGGGCAGGGGTTGTCTTAACATCCCCTAAAGGTGAAAAGTTCAGTTATGTGCTCTGACTGATGTTCCCTTGCACTAATAATGCAGCTGAATATGAAGCCCTGCTTCATGGCCTCATGGTAGCTAAGGAGATGGACTTAATCCGGGTAAGGTGCTTCGGCGACTCAGATCTTGTGGCTCAGCAAGTTTCAGGCACTTGGGATTCCAAGGATTCGCGGATGGCGGCTTATCGTCGGGCGGTGGATATCATTGCTGTTCACTTCAAAGGTTATCAGGTGGATCATATTGATCGTCGCAGGAACGAGGCGGCTGACGCCCTATCAAGGTTAGGCTCTCAACAAAAGCCGGTGCCGCCTAATATTTTTCTGGATGTCTTACATCACCCGTCCGTCAAATTACCCTCAGAAGAAGATTTGGCTGTTCCTGGCCCAGAGGGACAATTGGTGGCGGCTCTACATGCTATTCCAGATTGGACTGTGCCTTACTTGGTGTACTTGACTCAGGGCAAGTTACCTGATGATGAAAATATGGCCAGACAGATCACCCGACGGTCTAAGTCCATGATGATAGTCAATGACGAGTTACACAAGTGCAGCATCATCAATGTGTTTCAGCGTTGTGTTTCACCGGATGAGGGTAAGAATGAAATTCATGCTGGTGATTGCGGACATCATGCCGCCTCAAAATCTCTGGTGGCCAAGGCTTTCTGGCATGGTTTCTTCTGGTTGACGGCTCACAAGGATGCAGAGGATCTGGTCCGCAAATGTGACGGCGTGCTCATGTTCCGGCTCAAGAATTGCACATGATTCCAATTACTTGGTCGTTTGCAGTTTGGGGGCTTGATATGGTCGGGCCTTTCAAGAGATCCAACAACAAGAAGACACACCTCTTGGTGGCGGTTGACAAGTTTACCAAGTGGGTAGAGGCTGAGCCGATCAACAAGTGTGACGCGGCTATGGCGATTCAATTTATCAAAAAGCTGATCTACCATTTTGGTTACCCTCACAGTATCATCACGGACAATGGCACGAACCTGTCCAAGGGGGCTATGAAAACGGTCCGTGACATTGAACACATCCGGCTTGATGTTTCTGCGGTTGCTCATCCATAGTCCAACGGTCAGGCAGAGCGTGCTAACCAAGAAATCCTGAGAGGTATCAAGCCCCGACTTGTGGTTCCTTTACAGCAGACGCCGGGTTGTTGGGTGGAGGAATTTCCGTCCGTCTTATGGAGCATCAGGACTACCCCCAACAGATCAACGGTTATACACCTTTCTTCATGGTTTACGGGGCAGAGGTCGTGTTACCAAGAGACATCCGTCATGACTCGCCATGAGTGGCGGCTTACGTTGAGACAGACAATGAGACGGTGCGTCAAGATGCGTTGGATGCCTTGGAGGAGGAACGTGATCTGGTGGCTGCTCGTTCGGCGAGTTATCAGCAAGACCTGCGCTGCTATCATAGCCATAGAGTGAAGAACCGGACGTTTCAAGAAGGCGACTTAGTATTGCGGCTGATTCAAGACCAGACAAATATGTATAAGTTGTCTCCTCCTTGGGAAGGACCTTTCGTGGTCAGCAGAAATCTCAACAACGGGTCATATTACCTCATTGACATCCGAGACAATTCAGATACCTTGGGGAAGGAGACCCGCTGGCCGTGGAACATAGCGCATCTGTGGCCTTACTATACCTAAGCTGTTGAGACTCAACATTGTACACTATCTTTGTACATATCATATTTATATATTAATAAAAGTTGGCATCCCTGCAAGTCGGGGCCTCTGCCATTTCGCATATCTCAATATGTGCCGTCAAAATGATCGTCCAGGGGGCTTCCCACCCTCATGGTGTAGCTTATCAAACCCTATCGCTCGGCTCTCAAGCCAAAAAGTTGACTCCATCAATAGGATCGTCCAGGGGGCTTCCCACCCTCCGGGTGTAGCTTATCAAACCCTATCGGTCGGCTCTCAAGCCAAATAGTTGACTCCATCAATATGATCGTCCAGGGGGCTTCCCACCCTCCGGGTGTAGATTATCAAACCCTATCAGTCGGCTCTCAAGCCAAAAAGTTGACTCCGTCAACATGATCGTCCAGGGGGCTTCCTACCCTCCAGGTGTAGCTTATCAAACCCTATCAGTCGGCTCTCAAGCCAAATAGTTGATTCCATCAACGAAGGTCACTTGGGGGCTTCCCACCCGCCGAGTGTAGCTTACACACCCTCTTGATCAGCTCTTAAGCCAAACAGGGTTAAACCTACCTGTAAGATGATGCTACTCTACTAGGTGACCCGCCGAACTCTTACCAGTTAATCTCGCCTAGAGACCCTAAGCCAGTTCAAGTCAATTGACGGTCAATCTCCATAGAGACCCTGTACTGGTTAAGGTTAAAACGGCGGCTCTTGTCACTTGAGGGCCGGCTTACGGAAAGCTAGGATAAACTCTCCCATTCATTGTCGACTCTCCGCTATGTGGCACGCTCGTACTCTTAGACAGTTAATCCTTGAGGACCCTGTACTGTTTAAGGTTAAAACGACGGATTTATGTAACTTGGGAGGTAATTTTTGGGCTATCAGGGTACTCATGCCCTGTCGTGTGTCTTCTGGTACGTCACACTTCCTTTCAGTTAATCTCGCTTAGAGACCCTAAGCCGGTTCAAAAACCTAACGGCCAATCTCCAAAGAGACCCTGTACTGTTAAGGAGATTTAAGTGGTGAGTCAGCCCAGTAGAACCAGCACATTAGCTGTTTTTGAAAAAAACATGTTAGGAAGATACAACATCTTTGGGTTATGCTTTTAAGCTGCCCTCCTAACAACGACATGATACATCTATTCTTGCAGGTCAATTAAGCTGCCAAGAGTCGGCAAAGCATACAATGGGAAGTGCAAGGAAGATGATATATATATTAAGCCGGACTATTTAACATGTGCATGATGGCATAGTTCAGGCAAAGGCAAAGTTACTACAAGCCTATTACATATGCTCTCTTTAGAGCTCAAAAATATTTCAAAGTGTTTTACACCGCTCATGGCGGGTCACAAGAGTCGGCTTATCAAACGGCATTCACAACTCCATTAGCTGGCCAGTGGGTCACCCTTCTTCGGGTCTTCGGCCTCCTTGATCTGAAGATTGTCCAAGTCCCAGTTGCAGTGGGTTAAAGCTGCAAAGTTTCCTTATTCAAAGAAGGGGGACGGGTCAAGTTCAGAAGCAAAAAGGTGCTTGCCGCGGACAAGCATCAGGTCCTTGGACTCAAAGAGGGGGCCGCGGATTCTCTTCTGATCGGTGTTGTGAGACGCCTGGTATGTTGCCAAGTTTACTTCTTCTGCCAACATGGAGGCAAGGACTTTGGAAGCCTTCACACACCATGCATAGTCAGCTTCTGTAAACTCAGAGTCATCATCTTTCTTGGAGGGAAACCCGTCCATCATGTCTGCAGGGGTAAATTCCGGAGCAAAGGCCAACGCCCGGCTTATGGCTGCGATAGCTCCCTGTCGAGCGGCTGATCTCTTCAGCTCTACGATCTGTTTCAGCAGCATGGAAAGCAGTTATATGACCCCTATGATAGTTGAAGGGGTGGTATCCTTGTAGAGCACAGGCTTGATCATGCAAACAGCTCCACAGTAAAGCTGTTCCATCAGAATATAAATAGCCTTCAAGGGCAGCAAGCTGTTGGAACCGAGTTGGCGGCTCCTTGGACCTACATAAGACGGACTCTTCATCATAAGTCACTAGTACAAGTACACATACACGATTTGGGTTAAGCTACCAAATACTTATCAAATATGGCGACTGACATCTTTCCGATATGGTGCTTCAAAGATTGCAGCTCATCTGACACAATCATCAGCCGCTGGTCAGCATCATCCGCTCGTTGAGTCAGGGTGGCTTGTTCAATTTTAGCAGACTCTTTGAAAGCGGCAAAGTCGGCTTTGATCTTGGTCAATTCCTCGGCAAGGAGCCGACACTTTTCATGAGCCTTGCTTCGGGTGGCTTGCTGCGTGGCTAAATTATTTTTTAAGCCGACCACTTCTAACCTGGCTTCATTTAAAGCTTCCTGTGACATATCAAAATATGGAATGAGTCATTAGGAGGGAATTTTTTAGATAATGAAGATTAAGCAAGTATCAAGCAGATTGCAAGAAATATGTTTGACACTTGGGGGATAATGTCTATTTGATTTCAAAGATTACAATGCAGTTCCGGATCATCAATTTAACTCGGAACTTGGGGGCTACACGCTGGCTTTTCAAGTTGTTTACAATGAAAGCTCCGACTCAACTTCAACAAGATTGAGCCGGCCCTTGGGGGCTACAATTGGCTCTATTAGCTACCTTCAATAAAGCTTTGACTCAACTTTAACAAGATTTAGCCGGCCCTTGGGGGCTATTATTGGTTCTATTAGCTACCTTGAGTAAAGCTCCGGCTCAATATTCTCAACTTTGAGCCGGCCCTTGGGGGCTAAGAACGATAATTTGTGACTACTTCTAAATAAGTTGAGGCTTACAGGCTAAGCATTTCTACTTCTATCAAGTTTTGAAGACCCGGATTAACATCAGCTAATATTAACCCGACTCTTGGGGGCTACGTAAGGGTATAAGGAGATTGAGAATACCTCATATTTCTTCTTCATCAAGTTGACAAGCTTGAGCTCCAGGTCCCGACTTGTAGATAGGCGGTTCAGATAACCAGCATGAAGTTCATCAGTTGTCAGCTTCTCTAGCCCGGGGAGCTCAAACTCCAACTTCTTGGAAGTTTCAATTGTCTCACTATGCTTTGTTAGCACATGAGGTTGAGGAGAGTGGAAGCCGGTGCTAGTAATAAGGACGTCTGGAGTGGTTGTTTCATCAGCAACCTTTGCAGGGCTTGGCGGCTTGGAACGGTCCCTCGGAAGACTCTCAAGATTTATATCGTCGGCAGCCGGTTCTGTAGAAGGACAAGCCTCTGCAGGTGCCTCTTTGGAAGCTGTCGAGGGATCAACATCCGGCATGGGAGCATCCGGCTTGGCAGGTTCCGGTTCTTGAGCATTCGGGTCAGGGGAGGACTTGTTGGTTTTCCTTCGCTTGGCTTGAGCCCTGAAGAGCACAAAGGTTAGAGCCCAAAGTTTACAAGCACCAAAGACTCGGATGTAATACCTGAAAAAACACATACAGCGGGTTAATCTTTGGAGGCGGCAGAGCAATCGCCGTAGAGTCGCCAGACGAAGGAGGTGATCCCTGAAAAGCAATTCAGGCAATATAAGGCAATTTTGGAATTACAAAGGAAAGATTAGTAAAATCAAGCAGAGAGGGAATAGATACCTCAGCCGGATGCTTCTTCTGAGCCGGAGAGTTAGATAACTCGGGCATGAGAACGGTAGAGCTGGCGCTCCGGGTCTGGCGTCAGGTAGTTTGCTGTTGCTTTTTCAAAATAAATTGGGGGTCTAAGTAAGCAAGAGGATGAGAAAGTGGGACTTTTCGAACGACCCGTCGTATCTTCTGGGGTACAAAATAATCTGAGTCGGACGAAACATAAGTTACCTCAAGAACGTTGACGTGGCTTGTCTTTGTCTCGTCCTGTGAATAATTGTTGTCAATAAGGTGAATAAAGAAGCAGTAAAGATAGTTAAGTTATACCTCTGAGTCCTCATATTCCGGTTGTTCTTCCGGCTCTTCCTAAGGAGTGGTCTACTTCTTCCGAACCGTGGTCTTCTTCTTTGATTTCTTCAGAGGAGGAACATATTTCTTCTTCTAGAAGTCGGAATTGGCCTGAAAATATAAGCCGGCAAAAGGTGAAGAGATTGCCAAATATAGCTAATATAGAGAAGAGAATACAAAGAGCCGCCCTTACATCTGGAGCCAGGTTCGTGGCACAGAAAGGTGCTAACCCAATGACACCGCAAGCTTCTAAATACTCATGAACGAGGCTCTTGATTGCAGCCATGATGTTATCCTCTAACAACGTTGCCGAGTTAAAGCAGAGGGGGCATCAGGTTGGCCCGTGTATTCATGCATGAGACGGTTTCGCCAGCTCAGAGGCATGACCCTCCAAGAAATCCAGCAACGAGTTAAGTCTAGGCCTGTGACTCAGTTGGCCACAAGAGCTTTGATCTTCGTGTGAGCCGGAGCGTATTTTACACACTTGGAATCTGACAGCCGGCCAGGGAGCTCAGATGTTCTTTTGAGCCGTGATGGACGGTAACCCGGCTGGGGATGCTCTCCGTCAGGAGAGGTATGTTTGCAGTAAAACCAAGTTTTGTTCCAATCTTTAGGGTGACTTGGCAATTGAAGAGCCGGGAAGGTTATATCCCGCCGCCTCTGAATGGAAATTCCCCCAAGTCTAAGCCCGGGCAAGCCTTCACCTCCGTCTGGTGATTTGCATAAATGAACTGGCGAAACAAATACACGGACGGCTCTTCTTGCAAATAGACCTCACTGAGTATTTGGAAGTTGCATATGTTGGAGACAGAATTGGGAGCAAGGTCTTGAGGGTGCAGTTCGAAAAAGTGAAGGACATCCCAGAAGAATTTTGAGTCGGGTGGGCTAAACCCACGTGAGAGGTGATCTGTAAATACGACTACCTCACCCTCCTGAGGACGGGGCTTCAATTCATTGCCCGGAACCCGCCTATGAATAACAGTTTTGGCTGGAAGGGTCCCCGCGTTTACAAAGTCTATAAATTCTTTGGTAACCTCGGAGGAGACCTAGTCACATGAAGTGGGGGATTTGTCCATGACGGCGGGTTAAACTCTGCGAGAAAAGCGCAAGGTCACGGCGGGTTAAGAAAAACCTAGCAGTAAAAAGAGATAAAGATAAGACGATAGTGGTGTTCAGTGGGTTATGTTAGTATTCTAAGCCATTGTCTGTTGTGAGACCAAGGCGAGCAAAAGTGGTTGCTGGATAAGCCGGCAGTGCAATGGCGGGTTAAAAAGATGGCTACTGCTGAGAATTTTGCTAAGTGTTGACAAACAGATTCTATCAACTACAGCAACAATCAGAAGATCTACAGGCGAGGATAAAATGGGAAATATTCTAACCCTAAAAAAGGTAGCGGAAGACCAAGCATTTCATGTGTGAGCTTCTATTCAGGATCGATCTATGATGGAGTGGGGGATTCATGTTAAAGCAAAGCACCACGTCATATGGATGATATTTTGAGGCCCGAAAGATGCTCTATTTACTAAACCTACAGTGAATGCTCTGGCGAGCAGCAGCAGACATGGAGGAACTATGACGAGATAATGTTGATCTACGAGGGGAAGAAGAAATGTATGTGACGGGTGCGGAGAAGATGGTTGAAACACCGGCGAGCTCTGGTTCGATTAGGTTGATGCAGCGGCCTTGTCGGAGAAGATGAGGGAGGACTGATGATGGCGGCAGAGCTTTCGCTGGCGCAAGTATTGGAGGAAGAAGAAGATGTAAAGTGGCGGCGGAAAGGAGAAAAGAAATGGGACCCCTCCCCCGCCTATTTATGATATGGGATAGCAATAGTCCACGCGAGAATCGAGGAGACGCAATGATGATTGACCAGGGAAGACGCCTTGTTTTTTGGGTTGACCATTTAAATGAGGCGATCTGTTGTGATTTCACGGAATCTTTTTTGAACATATTCAATGTGATGTCATGGCGGGTGACAAAGTTTTATTTTCAGGTGAACAAGGGTGTGAGACTCGCTGCCGAATGGTCTGAAGATTGACATGAATAGGTTCAAATCAATCTGGGGGCTAATGTCGGGGATATAGCTCCGTGGTGTGATCCGCCCAGGAGGGTTCGGGTCATACCTGGTGGCTCATAATCAAAAGGCCTTAAGCGGGCCAGAGGGATGAAGACAAGCCTAAGAGGCGACTCATCATATGGGCTTAGATGGAGGCCTAGAGCCGGCAGACGGCGCGAGACCCGGGTGCGTGAGCCGCCCGGAAGACGACTTCCCTAGGATGGCAAGGCGACTTAGAGATAAGACCAGATACTTTGTATAAGCTGGTCTGGACTCTTGTAAGCCCAGGGCCTCGACCTACCTATATAAAGGCGAGCCCCTGTGGGAGTTTAGGGTACGAAACAACTCATGGATAACTAGGTCAAGCGAACTCGCTCCCTTGTAATCGATACCCCATCAATACAACACAAAGCAGGACGTAGGCTTTTACCTCTTTTCGAGGGGCCAAACCTGGATAAATCCTTGTCTCTCGATTCCGATCAACCCCTTTGAGCTTGCTTCCTTAGTGATGGCCTCGAACCTAAGGCCTCTCACTAGGACATCTGCCGTGAGAAAACCACGACATGCCCCTTATAAAAGTTGTGACAAGTGTAGTGTAGGAGCTTCATGAGATGACCACGAATCATGTTTTTGTCACCCAACTTGACTACAAGCACTTCGCGAAAGATCCGGTGCATGATATCATAGAAAGGCAGCAGGTCACCAACAGAGCCAACCTGTCCACCAGTAGTGTACAGCTCAGCAAAGTGATGAACCTAAAAGACTCATTTGTCATGGATCTTGTACCCACTACCAACAATAGTGTCAGTGTACGCATAGCCGAAAAGACGAGCCAACACAGAGAACGCGGCAGAGAACTTCTCATCACCAGACACCCATGTAAGTCTCTGTTGTATATCAGTCCCAAAATGCACCGTGGCATAGAACTGAGCCACAAGAGGTGGTGACACATCATGCTGAAAATTCATGAGAGGAAGAAGGTTGAGCTTGACACACATATGCTCGACCCAGGCAAAATATGCAGTGTTGGTGGGAGTCTTATCAAAGTGAGTGATGTGATACTCTTCTGAATGACACATTTGTTGACAAACTTAGTGAAAATCTCATCATAAGTGCGTTGCCAAAATAGAGTCTAGAATTTGGAGTCAACCACATGTTCACGTTCTTCATTATAAGGATTGACTCTACGCTAAGCAACCCACTCCGATGCCGACAACTCTTTAATAGAGATGGGCATGGGAGGAGGAGGATGTACATGAACTGGCCTTCCCTTTTTGGAAGCAGTCTTCCGCTTCTTTGAGTGAGTGGGAGAAGGAGCAGGGGAGCCTTGGTCTTCGGACTCGGGATCAGGCTCAGGATGGCAGTTAAACATATTCTTAGGACCTATCACAACAGCCTTTGTCTTCTTGACCCTCTCTTTGGATTTCCGTTCATACACCTAAGGCGGGCGAGCATGTGAACCAGAACCAACTATTGAAGGAGATGAGAGAAATAGCATGAGGATAGGATAAGTTCACAAGCTTCAAAAAAAATCAAAGAATCTCATTATACGAAAATATGCTAGGACTCTACTTAGGCTGGAAGTTCCGAGTGAGGGCCGGAAGGTCCGGCGGGTGGAAGTTCCGGGCGATTGGAAGTTCTGGCCAGCGGAAGTACCGGCCCCTGCCCGCATGTTGAAACCCTAGCAAGGCCAGGAAGTACCGGCCTACCCGGAAGTTCAGGGCACCAGTATGGTCGCAGGACGCCATCCGGATCCAAGGAGAGAATGGGCATAATTAGTGCAATGGATTTGAAGGGAAGAAGTACCGCAGATCTATGGTGGATGCAGTACATGAGATTTAGTGTTTGTTTTTATCCTAATACTCTAAGCTTGACTACAATCCCTAGGAGATAATCCAGAGAGAAGGCAAAGAAATCGCTTAGGTTACCTTTCTCCATGGAGATGGGGAAGAGCACACGAGATGCCCTCCAAATACGATGGAAGGGAGGAAGGCCGAAGTTTCCGGGGGCCAGCAGGTTGCCCGGAAGTCATCGATGGGAGAGGGGGCATCACATGAAGTGGAGATGAGGGGAGAGCCAGGGGTACAAATGGGGGAATGCCCCTTTGGTGTCCTCTGCCCACTATTAATTCTCTCAAACCCGCAAAGCTGAAAAGTTCCTGTCAAGTCCGGAAGTTCCGGGCCACATCTCGGAAGTTCTGGGTTATCCAGAAAGAACACGGTCTATCTGAAATCCCGAGAAATTGAGGGAGAGGGTCCGAAAGCTACCAAGACAACCACAAGCCCAACAACATTTATGTGGATGGAAGAAGCTTGTGCACCAAGGGAAATATTAGAGGGTTTTAAGATGAGAGAGGCTTAGGTTGAACCTGAGCTATTGTCATATAGATCGACTACACTCACTTTGTAAAAACAGAAAAGTGAACCAAAGAGAAAGCCCCAAATATGAGTGTAGAGATCAGGGGAATATATATATGGATCAAAGAAAAACTATGATAGATGAAGATAGTCCAACCTCTCGGGGAGATAGGGCGGTGGACGAATCCACCATGTTTGAGTATATGTGACTTTGACTACGAAGATATTAACCTTGAGCCCAACATCACAACTCCATCATTTAGAGTACTAAGTCACAAGAGTGATACATCGTAACTATGAGAGTGTTTGGTTTGTTTATGCATCATATAGGGTGAGAGAACAAATGAATTGAGTGTCTCCCCCTAAACACATGCCTACATCTAGACAAGACATGAAGTAAATGTATGCAGCTGTGCAAAAATTTCACATAATGCTATCAAGCTCCAAGATACCAAGTTCACGCCTAAGTGGATAGAACCTAGCTTCATCTAGTGGTTTGGTGAAGATGTCGGCAAGTTGCATATCCGTACCAATATGGGAAATATCAATGTCACCCTTTTGCACATGATCTCTTAAGTGATACCGAATGTCAATGTGCAAGGTGCGAGAATGATCACTAGGGTTTTTGGCAATCTTGATGGCACTTTCATTGTGACATAAGAGAGGCACATTTCTATAAGTGATACCATAAACCTTCAAAGTTTGCCTCGCCCAGAGTAATTGTGTTGCAAAACTTGCGGTTGCAATGTATTCTGCTTCAGCTGTGGATAGGGAGACACAATTTTTCTTCTTTGAGGACCAACTTACCAAAGAGCGTCCAAGAAACTGGCATGCCCCGAATGTGGATTTCCTTCCCACCTTGTGTTCAGTCCAATATGCAGTTGTGTACCCAGTGAGATAAAACTTGGCATCCTTGGGGTACCATAGACCCAACTTTGGGGTGTGAACAAGGTATCTAAGAATGTGTTTAACCGCCTTATGATGGATCTCCCTAGGGGTAGCTTGAAATCGTTTCACTACTAGAATCATAGCATTTGCCGGCTGCCAGTTCTGTTGGTAGACGACAAAGAAGGTCCTTGCCGCCAGCTTCCAGAAAACAGACGGCAAAGGAAGGATTGATGGAAAATAAGGTATTTGCCATCAGTCCTTCATTTGCCGTCTGCATACGGGCAAAATGCCCAAAAGCAGACGACAAAGGCCCCAGCTGGGCCCACTGGGCCCTAGACCTGGATAGGTCAAATGGGTGCCTTCTTTGCCATCTGCTTGCATATGGCAAAGCACTATTAGTAGACGGCAAAGCACATGGCCTACTAACGGCCGTGCCCCACCCTGACCCCTCTCTCTCTCTCCCTCAGCTCCCTCCCTCTCCCTCCCTCTCGCCACTCCCCGACGACCATCGGCAGCCGCCCCCACCCACCGGCCGCCCTGCTGCCCCTCGGTGAGCCCCCTCCCTGCGACCCCCCTCTCTCTCCTTCCCTCAGCTCCCTCCCTCCCGCCGCTCCCCGACGCCCGCTGGCCGTGCCCCCACCCGCCGGCCGCCCCGCGGTGAGCCCCTCCCTACGGCCCCTCTCTCTCCCCCTCTCCCCACATCTCTCTCTATCCCCCCATCACACCTCCTCCCTCCATGCGGCCCCACAGTCAGAGCCAGCCTCTCCCCCGTGGTGCCCCACCTCCGCCCTCACACAGCGGTGACCACCCTCCCTTGCGTCGGCCATCCTTCGGTAAGTGGCATGTTCATATTCTTTATTTTTTCTTATTTTTTCATTTCATTGCATATATATGTTAGTTTAGGTTACGATTAGTGGTAATTAAGTTAGTGCTAATTAGGTTATTGTTAGTTTAGGTTAATTAGGTTAGTGCAAAAAAAGAAGAATAAGTAAGAAGAGGATAAAGTAAAAAAGGAAGAAGATGAGGAGGAGAAGAAGAAAAGAAGAAGAAGAAGAAGAGGAGGAGGAGGAGGAGAAGAAGAAGAAGAAGAAGAAGAAGAAGAATAAGAGGAGGAGGAGGAGGAGCAGGAGGAGAAGAATAAGAAGAAGAAGAAGAAGAAGAAGAAGAAGAAGAAGAAGAAGAATAAGAAAAAGAATAAGAATAAGAATAAGAATAAGAATAAGAATAAGAATAAGAATAAGAAGAATAAGTCTAACATCCCAAAATTTCATTTTGGAATGTTATGAAATATAGCTATGCATCATCATCACTTTGTTAGAATGTATGAATTCGTTGAAGTGCTTCTTTTGAAATTCTGAAAGGCCATTTCAATTTTCCCATGTATTTGTTTCACTTATTTGAAAACCTTTGGAAATGTTCAAAGAAAGAGAGGAGTAACATGACACTCCACACCAGGGGTATCTTGGTGAAATATTTGAGCAATTAAACCAGGGGGTTATTTGAAAATTTATCTCAAAAGGATTTAAAATCAATTAGGCATTTTCTGAAAATAATTTTAAAGAAATTATTCAATATGACAGAGGAAAAATGTTCATTAAATAGAATTAATTCTCCTGATCATTTTGATATATATATTTCCTAAGTTTGGAGTTGTTTTGAATGCATTAAAAGAGTTTTTACTGCGCTGGAAATAGAAAAGGAAAGTATTTAAAACGAACCAGGCCGGCCCACCGTCTTTAATTCCCCAAACCACTCCGGGTCGGCCACCGACGCGCTAACCACGCCCCACCCTCACTGATGCGCGGGACCCACCATCCGACCGCGGCGTCAGCGCGGTCATCCCCTTCCCCACGCCCGACCTCCGTCGCCGGAGATCCCTCTCCGTGGATCTCACCCCTCGTTCCCTCCCCGACCACCGCACCGCTCCTATATAAAGCCCCGACCTCTCCTATCTTCATTCCACCCCCAAAACCCCTATTTCCCTCGCTGGAGCGCTGCGCCATACCTCACCGGAGTTCGGCACCCCAACCGAACGTCCCCGAGCTCGTGCCCGTCACCACACTCACCCCCAGCCCCCTCCGACGCCACCAATCGACGTCGGAGCCTCGCCGCCGCCGTTTGAAGCCTTTGGACGCTGCCCCCGACCATCGTACCGTCGTCCCCGAGCATCTCCGACCACCGGCCGCCGTTGACCTCGCCGGAGACCCCGACCCCCTCTCTGTAAGCCTCCACCTCCATCCGTAGCCGTCGGATCCGTAGTCAACGCGCGAGATTAGATCTGTTTAATAATCGAATCGGTACGCTTTAGTCGTCAGTCGTCCGCTCATTAGCTCTCACACGCATGCCCTCGCGGCCAATCACAACCTGACACGTAGACCCTGTCCGATAGATAGGAAGTTTTTCTTTTTCTTTTCTGTTTTAGAAAACAGAATGTATTCTGTTTTTGTTTTTGTCATATCTTTTAAAATATTTGGTGTTTTCATTTGATTCTTTTTGCATTATTTCACAAATTTGATGTAGTTTATGTTTGTATGCTTAGATTTCAAATTTGAACTTTAAATTTTGAATCTAATCAAATTTGTTTAAATTACTAAAATCTGTATAACTAGAGTTTAAAAATATATTTTGAGTGAATCTTTTTGCCACTGTTTTGTATTAGTTAAGCCTATCATTCTACATAGTTTGAGAATTTTTAGAATGAATTTGGTTACTGTTTTTAACAAAAACAGAATCTGTTTAGTTCTTAATAGATTTTAATTAAATTGATTTTTATTTAATTTGAACCTGAATTAGTTTAACCTTTGTTTTTATATTTCATTAGGGTTCGTTGATTCAACATTAGGTGTATTTTTTCTGTTAATAAAATATGTTTTTCAAATTGTTTTGTGCTCTAGTTTGAATAGGTTCATCTTGTTTTCACCATGTATATTGTTTACAAAAAGTTTTGTAGTAATTCATTTAGCACAATACTTTTATAATGAAATACTTTATGTTTTCAAATAAAATTTTATATTTACTTTTCTGTTATCTAAAATGTCTAGTTGTTCAAAACCAATCTTTGACTTGTATGTCTTAGTAGAGATTTGGACACCAAAAATTTATAGTCTTATACTTTAAGTGATTCTTCTTTTGATTGTGCTTTTTGTTTGTTGAAGCATTTGTTTACCTTGCTATTGAATGAATTCTATTGTGTTTATGCTTATGGTGTGCTCTTGTTTGATTCGTTAGATCATTCGGAGTACGAAGCTTGTTATCTAGAGTCACTTGAATTCGAGGATTGTCAATAAGGCAAGTCACTTTGACCATGTATACCTATGTTTTATTGCATTAGTTCTTCCATCTCCCCAATTGCATGCAAAGTAGGTAAATTGGAACCTTGGTTACTTGTTGTAGTATCATGTGGTAGGTACCCCTCAACCCTTTGACACATTGGCCCCAGGAAACGTTGATTTACATTTTGCTATGCTATTAGTAGACGGGGTTGGTTGTGTGATTCATGAGAGTTGTGAGTTAATAATTTAAAGACCTAAATGATGATCAAGTCTTCAAGACTCCGAGTTTTCAACATACCGCTGGGTGGATGATGGTTGAACGACGCCCTGGAGAAACCAGTGGTTAGCCTAGATGATGCTGGAGAAGTGCCAGTATTCATGCGGAAAGGTCCACCCAGGCACAAAGAGATGGATGGATGCTTCAAGACCCAAGGCTTACCTGCACAGCCACAAGCCATTATGGGCTCTGGCTTGGTTGGATATCATGGTGACCCTAGACACGCGGTGCTACGAGATGTAGAAGAACGGTAGGAAAGGATGGGTACCGACAGAGTCTCGGGGAAACCCTTTAGAAGACCATGTTTTGGTCATCTGTTTCTCAAACACCATGAAGTGCGAGAAATCCAACGGAGGTTATCAAATCTTGTGGGGAACGTGTGCAAAACTCTATAGAGTACCCAAACCTAATCGATTAGCCGTGTCCACGGTCATGGACAGTTTGAGCCAAAGGAACTGAAACTATCTGGAACTCTCAACACAATAAATTACATTGATGTGGGTATTTTAATGTCAACTTGGGTATGAGAATTAGTTGGTGGAACCATCTCATTAATCAACAAACATTGTAGTAATTATGCTTTGCCCTCTCTTGTTGTAGGAAAATTTTGGCTTTATGCAAAAACTTACTAACCCCACCTGCCATATTTGCATATAGACTAGATGATTACTTTACCCCCTCTCTTGTGACCTTGCCGGCATATTCAATATGCTGACCTATACGGCTGCAACGTATCATGTTGCAAAGTACTTTTCTGACCAGGAGTGAGGATACGCTCTACGCTCGGTGAGATGCCCTTGGAGTCAGATGGACTCAACTATGTATGGAGCTTCCGCAAGTATTGATTTAGTTTATCTCATGAGTTGGCCTTCAGCCACTTTATTGTAATCCTTATTGTAATAAAGGACTCTATATGAGATTTCGATTAATTAATGTTGTGTGATTTCCCTTTGATATATACATTGATGTAGTGTGTGTGTACCAGCATGATCTTGGGATGGTACAGAAACACCGGAGATTCGACCTTTCAGGTCGGGTCGCTACAGAAATGGTATCAGAGCACATGCTGACCGTAGGACGTAACCTCTAGGATTGGAAAAGCCTTAGGATTTATTTCTCTTTTGTCTTTAAAATTCTTATACTCTCATCTACTCGTTTCTAACTTCCCTCCGATTTATTTCAAAAGTTATAGATGGCCACCTTCATCCCAGTTTTGATGACGGAGTTTTGTCAGCCTGACGCGACGATGCCCTTCGGCAAGGAGCTGATGAGGATCATCAGGGACGTAAGTATTGCTTTGCCAAGCATCACCGGGACTCCTATCATGTCTTTTCCACAAGACGGACGCTACAGGATCGAGGTGCACATCCCCGGGAAGACCTTTGGAAATCGTAAGGAACCCATCGACTTCAAGTTTGTGGCACCCAGCTGGATACTTGGGAGAGATATGGCCGTTCATCGTGCCCTTGGATGTATTCAGGAGGAATACAGAGGTGGAACCATTTCACTAGGACTCAGCGTGGTTTGTCGCAGGGATGCCAATGGAAATATCATAACCACTCCCACTGAAGACACCACCGTTTCCTATATCCAGACTTTGGAGACGCACATCAGGACCTTGGAGCTTCGGGTACATGCTGACACGAAGACAATCAAGAGGCTGATGAACCGCGAGATTGACCTCGAAGCTGACCTATGGGAAGCCAAGTACGAGCATGAGTATGAAGTGAAGGATTTCTTAGAGAGGATCGATAAGCTGAACACTCGCATTGCAACTCTGGAGGAACAGATGGACAAGGGTGAAAATCTTCATCCAGAAGGAGACATGGCTCCTTTGATCAGCAACGATGATGACTATGAGGAGAGCACCATCGGAGGAGGCCACTTCACCATGTACTTTTGAGGAGAACTTTAGTTATGCCCCCATGTATCTTCATTTTCGTCGTTAAAGCGTAGGTCGATGTTTAGTTTGATTTTGGAGATTTGTATATCGATGTTTGAACCTTGAGTTGAATAAATGAATGAGTGTTTGGTGTGATATGTTTGTTGCATTGCATATGGGTAGTGAATTTCCTTTTAGGTCATTGTTCTATTGTAATTCTCACCCTGCTGAAAACAGCAAGATGCCACGCCCTGAAACTCCACATAGGAAACCATGTTTTTCCTACCGACCTCATCGTCTTAGAATCCAGGGATTGGATGTAATTCTAGGCATGGATTGGATGACCAAGTATGAAGGAAGCCTTGATTGCCCCAGCAAGTCTATTTCACTCACCACTCCGGAGAACAAGAGGATTAAGTATGTATCCCGACGCACACAGATGAGTGCTCGGTTAAATTCCCTCACAGGAGTTGTTCAGGAGGAAGTGCCGGTTGTACAAGACTTTGTAGATGTATTCCCGGAGGAATTACCAGGCATGCCACCAAATAGGGAGATTGAGTTTCTGATAGAGGTACTACCAGGGACAGCCCCAATTTCCAAGAGACCCTATCGAATGCCCGCAAATGATTTAGTAGAAATCAAGAAGGAGATTAAGGAACTATTGGATAAGGGATATATTCGCCCAAGTTCATCACCTTGGGGAGCCCCAGTTCTTTTGGTGGAGAAGAAAGATAAAACCTTGAGGATGGTGGTCGATTATCGTGCATTGAACGAGGTGACTATCAAGAATAAGTACCATCTGCCGATGAATAATGACCTGTTTGACCAGCTAGTAGGCACCAAAGTATTCTCCAAGATCGATCTTCGATCAGGGTATCACCAACTGAAGATTCGTCAACAGGATATACCCAAAACAGCCTTCACCACCAGGTATGGCTTATATGAGTATACAGTCATGTACTTTGGTTTGACTAATGCTCCTGCCTACTTCATGAATATGATGAACAAAGTGTTTATGGACTATTTGGACAAGTTTGTCGTGGTGTTCATCGATGACATTTTGATATTATCCAAGAGCGAGGAAGAACACAAGGAACACTTGCGTTTAGTTCTGGAGAAGCTTAGAGAGCATCAATTATATGCCAAGTTTAGTAAATGTGATTTTTGGCTGATGGAAGTCGGATTCCTTAGACACATTATTTCCGGAGAAGGAATAGCAGTAGACCCCGCTAAGGTTGAAGCAGTTACTGAGTGGAAGTCACCCACCTCAGTTAAGGAGATCCACAGTTTTCTCGAACTTGCCGGATATTACCGGAGATTCATTGAGAATTTCTCAAAGATTGCCAAGCCCATGACAGAGCTGTTGAAGAAAGAGTCTAAGTATATCTGGACTGAGGAATGTGAGGCCGGTTTCCAGGAGTTGAAGAAACGTTTGGTCACAGCCCCAGTGTTGATACTGCCAAACATTCGGAAGGACTTCCAGGTTTATTGTGACGCATCCCGTCATGGACTTGGAGGAGTACTCATGCAGGAGGGAAAAGTTGTAGCATATGCATCCAGAAAGCTACGATCCCATGAGTTGAATTATGCCACCCATGATTTGGAACTAGCAGCCGTAGTGCACGCACTCAAGACCTGGAGACATTTCCTTATCGGAAATAGTTGTGATGTGTACACTGATCATAAGAGCCTGAAGTATATCTTCACACAGAAGGCGTTGAACCTCAGACAGAGGAGATGGTTAGAGTTAATCAAGGACTATGACATGAGATTACATTACCATCTAGGAAAGGCAAATGTTGTGGCAGATGCTTTGAGTCGGAAGAGTTATGTGAACACACTCATAGCCGCAGGATTACCCCAAGAGTTAACCAATGATCTCAGAGAGCTTCGGTTAGAGATAGTTCCACAAGGATATGTTGCCACACTAGAGATTCAGTCTACCTTGACCGAAAGAATTCGTGAAGCCTAGAAATCGGACAAGGAGATAGCTGAGATAAAGCAGAGAATGAAGGAAGGAAAGGCTAAAGACTTTCGTGAAGATGAACAGGGTACTCTATGGTTTGAGAACCGAATCAACGTGCCCAATGACCCAGAGCTCAGGAAGTTGATACTTCAAGAAGCCCATGATTCACCATACTCGATACACACAGGCAACACCAAGATGTACCTGGATTTGAAGGAAAGTTACTGGTGGACAGGTATGAAGAAAGATATTGCCGAACATGTTGTGGTATGTGATGTTTGTCAGCGAGTAAAGGCGGAACATCAGAAACCAGCAGGGTTACTCCAACCTTTGCCGATACCCGAGTGTAAATGTGATAAGCTTGGTATGGACTTCATCACAGGACTACCTAGGACCCGTTCAGGATATGATTCCATCTGGGTAGTGGTCGATCGTTTGACCAAGGTGGCTCATTTCATTCTTGCGAAGACCACCTATACCAGTGCTAAGTTAGCCAAGATATATATGACCAGGATCGTATGTCTGCATGGAGTTCCGAGGAGTATCGTGTTGGATAGAGGAAACACAATTTACCTCAATATTTTGGCATCAGCTACATGAAACTTTGGGTACAAGGCTTGAGTTTAGTATATCTTTTCATCCGCAGACCGATGGACAGACTGAGAGAGTCAACTAGATTCTGGAGGACATGTTGAGAGCCTGTGCGCTAGACTATGGGTCCAGTTGGGATGACAACTTACCTTACACAGAGTTCTCGTATAACAACAGTTATCAGACTAGTCTGAAGATGGCCCGTTTTGAAGCTTTATACGAAAGGAGGTGCACAACACCATTGATGTGGGATGGTGTTGGAGACCGAAATTTTTTTGGTCCCGATCTTATCAGAGATTCTGAAGAGAAGGTCAAACTGATTCGAGATTGACTCAAGATAGCTCAATCCCGGTAGAAGAGCTATGCTGATAACAAACGCAAGGAGGTGACATATGAAGTGGGAGATCGAGCATATCTTCGTGTGTCCCCACTTCGAGGAATCAAGAGGTTTGGTGTTAAAGGAAAGTTAGCACCCAGATTCATAGGCCCCTACAAAATTTTGGAACATAGAGCCGAAGTTGCATACAAGCTGGAATTGCCGGAAGGACTGTCCGGAGTTCATGATGTTTTTCCATGTTTCCCAGCTGAAGAAATGCCATGCTGAGATGGCTGATATTCCTTTGAGAGACATAGTGCCCCTAGAGGCCATACAACTTGACAGTGACCTGACCTACAAGGAGAAGCCTGTCAAAATCCTTGAGACTACCAACAGAGTTACCCGAATCAAGACCATCAAGTTCTGTAAGGTTTTGTGGAGTCACCACACCGAGGAAGAAGCCACCTGGGAACGTGAAGAAGATCTTCGTAGAGACCACCCGCACCTATTTTCTAGCCAACCCGAATCTCGAGGGCGAGATTCATCTTAAGGTGGGTAGGTTTGTAACATCCCAAAATTTCATTTTGGAATGTTATGAAATATAGCTATGCATCATCATCACTTTGTTGGAATGTAATGAATTTTTTGAAGTGCTTCTTTTGAAATTCTAAAAGGCCATTTCAATTTTCCCATGTATTTGTTTCACCTATTTGAAAACCTTTGGAAATGTTCAAAGAAAGAGAGGAGTAACATGACACTCCACACCAGGGGCATCTTGGTGAAATATTTGACCAATTAAACTAGGGGGTTATTTGAAAATTTATCTCAAAAGGATTTAAAATCAATTAGCCATTTTCTGAAAATAAATTTTAAAAAATTATTCAATATGACAGAGGAAAAATGTTCATTAAATAGCATTAATTCTCCTGATCACTTTGATATATATAATTCCTAAGTTTGGAATAGTTTTGAATGCATTAAAAGATTTTTTACTGCGCTGGAAATAGAAAAGGAAAGTATTTAAAACGAACCGGGCCGGCCACTGACGCGCTAACCACGCCCCACCCTCACTGATGCGCGGGACCCACCATCCGGCCGCGGCGTCAGCATGGTCATCCCCTTCCCCATGCCCGACCGCCGTCGCCAGAGATCCCTCTCCGTGGATCTCGCCCCTCGTGCCCTCCCCTACCACCGCATCGCTCCTATATAAAGCCCGGACCTCTCCTCTCTTCGTTCCACCCATGAAACCCCTTTTTCCCTCGCCAGAGCGCTGCGCCAGACCTCACCGGAGTTCGGCACCCCAACCGAACGTCCCCGACCTCGTGCCCGTCACCACACTCACGCCCAACCCCCTCCGACGCCACCAATCGACGCCGGAGCCTCGCAGCCACCGTTTGAAGCCTTCGGACGCCACCCCCCGACCACCGCACCGTCGTCCCCAAGAATCTCCAACCACCGGCCGCCGTTGACCTCGCCGAAGACCCCGACCCCCTCTCTGTAAGCCTCCACCTCCACCCGTAGCCGTCGGATCCGTAGTCAACGCGCGAGATTAGATCTGTTTAATAGTCGAACCGGTACGCTTTAGTCGTCAGTCATCCGCTCGTTAGCTCTCACGCGCACGCCCTCGTGGCCAATCACAACCTGACACGTAGACCCTGTCCGATAGATAGAAAGTTTTCTTTTTCTTTCTGTTTTAGAAAACAGAATGTATTCTGTTTTTGTTTTTATCATATCTTTTAAAATATTTGGTGTTTTTATTTGATTCTTTTTGCATTAGTTCACAAATATGATGTAGTTTATGTCTGTATGCTTCGATTTCAAATTTGAACTTTAAATTTTGAATCTAATGAAATGTGTTTAAATTACTAAAATCTATATAGCTAGAGTTTAAAAATATAGTTTTGAGTGAATCTTTTTGCCACTGTTTTGTATTAGTTAAGCCTATCATTCTACATAGTTTGAGAGTTTTTAGAATGAATTCGGTTACTATTTTTAACAAAAACAGAATCTGTTTAGTTCTTAATAGATTTTAATTAAATTTATTTTTATTTAATTTGAAACTGAATTAGTTTAACCTTTGTTTTTAGATTTCATTAGGTTCTGTTGATTCAACATTAGGTGTATTTTTTTCTGTTAATAAAATATGTTTTTGAAATTGTTTTGTGCTCTAGTTTGAATAGGTTCATCTTGTTTTCACCATGTATATTGTTTAGAAAAAGGTTTGTAGTAATTCTTTTAGCACAATACTTTTATAATGAAATACTTTCTGTTTTCAAATAAAATTTTATATTTACTTTTCTGTTATCTAAAATGTCTAGTTGTTCAAAACCAATTTTTGACTTGTATGTCTTAGTAGAGATTTGGACACCAAAAATTTATAGTCTTATACTTTAAGTGATTCTTCTTTTGATTGTGCTTTTTGTTTGTTAAAGCATTTGTTTACCTTGCTGTTGAATGAATTGTATTGTGTTTATGCTTATGGTGTGCTCTTGTTTGATTCGTTAGATCATTCGGAGTGCCAAGCTTGTTATCTAGAGTCATCTGAATTCGTGGATGGTTATCAAGGCAAGTCACTTTGACCATGTATACCTATGTTGTAGTATCATGTGGTAGGTACCCCTCAACCCTTTGACACATTGGCCCCAGGAAATGTTGATTTACACTTTGCTATGCTATTAGTAGACGGGGTTGGTTGTGTGATTCATGAGAGTTGTGAGTTAATAATTTCAAGACCTACATGATGATCAAGTCTTCAAGACTCTAAGTTTTCAACATACCTCTGGGTGGATGATGGTTGAACGGTGCCCTGGAGAAACCAGTGGTTAGCCTAGATGATGCTGGAGAAGTGCCAGTATTCATGCGAAAAGGTCCACCCAGGCACAAAGAGATGGATGGATGCTTCAAGACCCAAGGCTTACCTGCACAGCCACAAGCTATTATGGGCTCTGGCTTGGTTGGATATCGTGGTGACCCTGGACACGCGATGCTACGAGATGTAAAAGAACGGTAGGAAAGGATGGGCACCGACAGAGTCTCGGGGAAACCCTTTAGAAGACCATGTTTTGGTCATACATTTCTCAAACACCATGAAGTGCGAGAAATCCAACGGAAGCGATCAAATCTTGTGGGGAATGTGTGCAAAACTCTGCAGAGTACCCAAACCTAATCGATTAGCCGTGTCCACGGTCATGGACAGTTTGAGCCAAAGGAACTGAACCTATCTGGAACTCTCAAGACAACAAATTACATTGATGTGGGTACTTTAATGTCAACTTGGGTATGAGAATTGGTTGGTGGAACCATCTCATTAATCAACCAACATTGTAGTAATTATGCTTTTGCCCTCTGTTGTTGTAGGAAAAATTTGGCTTTATGCAAAAACTTATACCCCCACATGCCATATTTGCATATAGACTAGATGATTACTTTACCCCCTCTCTTGTGACCTTGCCGGCATATTCAATATGCTGACCTATACGGCTGCAACGTATCATGTTGCAGAGTACTTTTCCGACCAGGAGTGAGGAAACGCTCTACGCTCGGTGAGTTGCCCTTGGAGTCAGATGGACTCAACTACCTATGGAGCTTCCGCAAGTTTTGATTTAGTTTATCTGACTCGTTATGAGATTTCGATTAATTAATGATGTGTGATTTCCCTTTGATATATACATTGATGTACCGTGTGTGTACCAGCATGATCTTGGGTCGCTACAATAAGAAGTAGAAGAAGAAGAAGAAGAAGAAGAAGAAGAAGAAGAAGAATAAAAAGAATAAGAAGAAAAGAAGATAAAAATACTATAATAAGAAGAAGAAGAAGTAGAAGACGTATACGTCAGTAGTCGAGAATAGCAGCACAAGCCTCGACGCCGGAGGAGAATCAGCAGAGACGCAGACACGAGAGCACGAAGACGAGACGGCGAAGAAGGCGAAGAAAAGAAGACAGACAAGGAAAAGGAGAAGAAGAAGAAGGAAAGAGAGATCCGAGGAAGAAGAAGAGAAGAAGCACCGGTTTGTGAAGCATGCGATAGATTCCATATCCGCATGAGGAATTTGTTGATGCTCGAAGACTTTCTCTTTGTCGAGCAGCACTGATGCATAGAAACTCATCTGTGTAGGGGTCCAGAATCTGGTGCGACAGGCCCTTGCAAGATCATATGGATTCGGCCTAGTGAAGAATATGTACTCGTTGAAGAAATTCACCTTGATGAATTTGGGGCGCTTTGAACCTTTGAATGGGATTTTTGACTTCGGCTAAAGATTTGGCTTGAAGCGGCCCACAATTTCCTTTGGCATAGGAGGAACTTCTTCAGACTGAGGAATTTGAACAACAAGTTCCTCAGGTGCAGTAGGAGCAGCAATTTCTTCAGTTGATGCAGCTAGAATATCTTTAGGAATTGAAGTGAGAGGAGTAGTTAAATCATCAGATCATGTATGAATTTCTTCAGTCTGGGATGGTGACTGAGGAATTTCACTGAGGGGAGTGGTCATTGGAGAATTTCGGTGTGCAGCTTCCCAATATTCATCATTGATAAGTGGAGTGGTATTACCAATGTCCATATCCTCTTCAGTTTCTTCAACGTTGGCCTCTTCAGCAGTTAACTGAATCTTTGGCGATGATACCAGAGGGGTTGAAGCATTGGCTTCCACCTCAATTTCTTCATCAATCTGCTTTGAGGAAGCAGCGGAATGATCTTCTTCATCTTTATCATTTGGGATGACATAGTTAATGCCAAATCGAACTATCTCATCGGTAGGCACGGAGGAGATTGGGGTAGCATCAATGGGCTCAGTTGAAGAACTTGGCATAGTCTTCAACTTCTTCACAACTGAGGAATCTAAAGTTGATGCTTTTCTTTTGTTAGTAGCCTTCTTCTCCGCTACCTTTGTTTTCTTCGCTTATGATGCAGAAGGAAGGTTGATATTCTTCACGCTTGAAGATTTTGAAGTTTTAGTAGAGGGTGAATGAGGAGCAGTTTCTTCAGGCACAGCAAAAACTTCAGCTGGCCTGGCAATTTCTTTAGGCGCAATAGTGAAGGTTTCCCTGACAGGTTCTACAACAGCCTGAATTTCTTTAGCTGCTCGAGTGGTTTCTTCAGCAGGCTGAGCAAAGGATTCAGCCTGAGGTATTTCTGGTTGCAATCGAGCTGCAACCCTTCTGTTGTGGTCCTTCATGGCTTTGTCAGCCACTGTTATGAATCTGACCTTGGCACCTTGGTAGTCAGCATAGTAGCAATTGAATTCATCACCGAGGCATTTGATCTCAGATTGCATTCTTCAAGAAGTGCTCCTTCTTGTATCGAGCCTTCTTGGTTTGTCGAGCCTTCTCATACTTCCATTTTTCTTTAGCAATGAAAGAAGTGAGGACATGGCTTGGACCAGGAGGCAGATTCAAATCATCAATCGGAGTGTTTGGATCCTGGTGCCAAATGTCGATTAAGTTGAGCATAGTCTTTGGGTCCATCATCAGAGGACTTTGAGTGCCCTTAGCTTGAGCCACTCTTTCTTGCTTGTTTCTGATGATTTCCTCAAGTTCCTCATCATATGCTTCATCATCTGAAGAATTTGATGGTACCTGGAACACAACTTTCTTTGGGTGAGGACTTGGTCGAGTGCCTCGTCCAGCTGTAGCTTTTCACCTTAAGTAGAGAAGGATTAGTTGAGGAATGTGCTTGGGCTGATGAACTTGCAGAGGCCCCTGAAGCAATAGCTAAACCTGTTGTCCTCTGACAAGTTGCAAGATGCACTAGAGTTAAGGACTTTGTGGCTACGGCTGAGGATTGTGCAGCAATTGAAGACATTGCAGTAGCCTTTGAAGAACTTGCTTGAGGATTCCACAGTGAGGACTTGGAAGTTGAGGACTTTGGCTTCACCGCATACTTCTTCACTATGGATTTCTTCGGAGCACTAGGAGAGGGTTCGGAAGAGGTAGCAGAAGCAGAGTCTTCATTGAATTGCTTCACTACTGCTTTGGCAGTTCTCTGAAGTTTTCTTTGATTCTTAGCCCATTCAGCTGGAAAGTCTTCACCACGAGCAATGCTAGTGGGATCAACTTCTTGATCAGCAGCAGGAGGAGCCCTTCTGCAAGGAGGTTTGAGTGTGAATTTCTTCATGTACTTGGGAGTGACATAACGGTATTCTATCCACTCCTTCATCCACCTCCGTTCAATCCTCTGAATTCTGATTTTCCTCTGCTCCTTTGTTTCTTTCCCATGAATGGCTTCATCGGGAGTATAGTAACCAACATATAAATCCTCAGATATTTCAAAGGTCGAGTTCTGTTCAGCCTTCTTTCCACCCTTCTGAGGTCTTTTACCATCTGCCATTTTCTACACTTGATGACTTCGAACTTTTGATGATTCTGAAGATGTATACAATTTTTCCTCAAGGAACACTACAAATGAGTTAAGTTGATGAGAACCTAGTGATTCATCAGCAGACATTTTGTACCTGTGAATAGAGTGTACGTGTGAGGAATTTGAAGAGGTCATATGCGTTCTCAGAAATTTTTCAAAATACATCAAGTGGAAGATTTTGACCATAGGTGTCTTGAGGAATTTCACTAAGTGTTCTTTACTTAGGTTCCAGAGTTGTGCAGATTTGTGGATCCACACAACTGAGGAATCTTAAAGATAAGCATAACTTATAGAAACACATCAAGGGAAATAAGTTTATAGGGTGTTTAAGAAGATGATACTTGAAGAATAAATAGCTTTGAGGAATTTTTGGAAGAAGATGAAGATCAAAATAGGGCGGTAAAATTGGATTTTAATTACCCTTGTGAACACCATGACGAACAGTGAGAGGAAGTGGAGAAGTTCGTGAGTTCAGATCTCGCACGCCCTAGCTTGGCAGAGGGAGACAGCTACAGCAGCGGCGGGATGAAGATTTCCGTAGCCGATGCGAGTACCAGCGACGGCGAGGTCGAGGCAGTGAAGCTCTTCCTCTCTGGCGGCAATGATTTTAGCGGAGATACTAGGTCTAAGCTCGGTAAAGAGAGGTAAGTGGGGAGTGAATCGAGCATAGTGAGAGGGAAAGGGGTATTTATAGTGGAGGTGAAAACTGACTAGTCCGAAGATTTTCCGCCAGACTGCCCCTGACCCTTACTCTCCACGCGACATGTGTCACCCACGTACTATGTAGTTGAGATAGTGGGGGATCGTGGATTATCTAGTCGTGGAATCAGAACGGTTTGAGCGGCAAGCACCGAAAATTTTGATAGTGAAAATTCAAAGTTTCCGTTCGCAAATTCTTCAGCTATCATGGACATGGTGAAGACTTTGAACAAGTTTCAAAGTAGAACGATATGAGGAATTTGTGAATCGAATGGGTTGATTTTAGCATAGAGGGGGAACAGGTCCGATCACATTCACTTAGATAAAAATTGAATTGAAGAATTAGCAATAAGTGAATGTTGTTTATGACATGAAAACTCATATATATATACATAATCAATGAAGAACATCAGCGTCATAGTTTGAAGAATTTGAAAAAATGGGGAATTTGCAAACTTGAGGAATTTGAAAATTTGAAGAATTTGCAAAATGACGAAAAACTCAACTTTGAAGATTTCAACTATGGTTGGTGGCATGATGCACCGTATAAGAATGATGATTTCAGACACCGCATACAATTGTCGTAGTGTTCTGAGAATCAAATACTTCATTAATTTCTTGACACTTAGAGGGTTATTCTTCATTGATTGAAGAAAAATGTTACTTCATTTGTTGCACATCTAAGTCATCAATTTTCCATAAGTGTTAGGATGTGTGTCTTTTCAAAGAACATATGAGGATTCTAAGATATTTAGCTCACACTGGAACTTGCAAAATCTCTTTTCATCCAAGGGCTTAGTGAAGATATCAGCTAGTTGTTCGTCAGTGTCCACGTGGTCGATGGAGATGTCGCCCTTGAGTACATGATCTCGAAGAAAATGATGAAGAATCTCGATGTGCTTGGTCTTGGAGTGTTGAACTGGGTTATAAGCAATCTTTATAGCGCTCTCATTGTCGAAGAATCCTTGAGGGTTTGCTTCATCCATAGCAACTGAGTGCAACATGAACCAGCAGCAATATACTCAGCTTCAGCAATAGATAATGACACGAAGTTCTGCTTCTTCGAGGACCAACAGACTAAGGAATGTCCGAGGAAATGACATGTGCCTGAGGTTGACTTACGATCAACACGATCTCCAAGATAGTCAGCATCTGAGTATCCGGTGAGGTGAAGATTCGAGCCCTTGGGATACCATAATCCAAGCATTGATGTGTGAGCTAAGTATCGAAGAATATGTTTCACAGCCTTATGGTGTGATACCTTTGGTGTTGCTTGGAATCAGGCACAAATGCAAACACTCAGCATAGTATCTGTCCTAGATGCACATAGATACAAGAAAGAGCCAATCATGGAGCAATATACCTTCTGATCAAAATCTTTACCATTTTCGTCAATGCAGAGGTGGCCTTTTGAAGGCATTGGACTTTTGATGCCTTTGCAGTCTTGCATGTTGAATTTCCTCAGAATATCCTTGAGGTATTTATCTTGAGAGATGAAGATGCCATTGCGTTGTTGACAAATTTGAAGACATAAGAAGAATTTCAACTCCCCCATCGTAGACATTTGATATTCTTCACTCATCATATAGGCAAATTCATCACTGTAATGTTTGTTAGTACATCCAAAGATAATATCGTCCACGTATATTTGACACACGGGTAATTTATTTTCATAGGATTTAGTGAAAAGAGTTGGGTCGAGTGAACTGGGTTTGAACCTTTCTTCATGAGGAATTCCTTCAGAGTGTCGTACCATGCCCAAGAGGCCTGCTTGAGGCCATAGAGGGCCTTGTTGAGTCTGAAGACTTTGTCAGGATGCTTAGGGTCTTCAAAACTTGGGGGTTGAGCAACATATACTTATTCATCAAGCTTACCATTGAGAAATGGACATTTCACATCCATTTGATATAAGATGATATCATGATGGTTAGCATAAGCAAGCAATATGTGAATAGCTTCAAGTCTTGCAACATGTGCAAAAGTTTCATCAAAGTCAATTCCTTCAACCTGTGTGTAGCCTTGAGCTACAAGACAAGCCTTATTCCTTACCACAAGGCCACCACAAGGCCATTTTAATCTTCCTTGTTGTGGTAGATCCACTTGGTACCTATGATGTTGTGCTTGTGAGGATCTGGCCGCTTGACAAGTTCCCACACGTTGTTCAACTTGAATTGATGCAATTCCTCTTGCATAGCTTGAATCCACTCAGGCTCCTTGAATGCTTCATCAACCTTGGCGGGCTCTATGAAAGATACAAAAGCAAAGTCCCCACAAAAGTTAGTCAAATTTGAAGCTCTTGAGAGAGTGAGGGGACCTGGTGCATTGATCCCGTCAATGATTTTGTCAATATACACTTCATTTGGAACTCTTGGATAAGCAGGTTGACATGGCTGAGGATTTTCTTCAGCACCATTTTCTTCAGGTGTATCGGCATGAATGCCTTCATTTGTTGGAATGACTTCCTTAGTAGGTTGAGGTTCTTCAGTGGGTATGCCATCTTCAGTAGCCTTCAACTTAATGGATTCATCTGGAGACTTTTCATCTAGCATAGGAGGTAGGTGCTCTCTTTGCAAGCCGTTAGTTTCATCGAACCATACATCTATAGTCTCAACAACCTTTTGATGGTAGGTGTTGAAGACTCTGTAGGTGTGCGAGTCCTTTCCGTAACCAACCATAAAACATTCATGTGCTTTAGATGCAAATTTAGAACTGTGGTGAGGATCTCTAATCCAACATTTTCCACCAAGGACTTTGAGATAACTTACATTGGGTTTCTTGCCAGTCATGAGTTCATATGAAGTCTTCTTGAAGAATTCGTGAAGATATGCCCTGTTGATGATGTGGCAAGTTGTATCAATTGCCTCAGACCAGAAGCGACGAGGAGTCTTGTATTCATCAAGCATGGTGCAAGCCATCTCAACAAGAGTCATGTTCTTCGCTCCACGACGCCGTTCTGCTGAGGAGTATATGGGGAAGATAGCTCATGAGTAATACCAAGTTAAACAAGATATTCATCAAGATTGGTGTTCTTGAACTCAGTCCCATTATCACTCCTGATATGTTGATCTTGACGCCAAAGTTTGTTGTGGCCCTTGAAGCATATCGTCTTAACACATCCTGCACTTCATTTTTGTATAGAATAATATGCACCCAAGTGTAATAGGAATACTCATCAACAATGACAAAGCCATACAAACTTGAAGAATTTTTTAGTGTGGAATAATGGGTGGGGCCAAAGAGGTCCATGTTTAACAATTCAAAAGGTCGAGTAGTGGTCATGATTGTCTTCGAGGGATGCTTGGATCTGGTCATCTTCCCAGACTCACAAGCACCAAAGAGGTGGTCCTTGAGTAATTTGACACCTTCAATGCCAATGACCATCTTTTTCTTCATGAGCATGTGCATGTTCCTCATACCAGCGTGTCCAAGTCATCGATGCCATAGCCAGCCTTCTGAGGACTTTGCAAGTAGGCACGTGGCAGGCTGAGGACCTGTAGAGAAATCAACAATATACAGATCTCCTCTCCTAAAGCCTTCGAAGACTTTGGAATTGTCAGCTTCCATGAAGACAACACAACGATATTTTCCAAATATGACAACCATATCAAGATCACAAATCAATGAGACAGACATGAGGTTGAAACCGAGGGATTCGACAAGCATCGCCTTATCCATGTGTTGGTCCTTTGAGGTTGCAACCTTACGTAGACCCAATACCTTGCTTTTTTTTCCTTTGTCAGCATAGGTGATATGCTTTAGATGAGATGGGGCAAGTGGTATATTCATCAGTGGATTCTTGTCACAAGTCATGTGGTTGGTGCATCCACTTTCAAGGACCCACTCAGTAGCTTTTGGAGTTTCGTCCTGTAGATGAATTAGTACAACTTACAAACTCACATGCTGTAGAGTGAAGAATATGACATCAATTTCATCAAACGAAATTTCATCATGAAACATAGTAAGTAAAGAAGTGTGAGGACGAGAGAAATGAGGAATTCATTTCTTCATGATTAGCTTGCGTCCCATCAAGCATTTCTTCAGGTCTATAGCAAATTCATCAGATGTTCAAATTCATCTGGAGATCTCACCCTGCATAAGAAATTTGTTCAATTTCTTCACCACCCACATCTGAAGGGGTGGCAAAGAGTTCATCATTCTGCGAGCTCCATATGAGAAAGGAGGCATTGAAGCTAGTGCACTTCGTTTCACAGAATGAGGTTTAGAGTACTCATATGAATAAGCAGAGAAAATCTTCGAGGACCTAGTAACATAATGATTCGAAGAATAATGCACATATTCAGAACTTTTACATTTTCCATACGAAACAGATGCATTAGCACAAGAATGATACTTTTGACCATTTAAGGAATTTGGTCCAAGTGAAGAATTTGGTCCATATGAGGATTTTGATCTGGGGTTCCTTTTATTCATGGGTGGTGTCGTGAGGACATTCACTTGAAGATTTTCCAAGCGGCTCTTGGGAACCCATATTTTCCTCATAGGTGATCCAATCCTGCAGTTAGTTCCAATAAATCTGGCAAATACTTCACCTTTCTGATTTTTGAAGAATTTGTTGTTGGAGTCAAGTGACTCATTAGAGGAATATGAAGTTTCACAAGTAAAGCCAGATAAAGTGGATGGATCTACATGAGATCCTTTTGCAGCAACCCATGAGGTTTCGGGGTACTGCTCAGGTGTCCAGTAGGATCCATCAGCATTGAGTTTCCTCTCAAATGCTATACCCTCTTTCCTAGGGTTCCTGCTCAGAATCTGCTTTTTGAGCGCATAGCAAAGGGTTTGATGCCCTTTGAGACTTTTGTATAGGTCTGTCACATACGATTCCTTCAACCCTACATTTTCGTTAGTGATACTTGTGGTATCCTTAGATGAGGAATTTGTGACCACGGGGATAGTTGAAGAATTTGCAGAAATAGAAGCATTTGAACATTTAGGTGAAGAATTAGCAGTTCCACATTCAATGCATTTAAAACAAGGTGGAACAAATTCTTCCTGAGATGCACTAATCTATTGAGCTAGTAAGGAATCGTTTTCCCTTTGGAGATCCTCATGAGACACTCTTAGTTTCTCAAGATCTTGCTTTCTTTGAATAAATTCATAAGAAAGCTTCTCATGATCGACTAAGAGAGCATTATGATGACTCTGAAGGTTATCATACTTAATTGAAGACTTTTGAGATCATAAGTCAGAGTTTGAGTTCGATCCACTTCCTCATTACACAAATCATCGCTTTTGTCTAACAGATTCTGAAGCTTTTCAAGTGCACTTTGTTTCTTAGTGGCAATATTAGCAAGTTTGGAATAGCTAGGTTTCACATATTCATCAGATTCACCTTCACTTGATTCAAAAGAGGAGTGATGCTTGTGTACCTTGGAACCTTTTGCCATAAGACACGGTGAAGAAGATGAACCAGGATTTGTTTCCTGGGTTTTTGAGGAATTTCTTTAGTTCGATGAACATGGGGTCTTGACGAGTGTGATAGCCTTCATTGATGTCCACGATCCTATCCCGGATGAGCTTTGCATTTTGGAGATGACAGATGCCCTTGAGCATGACGCTTGATAGGCTTGAGCAGATGGTGTTCCTCACCTGAGCATCAAGTTGAGTGTACTTATGAATTTCCTCAACATTTGCCGTCTTGTAGAGTTCAGTCCGTCCTAGTTCAGTAACAGTCCATAGCTCATTGTTCATTGATATGAGCTGCTTCTTCATCAGAACTTTCTGCCTAGGAAATTCAGTGTCATCAAGATTGGGACATTCTGTGAATGACTTGATGCCTTTCGTCATGAAGCAGTAAGTGGGAGCATATTCATCATTGCTGACGTTAGAGTCGTTGTTGGAGTAGTCATTTTCTTCATCGCTAAAGATGGACTTGCTGACGAAAGCAGTAGCGAGAGCAAGGCTAGCAACACCAGATTCTGACTCTACCTCAGATTCTTCCTCTTCTTCATATTATTCAAATTCTTCTTCAGAATCCAATTCCTTGCCAGTGAAAGCACGAGCCTTTTTGGAACCATTCTTCTTGTGCATTGAGGACATTGAAGATGACAACTTTGCAGATGAGGACTTTGAAGATTTCTTATTTTTCTTCGAGTCATCAGAACTGTCGTCCTTGTACTACTTCTTCTTCGGTTCTTTTTCCCAGAGAGGAGAATTAGATAAAGTGACCAGATTACTTGCATTTGTGACAAGTTCTCTTCTTGTAATCGCTTGAGGAATCTGATTTCCTTAAGCCACTTTTTGATGACTTTCCAAATCGGCCTCTCCTTGAGAACTTCTGGCATTTCCTCATGAGCATTCCCAGCTCCTGACTCAATTCTTCAGGGTTACCAAGGCTACTATCATAATCTTCGCCTTTGGATGTGGAAAATTCTTTCGCCTTCAGAGCACGAGATTCCATAGCTTGGCCTGTAGAGGTCTCTCTTTTCAGCTTGTTGGAATTCATGAGTATTGAGTCTCTATAGTATAGCAACAGGATCAAGTGACTTGTAGTCTCCACACTCTTGAATCATCAAAGCCAGTGTATCGAATAAGGAATCAAGAGATCTCGGAAGTTTGTACCACCTCGTGGTCGGTGATGTCAGTGGAACCCAGTGCTTGAAGATCGTTGGAGATATTAGTGACACGGTCAAAAGTTTGTTGAACATTCTCATTATCGAGTCTTTTTAAGCAGTTGAAGAGATTGCAAAGAACATCAAGATAGGAGTCACGTTGAGTGGAAACACATTCGTTGACTTTGGACATCCCATCCTAGATAAGCTAGGCAGACTCCAAAGCACTCACTCTGCCATACTGACCTTTGCTCAGATGGCCACAGATGATATTCTTCGCTTGTGAATCAAGTTGCTTGAATCTCTTCACATTAGCAGCATTAACCATGGGAGAAACAAAGGGAACACCATTTTCCACGACATACCAGAGATCGTTGTCAATTGCCTCATGCTGCATGCGCATCTTGTTCTTCCAGTAGGGATAGTCCGACCCATCAATGGTATGACAACCTTTGGAAACCTTGATCATACCTGCAGTCAACATAACTAGAATTCCAGGTGATAAATCTAAATCACACAGAACAAGGCAGTACGTTGCTCTGATACCAATTGAAAGTGTGTTATATCGACTAGAGGGGGTGAATAGGTGATTTTTACAAATTCATCACTGAGGGGGTGAATAACTGGCAATTTGATGGTGATATGGAGCAAGGGCATTTAGCATTTTTACAAATTCATCACTGAGGACTTTCAACTTGAGGAATTTGAAATGTGATGACTAACTAGTAGCGGAATAAGTACTGAAGTGCATGAGAAACATAGCAATAGCATGGTCATCATGATGAAATAAAGCATGCACAGATTACAGGTAGCTGATATGTCTCAAACGTATCTACTTTTCCAAACTCTTTTGCCCTTGTTTTGGACTCTAATTTGCATGATTTGAGTGGAACTAACCCGGACTGAAATGAGTGGAATTTCCTTGGTGTTATGTTTGTGCAGAAATAAAAGTTATCGGATCGTCCTGAAATTTTATGGAGAATATTTTTGGAATTAATAAAAAATACTGGCGCAAGAATTAACCAGAGGGGGGCCACCTACAGGCCACAAGCCTGCTAGGCGTAGCCACCCCCCTTGGTCGCGCTGAGCCGGCTTGTGGGGCCCTTGTGGCTGCTCCGACCTCCTCTCTAGCTCCATATAACCCTATTTGTCGAGGAAAAAAATCAGAGAGAAGAGTTCATCGCATTTCATTATACGGAGCCGCCGCCATCACCTGTTCTTCCTCGGGAGACCAGATCTGGAGTCCGTTCTGGGCTCCAGAGAGGGGAAATAGACGCCTTCGTCATCACCAACCATCCTTCATCAACAATTCCATGATGCTCCCCCGTTCATGAGTAATTTCATCATAGGCCTGATGGTCGGTGATGGGTTGGATGAGATTTATCATGTAATCAAGTTAGTTTGGTTAGGGTTTGATTCCTAGTATCCACTATGTTTTGAGATTGATGTTGCTATGACTTTGCTATGATTAATGCTTGTCACTAGGGCTCGAGTGCCATGATTTCAGATCTGAACCTATTATGTTTTCATGAATATATATGTGTTCTTGATCCTATATTGCAAGTTGTAGACACCAATTACGAGTTATGATCCGCATCCCCCAGGGTGACAATAACTAGGATTCTTTCCGGTGATTACCGTAGTTTGAGGAGTTCATGTATTCACTAAGTGTTAATGCTTTGGTCCGGTTCTCTATAAAAAGGAGGTCTTAATATCCCTTAGTTGGAATAGAACCCTGCTGCCACGGGAGGGTAGGACAAAAGATGTCATGCAAGTTCTTTTCCATAAGCAGGTATGACTATATATGGAATACATGTCTATATTACATTCATGAATTGGAGCTAGTTCTGTGTCACCCTATGTTATAATTGTTGCATGATGAATGCCATTCGACATATTTATCCATCACTGATCCATTGCCTATGAGCTTTTCATATATTGATCTTTGCTCAGTTAGTTTTCTATTGCTACTGTTACAATCACTACAAAACCGCTACTATCGCTTTGCCACCGTTATCGTTACAACCATATTACTTTGCTACTGAATACTTTGCTGCAGATATTAAGTCTTTCAGGTGTGGTTGAATTGACAACTCAGCTACTAATACTCGAGAATATTCTTTGGCTCCCCTTGTGCTGAATCAATAAATTTGGGTTGAATACTCTACCCTCAAAAATGGTTGCGATCCCCTATACTTGTGGGTTATCAAGACCTTTTTCTAGCACCGTTGTCGGGGAGCATAGCTTTATTCTCTGAGTCACTGGGATATATATATATATGTTGATCACTACGAAGAATCTGAAAGATCCAAAAACTAATATCTATCCCTCTACTACGAGGGGAGGTAAGGAACTACCATCTAGCTCTGCACTTGATTCACCTTCTGTTATGAGTAAGTTTGCGACACCACCACCTGCTAGTAATTCTGATATGTCGCAAGTAATTGATGATGCTACTTCTCCTATGCATGATGCTTATGATAATACTTTTCTTGATGATATTGTGCCACTGGGTGAATTTCTTGATGAACAGATTGCTAGAGCCAATGCTAAAACTGATATCCGAATCCGATGAAATTATTGAAACACAACACTATGATTCACCTGCTACACCCAGCTCTCCTAGATATGAATTGCCTGATATACCTGAGGGTTATGTTATGGAAGGAGAGTTAGCTAGGAACTTTCTTGCTTGTCAGGATAGAGATGATCTTAAGAAATTGCTTCGCAAGTGGAAGGAAAAATCTCTGAATGCTAGAATGGAATATGACCGTAAGTTTGCTACTTCACCTACCTTTGTTACTGATAAGGATTATGAATTCTCTATCGATCCTGAGTTAATAACTTTGGTTGAATCTGATCCTTTCCATGGTTATGAATCTGAAACTGTTGTGGCACATGTTACCAAATTGAATGATATATCCACCCTATTTACTCATGAGGAAAAAATTGCTATTACTATATTCTTAAGTTGTTTCCTTTCACATTAAAGGGTGATGCTAAGAAATGGTTTAATTCTCTTGCTCCTGGTTGTGTCCGTAATCCCCAGGACATGGTTTATTACTTCTCTGAAAAATATTTTCCTACCCATAAGAAACAAGCTACCTTGCAGGAAATATTTAACTTTGTGCAAATTTAAGAAGAGAGTCTCCCAAAAGCTTGGGAGGCTTCTACAATTACTTAATGCTTTGCCTGATCATGCTCTTAAGAAAAATGAAATACTTGATATATTTTATAATGGACTAACTGATGCTTCTAGGGAATACCTAGATAGTTGTGTTGGTTGTGTTATGAGGGAATGAACTATTGAACAAGTTGAATTACTATTGAATAACATATTGAGCAATGATAATGATTGGACTATTCTTGAACCACCTCCAAAGCCAACTCCGAAGAAAAGAGGTATTCTATTCCTCAGTCCTGAAGATATGCAAGAGGCAAAGAAATCTATGAAAGAAAAGGGTATAAAAGCTGAAGATGTTAAGAATCTACCACTTATTGAAGAAATACATGGTCTTGATAAGCCGACACAGGTAGTAGAGGTAAATTCTCTTCATAGATTTGATGAAAGTGATATTCCTTCCAATAAATCTGCTAGCCAATGCTTGGATGAGTTTGATAATTTTGTTGATAAACAAGAAAATTTCAATGCCTATGTTAGTAGACAAATGAAACATAATGCTTATATGCTTGATTGCTTGGGTGATTATTTGAGTAGAACTATCAATGATCTTAAGCTTATTAGTAAACATGCTTCCATGGTAACCACTCAAGTAGAACAAGGACTTAAGGCTCAAAATGATTTGCTTAATGAGATGAATAGTAAAAACAATGATAATTTTGTTAAAGTTGTGACTAGAGGTGGTAGAATGACTCAGGAACCTTTGTATCCCGAGGGCCATCCTAGGAGAATTGAACAAGATTCTCAGAGAGTTAATACTGATGCACCTATTCCTTCCAATAAGAGTAGGAAAAAGAATGATGATAGTACTTTGCATGCTGCTAGTGAACCTGTTATAAATACATCTGAGAATCCAAATGATATTTCTATTTCTGATGCTGAGACACAATCTGGTGACGAACATGAGCCTAGTGATAATATTAATAATGATGTTCATGCTCATGCTCAACCTAGTAATAATAATGATGTGGAGATTGAACCTGCTGATGATCTTGATAACCCACAACCTAAGAATAAACGATACGATAAAAAAGACTTCATTGCTAAGAAACATGCTAGAGAAAGAGAACCATGGGTTCAAAAACCCATGCCCTTTCCTCCAAAACCATTCAAGAAAAAGGATGATGAAGACTTTGAGTGCTTTGCTGAAATGCTTAGACATGTCTTTTTATATATGCGCTTGACTGATATTTTGAAAATGTCTCCTTAGGCTAAGTATATGAAAGATATTGTGACAAATAAAAGCAAGATACCGGAAGCTGAGATTTCCACCATGCTTGCTAATTATACTTTTAAAGGTGGAATACCTAAGAAACTAAGAGACCCCGGAGTACCTACTATACCATGCTCTATTAAAGGAAATTATATTAAAACTGCTTTATGTGATCTTGGAGCTGGTGTTAGTGTTATGCCTTTCTCTTTATACCGTAGACTTGATTTGAATAAGTTGACACCTACTGAAATCTCTTTGCAAATGGATGATAAATCAACTGCTCTACCTATCGGTATTTGTGTGGATGTACCTGTCGTAGTTGTAAATGCTACTATCTTGACAGACTCTGTTATTCTTGATATTCCTGAGGATGACAGTATGTCGATCATCCTTGGTAGAACCTTTTTGAATACTGCAGGGGCTGTTATTGATTGCAACAAGGGCAATGCCACTTTTCATATTAATGGTAATGAACATATGGTACACTTTCCGAAGAAACAACCTCAAGTTCATAGTATCAACTCTATTGAAAATTCCAATGATTATTATTGGAGACTATGAGTTCCCTCTTCCTACTGCCAAGAAGAAATATGATATACTTATTGTTGGGGAAATGCATATCCCCATTGAGATAACTTAGTGTTATTCGAAAATTCTTCGGTTTCATGTTATTCGAAAGAAGTTTGTTAATAAGACTTGATCAACCTTATTGATGGATTCCTTTTGATAAGCATGAGATGGACAAATCTAGAAAGCACAACTTCCTACACCTAACTTTTACTTTTTGTTACCTAGATGAAATTAAATAAAAATGCTATTATTTTTTTGTTTTCTGAGTTTTCCGTGCAATAGAAAAATGACCTGAAAATAAAAGTTCTCAGAATCCCCTGAAAATTTAGTATGATTTTTTCTGGAATATTGAAGAATTTTTGGCACTAAGAATGCATCAGGGGCTGCAATAGTGGGCCACAAGCCTGTAGGGCGCGACCACCCCCTGGTCGCACCCTTGGGGCTTGTGGGTCCCACGTGGCCCCCCTCCACTTATTCCAACACCCATTCACTTCATCTTCCTCCAGAGAAAATCCCACCGTTGCTCAAACCTGTGTTCTAGCTCATCTAGCTGCCATTTTGGATCTCCTGGCTCAAAGCTCCATTTGCAAAACTTGAGGGAGTAGTTACTATGAGTTTTGTTAAGTTTTGTTCACCTTTATTTTCACTCACTAAATTTTTTAGATTTTTTCAGAAATGTTGAGAAGGTTACTAAGAGGTTCTTCAAGTCGGGGTTCTAAGGAAGATGAAAATGAAATTAAGGAGAAACCAAAATATAATCTCCCTCGCGTCGCAGAAATCTGACCGTGTGACACATTCTTGAGGGCGGTCGGAATTTATGAAGATTTCTATTATTTGGCCGAGAATGCAGGCATCACCGACTTCCTCAACGATAAGTGTGACCAGTATCTCTTGCTCTGTTCGTGCATCTAGTGCCCCTTAGTGATTTTGGTGTATTGATCACTTATAGGTTAAGGTTCTAATGTGTTTGTGAGTATACACAAGCTCTATAAGTCGATGAGGAGTTTGATATATTCAGAGATTATCAACCCCTAAAAATGTATGTCTTCAACTGAAGACTTTGCTGAAGACTTTGTGCAGACTTTGGTGAAGACTTTGAAAATGAAGAAGTTGGTGTGACCTTGAAGATATGAACGAAGATTGTGAAGCATGAAGACTTTTGTTTTCGTTGTTTCATTTTTTATTTGAGTCATAGGAAACATTGTACTGTTAAAGGGGAACGAGGTAACACTAAGGAAAATTTCCAACTGATGCTCAACTCCAGAATCCTCAACCTATAGAATCCTTCGAGTGAAGCCTTTGGAAATCTCTTACGGTTCAGTCAAATTCATCAGTGATAGATATGAAGTTCTTCTGGTCTCTGAGGAAATTGATCTGACTGAGGAGTTAGGATTTTGCCAGTGCGAATTGCCTACAAGTGAGGAACATGATATGTCTGAGGACTTTCATAGTTCGAAATTCCGACCGTTGTTGTGCTTAGAGCCAGTTGTCCCCAATCATAACATCCACATAACGGTCATATCATTGGGGGCATTTATGTCTTACATGTTAGGTTGCACCCTAGCTATAAATAGCCACCCCCCACAACCACTAGTTGGTTGGTTGCTCCGAGAGAGAACTGACACTTGTCAATTGAGAGCAACCCATCCTCCGAGGACTTTTCAAGAAAATCATCAGTGAGGAAAAACCGACAACTAAACCACCAAACCCAAAGTGATGGAGCATCACTGAAGAAATTCCTGTGTGGAATCGACGCTTGTCACCTTTGAGGACTGTGTAACCTCCAGACGGTTAGGCGTCATGGTCTAGTGCATCCAGCAGTCAATTGGGGATCACGAAGTGACCTTGGTCTAGAGCATCCAGCAGTAAATTGTGGATCGTCGGGTAACCAGTTTGTGAGGTTTTTGGAAGTCTACCCTGAAGACTTACCACGAGTGTTGGGCGAGGACTATGTGACCTTATCTCAAGGAGAATACCGTAAGGACTGTGTGTCCTCTGGTTTAAATACCAGGCCGCTCCAAACCAGACGTACGACTGTCACAATAGTTGGAACTGGGTCATCAATCCATTGTCTTCATTGAGATACCTGGTTCTATTTACTCAACCCCTCTATTCCTCATACCTATTGATGAAATTGATTGTTACTGTTTGAAGAATTTGATTGAAGACTTTCACAAATTCCTCATCTCAAATTCTTCAAGTTACCTTGTTCATCACTGCTCATACTGTATCACGCTACTTGTAATCTGTGCATGTTTCATTTCATCATGAAGACTATGCTGTTACTATGTTCCTCATGTACCTGAGTACTTATTCCGCTGCTAGTTATTCATCACATTTCAAATTCCTCAAAGTTGAAATTCCTCAAGTGATGAATTTGTAAAAATAGCCTATTCACCCCCCTCTAGTTGATATAACACACGTTCAATTGGTATCAGAGCAGGTACTCCCTCGCTCTATGTGATTTTGGTTTAACCACCTGGAGTTCTAGTTATGTCAACTGCAGGTATGATCATGGTCTCCGCGGGCTGTCCTACCTTTGATGGGACGGACTACCCCTACTGGAAGAACAAGATGCGCATGCACCTTGAAGCTATTGACAACGATCTCTGGTATGTTGTGGAAAATGGTGTTCCCTCTGTTACTCCCACGATCAACGCTGCTGATGTGAAGAGATTCAAGCAACTTGATTCTCAAGCGAAGAATATCATCTGTGGCCATTTGAGGAAAGGTCAGTATGGCAGAGTTAGTGCCTTGGAGTCTGCTAAGCTTATCTGGGATAGGTTGTCCAAAGTCAACAAAGGTGTTTCCACTCAACGTGACTCTCATGTTGATGTTCTTCGCAATCTCTTCAATCGCTTCAAGAGACTTGACAATGAAAATGTTCAACAAAATTTTGATCGTCTCACGGATATCTCCACTGAGCTTCAAGCACTGGGTGCCACCGATATCACTGACCATGAAGTGGTGAAGAAACTGCTGAGATCTCTTGACTCCTCATTCGATACTCTGGCTTTGATGATTCAAGAATGTGGAGACTACAGGTCACTTGATCCTGCTGATATTCTTGAGAGACTCAATAGTCATGAATTCCAACAAGCTGATAAGAGATACCTCTACGGGCCAAGCTATGGAAGATCTCGTGCTCTGAAGGCGAAAGCAATTTCCTCATCCGAAGAAGAAGATTCTGACAGCAGCCTTGGTGATCCTGAAGAACTAAGTCAGGAACTGGCAATGCATGTGAGGAAATTCCAGAATTTCTCAAGGAGAGGTGGATTTAAAAAGTCATCAAAAGGTGGCTTGAGGAAATCAGATTCCTCAGAAGACTACAAGAAAAGAACCTCTCATCGTTGCAAGAAGCCTGGTCACTTTACCTCTGACTGTCCTCTCTGGGAAAAAGATTCAAAGAAGAAGAAGAAATACAAGGAGGATAGTTCTGATGACTCAAAGAAAAAGAAGAAATCTTCAAAGTCCTCATCTGCAAAGTCCTCAAAACACAAGAAGAATGGTTCCAGAAAGGCATGAGCATTCATTGGCAAGGAAATGGATTCTAAGGAAGAATCTAAAGAATATGAAGAAGAGGAAGAATCTGAGGAGGAATCAGAGTCTAGTGTCGCTAGACTTGCTCTCTCTATTGCTTTCGTCAGCAAGTCCATCTTCAACGATGAATAATATGACTACTCCAACAACTCTAACGTTAGCAATGATGATTATGCTCCCACCTATTGCTTCATGGCAAAAGGATCAAAGGTACACAAACATCATTCCTCTTTTGAATCAAGTGAATGTGAATCTGATGAATATGTGAAACCTAGCTATGCTAAACTTGTTAAACTTGTCACTAAGCAACCAAGTGCACTTGAAAAGCTTCCGAAAATGCTAGACAAAAGCGATGATCTGTTGAACGATGAAGTGGATCGAACTCAAATGATGTCTGACGATCTCAAAAGTCTTCAGACAAAGTTTGATAACCTTCAGAGTCGTTATAATGACCTCTTAGCCGATCATGAGAAGCTTTCTTATGAATTTCTTCAAAGAAAGCAAGATCTTGAGAAACTAAGGGTGTCACATGAGGATCTCCAAAGGGAAAACAATTCCTTACTGGCTCAATAGATCAGTATTGCTCAGGAAGAATTTGTTCCACCTTGCTTGAAATGCATCGAACGTGAAACTACTAATGCTTCACCTTAATGTTCAAATGCTTCTATTGCTGCAAATTCTTCAACTATTCAAGTGGTCTCAAATTCCTCATCTGAGGATACCACACGTATGCCTGACGACAATACAGGGTTGAAGGAATTGTATGTGACAGGCATGTACAAAAGTCTCAAAGGGCATCAAACCATTTGCGATGTCCTCGGAAATCAGATTCTGAACAGGAACCCTAGGAAAGAGAGTATTGTCTTTGTGAGGAAACTCAACACTGATGGATCCTACTACACACCTACGCAGTACCCCAAAACCTCATGGGTTGCTGCAAGAGGACCTCATGTAGATCCATCCACTTTATCTAGCTTTACTTGTGAAACTTCATATTCCTCTGATGAGTCACTTGACTCCAACTACAAATTCTTCAAAAATTAGAAAGGTGAAGTATTTGCTAGATTTGTTGGAACTAACTGCAGGAATGGCTCTCCTATGAAGAAAATCTAGGTTCCCAAGAGCTACCTACAAAATCTTCAAGTGAATGTCCTCATGACACCACTCATGAATAATAAGGATCCCAGATCAAATTCCTCATATGGACCAAAGTGCTCACTTGGACCAAATTCCTCAAATGGTCAAAAATATCATTCTCGTGCTAATGCCTGTGTTTCGCAGGGAAACCCTAAGAGTTATGAATATGTGCATTATTCTTCAAACCATTATGTTCATAAGTCCTTGAAGAATTTCTCTACTTATTCATTTGAGTACTCTAACCCTTGCCCTGGGAAACGAAGCACACTTGCTTCAATGCCTCCCTTCTCATATGGTGCTCCAGAATTATGAACTCTTTGCCACCCCTCCAGATGTGGGTGGTGAAGAAATTGAACTAATATCTTATGCAGGGTCAGGCCTCTAGATGAATTTAAACATCTAATGAATTTGCTGGAGACTTGAGGAAATGCTTGAAAGGACGCAAGCTAACCATGTAGAAATGAATTCCTCATTTCTCACATCCTCACACTACTTGCTTACTATATTGTGTGATGAAATTCTATCTAATGAAATTGATATCATATTCTTCACTCTGAAGCATATGAGTTCGTAAGTTGTACTAATTCATCTGCAGGATGATACTCCAAAAGCTACTGAGTGGGTCCTCGATAGTGGATGCCCAAACCACATGACTGGTGACCAGAATCTACTGATGAATTTGCCACTCACTCCATCTCCTCTGAAGCATATCACCTATGCAGACAAAGGAAAAAAGCAAGGTATTGGGACTTGGTAAGGTTGATATCTCAAAGGACCGAACCATGGATAAGGTGATGCTTGTCAAGTACCTTGTGTTCAACCTCATGTCTGTCTCAATAATTTTTGATCTTGATATGATTGTCGTATTTGGAAATTATCATTGTGTTGTCATTATGGAATCTGACAATTCCAAAGTCTTCGAAGGCTTTAGGAGAGGAGACTTGTATATTGTTGATTTCTCTACAGGTCCTCATCCTGCCACATGCCTACTTGCAAAGTCCTCAGAAGGTTGGACGTGGCATCGACGACTTGGACATGCGGGTATGAGGAACTTGCGCATGATCGTGAAGAAAAAGCATGTCATTGGCATCGAGGGTGTCAAATTCCTCAAGGACCACCTTTGTGGTGCATGTGAAGCTGGGAAGATGACCAGATCCAAGCACCCCTCAAAGACAATCATGACCACGACTCAACCTTTTGAATTGCTTCACATGGATCTCTTTGGACCCACTCATTACTCCACACTAAAAAATTCTTCAAGTTTGTATGGCTTTGTCATTGTTGATTATTACTCTCGTTACACTTGGGTGCATATTATTCTGTACAAGACTGAAGTGCAGGATGTCTTCGGACGATTTGCCTCAAGGGCCTCCACCAACTTCGGCGTCAAGATCAAGCATATTAGGAGTGATAATGGGACTGAGTTCAAGAACACTAATCTTGATGAATATCTTGATGAACTTGGTATTACTCATGAGTTATCTGCCCCTTATACTCCTCAGCAGAATGGCATCGTGGAGCGCAAGAATAGGACTCTTGTTGACATGGCTTGCACCATGCTTGATGAATACATGACTCCTCGTCGCTTCCGACCTGAAGCAATTGATACTACATGCCACATCATCAATAGGGTAGATCTTCACAAATTCTTCAAGAAGATATCATATGAACATATGACTAGCAAGAAACCCAATGTAAGTTATCTCAAAGTCTTCGGTGCAAAATGCTAGATCAGAGATCCTCACCATAGTTCTAAGTTTGCACCGAAAGCACATGAATATTTTATGCTTGGTTACAGAAAGGACTTGCACACCTACAGAGTCTTCAACACCTACCATCACAAGGTTGTCGAAATTGTAGATGTGCGGTTCGATGAAACTGATGGCTCGCAAAGAGAGCACCTGCCTTCTGTGTTAGATGAACAGTCCCCTGAGGAATCCATTAAGCTGAAGGCAACTAAAGATATCATACCCACTGAGGAAGTCATTCCAACAAATGAAGACTTTCATGCTGATATACCTAAAGAAAATGGTCCTGAAGGAAGTCCTTAGCCACGTCAACCTGCTCATCCAAGAGTTGCAAATGAAGTGTAGATTGACAAAATCATCGATGACATCAATGCACCAAGTCCCCTCACTCGCTCAAAAGCTTCACATTTAACTAACCTTTGTGGGAACTTTGCCTTTGTCTCTATCATAGAGCCCGCCAAAGTTGATGAAGCATTCAAGGAGCCTGAGTGGATTCAAGCTATGCAAGAGGAATTGCATCAATTCAACCTCAATAATGTGTGGGAACTTGTCAAGCGGCCAGATCCTCGCAAGCATAACATCATAGGTACCAAGTGGATCTACCGCAAAAAGCAAGATGAAAATGGCCTTGTAGTGAGGAATAAGTCTCGTCTAGTAGCTCAAGGCTACACGCAGGTTGAAGGAATTGACTTTGATGAAACATTTGCACCTATTGCTAGACTTGAAGCTATTCACATATTGCTTTCTTATGCTAACCATCATAATATCATCTTATATCAAATGGATGTGAAAAGTGCACTCCTCAATGGTAAGCCTGAGGAAGAAGTATATGTTGCTCAACCCCCACGCTTTGAAGATCCTAAGCATCCTGACAAAGTCTTCAGACTCAACAAGGCCCTCTATGGCCTCAAGCAGGCCCCTCGGGCATGGTATGACACTCTAAAGGAATTCCTCATGAAGAAAGGCTTCAAACCCAGTTCACTCAACCCTACTCTTTTCACAAAATCCAATGACAATGAACTGTTCATATGCCAAATATGTGCAGATGATATTATCTTTGGGTGTACTGACAAACGTTACAGTGATGAATTTGCCTATATGATGAGTGAAGAATATAAAATGTTTATGATGGGAGAGTTGAAATTATTCTTAGGTCTTCATATTCGTCAGCAAGACAATGGCATTTTCATCTCCCAAGAGAAGTACCTCAAGGATGTTCTGAGGAAATTCGACATGCAAGATTGCAAAGGCGTCAAAACTCCAATGCCTTCAAAAGGACACCTCTGCACTGATGAAAATGGTAAAGATTTCGATCAGAAGGTATACCGCTCCATGATTGTCTCATTATTGTATCTATGTGCATCTAGGCCTGATATTATGCTAAGTGTTTGCATGTGTGCCCAATTCCAAGCAACACCGAAGGAATCACACCATAAGGCTGTGAAACATATTCTTCGATACTTAGCTCACACACCAACACTTGGATTATGGTATCCCAAGGGCTCAAATCTTCACCTCACCGATTACTCTGATGCTGACTATGCTGGAGATCGCGTGGATCGGAAGTCAACCTTAGGCACATGTCATTTCCTCGGACGATCCTTAGTCAGGTTGTCAAAATCGCAATTCTGAATCGGATCGGAGCTCCGATGGTAGGATCGCAAATCGTAGAATCTTCACTACCAGGATCGTAAAAATGTAGATTCTATGAACCAAAATCGTAGAATTAGAGGGGTTTGTTTGGATCGTAAAGTTGTAGAATCGCACAACAGAATCGCGATTCTGACAACCTTGATCCTTAGTCTGTTGGTCCTCGAAGAAGCAGAACTGCGTTTCACTCTCTACTGCTGAAGCTGAGTACATTGCTGCTGGCTCATGTTGTGCTCAGTTACTATGGATGAAGCAAACCCTCAAGGACTATGGCATCAAGTTAAAGAATGTGCCTCTCTACTGTGACAACGAGAGTGGCATCAAGATTGCATACAACCCAGTTTGGCACTCCAAGACATGGCACATCCAGATTCATCATCACTTTCTTCGAGAGCATGTACTCAAGGGCGACATCTCCATCGACCACATCCCCACTGAAGAACAACTGGCTGATATCTTCACAAAGCCCTTGGATGAAAAGAGATTTTGCAAGTTGTGGTGTGAGCTAAATATCTTAGAATCTTCGACTGTTCTTTGAAAAAGTACAGACATCCTAACACTTATGCAAAATTGATGACTTAGATGTGCAACACACGAAGTAACGTTTTTCTTCAATCAATGAAGAATAACCCTCTAAGTGTGAAGAAATTAATGAAGAATTTGATTCTGAGAACCTTACGACGATTGTACGCAGTGTCTGAAATCATCATTCTTATACGGTGGGTCACGCCACCAACCAAAGTTAAAATTCTTCAAAATTGAGTTTTTTGTCATATTTGTAAATTCTTCAAATTATCAAATTCCTCAAATTTGCAAATTCCTCAAGTTTTCAAATTCTTCAAACTTTGAAACTCATGTTCTTCATTGACTATATTTACATATATTTGAGTTTTCAATGTCCTCAACAACATTCACTTATTGCTAATTCTTCAAGTTGGATTTCATCTAAGTGAATGTGATCGGACCCCTTCCCCCTTTATGCTAAACTCAACCCAGCCTGTTCACAAATTCTTCATATGCGTTCTACTTTGAAACTTGTTCAAAGTCTTAACTGTGTCCTTGACAGCTGAAGAATTTGCAAACGGAAACTTTGAAATTTTCACTATCAAAATTTTCAGCGGTTCCCGCTCAAACGGTTCCGATTCCCGCGGCTGGATAACCCACGATCCCCACTATCGCCACTTCTCAGTACGTGGGTGACACCTGTCGCGTGTAGAGCAAGGGTCAAGGGCAATCCTGTCCAAAATCTTCGAGCGGATTGGTTTTCACTCCCACTATAAATACCCCCTCCCCTTCAACTGTGCTCGATTACTCCTCATCTCTTCTCTCTCCCGAGCTCCAACCTAGCGCCGCCGCTAAAGTCATCGCCGCCGGTGAGGAAGAGCTTCACTGCCTTGACCTCATCGTCACCGTACTTGCATCAGCAAGCTAGGGCATGGGAGATCTGAACTGACAAACTTCCCAATCTCATCTCTGAGTTCGTTGTGTTCTTCACCAGGGTAAATAAAATTTATTTTTACTGCCCTTGTTTGATCTTCAAATGCTCTTCATATTCCTCAAAAGGTGTTTATTCTTCATGAGTCTTACTCTAAAGCACCTTACATCTTCACATACTTGATGATTTTCCCTAAGTAATAATTTTCTTCAAGATTCCTCAATTGTGTGAATCCTCAAAATTTTGCACAACTCTGAAACCTAAGACAAAGAACACTTAGTGAAATTCCTCAAGACATCCATGGTCAAATTCCTCACACCTATTTTTATTTAAAAAAAATTGAGAACGCATATGACCTCTTCAAATTCCTCGCACCTATACTCTGTTCACAGGTACAACATGTCCGCTGATGAATCACTAGTTTCTCATCAGCTTAACTCATTTGCAGCGTTCCTTGAGGAAAAACTATGTAATTCTTCAGAGTCCTCAAGAGTTCAAATTCCTCAGGTGAAGAAAATGGCTGACGGAAAGAAACCTCAGAAAGGTGGAAAGAAGCTAGATGTGCACACTGCTTTTTAGATTCCAGATGATTTGTATGAGGATTACTGCACACCCGATGAAGAAACTCATGGCAAAGAAACGACCAAGCAGAGAAAAATTTGCCTGCAAAAAATTGAGAGGATATGGGCAAGGGAATGGAAGTAATATCGTTATGTAACTCCAAAATACATGATGAAATTCGCAGTTGAACCTCCTTGCAGCAGGACTCCCCTTGCTCAAAATCAAATTGCTGATCCCACTAGCCTCAAGACTGGTGAGGACTTTCCTCATATGTGGGAGAAGCAGCAAGCCAAGCTAGCGAGGAAAGCCAAAAAGGCAGTGAAGAAATTCAATAAAGATTCTGCTGTTGCTGCCTCTGCCGGAGCCTCTGCAAGTGCTCCGAAGAAATCAATGATGAAGAAATCTGCTTTGAAGACAAGTTCTTCAACCTCAAAACCATGACAACAGATTCCTCAAGTTCAAAGGCCTCGACCTACAAAGGTCTCAGATGCTGGTACTGCTGCTACTCAGTCTTCAACTGCAGCTGCAAAGTCCTCAACCCCAGTGCATCTGACATCATGTAAGAGGTAAGGTATTCTCAAAAGTTCTAAAGATCTCAGCAAGCCCCTCTACTACAACAAAGTCTTCAACTAGCCCTTTTGTGTTGAAGCTGAAGAAAACTGCTAGACGAGGTCAAAGACCAAGTCCTCACTCAAGCAAGGTTGTGGTAACCATACCCTCAGGATCTGAGGAGGAGGAGGATGAAGCTGATGATGAAGAATTGGAAGAAATCATCAGGCAAAGTCAGCAGAGGGCTACTATAGCCAAGGTCAGCTCTGTTCCTCTCATGCTGGATCCCAAGATGATCCTCAACTTCATCGATATGTGACATGAAGATCCAAACACCCCACTTTCTTCACTAAATCTGCCTCTTGGAGTGGATCATGTCCTCACCCACTTCATCTCCGAAGAAAAATGGAAGAGAGAACAAGCTCTGAGAGCTAAGAGAAACAGGGCTCGGAAAGAAAAGTTTTTGAGAGACAATGTGATGAAATTGACCCCAAATCAACTCGTCACAGTTCAGTCTGAAATTCGCACACTCTCTGGGGATCAAGAAAGGTATGATGCTGAATGGAAGGGCACCAAGGTGAGATTCATCAGGGCTGCTCAAGATGCAGTGAAGGATCACAACACTAGGGTTGCAGCTCGATCGCAACCACAAAATCCTCAGGCTGATGAAATTGCTTAGCATGATGAGACTACTGATGGAAATGCTTCTGCACCAGAAGCAACAGCCAGTGCTGCTGAGGAAACTCAGACCACTGATGACCATGCCAGCACAACCACCACTGTTGTGCCTAAAGAAACTGAAAGGCCAGCTAATGCTTTTACTGCGCTTGAAGAACCTGAACCCATCAGGGCGACTACATCAGTCATACCTGAAGAAGCTGAAACTGAAGAGGAAAAGACTCTCAAGAGAAAAGCATCACTGTTAGAATCCTCAGTTGTGAAGAAGTTGAAGACTATGCCAAGTTCTTCAACTGGACCCATTGATGCTACACCAATTTCCTCTGCACCTGCCTATGAACTTGTACCATTTGGGGTTGACTATGTCATCCCAGATGAAGAAGATGAAGATCATTCTGCTACTTCGACATAGTAGATTGATGAAGAAATTGAAGTTGAAGACATTGCTTAACTCCAAAGGTATCATCGCCCCAGCTTTAGTTCACTACTGAAGAAGCTGGTGTTGAAGAATTTGATGAGGACGTAGACATTGGCAACACAACTCCTGTCATCAATGATGAATATTGGGAATCAGCACACCCAAATTCACCAATGACTACTCCTCTGACATAGATTGCTCAGTCGTCGGCTCTGACTGAAGAAATACGTGAAGAATCTGCTAATCTCACCAGCCAAGTCACTGAAGAAGTTCCATTTGCAACAGCTTATGATCTTGATGCTTCACCCGCAACTGAGGAACCAGCCCTCCAAATTCAGACTGAAGGAGTTCCTCCCATGCCAAAGGACATTAAGGGCCACTTCAAGCCAAATCTTCAACTGAAACCAAGAATGCCTTTCAAAGGCTCAGCACGCCCCAAATTCCTCAAGAGAAATTTCTTCAATGAATGCATGTTCTTCATAGGTCCAAATCCTTATGACTTTGCGAGGGCCGGTCGCAACAGATTCTAGACTGCAACACAGCTCAACTACTATGCATCAGTCCTTTTCGAGAAGAAGAAAATCTTTGAGCACCACCAAATTCCTCATGCGGACATGGAAACACTTCCATCGTTCACACCGGTGCTCCAAGTTCTTCATGATGCATGCATTCTTCCTTTCTGCGTTGACATCTACGACTGGAATGAAGAACTCATTCTTCAGTTCTATGCCACACTACATATCAATGGAAATGCTTCAGACATCAACTCCTGGGTTTTGGGCTGGATGACAGGATCAACACACTTCACTGCTCAAGCTTCTGAATTGCTTCAGTGTGTACTAGTTCCAATTCCCTCAGATGAAGTTCGCAGACTGTTTGATGAGCCTGCACTTCCGAATCAGCTGCTGCAAGTGCTGATGAAGACATTGCCTCTTGGAAAGCCTCAACGAAAAACCTTCCTTGTGAAGGATTTTCTATATGTGCCCAGGACCGTCTACCGCATACTCACAAATACTCTATGTCCTCATAAGGGCCACAATTCTGAAGAAGAAGAAGTGGAGGGAGTCATGAAGAATATGCTCTTCAACATGATTCATGGGATTCCCATCGACTTGCACGACTTCTTCATGAGGACATTGGCCAGTGCTTCATTAGCTCCATTTGAACAGAAGCCCTATGCACCTTGGATCATGAAATTCATCAGGGCAAAGTCTTCAGTTCCCTTCAAGGCTGATTTCCAGAACCACTTTGGCTTCCTACCTCCAATCGAAGTCATCAAGAGCACAATTGACTCAGTGGAAGGAAAAGGCAAGGTTGTCATTGATGAAGGCACTCGTCCATTGGATGGACAGTTTCGCAAAGCTGCTTCCTTCTCCACCAATGATGACACTGCAACTCAGGACTCCGATGCAAAGGCCTCAGCTCACAAACCTCAAGAGTCTGCCCCTCGTGTGATGACTGATCGTGAGCTTCTAATAAGTCTTCATCAGAAGGTCAATCGCAATCACAAGTGGGTGAAGCATCAACTTGGATACATTTTGCAGAACATGACTATGACGCAGAACATTGTAAAGAGGAATCACTACTATGCACATGAAAACCTCAATCGCACTTGGGCCATACCGTCTCACCTCAAGTCTTCTAAAGAACTTAATGAGATGGATCTTGAGGAACATCTTGACTGGGCTCGTCGACCACACAAGAAATTCAAGAAAGTCCAAGTTTCTCTGATGGTCACAAGTTCATATTCTTCGTCTCGAGAGCGCGATGAAGATGAAGACATTGACGACACTGCAGCAGGCCCTGCATCGACAAATGACCCCGACAATGCTGGCGCTCCTTCCTCACCAACACGATGAAATTCTTCAAAGGGGCGTTAGTCCCCTCTTTTTCTTCCTTTTGGTCTTCGATGACGAAGGGGGAGAAAATTTGAGTTAGTCTTCAAGCGGGTCTTTATATATGGGCTATTTTTTATTAAGTTACAACTCTCGCTCTTCTGAAGCTTTTGTTGATTGAGTTGTAAACTAAAGTCTGATGGTGGTCCGACACTTTTGAACTATTTCCTCGCATGTTTATTTCCTCAAGTACCTTAATGCATACATTTTGAATTTCGTCAGACACCATTTTCCTCACACATTTCAAATTCTTCATATCATATGTTCAAATGCGTGTATGAATTACAAGATATAGGGGGAGTTCTACATGTTTTAACCTGTCATGTGCATTTGCAGTCCAAAGCAAATTCCTCAAATATCCACATCTTCAGGGGGAGTTCATCTATATCTTGCAATCAAATTCCTCAAACTCTGCACTTTCACTTCATATGTTTATCTCCGTTGAAAACTTAACCTATTTGTCATCAATCACCAAAAAGGGAGAGATTGTTAGTGCATCTAGTGCCCCTTAGTGATTTTGGTGTATTGAAGACTTATAGATTAAGGTTCTAATGTGTTTGTGAGTATACACAGGCTGTATAAGTCGATGAGGAGTTTGATATATTCGAAGATTATCGACCCCTAAAAATGTATGTCTTCAACTAAAAGACTTTGCTGAAGACTTTGGTGAAGACTTTGTGAAGACTTTGAAAATGAAGAAGTTGGTGTGACCTTGAAGATATGAACGAAGATTATGAAGCGTGAAGACTTTTGTTTTTGTTGCTTCATTTCTTTATTTGAGTCATAGGAAACACCGTAATGTTAAAGGGGGCCAAGGTAATACTAAGGAAAATTTCTAACTGATGCTCAACTCTAGAATCCTCAACCTATACAATCCTTCGAGTGAAGCCTTTGGAAATCTCTTACGGTTCAGTCAAATTCATCAGTGACAGAGACGAAGTTCTTCTGGTCTCTAAGGAAATTGATTTGACTGAGGAGTTAGGATTTTGCCAGTGCGAATTGCCTACAAGTGAGGAACATGATATGTGTGAGGACTTTCATAGTTCAAAATTCCAATCGTTGTTGTGCTTAGCGCCAGCTGTCCCCAATCATAACATCCACATAACGGCCATATCATTGGGGGCATTTATGTCTTATCATGTCAGGTTGCACCCTGGCTATAAATAGCCACTCCCCCACAACCACTAGTTGGTTGGCTGCTCCGAGAGAGAACTCACAGTTGTCAATTGAGAGCAACCCATCCTCCAGGACTTATAAAGAAAATCAGCAATGAGGAAAAACCCAGAACCAAACCATCAAACCCAAAGTGATTGAGCATCACTGAAGAAATTCTTGTGTGGAACCGACGCTTGTTACCTTTGAGGATTGTGCATCCTCCAGACGGTTAGGCGTCATGGTCTAGTGCATCCTACAGTCAATTGGGTATCACGAAGTGATCCTGGTCTAGAGCATCTAGCAGTAAATTGTGAATCGCCGGGTGACCAGTTTGTGAGGGTTTTGGAAGTCTACTCTGAAGACTTACCACGAGTGTTGGGCGAGAACTGTGTGACCTTAGCTCAAGGAGAATACGATAAGGACTGTGTGTCCTAGGACTGTGTGTCCTTTAGTTTAAATACCAGGCCGCTCCAAACTAGACGTACGACTGTCACAGCAGTTGGAACTAGGTCATCAAACCATTGTCTTCATTGAGCTACCTCGTTCTATTTCCTCAACCCCTCTATTCCTCATATACCTATTGATGGAATTGATTGTTACTGTTTGAAGAATTTGATTGAAGACTTTCACAAATTCCTCATCTCAAATTCTTCAAGTTACCTTGTTCATCACTGCTCATACTATATCACGCTACTTGTAATTTGTGCATGTTTCATTTCATCATGAAGACTATGATGTTACTATGTTCCTCATGTACCTGAGTACTTATTCCGCTACTAGTTATTCATCACATTTCAAATTCCTCAAAGTTGAAATTCCTCAAGTGATGAATTTGTAAAAATCGCCTATCCCCCCTCTAGTCGATATAACGCACTTTCATGCTCACTGATACATTTGTGCAAAAATTTCACTTTCATCCTAGGGAAGACCCTCCTATAGTAGAATTTCACCTATATGATGTTCCTAAGAAAATGAACCTTTTTGATTTTTGCAAATTTTGCAAGATACCATATGAGGGCAGCATCAGGGAACCATGTCCTGAAGACATGGAAGATTTTATTGCCGCAGTCACTGTAGGAGAAGAGAGAGGCATGTCAAGGGAAAGAGCAGCTAGTTTACATTTTCCTGTGCTATGCTATTATTCGGGAAGATGTTTAGTTGGTCGTTGGGAGAGTGTAAGCCTTAGTGCCCCTGATCTCGCTATTTTACGCCATGCTTTATTGGCTGATAGAACCTTTAGTCTGGGCTCTATGGTGGTCCAACGGTTGAACACCAACTGTTTGAAGGGGCCCATATTCAGAGGTATCTATGCATCTCATTTAGCTAAACATTTTGAGATACCCATTAGGCTTCATGAGAAATATGAGAGGCTAATACCCGCGAAGTTTCTAGATTATGAACGTATGGTAGCCCATAATGTTTTTAAAAAGAATGATGATAGGAGGTTGCTTTACAATTTAGTATTTAGTCAGGGTACTTGTGAGATTATTACTCTGCCTGCTTCTTCTCTGTTCGATATTCATTCAGGCAGGTATACTGTTATGCCCGATGACATCTACCAATATTGGGGTTTGGTGAAACACCCAGCACATGAGCCAGCATCGGCTCTGGATCCATATCAGACCCCGGTGTTTTAGTGGGATCCACAGGAGGTTGCTAATCAGTGAAACCCTCAGTGTCCTCTGGAGTATCCTGGAGAAGGTTATTTCCAGTCGTGTTCCTATACCAGCTTAGGCTAAAAGCCTAAGCTTGGGGGACTACGTATTTCTCACTGACATTACATCATGTTCACACACTTATTTTAGTTGCCGATGTTCATAATTTTTCATTGTACTATCCATGGTAGTTTAATTCTTGTTTTGCTTTCTTCTTGTGTGTTTAATAAACTATGTGGAAAATACAAAAAAATTAGTTCTAGCTTTATTTCCTAGTTGCTTAGTTGTAGCATTAAAGAGAAAACCCGGAAAGATTTCTCGTTCTTCTTTTTGCTTGTTGGGAGCTTTCCCGTGCAAATAAGTTTCCTTTCTTTTCTTTGGGACGTAAGGAGAAGACCACGATGATGTGTTGAGTGGCTCTCATATGCACTATTGTTTATCTTACAAAGAGCCCATATTGCCTTGTCTTCTCCTTTGGTTTATTGTTTGCAGATTCCATCTTAGTGCAATGCACGTGCACTCTTATTATTATTCACATCGTTCGTCGTGCAAGTGAAAGGTAATAATGACAATATTTGATGAAAAGAGTGAGATGGAGAAAAGCTGGTATGAACTCGACCTATGTTCCTTTTGTCAATATGATTAGCTCATCATTCCGACTTCAGTACATTATGGGTTGAACATGGTTGCAATAACAATTAGAGATTATAGTTATTCATTCCATGCTTATTTAGCTAATAGTGGATAACGGTTTGTCTTGAGTACCAACATGCGCATTAAAATGGTTGTGATGTAGTATGATAGAGTGGTATCCTTCTCTGGATGATTCAAGTGGCTTGACTTGGCACATGTTCACGCATGTAGTTCAAACAAATCAACATAGCCACCACGATATTTATGTTCATAGTGAATTATATCCTACTCATGCTTGCATTCAATGTTGGTTAATCTCAAAGCATGTTGATGATTGTGTCGCTCTTTAGTTGGTCGCTCCCCAGTCTTTTGCTAGCCTTCACTTGTACTAGTGGGAATACTACTTGTGCATCCATCTCAATAAACCCAAAGTTGTTCCATATGAGTCCACCATATCTACCGATATGCGGTATTTACCTGCCGTCCCAAGTAAATTTGCATGTGCTAAACTTTGAACCTTCAAATAAACTTTCTATTTTGTATGCCCAAATTGCTCATGTGGCGACTAGGGTCTGTCAGTATCTTCCATGCTAGGTGGGTTATTCTCACGATATGTGTTGATTCATTGTCATTCATGAGAAAGTCGTTGGTAATCGGGATGCCCAGTTCCATGCTCGAAATAAAAAGCGAAATATAATTACACAAAACTCCCCTAGGACTGTGTTTGTATGGACGGTACCCATGAATTCGACCCGCCGTGGAGTGTGACTGATTGGTGGAGGGGGAGTAAAAACTTTACCATTCTGTTTGGGAACCGCCTATAATGCATCTAGCATGGAAGATATTGAAAAACTCTTGGTCGTTATGTGAGCAACGAAAGCATACTGCTCCAAAATCATTACCTATCTCTGTTTTAAAAGCTTGAGCTCTGGCACCTCTGCAAATCAATGCTTCCCTCTGCGAAGGGTCTTTCCATTTACTTTATTGTTGAGTCATCATCCTCTTATAAAAGGCACTAGTTAGAGAGCACCATTGTCATTTGTATGCCTTGCTATTAATTGATATTGAGTGTGAGCATGACTGGATCTCTCTCACCGTGAATTACAATGTTTAGTCAGTCCTTGTTCTCCAGAGGTGCTCTGCATTTATGTTTTGCGGTCTCAGAAAGGGCTAGCGAGATACCATTATGTCATATTGTATCATGATTGTTTTGATAAAATTATTCTCATACGAGACTTGTTATTATTGCTCGCAAGTTGGTTATGCCATTTACATGAGTAAACGTGAGACCTAAATGTTATTGTGAATGCGGTTAGTTTATAATCGTTGCTGAAAATCTGAACATAAGTTAGACATATTTACAACATCAAGATCAAACCAAGTTTGTAAATTTTCTTCTTTATCACTTTCAGTTTATCAACTAAATTGCTTGAGGACAAGCAAAGGTTTAAGCTTGGGGGAGTTGATACGTCTCCAACGTATCTACTTTTTCAAACTCTTATGCCCTTGTTTTGGACTCTAATTTGCATGATTTGAATGGAACTAACCCGGACTAACGTTGTTTTCAGTAGAATTGCCATGGTGTTATTTTTGTGCAGAAATAAAAGTTCTTGGATCGTCCTGAAAATTTACGGAGAATATTTTTGGAATTAATAAAAAATACTGGCGCTAGAATTAACTAGAGGGGGGCCACCTGCAGGCCACAAGTCTCCTAGGCGTGACCACCCCCCTGGTCGTGCCAAGCAGGCTTGCGGGGCCCTCGTGGCTCCTCCGACCTCCTCTCCAGCTCCATATAACCCTATTTGTCCAGGAAAAAACAGAGAGAAGAGTTCATCGCGTTTCACGAGACGGAGCCGCCGCCATCGCCTGTTCTTCCTCGGGAGACCAGATCTGGAGTCCATTTTGGGCTCCGGAGAGGGGAAATCGACGCCTTCGTCATCACCAACCATCCTTCATCACCAATTTGATGATGCTCCCAACCGTTCGTGAGTAATCTCATCGTAGGCTTGCTGGACAGTGATGGGTTGGATGAGATTTATCATGTAATCGAGTTAGTTTGGTTAGGGTTTGATCCCTAGTATCCACTATGTTCTAAGATTGATGTTGCTATGACATTGATATGCTTAATGCTTGTCACTAGGGCCCGAGTGTCATGATTTCAGATCTGAACCAATTATGTTTACATGAATATATATGTGTTCTTGATCCTATCTTGCAAGTTGTAGACACCTATTACGAGTTATGATCCGCATCCCCTAGGGTGACAATAACTGGGATTCTTTCCGGTGATTACCGTAGTTTGAGGACTTCATGTATTCACCAAGTGTTAATGCTTTGGTCTGGTTCTCTATTAAAAGGAGGCCTTAATATCCCTTAGTTTCCAGTAGGACCCCGCTGCCATGGGAGGCTAGGACAAAAGCACGTATGACTATATATGGAATACATGCCTACATTACATTGATGAATTGGGGCTAGTTCTGTGTCACCCTATGTTATAACTGTTGCATGGTGAATGCCATTCGACATAATTATCCATCAATGATCCATTGCCTACGAGCTTTTCATGTATTGATCTTCGCTTAGTTAATTTTCCATTGCTACTGTTACAATCACTACAAAACTGCTACTATCACTTTGCCACCATTACCGTTACTACCACATTACTTTGCGACTGAATACTTTGTTTCAGATATTAAGTCTTTCAGGTGTGGCTGAATTGACAACTCAGCTGCTAATACTCGAGAATATTCTTTGGCTCCCCTTGTGTCAAATCAGTAAATTTGGGTTGAATACTCTACCCTCGAAAACTGTTGTGATCCCCTATACTTGTGGGTTATCAGTAGCGTGATACAGGATAAGAAGGTGAGGAACAAGGTAACTTGAAGAATTTGAGGTGAGTAAATTGAGAAAGACTTCAGTCAAATTCTTCAAACAGTAACGATCAATTTCATCAACAGGTATATGAGGAAATCAAAGGGTTGAGGAAATAGAACCAGGTAGATCGATGAAGACAATGGTTTGATGACCCAATTCCAACTGCTGTGACATTCGTATGTCTGGTTTAGAGCAGCCTGGTATTTAAACCAGAGGACACACACTCCCAGGACACACAGTCCCTACCGTATTCTCCTTGAGCTAAGGTCACACAGTCCTAGCCCAACACTCGTGATAAGTCCTCATTCATATTAGATAGGTTGAGGCTTTTGAGTTGAGCATCAGTTGGAAATTTTCCTTAGTATTACCTCAGCCCCCTTTAACAGTACAGTGTTTCGTATGACTCAAAGAAAGGAAATGAAACTACGAAAACAAAAGTATTCAAGCTTCATAGTCCTCATTCATATCTTCAAGGTCACACCGACTTCTTTATTTTTAAAGTCTTCAGGGAATACCAAATCTTCAGCAAAGTCTTCACCAAAGTCTTCAGTTGAAGATATTCATTTTTAGGGGTCGATAATCTCTGAATATGTCAAACTCCTAGACGACTTATAAAGCTGGTCTACACTTACAAACGCATCAGTCTCTTAACCTATAAGTCTTCAATACACCAAAATCACTAAGGGTCACTAGATGCACTTACACAATTTGTCCACAAGAAAATGCTTCGTCAAGTTGAATCCATCTTGGCTCTTGTCACGACTAGTATAATGCCCGTGCGTTGCCACGGGCCATGAATATATTTTTATCAGTTGCAAACATGATCACAATGCATGTCAGAATTTTCATGCATAGAAATTATAGCATGTAACAATGAGAAGTAATTGAAACCCAATTCACTGATGCAACTAATTATCTCATACAAACTAAGATCTATTTTTATACCTTAACATCCGAGATCTAGGAAGCGTTATAATGGAGTGTGAGATAAAAAAATGAGCCGAAACATCCGGAAATACAATTCGTCTCTCGGGTCCGGATGAACCTGGATTCTTCACCGATCATATGCCTCGCGATGTGCGCACAACCTTGTATCCATTTCGTATTCGATGGACAAAAATCCACTTTTGACCCCACCCAACATATTTAATATATGACGTCGACAGATGAGAAGGTCGATTCTGACACACCTGCAAAAACGGTCGTCCACGCTCGCGCCCCTCACCCAACCCCACTTAACAAGTGTCGCAATCATCTTCCTCCATATGCCACCAAACCAAAATACCCACACCTACACACAGCTCCATTCACCACGCCAATGGTGTCTTCATCTTCTTCCAACCAGCGAAAGTCTCCATAAGAGATGTTGCCATTCATTCCATGCCCGTATTACCAGGGATAAGATGTTTCCATTCACATGTGGGACAATTGGATCAAGTCCGAGCGATCATTTCTACAACGGCATTCGAAAAGATGTAAGTTTTCTGCCATGTCTTCATCGCCCGATGTCTCCTGAGACATTGCCACATTGTAATGTATAGTTGAGTGTCTTGCATCAAGACAAAATAAAAATATGATGATATTCGTTATTAACTCTTCAAGCAACCAACCAATGCATTTACCCTTCCATCCTAACTAAAAATGTACGACTTGATGAAAAACTATGCATGAACCGCTCACTCTTTCAATTTGTTGCAAAGCCATATGTAATGAAATACAATTTACCACATTTCTAAAGTAAAGTAATTATTCTGCGTAGACAGTGGTAACTAAACAGACCACCACCAGCCCCCATCCACATATGCTGCATAATATAAGTGACAGGGTCTAACTGAACTATCAACTCTCACTAGCTTGTTATCCACAGCGTTTACAAAATCCCCCCAAAAATATTTTTTGAAAGATGATATCCAGGAACCATCATCCGAACAAATTGAGCCCCCTACCCAAACAAAAAAGGAGTTTCTTGCTCACGCTAATTTAAATCACCAAGTATAATCCAAATAGGAATACGTAGCAGTAAAACTGATGAATAGTGACCTAAACCAGATGAGCCGGAGTTTGGTTGATGCTAGAGTACCACCATCAATCCACATCATAACCGTATTATGTCATCCAATTACTCATCACACTGTTGAATTCATCAGGATTGATGCTATTGTTGATGGATCGATGCCAACCCTGCCTAAAGAGCTGCATACTGACCAATTTTTCCCATGCCTTCCTACCTAGAAGAGCGCATCCTAATTGAAGTTTTTCCCATTGAATACATGCCTTCCTGCCTATAAGAACCAAACATGAGCTTCTCTGAATTGCAAGGAGCATCAACTTATGTACGGAGAAATTTTCTTAGTATTACATCTTTGTTTTTTGAAAGGGTATTACCTCTCAGCTGAAACCAAGGATTACCAATAAACAACTTTTGTCCCTTAATAGTAGCACATGGACAAGGTTTGCTCGATGATAAAATAATAATTTCAATATCTCTATGCTGAACAATTTTAATGCCTAGCGCAAGTGCAAATATTATCTATCACGGGCATATTGACCTCCATGTTACACACAAAAACGAACGATTGTGTATCTATGGTAGAGAATGAGGCAGGGAGTAAAAAAGATGAGAATATTTTATCAATTAGCATAGAAAACTAATCATGAGAAAATTTGACATCGCCTTCAGTAGGGACATGATGGAAGTTGACGGCTTGGATGTCGTACAAGCCTTAGGAATCACATTGTTCACTTCTCTTCGGACTGGACCTGTATGGGAGTAATTAGATGCAAACCCACCCTTGAAGGCTACACAGAGTCTGAGTACTCTTCCTCCTATGTACTCAGCAACACATGTCTGTTGCCGCCGCGCCTTCTCCCTGGCAGCATCGTCTCCCTTGACGAGCTCAGATCTGAGTAGTCGTCGGTGGAGTAGTAGTTCTACTATCCGGGGATGTTGTCGTACCGGCACAGAGGCATGATCGTGCAACATCTGAGCGAGGCCTATGACAGAGTACCTAGCGCAACTGCAGACATCGACCTCTTTGTCGTTTGAGCACTTGTCCACGCCGGAGGCCCTGGAGGCGCTCCCGTCTGTGACGTGTAGCGGCACCAACGTGCGGGGCATGTGACCGCTCCTGAACTTCTCCGGCGATGTCATGAGGCTGCTGCTTCCTGCTCACCTCCCGCACTAAATTGAGCGTGTTCCGATCTAGGGTCTAGGACCTCCATGAACAGCATCGCCGACATCCCAATGGCGAGCCACCCAACCACACCACCAACAAATCCAGACACCAAATCAGCGAGGCACCCAAATGTCGCGTTCATAAATCGCAGTGACCGAAAAAGCTCCCCCAAATGCCAGTGTATGCGACTCGCTCATACGAAGAGTTGTATGTGGAGATTTTTGATTAGAAGGAATGTATTGATTAGAAGGAAAGTGTTGATATTTGTTCCTTTGCTTGACTGATTGTGTTTGCTGATGAAAATGCACTAGAAAGAGGATTTGTTTGTCATGATTTAGATATTAATATACATAAAAATCCATTAGTTGTTTCCTGAAAATCTGTTATTTGTTTCCTAAAATAAATTATACTGATGAGAGGGATTGGTTGATTTGGATAAGTTAGGGAAGTTAGATTAAAAACTATTATTTGTTTCCTGGAAATTTGTTATTTGTTTCTTAACACAAATTGCGTTAATAAGAGGGGTCGATTGATTTGGATAACTAAAGAAAGTTAGATTCATAATTTGCTAAACGTTAGGAAAGTCCTAGTTTGTAATAAAGAGTGGAGAGAAGAATAAATTGGTGGACCAGGTGGGGTGGAGGGAGGAGAGACAAAAAACATACAAAAGTGGAAGACGAAAGAAAACCATGGATGCTATTCAACCAACTGAGCATTTAGGAGTAGAGATCATGTGATTAAATGTCAGTGGCAAGTGTCATTAATCGCTCATGAAGTTGCTTGGGGTCTTCACCTTTCTCCATGCAGAAATACCGTAATGCCCCTTTTGCAATCTCATATTGTGCAAGACGGAGGGAGGAAGTTCCAGTCTTGGTCATCACAAAGCTATCACATAGTTCTTTTGCATTTGTGAGGTGAATGTAGGGCATTTTATGCTTGTCATACATGCCCTTTCTTATGTGCATAATTGCAGTGTCATTGAGGTGTTTGTCATATTCCTCACCTGGTGTGAGATCCTTGGGATTCACAGGGTTGTAACCTTTATCCATGACCTCCAGCATTTTATCATTGGCAAACCTAAGATGGTCATGCATACAAACCCTCCACAAAGAAAAATTGGCACTGTTATCAAGTAAAGGAGGGTTTCCCGCCACATTATACCTAGGTTTATCAACTCTAGATTTTGCATACAACCATGGGACACCGGTGTGGTCACCAGTTTCAGATCGTTTGCCCAAATTAGGAAGGGATGCATTTGGTTGCTTTATCACCCCCCTGGGTTTTCTAGTGGTGGAGTTCTTGCAGCTAATGCATCCAACCTCAATTTGACCAAGGCCTCAATAGAAACATCATGATCCTCCTTTTGCTTAGCGAGGGCCCTTTCAAGATCCTCGACAGTGAAATATGTACACTCATCCAAAGAGGATGTCCCTTTCTCCATAGGGAGCACAACTAGAGGATTCCCTATGTTATCCATCTCGCTCTAGGGCGGTTAAGCCGCAAGATTAGAGCATGAGGGTCTGATACCAGTGGAAAGGATCAAGATAGACCTAGAGGGGTTGAATATGTACAATAAGAAATTTTAGTTGTTACTTAGCAATTTTAGTCAATAATGCGGAGCATGAAGTTGAGCCTAACAATTGCAAAGGTGATAAGGGAACAAGTATGGAACACAAGATAAGTCACTAAATAGCTAGCCAAACACAATATTAAGGTAAGTGAAACACTTAAGAGAAAAGTAACCACAAGTAGGGAGCTAGTGTTAGGGATAACCGCAACTCCGAGAGACGAGGATGTATGTCGTTTAGAGAGGTGGATGTTACCATGAAGGCACACAAACGCCACGAAGGATCACCCTATTCTCTCCATGAGACAACACCACGAAGGTGTTTCTCAACCACTAGTGGTAGACCTTGGGATGGTCTCCAAACCCTCACAAACTTTCTGGGGGTAATCACAATGAATGATTCCTCGCCGGAGTACACCTACCACTTAGGAGTCTCCAACCTCCAAGAGTAACAAGATGCACCACGAAAACAAGGGGGAATCAACTTTTGCTTTGGTGAATGTGTAGATCAGGCACTCCTCCTTCACTCCTCAAAAGATCAAGAGCTTTAGTTGGTTAAGGAGGGAGAACTCCAAGAAATCAAGGTCTGAAAATGGTGGAGAGAGAAATGGAGTCGTCAACTTCTTCGTGGGAAAGAAGAAGACTATTTATAGGTGGGGATGTAATTCAGCCGTTGGGGCCAGACTCCTGCAAAGGTCAGAAGTTCGAGGCATGCCCTGAGGTTCTGAAAACCGAAAGTTCCGGCCAAGTTCCGGGCAGGTTCCGAGATACACAAAGAGTTTGCATCCTCTCTGGGTACCTAAGAAGCTGCCAAAACAGGGACAGAAGTTTCGACACCCAGAAGTTCCGTCTAGCCTAAAAGTTCCGGCCAAGGTCCGTCAAGATTCCGAGTTACACAAAGAGATTGCACAACATAGTAGTTTCTGTAGGTGGCCCGGAAGCTTCCCGGACCTTCTGGTCCCTGGAAGTTCTGGTAGTCCTAGATGTTCCGGCCTAGGCAGAGACTTTGTGCCGTGTAGTTCAGACCAATTTAAGAATTGATTGTGCCATATCATATGTGTATGTGGAGTTGATTCCCAAATGTTTTCATGACGCAACCCTCTTAATAGTGTAGCTGCTCTAGGGACTCAAGAAAGAAAAGAAAACAATATGGCACTCCGCCTTTTCCTTTTTCTGAGTAGAGGGAAATAACCATCCATGCTTCACTTCAATTTTGACGGTGTTGTTTACACTAGAGCATGTGGTTAGAAACACTAATGAAATTTTCATAGATGTCAAAAACTATTAAATGAAATAATGCACTTTCAGTCTTGTATTGTATGAGTCTTTGCTTGATTTGTTTTTTATTTTGTCACAAGTATCCATGTTGGACACACCTATTTGAGAGAGCCAAAACTATGCTATGATTTGTTAGAATTGCTCTATATACTTCACTTAAACCTTTTGAGCTATGGAATTGCTCTATATGCTTCACTTATATATTTTTTAGCATGGAGTGCTTTATATGTTTGAAGAAATTCTCTCATGCTTCACTTATATTAATATGAGAGTTAGTAAATTTTGAAGAAGTTCTCTCATGCTTCACTGATATTATTTTGAGAGATGAAACTTTTATGCTCATGTTATTCACTTAAATTTATTTGAGCTTGTCAAAAGCAATGGCAATATATGAAACTAGTCCCAAAGTGATACATATTCAAGAGGGTTACAATAAAAAAATTCATGAGGATCCATGATGATAGTAATATGTGAGTTATGTTGGTGAGTAATTATGCTTTTGTAAGAATATTCGTGTTAAGGTTTGTGATTCCCTATGAAAGCAAGAAAGTCAATAATTATGCAATGAAATTACATCCTACTTATGGTGCATTGTTCGGTGTTAGTTATGCTTGCTTATGTGAATTTTTGTTTCTTGGTTAGTTGATTCTCAACCTATTTGGTAGCCTCCACTTGTACCACCACTTGTACTAAGTAGAAAAACTACTTGTGCATACAAAATCCTTAAACCCAGTTTTGCCATATAAGTCCACCATTACCTACCTATATGTGGTATTTCCATGTCGTTCCAAGCAAATTTGTATGTGCCATCTCTAATTTTCGAAATGAATTTCCTTTTTGTGTGCTCGTACCTCTCATGAAGCGGAAGGGTGACCGAAATTTTTCCATGCTAGATGTGTTATTCTCAAGATGAGTGTTTATTCACTGGTCATTGCACGAGAGTATGGCAGTAATAGGGATACCCAGTCCCGGAATGAAAAATTTATTTTCTGTTGTGAAATAATAAATTCCTTGGAAAGTGTTGGTATGGAAGGCAACTGTGGATCCGTCTAGCCATGGATTGTCAAAGAATGGTGGAAAAAGGAATAAACTTTATTTTCTATTTGGGAATCGCTTATGATATATCTAGCATGGAAAGGTATTGAAAGCTTTCAATCGTTTTCGTTGACAGGAAAGGCATGCCACCCAAAATATTTTTCTCTCCCAATTTAAACTTTGAGCTCTGTCACATCTACAAATCCCTACCTCCCTCTACAAAGGGCCTATCTATTTACTTTCTGCTATTTTTACTTTCACTTGAGTCTCCATCTTCTCTTATAAAGAACCAACTAGGGGGCATTATGATCATACTTGAGCATTAGGTGTAGCTAATATTTGAGTGTGTTTCATGAATGGATCAATGATTAAGGATGATGGTCTAGGGATAACTTTCTTTAGTATTGATATTTTGAAAGACATGGTTGCTTGTTGGTATTCTTGAGTACTAAAGTCTTCATGTCAAAACTAGACTATTGCTTTGAACCATCTAAAAGTCCAAATGTCCATGCTACAAAAGAAAAGAATATGTGATGAACATATTAGGCAGCATTCCACATCAAAAATTCTGTTTTTATCATTTACCTACTCGAGGACAAGCAAGAATTAAGCTTGTGGATGCTGATACGTCTCCCACATATCTATAATTTTTTATTATTCTATGTTGTTATATTATCAATCTTGTATGTTTTACAATCATTTTATAGCACTTTTTGGGACTAACCTATTGATATAGTGCCAAGTGTTAGTTGCTGGTTTTGCTTGTTTTTTACTTCGCAAAATATCAGTACCAAATGAAGCCCAAACACCATGAAACTTTTTGGGGATTTGTTTTGGGCCAGAAGACACCTAGAGGAACAAAGAAGTGTCAGAGAGGATGGCCGAGGAGGACACAACCCGCCAGGGCGTGCCAGAGGTCCCTGGCACGGCCTGATGGGTTGTGCCCTCCTCGAGATGCCTCTCCACCACCTATCAGCTCTATAAATACCCAAATGTTCCAAAATTCCTAGGGGAGTCGATGAAACACAATTCCATCCGCCGCAAGTTCCAGAACCGGGAGATCCAATCTAACACCAGCACGGAGGGGTGCATCGTCTTCATGGGTGCCTCTCCAATGATGCGTGAGTAGTCCACCATAGACCTATGGGTCCGTAGGCAGTAGCTAGATGGCTTCCTCTCTCTCTCTCTTGATTCTCAATACAATGGTCTCTTGGAGATCTATTTGATGTAGTAAATTTTTGCAGTGTGTTTGTTGGGATCCGATGAATTTTGAGTTCATGATCGGTTTCTAACCATGAATATTATTTGAGTCTTCTTTCATATCTTATATGCATGATTACTTATAGCCTCGCATTTCTTCTTAGAATCTTTGGTTTAGTTAGGCCAACTAGATCGATTGTTCTTGCCATGGGAAGAGGTGCTCTTTGATGGGCTTGATCTTGTGGTGTCCTCTCCCAGTGAAAGAAGGGGCAGCGAGGCATGTATGCATCGTTGCTATTAAGGATGACAAGATGGGGTATATTCCTACATGAATATATCTTGTCTACATCATGTCATCGTTCTTATTGCATTACCCTGTTTTCCCATGAACTTAATACACTAGATGCATGCTCGATAGCGGTCGATGTGTGGAGTAATAGTAGTAGATACAGAATCGTTTCGGTCTATTTATATTGGACGTGACGCCTATATAATGATCATTGTCTTGGATATTGTCATGATTATTTGATCTTCTATCAATTGCCCAACAGTAATTTGTTTACCCACCGTGTGATATACTCATGAGAGAAGCCACTAGTGAAACCCACGGCACCCGGGTCTATCTTCCAACATATTGCTTTCCGATCTATCTTTTTGCCTCTTTTGTTTTCAGATCTATTATTCCGAAAGCCTAAAAATAGTTTGCTCCCCTTTTTATTTGCTTTTTATTTTTTGTTCTTGTGCGATCTATCCATCCAATCTACTACAAACCAATCTGTCTTTTTACCATGGAGAGATTGACAACCTCTCTTACCCTTTTGGTTGCAAGTATTTCATTTTTGTGTGCAGGTACCGTTTACATAGTGTTGCATGGTTCTCCTACTGGTTCAATAACCTTGGTTTCATAACTAATGGAAATACTTATCGTCGTTGTGATGCATCATCCCTTCCTCTTTGGGGAAATACCGACGAGTCTCAAGCCACGTCACTATTCCCGGGATAAGTCTACCACAGTCCATACATGGTTTTAATACATGGATCCTATCTCAGATTTCATGTCTCCTAGCCATTTGTTGGAATCCGGGCCCACCATTGCTTCTTCATAGCTCGTAGGTTCATTGTTGTCTATCACGTGACCTCCAAGAGAGGATTCTCATGCCACTTAGGGGTGGTACGAGTCCTTGTCGACCTACGAGGCTTGGTAGTAACTTGATATGAAGCTTCCTGATCATCATCATTATATTCCACTTCAATTGGTGTCTGCATTACAAGAACACCTTTCTTCTCTTTGCTACTTTCCAATTCAAGTGAAGTTTCAATAACCTTATCAAGTTCTATCTTCCTCCCACTCACTTCCTTCGAGAGAACATCCTTCTCTAGAAAAATCCATTATTGGCAACAAACATCTTGCCTTCGGATCTGTGATAGAAGGTATACCCAATTGTTGCTTTAGGGTATCTTATGAAGATGCACTTTTCCACTTTGGGTTCGAGCTTATCAGACATAAGTGTCGCATGCCCAAACTCTAAGAAATGACAACTTAGGTTTCTGCCAAACCAGAATTCATACAGTGTCATCTCGACGGATTTGTATGGTGCCCTATTTAAAGTGAGTGTAGTTGTCTCTAATGCATAACCCCAAAATGATAGTGATAAATCATTAAGAGACATCATAGTACGCACTGTATCCAATAGAGCCCGAGTACGACATTCGGACACACCATCACACTATTGTGTTCCATGTGGCGTGAGTTGTGAAACAATTTCCACATTGTCTTAAGTTGCATACCAAACTCGTAACTCAGATATTCACCTCCACGATCATATCGTAGACATTTTATCTTCTTATCATGATGATCTTCAACTTCATTATCAATTTGCTTGAACTTTTCAAATGTTTTAAACTTGTGTTTCATTAAGTAAACATACCCATATCTACTCAAATCATTAGTGAAGGTAAGAAAATAACAATATCCACCGCATGCGTCAACACTCATTGGACTGCATACATCAATATGTATCATTTCCAATAAGTCACTTGCGCGCTCCATCATACCAGAAAATGAGGTCTCGATCATCTTGCCCATGAAGCATGGTCTGCATGTCTCAACCGATTCAAAATCGAGTGAGTCCAAAGATCCCCGGCATGGAGTTTATTCATGCGCTTCACACCAATATGACCTTTAACGACAGTGCCATATGTATGTGGTACTATCATTATTAACTTTGCATCTTTTGGCATCCATATTATGAACATGTGTATGACTACGATCGAGATTCAATAAACCATTCACCTTGGGTGCATGACCATTGAAGGTATTATTCATGTAAATAGAATAGCCATTATTCCCTGACAAATGAATAAATGTATTATGATAAACATGGTCTAATCAAGTTCATGCTCTATGCAAACACCAAATAACTTTTATTTAGGTTTAGCACTAAACCTGAAGGTAGAGGGGGCGTGCGATGGTGATCACATCAACCTTGGAAACACTTCCAACACACATTGTCTCCTCACCCTTAGCTAGTCTCCTTTTATTCCGTAGCTTTTATTTTGAGTTAGCAATATTAGCAACCGAACCGATATCTAATAACACGTATATCAAATATGCTTTTATTGATGTTGCCATCCTTCTTATCTACCAAGTATTTGGGGTATTTCGGCTATCAGTAACCGTTCCCCTGACAATAGAAGCACTTAGTCTCGATTCAACCTTGGGTTTCTTCACTGGAGCGGCAACTATTTTGCCCTTCTTTAAGTTTCCCTTCTTGACCTTACCCTTCTCGAAACTAGTGGTTATACTAACCATCCATATTTGATGCTCCTTCTTGATTTCTACCTTACGCGGTGTAAAACATCGTGAATAGCTCAGGGATGATCTTGTCCATTCCTGGCATGTTATAGTTCATCACGAAGCTCTAGTAGCATGGTGGTAGTGACTTGGAGAACTATGTCAATCACTATCTTATCTGGAAGTTCAACTCCCACTTGATGCAAGCAATTGTAGGACCGAGACAATCTAAGCACATGCTCAACGGTTGAGCTATTCTCCTTTATCTTGCAGGCAAAGAATCTTGTTGGAGGTCTCGTACCTATCAACATGGGAACGAGCCTGAAATCCCAATTTCAGCTCTTGGAACATCTCATATGCTCTATGACGTTCAAAATGTCTTTGGAGCCTCAATTCTAAGATGTAAAGCATGGCGCACTGAACTATCAAGTAGTCATAAAAAACATGCATGTCTCATGTTCTCAACACCTACACACGACGCTTGAGGGGTTCGCGCACCGAGCGGTGCATCAAGGACATAAGCCTTATGTGCCGCAATGAGGACAATCATCTGTTTACGGACCCAGTATGCATAATTGCTACTACCATATTTCAATTTAGTTTTGTCTAGGAACATATCAAAATATAGTGGAGCTATAGCATGAGCTATTGATCTACAACATAATTTGCAAAAATATTTTGACTAGGTTCATGATACTGAGTTCAATTAATCATATTACTAAAGAACTCCCACTCAAATCAACATCCCTCAGATTGTCTGAGTGTAACATGATCAGAATCCACTAACCCGAGTATGATCATCACGTGAGATGGGGTGGCTTCAAGTGTGAACATATCCATGTTGATCATATATACTATATGACTCATGTTCCACCTTTCGGTCTCCAGTGTTCCGAGGCCATGTCTATACATGCTAGGCTCATCAAGTTTAACCCAAGTGTTCTGCATGTGCAAGACTGGCTTACACCTATTGTATGCGAACGCAGAGTCTATCACACCCGATTATCATGTGGTGCTTCGAAACGACGATCTTTCACAACGGTGAACACTTGCGGAGAACACAATTTTATCTTGAAATTTTAGTGAGGGATCATCTTATAATTCTACTGTCGTTCCAAGCAAAATAAGATGCATAAAAGGATTAACATCACATGCAAATCATATAAGTGACATGCTATGGCCATCATCATCTTGTGCTTTTGATGTCCATCTCCAAAGCACCGGCATGATCTACATCATCACCGGCATGACACCATGATCTCCATCATTGTGTTGTCATGTGGTTGTCATGCCAACTATTGCATCTACAACTATTGTTAACGCATAGCTATAAAGCAAAACCAATTACATGGCGTTTAGTGATTGACACGCAACTCATACAATAAATTAAAGACAACCTTGTGACTCCTGCCGGTTGCTATACTTGTCGACATGCAAGTCGTGATAACTATTACAAAACATGATCATCTCATATATCAATATATATCAAATCACATCTTGTCCATATCACATCACAGCATGCCCTGCAAAAACAAGTTAGACGTCCTCTACTTTGTTGTTGCAAGTTTTATGTGGCTGCTATGGGCAACTAGTAAGAACCATTCTTACCTACGCATAGACACAAGGTGATATTGAAGTTTCTATTTAACCTTCCACAGGGACCGCCTCTATTGAATCCGATTTAACTGAAGCGAGAGAGATAGGCACCCACCAGCCATCTTTATGCAACAGTTGCATGTCAGTCGATGGAACCGGTCTCTCGTACATGGACGAGTAAGGTTGGTCCAGGCTGCTTCATCCCACAATACCATCGAATCAAAATAAGACTAAGGAGGTAAGCAATTCGAACATCAACGCCCATAAACTCTTTTGTGTTCTACTCGTGCATATCATCTACTTATAGACCTAGCTCAAGATGTCACTAAATGACGAGGGTGTCTGTTAGGGAACGTTGCATGGGAAACAAAAAAATCCTACACAGGCGTATATCCATGTAAATGCATAGCTACGAGATGGGGAGTGTATCTATGTACCCATGTAGATCTCTAAGCGTAAGTGTATATAACATAGTTGATGTAGTCGTACTCTTCACGATCCAATTGTGATCCAATTCGATCTAGCGCCAAACGACGACACCTCTGCGTTCAGCCCACGTGTGGCTCGATGATGTCTCCTCCTTATTGATCTAGCAAGTGAGGGAGGAGAAGTAATAGATGGGATCTCAACCAACATGATTGCATGGTGGTGATGGTGGTGTCGCAGTGTCAGCAGGGCTTCGCCAAGCGCCTTCGGAATGACGTATGAGGAAGAAACGGGAGAGATGGAAGCGGGGCCACGGTCGTGGGAGGGTATGCAGCCCCCTTTCGCCTCCCCACCTTTATATTGGCGTGGGAGCGGCTGTGTCGGGACCCTGATCCTAAGCCATAAGAATCCAGCCTGTAACACATCACATCACTTTGTAGTCTCACGCATGGTTATCTCCACGGCTGCCACCTTACCTGGGCCGGGGCCGTTTGCGTCTTTTGACTCACGTATGTGAATGTGTCGCTAGCATTCAAATGTCAAAGAACTCGGGCTGACATGGCTAGTCGTAGAACCAAATGGCACATCCGTACAAGGACAGACATACGTAACCCAACAATGCAGGTGTCAATCTCTAGCGTGTGTAGATGAGTCATATCAAGCTACAAGGACTCCATTACGCCGTGGGACATAAATGTCATCACTGCACGTAGACGAGTCGTAGCAGGCTACAGGGACTCCATTACACTACGAGACATTTCCTCGAAGGGACAAACACAACAGCAAAGAAGGATACATGCCAGTCAATCAATGTGTCCGGAGCAGTAGGAAGCTACCAAGGCTCGGTGGAAGCACAAAGAGGCATTTCCCCGTAAAGAGTACTACTAAAGGCACACAACTAGGTGTCGGATCCCATACATACCGTTGCATGTCACACATATGCACGACATGCCCGATATGCATAGATACAACTATGGCATCACAACATAACCATACAACATTACAACATTTACTTAGAAGGCTCAGAAGAGCCAATACAATAAGATGTTACAAACAGGGGTCACAAGACCCAACATTCAGAACATTCAATCAAACAAGCGGAAGTTTAAATATGTCTGAGTATAGACATCTACAAAAGTGGCTATAGGAGCCTGAAAAGCTACAATGACCCTACCAAAGGAACCAGACCTCTATCTAGGATTCCCAAGTTAATCCGATCAACATCGAACTTCACGTTGAAACGATCACTAAAAAGACTGACGTCTCCTCTGCAAAACATAAATTAAGCAAACGTGAGTACAAAGGTACTCAGCAAGACTTACATCAGAACTATCTACATATGCATCAATATCAATGAAGGGGGTTGTGGAGTTTATTGCAGCAAGCCAGCTTTGACTCTTGGCTAACCTGTACTATGACTACAAGTGCTTTCTTTGAGGTGGGATAGTGTACACGAGTCCACATATTCACCAATCAACACACCACTATGGATCAACTTCCGTCTCCCTACGAGAAGGCCATCCATATCACTCAGGCTTATCTTGCGTATTTTAGAGTATCCACTTCAACTTATCTATGAACCACATAAGTTCTCCAAGTAGTCCATATCCGAGGACGCGGCTATTCGAATAGATTCATAACTCTGCAGGGGTGTACTTATTCACACATTCTCCCGCCACTTATTGCTATGTGCACATAAAAGGCACCTCGGCAATCTTCAAGCGGAAGCCCGGCAAGGGAGTCGGCCACGACCGTCAATCACACAAGACCCTAGTCCAGGTTTATCGCCTATTTGAGACTGAACCCACACGGAAGTCCGGCCGAAGTTTCCGCTGTGGCCTCAAACGATGTGCGTAGGGTTCCCAAGCCCACCGTTCGGGTGCCACTTGGTACACCGTGCCACTGTGCCTATACCGCATCATAGTCCACCCTGTCGGGCAGCGCTATGCATGGCCGCCAACACTTTTCCTACAAACACTAGAAACTAGTTGCAACTCTTGGACAGAGGTCTAGGCGATTAATGGGCCGAGAGGGTCAATTAAGTATCCCAATGTGCTGTAGTATCTTGTCTTGGATAACATACACAAAACTCAGTTCTTAAGGACGGTCCAGTGAGATAACCCGTCATGTACTCCTACATGACCTCTCATCGCTACCTTTACCAAATCGTGTTCACACACTTAGCTCTCATACAGTATAACACGAACATTGCCATTCCGATTCATCACCCGGATGGATCAGACCCGACACGACACGACTCTAAGCTTAGCAGGCACAGGAAGTAAGCAAGCATGGATGAGGAAGCACAACAAGGCTCAAGCAGTTGCTACTCATGCTAAGTGGTTTCAACTATTTACTGTGGCAAAGACAGGACATGCAAAGGAATGGGTTCAACTACCGAGAACATGTAACAGTTGAATCACTATTATCATAATGCAGTAAAAGAGAGCAGGAGCAAGGGAGTGGGTTGATATCAGTATGCTCAAGGGGGTTTGCTTGCCTGACAGTACGGAAGATATCATTTCTCTTCCCTAGTGTCAACGTTCACATCGTCAGAACCATCGTCTACCGAGAGGGAACACCACCGGTAAAACAAGAAAGGAACACATTCAATGCAATGCAATGAACATGATGTATGACATGACAAATTAAGTTACTGAATTGACCTATAGGAATAATTAGCCAGGTAGTTGAAGTGGAATTCCAACTCCAAATGATAAATCATATATTGTCCAGATCAAAAAATGTCCTGCTTGGTGGTGTTAACTTTTTCAAACATGCATGATAATGGCATAAACAGATTCATTGGATTTTTCTAATCATTTTTCCTATATAAATTATTGTCATTTGACTTACAGATTATTTTCTATGATTTTTACAAGTTTTCAGCAATTTCTGGAATTTATTTAAATCCTAGAAATGTAATTATTGCATCAGCTAAACGCCAGCATGACATCTTCCTGGTCAGCTGACCATTCTACGTCAAACTGACCTATGGGGCTCGCATGTCATTGACTTAGTGTTAATCAGGGGGTATTTTAATGTACCTAATTAACTAGAGGTTTAAATTAGCGGGTGGGTCCCAGAGTCAGTGGGTCAGGGTTTTCATTAGGGGTGTCATTAGCGGTTAATGACGATGACACATCGGCTTCGCCGGAGATTGACCGGCGGTGACCAAAACAGCAGCGGGGTTCGCCGAAGTTGCTCGGGCTTGCGCTATGGGGCACCATTTCGTGTGCGGTTAACGGCTACGGGTTGCTGGCGAAGCACCGCATCCAGCAGGGGCATCAGGGGAGGCTGGGGCGGCCATGGTCGTCGGCAGGGAGCTAGCTAGCGGCAGCCGGCGATTCGGGTGTGTGCGGGCATGGGGCTACAGGGCACGGGCGAGCGAAGCAAGCGGCGAGGCAGACTCAGGGAAGCTCCAGGAGCACGCGGAGATGCTCGGGCGCGGCCCGTGGCGGCTATGGCCACAGCCACGCCATTGTCAGCGGCGAGCGGCTCAGACACTATGGTGCAACGGCCTAGAGTGCTTGGGAGGGACCGGAAAGAGGAGGAGGAGTATCGGGGGCTCACAGGGGTTGCGCTCATGGGGTTAGAGAGCTCGGGGAGGCGACGACCACGACGAATCGACGGTGAGGAGCTTTGGTCTGGCACAGAAGGGAGAGGGGGAGAGCAGCAGGGGGAGAGAGGGAGCTCCACGGGGCCTCCGTGGAGCGGGTAAGGTGAGGGGAAGCAGCTCCATGGCAAGCAGGAGGTGGAGGCCGGCGCGTGCGCGGCCTACACCTCGGCTGCCTACTGGCCGGAGGTGGGAGATGACCTCCCCACCTCTGGTGGGCTAGGATGGGCTTCCCACTTGGGCCAGTAAGGTTTTTCCCCCTTTTTTATTTCTTATTTTCTGTTTTTTCTTTTCTTCTCACATTCGTTTTATTTTGTGAGCTCAAAGTATCTAGCACAATAGTGCCCACAATTTTTATGAAATATAGTTTGATTATTTCAAACTTCCACAAAAAGGTTTGGGCATTTTTGGACATATATCATATTTATAATGCTTTATTAGTGATTTTCAGAAACTTCCCTAATTTATTTAATTGGCCAAAGTAGTTGCTAATTTAAAATTCACCCTTGATATGTTGTTGCCAGCATTTATCAAAGAGGGGGAACATTTTTGAAAAGCATTTTGGATTCACTAAATTATCTTAAAGTTTAACCTATTTGAATTCTATCTGTGCTAGGGTTTGATCACCCCCATTTCAAATTAATTTGGATTTAGACATGATGACATGATGCACATGCTGATGTTGATGCAAACAATTTCAAGCAAATTCTAGGGCTGTGACAACTCACCCCCACTAAACAAGAATCTCGTCCCGAGATTCAAGCGTAGGGTAAGAGGATAGAAGGGAACACAAAACTAACACATTCTTCATGATCCAGTTGCCCTTCTTGAAGATGTTGCTTCATTTCATCATCTTGACTTTGGCGTCTTTGCTTCCAATATCTTCATCCAACATGATGACAAATAGGAATAAGAAAGCTCTACAAGATTCGATCTTCTCCGAGATCGAGCAACTCATGATCAACTTGTAGAATGAGACATGATAACATCTCTTGAGTTGAGACACAAAACACATATTGAGAATAAAGAATGAGGCAGATGACGGAGGTTCAATTGGTAGGCAACAATTCCACGCTAAAGAAGATGGTGAAGAGGTTTCAAAGTAGCGAGGAGTTAGTTGCCCTTCATACCATAACGGGCACCTTAGGGAAGGTGACTCATAGCATTATCCTTTAAGTGGCAAAAAGAATTACTTTTGATCCAGAGATCGTAGAAACTCTTCACACCAGCCTAAGGCAATTTGCAAACGATCGTTGGAAGGAAATCAAAGAATGGCATACTCAGATCGGAGGGAAGCTAGAGTTATAAAACAATTCGGCAACAGAAGGCACTTTCTAGTTAAAACCGAGAGTATAACCCAGTGTCTGAGTATGCTCTCAAGAACTTGAGCATTTCCATATTCATCAAGGTTTTTACCAACATTCGTGCCAAGGATCCTGGCAACACTTCGTACTACCATGATGAATAATGATGGAGGATGCAGATGCAAAGGAAGACAACACTTTCTCAGATTTCACCTTAGCTATGCCAAGGAAGCAAAATCTGGATGATCGACCGAGAGACATTTAGCACTCCGCTTCAAATGTTCTCCTTGATGTACTAGCATAACCCCAATTATGGGTAACGTTTGGTATCTAGAACATCAAGTAAAGGTCGGACTTCGGAATCTCAAAGGGTGCATGAAGAATAACTTCTAGGGAAATTCATACAAGGTCCTCATGGGGAGGTGGCCAAGTTGTTGAAACAAGATAATATAATAGTAGGTCTTCTGGATAGGTATGTTAGCCACAACATCCCTTTGCCGGGTTACAAAGAGGCTATAATTCTTAGGGAAACGTCCCAACCATCATATCTTCCTGAGATTCAGATCTGGTTGGTGTCAGGATATTCCAGACTCAGCATGTCTGAAAATGAAAGGTTGCAACACAAATCAAAGAGATGATGTTGCGAGATTCTCAGGGAAATGAACTGCAGAAGCCAACTCCAAAACATGAGCTGGATTGCAAGACACAGGAGAACACATTGTCCAAGACAATTGTGACCACGTAGAAATCTTACAACAAAACACTACCGAGTTTTGGATGGAACCATCATTGGAGGATAACGAAGTCGGGTGCAAGTCCGTCTGGTACCTTCAGGAGTAGCACTTCACTTCTTTTTCTTAAACAAATCAATCAGTGGCTTGGTGTGCTAGGGATTACACGTGGAATGGAGATGATCAGTCTACCAAACCATAGAATGCTTCGCACGTGTATGACTGACTTGGGATGATTCCAAAGAAAACAAAACGACCTTTCTCAAGTTCATGGCTGCAACTTGCACCATATGCACATGTACTAAGAGTAAGTCACTTCTTACACCATGCATATGCTTCATGTACAGGACACGAAGATAGTACCTACAAAGTTTCCAACACTAGCTCAATGTTCATCATGAATCATGGAATAGATGAAAATGTTGTCGATGGTCCCAACAACAATTCATCGAGGTATCCAAATGGATGGAATTCCTCAACTATGAGAACAAGGTGATAGCATTGGTAAGACCAAAGGATATAATGGTGTATACTCGAGGATACATCCATGAGTAAAAAAAACATTAGGAAGATCTAATTTTGATTTGATGATAGCCCACACTCAAATCAAAGATTGGATAAGACGATAGATGCAACAATTGACCACAAGGATCACTCGGTGAAAATATCGCCTTTCTTCGACACACACAGCCACAACAAACACATCCCCCTGGAATGAACTAAGTCAGGCAAAGCTTTTATCTTCCAACTCTCCAAGTTGTTGTTTAGCTTAACCAACTAGTTCAGGGGTGCCCAACACAGATTCTTGGAGAAAGGTGGTTTATATAAAAACCATCTCGATCACGAACTTAACATAACAGTCAACGAACACCTTGGTAATACTTTTGAGAAGATATTCGGAAAATCACGATCCACCGGTATGTTATCAAGCTCGAGAGAAATCTTGCTTTTCAAGGCAAGACGATATGATCAACAGAGCGAAGGATTGACATGATCCTAACTCATTGACTGAAAAGTGCACCATGGAAAATGGACTAGGTAGCACGATCATTCTTAGTATGACAATTCAATTACCATCACACCAAGAGTGAGATTATTGTCCATTAACTACCGAGCAACAAAGTTGCCAGGAGTATCAATTTCACACATCACAATTCACTTGTCGGTATTCTGCTTTCAACAACACAGAGACCAGGGAATGAATGACGATGGCGAGAAGTATCACTACATCAAGATTTCATAAGAGGTAGTGCAGTTCTCATGATAATCTTGACATGAAGAGGATAATACCTCAAGGTAGAACAGAGCAAAAGCTGGATTGGCATTTTGATCTGCGGAATGCAACTGCTTTGACCCAATCCAAGAAACGGATGAGGTATGGGAGTTTGCTTCTCCTAGTCATTCTGAAATAGAATGGCTTGAGAGACCACAAGAATAGTCAACATCGATAACACAATGCATGACATACTCTTGACTATCCATTGATAGAGAAAGGTCAGAACACAATTGAAGAAGGGCAACTCAAGAGCACCTGATTTTTCTTGAGTTGTAGATGCATGGATTGAATATATCAAACAGAGTTCAACATGTTTCTTCCAGATAATCCATGTAGAGATGAAAGAATTGGCAGACTCACAACTATGAAATGGAGGACTCATCACGAGCACTATTGTTGTGATATTAAGATCACAAGGAACTTCTATCGTAATTGATTCATGGTATTGGAAGAATGATATACCACAAACCTTGAGGACTATAACAAGGTTACTAAGCATACTAAGGGAACGAGCAAATACTATCAACAGAAGTGAGCGGAATGATTCTTGGGTTCAAGAACCCAGATACAGAATACCTATTGACTAAGTAGCATCACAGCATGCCTTTGATAATGATGGCCAGAGTTATCACACTGGAAACAAAAGACACAACTAGACTATTGGGTGGTTCACTGAAACAACATGGTTTCCTAAACACCCTCATCAAACACGTCGAGGTAATAGAGTACCTCAAGTCAACAATTAGTGTGCTTTGTCTGGCCTGAAAGACATTGACTCAAGATGAAAGAGTTTTGCAATTGCATCAGATAATTTAGAAACCTTGGATAACTTGGAAAGCATAACGGCTGTACGGGCATGAAATATGAGGCAATCTGCACAAGAAAACTGACAACATGACAATGAATTCTTATAGAGGCATCAATCCAGAAATACAAAATCTATCCTATAGGTCTCCAGCATAGTAACTCGTCATCCTAATAGATAGATGAGAAGCCTAGTTCTTAATCCCCGTAGAATAAAGAGAGGGTGACTCAGGATTAGAATGACACAAGGAAAGGAGTAAAAAGAGCCTTACGTTCCCTTCCACAATCAATTCCCTTATATAACTAAAGCAGTTCTAGACTCAACATCGACCAGTTTGGCTTGGTAATCCTACAGGCAGTCAAGCTCTAATACCAAAGCTGTTGGGACCCCAATCCTAAGCCATAAGAATCCAGCCTGTAACACATCACATCACTTTGCGGTCTCACGCACGGTTATCTCCTTGGCTGCCACCTTACCTGGGCCGGGACCGTTTGCGTCTTTTGACTCACGTATGTGAATGTGTCGCTAGCATTCAAATGTCAAAGAACCCGGGCCGACATGTCTAGTCGTAGAACCAAAGTGGCACATCCATACAGGGATAGGCATACGTAACCCAGCAATGCAGCTGTCGATCTCTAGCATGTGTAGACGAGACATAGCAAGCTACAAGGACTCCATTATGTTGTGGGACATAAATGTCATCACCGCACGCATACGAGTCATAGCAGGCTACAGGGACTCCATTACACTTTGACTCACTTATGTGAATGTGTCACTAGCATTAAAATGTCAAAGAACCCGGGCCGACATGTCTAGTCATAGAACCAAAGTGGCACATCCATACAGGGACAGGCATACGTAACCCAGCAATGCAGCTGTCGATCTCTAGCATGTGTAGACGAGACATAGCAAGCTACAAGGACTCCATTACGTTGTGGGACATAAATGTCATCACCGCACGCAGACGAGTCGTAGCAGGCTACAGGGACTCCATTACACTGCGAGACATTTCCCCGAAGAGACAGACACAGCAGCAAAGAAGGATACATGTCGGTCAATCAATGTGTCCGAAGCAGTAGCACGCTACCAAGGCTCGATGGAAGCACAAAGAGGCATTTCCCCATAAAGAGTACTACTAAAGGCACACAACTAGGTGTCGGATCCCATACATATCGTTGCACGTCACACGTACACACGACATGCCCGATGTGCATAGATACAACTATGGCTTCACAACATAACCATACAACATTACAACATTTACTTAGAAGGCTCGGAAGAGCCAATACAATAAGATGTTACAAACAGGGGTCACAAGACCCAACATTCAGAGCATCCAATCAAACAAGCGGAAGTTTAAATATGTCTCAGTACAGACATCTACAAAAGTGGTTAGAGGAGCCTGAAAAGCTACAACGAACCTACCAAAGGAACCAGACCTCTTTTTGGGATTCCCAAGCTAATCCGGTCAAAATCGAACTTCACGTTGTAACAATCACTAAAAAGATTGACGTCTCCTCTACAAAACATAAATTAAGCAAACGTGAGTACAAAGGTACTCAGCAAGAATTACATCAGAACTATCTACATATGCATCAATATCAATGAAGGGGGTTGTGGAGTTTATTGCAGCAAGCCAGCTTTGACTCTTGGCTAACCTGTACTATGACTACAAGTGCTTTCTTTGAGGTGGGATAGCGTACACGAGTCCACATATTCACCCATCAACACACCACTATGGATCCACTTCCGTCTCCCTACGAGAAGGCCATCCATAGCACTCAGGCTTATCTTGCGTATTTTAGAGTATCCACTTCAACTTATCTGTGAACCACATAAGTTCTCCAAGTAGTCCATATCCGAGGACGCGACTATTCCAATAGATTCATAACCCTACAGGGGTGTACTTCTTCACACATGCTCCCGCCACTTATCACTATGTGGACATAAAAGGAACCTCGGCAACCTTCAAGCGGAAGCCTACCGAGGGAGTCGGCCACGACCGTCAATCACACAAGACCCTAGTCCAGGTTTATCGCCTATTTGAGACTGAACCCGCACGGAAGTCTGGCTGAAGTTTTCGCTACAGCCTCAAATGATGTGCGCAGGGTTCCCGAGCCCATCGTTCGGGTGCCACTTGCTACACCATGCCACTGTGCCTATACTGCATCATAGTCCACCCCATCGGGCAGCGCTATGAACGGCCGCCAACACTTTTCCTACAAACACCAGAAACTAGTTGCAACTCCTGGACAGAGGTCTAGGCCATTAATGGGACGAGAGCTTTAATTAAGTATCCCAATGTGAGGTAGTATCTTGTCTTGGATAACATACATAGAACTCAATTCTTAAGGACGGTCCAATGAAACAACCCGTCATGTACTCCTACATGACCTCTCATCGCTACCTTTACCAAATCGTGTTCACACACTTAGCTCTCACACAGTAGAACATGAACATTGCCATTCCGATTGATCGCCCGGATGGATCAGACCCAACACGACACGACTCTAAGCTTAGCAGGCACAGAAAGTAAGCAAGCATGGATGAGTAAGCACAACAAGGCTCAAGCAGTTGCTACTCATGCTAAGTGGTTTCAACTATTTACTGTGGCAAAGACAGGTCATGCAAAGGAATGGGTTCAACTACCGACAACATGTAACCGTTGAATCGTTGTTTTCCTAATGCAATAAAAGAGAGCAGGAGCGAGGGAGTGGGTTCATATCAGTATGCTCAAGGGGGTTTGCTTGCCTGACAGTCCAGAAGATATCATTTGTCTTCACCAGTGTCAACGTTCACATCGTCAGAACCATCGTATACCGAGAGGGAACACCACCGGTAAAACAAGAAAGGAACACATTCAATGCAATGCAACGAACATGATGCATGACATGATAAATTAAGGTACTAAATTGACCTAGAGGAATAATTATCCAGGTTAGTTGAAGTGGAATTCAAACAAGTTTGAATTCCAACTCCAAATGATAAATCATATATTGTCCTGATCACAAAATTTCCTACTTGGTGGTGTTAACTTGTTCAAACATGCATGATCATGGCATAAACAGATTCATTGGATTTTTCTGATCATTTTTCACATATAAATTATTTTCATTTGACTTACAGATTATTTTCTTTGATTTTTACAAGTTTTCAACAATTTCAGCAATTTATTTAAATCCTAGAAATGTAATTATTGCGGGTGGGCCCTAGAGTCAGTGGGTCAGGGTTTTCATTAGGGGTGTCATTAGCGGTTAATGACGGCGACACATCGGCTTCGCCGGAGATCAACCTGCGGTGAACAAAACCGCGGCAGGGTTCGCCGGAGTTACTCGGGCTTGCGCTATGGGGCACCATTTCATGCGCGGTTGATGGCTACGGGTTGCTGACGAAGTGCTGCATCCATCAGGGGCATCAGGGGAGGCTAGGGCAGCCATGGTCGTTGGCAATGAGCAAGCTAGCGGCAATCGACGGTTCGGCCATGTGCGGGCATGGGGCTGCAGGGCACGGGCGAGCGAAGCAAGCGGCGAGGCGGACTCAGGGAAGCTCCAGGAGCACGCGGAGATGCTTGGGCACGGCCTGTGGTGGCTGTGGCCATGGCCACGCCATTGCCGGCGGCGAGTGGTTCGGCCACTATGGTGCAACATCCTAGAGAGTGCAGGAGGAACCAGAAAGAGGAGGAGGAGTATCAGGGACTCACATGGGTTGTGCTCGTGGGGTCGGAGGGCTCGGGGAGGCGACGACGGCGACGAATCGACGGTGAGGAGCTTCGGTCCGGCGCGGAAGAGAGAGCAGGGAGAGGGGGAGAGCAGCAAGGGGAGAGAGGGAGCTCCATGGGGCCTCCGTGGCGCGGGTAAGGCGAGGGGAAGCAACTCCATGGCAAGCAGGAGGTGGAGGTCGGTGCACGTGCGGCCGACACCTCGGCTGCCTACTGGCCGGAGGTGGGAGATGACCTCCCCACCCCTAGTGGGCTGGGATGGGCTTCCCACTTGGGCCAGTAAGGTTTTGCCCCCTTTTTATTTCTTATTTTCTGTTTTTCTTTTCTTCTGATGTTTGTTTTATTTTGTGAGGTCAAAGTATCTAGCACAATAATGCCCACAATTTTTATGAAATATAGTTTGATTATTTCAAACTTCCACAAAAAGGTTTGGGCATTTTTGGACATCTATCATATTTATAATGCTTTATTAGTTATTTTTAGAAACTTCCCTATTTTATTTAATTGGCCAAAATAGTTGCTAATATAAAATTCACCCTTGATATGTTGTTTCCATCATTTATCAAAGACGGGGAACATTTTTGAAAAGCATTTTGGATTCAGTAAATTATGTTAAAGTTTAACCTATTTGAATTCTATCTGTGCTAGGGTTTGATCACCCCCATTTCAAATTAATTTGCATTTAGACATGATGACATGATGCACATGCTGATGCAAATAATTTCAAGCAAATTCTAGGGCTGTGACAGGCTGGTGGCTTGCCCTCCAAGCCCCTAGGGTCATTGGTCAAGAGGGGAGGAAGGAAATCCCTCATTTCCTTCCCCACCGATCACTATCCCCCTTTTTAGGGATCTTGAGCTTATCCTTTTGGGATATGATCCTATTCCTTTTAAGGGGGGGTCTTGATGCGCCGAGACCAGGGTGTGGGGACTTTCCCCACTACCCACATCCATATGGGTTCCCATGAAGGTGGGCCCCACTCTAGAATCTTCTAGAACCTTCCCGATGGAATATCGGAAAATCCCGAACATTTTTCGAAACCCTGAATATGACTTTCCATATATAAATCTTTACCTCTGGACCATTCCCAAGCTCCTAGTGGCATCCGGGATCTCATCCGGGACTCCGAACAACATTCGGTCACTAACGTACATATCCCAATACTACTCTAGCCTCACTAAATGTTAAGTGTGTAGACCCTAAAGTTCGAGAATCATGTAGACATGACCGAGACAGCTCTCCGGTCAATAACCAATAGCAGGACCTGGCTTCCCATATTGGTTCCTACATATTCCATGAATATCTTCATCGGTCGAACCATGATGCCAAGGATTCAATCAATCCTGTATGTAGTTCCCTTTGTACAACGGTATGTTACTTACTCGAGATTCGATCGTCGCTATCTCCATACCTAGTTCAATCTCATTACTGGTAAGTCTATTTACTCGCTCTATAATACAAGATCGCGAGACTAACTCCTTAGTCACATTGCTTGCAAGCTTCTTGTGATGTTGTATTGCCGAGTGGGCCCAGAGATACCTCTCCGTCAAACGGAGTGACAAATCCCAGTCTCGATCCATGCCAACCCAACAGACACCCTCGGAGATACCTGTAGGGCATCTTTATGATCACCCAGTTACGTTGTGACATTTGATACACACAAGGCATTCCTTTGGTGTCAGGGAGTTGCATGATCTCATGGTGATAGGAACAGATACTTGACATGAAGAAAGTAGTAGCAATAAACTAATACGATCAAATGCTATGCTTATGGTTGGGTCTTGTCCATCACATCATTCTCCTAATGATGTGACCTCGTTGTCAAATGACAACTCATGTATATGTTGGGGAACGTCGCATGGGAAACAAAAAATTTCCTACGCACACGCAAACCTATCCAAGGTGATGAGCATCTACGAGAGGGAGAGTGGATCTACATACCCTTGTAGATCGCTAAGCGGGAAGCGTTAAGAAACATGGTTGGTGTAGTCGAACATCTTCGCGATCCAAATTGCCAAGCGTCCCGCGATCTCATCACGATCCGTCCCGCGATCCAATCACGATCCATCCCGTGAACTCATCACGATCCGTCCCGTGATCTCATCATGATCCATCTCACGATCTTGATCACGATCTGTCCCGCGAACTCATCACGATCCATTTCGCGATCTCATCACGAACCGTCTCGCGATCTCGATCACGGTCCTTCCGATCTAGCGCCGAACGGACGGCACCTCCGCATTCAGCACACGTGCAGCTTGATGACGATCTCCACTGTCTTGATCTAGAAAGAGGAGGTGGAGAGGAGAGAGAGTTCACCGGCAGCGTGACGGCGCTCCGGTGATGGTGGTGGAGCAATTCCGGCAGGGCTTCGCCTAAGCGCTGTAGAAAACCGATCTAGAGGAGAAACTATGCACCGGTGTAACGGGTAGCACGTGGCCGGAAATTCTGTCCAAAAACCACCCAATCCACTAGTATATATAGGAGGAGAGGAGAGGAGAGGCAGCCAAGGCCTTTGGGTCGGCCGAAATAGGAGGTGGGAAGCAATCCTACTTCACCTCCAATCCTAGTTGGAGTAGGATTGCCTCCTATTGACTGATTTTCCACTTTTTGCTTTAGGACTTTCTCTCCTGCGCCATGGGACTTTGTGGCTGTTTTCCCAGCCCACTAAGGGATGGTTATTATTCTCCCACAGCCCATGGACCTCTTGGGGTCGAAATACCCCTCCCGGAGGCCTCCCGGTACACTACCGGCACTCCCGGTACACTACCGATGAGCCCGAAACTTTTCCGGAAACCAAACTGGGACTTCCTATATATGAATCTTTACCTCCGGACCATTCTGGAGCTCCTCGTTACATCCGGGATCTCATCCGGGACTCCTAACAAACTTCTGTCACCACCATACATAACTCTACACTACTGAAACATCACCGAACCTTAAGTGTGCAGACCCTGCGGGTTCGAGAACTATGTAGACATGACCGAGACACCTCTACGGTCAATAACCAATGGCGGGACCTGGACGTCCACATTGGTTCCTACATATTCTACGAAGATCTTTATCGGTTGAACCTCTATGTCAAGGATTCAGTTAATCCCGTATAACGTTCCCTTTGTTCTTCGGTATGTTACTTGCCCGAGATTCGATCGTCGGTATCCCCATACCTAGTTCAACCTCGTTACTGGCAAGTCTCTTTACTCTTTCCGTAATACAAGATCCCGCAACTAACAATTAGTCACATTGCTTGCAAGGCTTATTGTGATGTTGCATTACCAAGTGGGCCTCGAGATACCTCTCCGTCACACGGAGTAAGAAATCCCAGTCTCGATCCATGCCAACTCAACAGACACCATCGGAGATACCTGTAGAGCACCTTTATAGTCACCCAGTTACGTTGCGACGTTTGATACACACAAGGCACTTCTTCGATATCCGTGAGTTGTATGATCTCATGGTCATAGGAACATATACTTGACATGCAGAAAACAGTAGCAATAAACTGACACGATCATATGCTATGTTTGTAGTTTGGGTCTTATCCATCACATCATTCTCCTAATGATGTGATCCCGTTATCAAATGACATCTCATGTCCATGGCTAGGAAACCTTAACCATCCTTTGATCAACGAGCTAGTTCATTAGAGCATACTAGGGACATGGTTTTGTCTATGTATCCACACATGCATCTAAGTCTCCGATCAATACAATTATAGCATGGATAATAAACGATTATCATGAACAAGGAAATATGATAGCAACTAATTTATTATTGCCTCTAGGGCATATTTCCAACAGTCTCCCACTTGCACTAGAGTCAATAATCTAGTTCACATCACCATGTGATTCGCATTGTTATGAATCTAACACCCAACGAGTTCTGGGGCTCGATCATGCTTTGCATGTGAGAGAGGTCTTATAGTCAACGGGTCTGTAACATTCAGATCCATGTGCACTTTGCAAATACCTATGTCAAACTCTGAACACTGCTACCACACTTCGCTCGGTACTATTCCAAATGGCTGCTCCACTATACGTATCCAGATTGCTACTACGAGTCATTCGGATTAGTGTTAAAGCTTGTATCGACGTAACTCCTTACGACGAACTCTTTATCACCTCCATAATCGAGAAACATCTCCTCAGTCTCTTAGTTACTGAGGATAATCTTGACCGCTGTCCAGTGATCCACTCCTGGTTCACTCTTGTACCCCCTGACGGACTCATGGCAAGGCACACACAGGTGCGGTACACAGCATGGCATAATATAGAGCCTATGGCTAAGGCATAGGGGACGACGTTCGTCCTTTCTCTTTCTTCTGCCGTTGTCGAGGTTTGAGTCTCACTCAACTTTCACACCTTACAAATCAGGCGAGAACTCTTTCTCTGACTGATCCATTTTGAACTCTTTCAAAATCTTGTCAAGGTATGCACTCATTGAAAGTCTCATCGAGCATCTTGATCTATCTCCATAGATTTTGATGCTCAACAATTAGGTAGCTTCATCCAGGTCTTCCTTTGAAAAACACTTTCCAAATGACCGTTTTATGCTTTCCAGAAACTCTACATTATTTCTGATCAACAATATGTCATCCACATATACTTATCAGAAATTCTATAGCGCTCCCACTCACTTTATTGCAAATACAAGTTTCTCGTAAACTTTGTATAAACATCAAAACTTTGATCACCTCATCAAAGCGTATATTCCAACTCCGAGATGCTTGCTTCGGTCCATGGAAGGATCACCGAAGCTTGCACACCTTTTAGCATCCTTAGGCCTGACAAAACCTTCTGGTTGTATCACATACAACCTTTCCTCAAGTAAACCCTTAAGGAAACGATGTTTTGACATCCATCTGCCAGATTTCATAATTGAAAACACAACAACTGCTAACATAATTCCAACAGACTTCAGCACCACTATGAGTGAGAAAGTCTCATCGTAGTCAACTCCTTGAACTTGTCACAAACATCTTTGCAACAAGTCGAGCTTTACAAATAGTGGCATTCACCATCAGTGTATGTCTTCATTTTAAAGATCCATTTGTACTCAACGACCTGCCATCCAACGAGCAAGTCTACCAAAGTCTACACTTGGTTTTCATACATGGATCCTATCTCGGATTTCATGGCCTCTAACCATTTGTCGGAATCCGGGCCCATCATCGCTTCTCCATAGCTCGTAGGTTCATCGTTGTCCAACAACATGATCTCCAAGACAGAGTTGTCATACCACTTAGGAGCAGTACACATCCTTGTCGACCTACGAAGTTCGATAGTAACTTGATCCTAAAGCTTCATGATCATCATCATTAACTTCCTCTTCAACTAACGTAGGCTTCACAGAAACATCTTTCTGCGCTGCGCTACTCTCTGGTTGAATAAAGGTTTAACAACCTCATCAAGTTCTATCTTCCTCCCACTCAATTCTTTCGAGAGAAACATTTCCTCGAGAAAGGATCCGTTTAAGAAACAAACACTTTGCACTAGGATCTGAGATTGAAGGTTCACCCAACTCATCTAGGGTATTCTATGAAGATGCAATTTGTCCGCCTTGGGTTCGACCTCATTAGGTGAAAACATTTTCCACACAAGTGTCACATCCCCAAATATTAAGAAATGACAGCTTAGGTTTCTATCAAACCATAATTCACATGGTGTCATCTCAACGGATTTAGATGGTGCCCTATTTAAAGTGAATGTAGTTGTCTCTAATGCATAACCCCAAAATTATAGTAGTAAAACGACAAGAGACATCATAGCACGCACCATGTCCAATAGAGCATAACTATGATGTTCGGACACAACATCACATTATGGTGTTCCAGCTGGTGTTTAGTTGTGAAACAACTTTCACATTGTCTTAAGTTGTATGCCAAACTCGTGACTCAGATATTCACCTCCACGATCATATCGCAGTCATTTTTATCTTCTTGTCACGTTGATCTTTAAACTTCACTCTGAATTTGCTTGAACCTTTCAAACGATTCAGACTTGTGTTTCATTAAGTAAATATACACTATATCTACTCAAATCATCAGTGAAGGTAAGAAAATAACGATATCCACTGCACACAACAAGACTCACTAGATTGCATACATCAACATGTATCATTTCCAATGAATCACTTGCCCGCTCCATCCAACGGGGTCCTTTAGTCATCTTGCCCAAGAGGCATGGTTCGCATGTCTCAACCGATTCGAAATCGAATGAGTCCAAATATCCTTCAGCATGGAGTTTCTACATGCGCTTTATACCAATATGACATTTAGCGGCAGTGCCACAAGTATGTGGTACTATCATTATTAACTTTGTATCTTTTGACATCAATGTTATGAACATGTGTAATACTACGATCAAGATTTCAACAAACCATTCTCACTGGGTGCATGACCATTGAAGGTATTATTCATGTAAACAGAATAACCATTATTCTCTAACTTAAATGAATAACCGTATTGCAATAAACATGATCTAATCATGTTCATGCTCAACGCAAAACACCAAATAACATTTATTTAGGTTCGTCACTAATCTTGAAGGTAGAGAGAGCGTGCGATGTTGATCACATCAACCTTGGAAACACTTCCAACACATATCGTCACCTCACCCTTAGCTAGTTCTCCGTTTATTCCGTAGCTTTTATTTCGAGCTACTAACATTTAGCAACCGAACCGGTATCCAATACCCAGGTGCTACTAAGAGTACTAGCAAGGTACACATTAGTAACTCATATATCAAATATACTTCTATCAATGTTGCCAGCCTTCTTATCTACCAAGTATCTAGGGTTGCTCCGCTTCAGCGACCGCTCACCTCATAACAAAAGCACTTAGTCTCGGGTTTGAGTTCAACTTTGGGTTGCTTCACTAGAGCAGCAACTGACTTGCTATCCATGAAGTTTCCCTCCTTGCTCTTGCCCTTCTCGAAACTAGTGGTTTGATTAACCATCAACACTTGACGCTCCTTCTTGATTTCTACCTTCGCGGTGTCAAACATCGCGAACAGCTCAGGGATCAACATTTCTTTCCCTGGCATTTTATAGTTCATCACCAAGTTCTAGTAGCTCAGTGACAGTGACTTGGAGAACTACATCAATCACTATCTTATCTGGAAGATCAACTCCCACTCGATTCAAGCAATTGTAGTACCCAGACAGTCTGAGCACATGCTCAACGATTGAGCTATTCTCTTTCATCTTGCAGGCAAAGAATCTCGTTGGAGATCCTATATCTCGCAACTCGGGCACGAGCCTAAGATCACAATCTCAGCTCTTAGAACATCTCATATGTTGTGTGACATTCAAAACGTTTCGGAGCCTCAATTGTAAGTCGTAATGCATGACGCACTAAACTATCAAGTAGTCATCGAAACGTGCCTGTCAGATGTTCACAACATCTACAGACGACGCTAGATGGGGTGGCGCACCGAGCGGTGCATTAAGGACATAAGCCTTCTATGTAGCAATGAGGACAATCCTCAGATCACGGACCCAGTCCGCAATTTTGCTACCAACATCTTTCAATTCTATTTCTCTAGGAACATATAAAAATACAAGGGAGCTACAGCGCGAGCTAGTAATCTACAACATAATTTGCAAAGACACTTTGACTATGTTCATGATAATGAGTTCAATTAATCATATTACTTAAGAACTCCCACTCAAATTGACATCCCTCGGGTCATTCGAGTGATACATGATCCAAATTCACCAACTCAAGTCCGATCATCACGTGAGTTAAGGTGGCTTCAATGGTGAACATCATTATGTTGATCATATCCACTATATGACTCATGCTCGACCTTTCGGTCTCTTGTGTTCTGAGGCCATGTATGTACATGCTAGGCTCGTCAAGTTTAACCCGAGTGTTCTGCGCGTGCAAATCTGGCTTGCACCCCTTGTTTGTGAACGTAGAGTCTATCACACCCGATCATCACGTGGTGTCTCAACACGACGAACTTTCGCAACAGTGCACACTCGGGGAGAACACAGTTCATCTTGAAATTCAAGTGAGGGATCACCTTATAATTCTACCGCCGTACTAAGCAAAACAAGGTGCATAAAAGGATTAACATCTCATGCAATTCATAAGTGACATGATATGGCCATGAACTTGTGTTTAAGATCTCCATCGTCACCGGCACAACACCATGATCTCCATCATCTTGATCTCCATCAATGTGTTGCCATTGGGGTTGTGACGCCAGCCATGCTTCTACTTCTATTGCTACCGCTTAGCGATAAAGTAAAGCATTACATAGCGCTTAATGATTGACACGCAAGTCATACAATAATTAAAGACAACCCTATGGCTCCTGCCGGTTGCCGTACTCAACGACATGCAAGTCGTGAAATTCTATACATCACATGATCATCTCATACATCACATATATCTCATCATGTAATTGGCCATATCACATCACAACATACCCTGCAAAAACAAGTTAGGCGTCCTCTAATTGTTGTTGCATGTTTTACGTGGCTGCTACGGGTATCTAGCAAGAACGATTCTCACCTACGCATAAACCACAACGGTGATACATAGATTGCTTTTCAACCTTCTCAAGGACCGCCTTTATCGGATCCGATCCAACTAAAGTGAGAGAAACTGTCACTCGCAAGCCATCTAAGCAACAAGTTGCATCGAGGGAACCGGTCTCTCGTAAGCGTACGAGTAATGTTGGTCCGGGCCGCTTCATCTCACAATCCGCTGAACCAAAATCCGACCAAGGGAGGAAGCAATCTAAGCATCAACGCCCACAAACCTTTTGTGTTCTACTCTAGATCTCATCGAACCATCAACCTAGCTCATGATGCCACTGTTGGGGAATGTCGCATGGGAAACAAAAAATTTCCTACGCACACGCAAACCTATCCATGGTGATGAGCATCTACAAGAGGGAGAGTGGATCTACATACCCTTGTAGATCACTAAGCGGGAAGTCTTAAGAAACACGGTTGGTGTAGTCGAACATCTTCGCGATCCAAATCGCCAAGCGTCCCGCGATCTCATCATGATCCGTCCCGCGATCCAATCACGATCCGTCCCGTGAACTCATCACGATCCGTCCCGCGATCCAATCACGATCCGTCCCGTGAACTCATCACGATCCATCCCGCGATCTCATCATGATCCGTCTCACGATCTTGATCATGATCTGCCCCGCGAACTCATCATGATCCGTTCCGCGATCTCATCACGAACCGTCTCGCGATCTCGATCACGGTCCTTCCGATCTAGCGCCGAACGGACGGCACCTCCGCGTTCAGCACACGTGCAGCTTGATGACAATCTCCACTGTCTTGATCCAGCAAGAGGAGGTGGAGAGGAGAGAGAGTTCACCGGCAGCGTGACGGCGCTCCGGTGATGGTGGTGGAGCAATTCCGGCAGGGCTTCGCCTAAGCGCTGCAGAAAACCGATCTAGAGGAGAAACTATGCACCGGTGTAATGGGTAGCACGTGGCCGGAAATTCTGTCCAAAAACCACCCAATCCACTAGTATATATAGGAGGAGAGGAGAGGAGAGGCATCCAAGGCCTTTGGTTCGTCCGAAATAGCAGGTGGGAAGCAATCCTACTTCACCTCCAATCCTAGTTGGAGTAGGATTGCCTCCTATTGGCTGATTTTCCACTTTTTGCTTTAGGACTTTCTCTCCTGCGCCATGGGCCTTTGTGGCTGTTTTCCCAGCCCACTAAGGGCTGGTTATTATTCTCCCACAGCCCATGGACCTCTTGGGGTCTAAATACCCCTCCCGGAGGCCTCCCGGTACACTACCGGCACTCCCGGTACACTACCGGCACTCCCGGTACACTACCGATGAGCCCGAAACTTTTCCGGAAACCAAACTGGGACTTCCTATATGTGAATCTTTACCTCCGGACCATTCCGAAGCTCCTCGTGACATCTGGGATCTCATCCAGGACTCCGAACAAACTTCGGTCACCACCATACATAACTCTACACTACCGAAACGTCACCGAACCTTAAGTGTGCAGACCCTGTGGGTTCGAGAACTATGTAGACATGACCGAGACACCTCTACGGTCAATAACCAATGGCGGGACCTGGACGTCCACATTGGTTCCTACATATTCTACGAAGATCTTTATCGGTCGAACCTCTATGTCAAGGATTCAGTTAATCCCGTATAACGTTCCCTTTGTTCTTCGGTATGTTACTTGCCCGAGATTCGATCGTCGGTATCTCCATACCTAGTTCAACCTCGTTACTGGCAAGTCTCTTTAATCGTTCTGTAATACAAGATCCCGCAACTAACAATTAGTCACATTGCTTGCAAGGCTTATTGTGATGTTGCATTACCGAGTGGGCCCCGAGATACCTCTCCGCCACACGGAGTAACAAATCCCAGTCTCGATCCATGCCAACTCAACAGACACCATCGGAGATACCTGTAGAGCACCTTTATAGTCACCCAGTTACGTTGCGACGTTTGATACACACAAGGCACTCCTTCGATATCCGTGAGTTGTATGATCTCATGGTCATAGGAACATATACTTGACATGCAGAAAATAGTAGCAATAAACTGACACGATCATATGCTATGTTTGTAGTTTGGGTCTTATCCATCACATCATTCTCCTAATGATGTGATCCCGTTATCAAATGACATCTCATGTCCATGGCTAGGAAACCTTAACCATCCTTTGATCAACGAGCTAGTCCATTAGAGGCATACTAGGGACATGGTTTTGTCTATGTATCCACACATGCATCTAAGTCTCCGATCAATACAATTATAGCATGGATAATAAAAGATTATCATGAACAAGGAAATATGATAATAACTAACTTATTATTGCCTCTAGGGCATATTTCCAACAGTATATGGTTAGGAAACCTTAATCATCTTTGATCAATGAGCTAGTGTAGTAGAGGCTCACTAGGGACACAGTGTTGTCTATGTATCCACACATGTATCAGAGTTACCAATCAATACAATTATAGCATGGATAAGAAAGGTTATAATGAACAAGGAAATATTATAATAACCAATTTATTATTGCCTCTAGGGCATATTTCCAACAGTCTCCCACTTGCACTAGAGTCAATAATCTAGTTCACATCAGCATGTGATTAACATCGAATGAGTTCTGGGGTTTGATCATGTTTTGCTTGTGAGAGAGGATTTAGTCAACGGGTCTGCAACATTGAGATCTATGTATACTTTGCAAATCTCTATGTCACACCCCACTTGTAGATAGTCCAAATGTCTACTCCACTATACGTATTCAGATTGCTAATGAGAGTCATCCAGATTGGTGTCAAAGCTTGCATCGATGTAACCCTTTATGCAAACTCTTTATCACCTCCATAACTGAGAAATATTTCCTTAGTCCTCGAGTTACTAAGGATAATTTTGGCCGTTGTCCAGTGATCCACTCCTGGATCACTCTTGTGCCCCTTGACAGACTCATGGCAAGGCACACACACTAGGTGCAGTACACAACATGGCATACTATATAGAGCCTATGGCTAAGGAATAGGGGACGACCTTCGTCCTTTCTATTTATATTTCCATGGTCAAGCTTTGAGTCTTACTCAAATTCATACCTTACAACCCAGCCAAGAACTCCTTCTTCGACTGATCTATTTTGAAACCCTTCAAAATCTTGTCAAGGTATGTATTGATTGAAAGTTTTATCAAGCGTCTTGATCTATCTCTATAGATCTTGATGCCCAATATTTAAGTAACTTCATTCCAGGTCTTCATTTGAAAAACTCCTCTTTCAAACAACCCTTTGTGATTTCTAGACATTCTACATTATTTCCGATCTACAATATGTCAACCACATATACTTATTAGAAATTGTATAGTGCTCCCACTCACTTTCTTGTAAATACAAGTTTCTTATAAACTTTGCATCAACCCAAAAAACTTTGATCACCTCATCAAAGCATATATTCCAACTCCAAGATGCTTCCTCTAGTCCATTGAAGGATTGCTGGAGCTTGCGTACCTTTTAGCATCCTTAGGATCGACAAAATCTTCCGGTTATATCACATACTACCTTTCCTCAAGGAAACCATTGAGGAACCATTGTTTTGACAGCCATATGCTAGATTTCATAATTCAAAAATGCAGCAACTGCTAACATAATTCCAATAGACTTTTTTTCGATCAGCTACTGTAGGGCAAAACACCCCACAGCTTTTCTTTTATTCCATAACACAGCACACAATTTACATGATCTAAGCTAAGGGAAGGGAGTGGGGGGGAGCTATAGCACTAACCTCAAGGGGGTAGAAAGGATACTCACTTTAATAGAACATCCCTAAGACTAGCCTTAATTCTATGAGCTAGTAAAGAAATATCATGCTTAAAGTTACACTTCCACCTATTGACACTAGGGCGCTCATTTTGAAAGACCTTGGCATTCCTAGAGATGTTCCAACAAGCATTGAAAACCACCTCATCAAAGAAGGGCTGATGAAAATCTCGATGTGCCCTTATAGAAACGTCCCACGTGGAGTCCCCCTGCCATTCAATTTGTAGATAATTCCAAACTCTGTTGTTGAGCATGCATGTGAAGAATAGATGATCCCTATCCTCCTTGACCCTTGCATGGCACAGGACACACATGTTAGATTCAGAAACATTCCAGTGTCTACGCTCTAGCATATCTTGCGTATTCAGTCTATCCATGATTAACATCCATGAAAACACTTTGATTTTCATGGTGCAGCAAATCTTCCAGACCCGGTCGAGCAGAGGGTTACTTGGGATTGGTTTGTGGACATGCAAATAAAACTTCTTTGCCAAATATCCTTTGCCATCATCCTGCCATAACCAAACATCATTGACGGAATGATCCCTGGGGAGATGCTGGAGTAGGCTGTGAACAGTTTGCAACTCAGTGAAAGCTCTCTCAGACAAAGGTAGGTGAAATAACCTAGTTAGATCATTTTCATCAAAGGCCTTGAAAACCTCCTGAGCTGTGGTAAAGGGGTCAACAGGAAAGGAAAACAACCGTTGAAACCTGTTAGCCAAGATACTCATGGAGTTGTCTAACAACCAAGAATCAAACCAAAAGAGGAAAGTGTCCCCTTTATTTGGCTGAACGTATGTGACTGCTCTAAAGTTGTCCAACTTTTTGCAAATATCTTTCCACCAGAAAGACCCACACAAGGATGTACCTTGCGGCACCCTGTCATGATAGTATGTGTTCCAGATGAGATTGACCCAAGGTACATTAGCCTTGTTGAAAAATTTATCCGCATGCTTTAGCAACAGTGCATCATTTTGCATAGCCAAGTTTAAGATTCCAAGTACGCCTTTTTTCTTCGTCATACAAACTAATTTCCAAGCAGCAAGTGTAGGAGCTTGGTCCTGTCCATTTTTTCTCCACAAACATTGTCTCTGAATTCTCCCTAGCTGCTTCAGAATTCTTGGTGGTATGTCCAAACTGCAAAGGAAGAAAATTGGGACCGAGGACATGGCAGAATTAAGGTATTGCAATCTACCACCTTGAGCTAGAAAGGAGGAGCTTGCAGAAAGTCTCCTTTCCATATTGTCCACCAAAGGCATTAAATCAACAATCCTAGGCTTAGTGGTACCAACTGGCAATCCCAAGTAAGTAAAAGGTAAGGAACAAACTTTGCATCCAGCAGAAGCAGCCAGCCTCTGCAACTCCTCATGATTTACATTAATGGGGATCATAGCAGATTTGTGGTAATTAATGTGAAGACTAGTTGATTGAGAGAACATTAGGAGCATGGCCTTTAATTCCAGCAGTTGTGACTCCACAGCAGGCAAAATAATAAGAGTGTCATCTGCATACTGCATAATTGGGAAGTCCTGGTCATGGCAGGGAATTGGGAGGTCAACCTTTCCCTTCAAGAGCATATCATTAACCATAGTCTACAGAAAATCTACTGCAATGGCAAAGAGAAGTAGAGACATTGGATCACCCTGTCTAACCCCCTTCGTACACATGAATTTCTTTCCAAGAACTCCATTGAGCAGAACAGAGGATGAGCCAGTGGAAAGAAGTTGTTTGACCCAAAGAATCCATTTCTCATTAAATCCCTTGTGTCTTAAGACTTGGTAAAGAAATTCATGCTCAAGGGAATCAAAAGCTTTCTCAAAATCAAACTTCAGAATGACAATTGGCCTCTTGTATTGATGATATTGGTGCTGGTACTCCAAAGTCCAACACACACAGTCTTGAATTGTCCTGGTTTTAATGAAACCATACTGGTTTTTATGGATGCATCTCATGATTTGTAACTGGAGCCTATTAGCAGTCATCTTGGAAAGGAATTTCAAACCCATCCTAGTTAAAGAGATGGGCCTAAAATCACAAACCTCCCCAGGGGATCTTTTCTTGGGAACCAATGTGATATAGGAGGAATTCATGCTTTCCAGCAGGGCAGATCCATCATGAAACACATGTGCAAGAGCATAGAAATCATCATAGATGATATGCCAGCATTTTTTAAAGAACAAACCATTAAAACCATCGAGTGCTAGAGCCTTATCAATGGGCATTTCCTTGACAGTCCTATCCATTTATTCCTTTGTGAAAGGGACAGTAAGGTCTTCCAGACCCTCAACATTATTCGACAAAGATAGCAGATCAAACACAAGATTGATGCCCTGTGAAAGTCCCATCCTTCCTTTGAAAGTTGACTAGAAAGCACCTGCAATCTGCTCATGATCAGTAGTAACAGAACCATCCACTAACTTAAGAGAGGAAATAGAATTCCTTTGGTACCTTTTAGTGGCCATAACATGGAAGAATTTAGTGTTATCCTCTCCCACCTTAATTTTCCTGATGGTTGCTCGCTTCTTCCAGTATAAATACTGTAAATGAAGCAGATGTTCCAAATGCATTTTGACAATCACCCTAAAATTAGCCTCGGGTCTAAACAGAGGTCTTAACTCCTCAAGATTATCTAACAATAGAATCACCTGATTGCATTTAGTTATGTAACATCCCAAAAATTCATTTTGGAATGTTATGATATATAGCTATGCATCATCATCATATTGTTTGAATGAATAGAATGGTTGAAGTGCTTATTTTGAATTTCTGAAATGTCACTTTCATTTTTCCCTTTCTTGTTTCACCTATTTGAAAACCTCTGGAAAAGTTCAAAGAAAAGAGGGGAGTAACATGACACTCCACACCAGGGGCATCTTGGTGAAATATTTGAACAATAAAACAAGGGGGCTATTTGAAAAATTATTGCAAAAGGATTAAAACCAAATAAGCATTTTCTGGAAAAAAAAGTATTCAATATGACAGAGGAAAAATGTTCATTGAATAGCATTAATTCTCCTGATCATTTTGATATATATATTTCCTATATTTGGAAATGTTTTGAATGCCTTTAAAGGAGTTTTACTGCTCCGGATATTAAAAAGGAAACGTTTTAATTTGAAACGGGCCGGCCCACAGCAGTTAATTCCCGAAACCGCTCCGAGCCGACCGACCGACGCGCTGACGCCGCCCTTTCTCTCTCTGATGCCCCGGCCCCACCGTCCGATCCCGAAGACGTCGCGGCTGCCTTCCTCCTCGCGTCGACAGAACCTCGCCGGCGATTCCTCCTCTCCGGATCTCCCTCCTCTTTCCTTCCCCGACCACCGCTCCGGCCCTATAAGTAGCCCCGACCCTCCGCTCCTCATTCCACCCCCGAGCCACCACTCTACCTCGCTCGAGCGCTGCACTACACCCTCGCCGGAGTTCGGATCCCCACTGAAGCTCCCGGAGCTCGTGCCCGTCGCCTCTGTCGTCCCCACTCCTCTCCGAAACCACCAAAGTGCGCCAGAGCCCGCCGCTGTCGTTTGAACCCCTCGGACACCGTCCCCAACCACCGGAGTGCCGCCCCCGACGACCTCGTCGCCTCGGCCTCGCCGAAGAACCCCCTCGCCGGTGACCCCTCTCTCTGTAAGCCACTAAAACCCTCCCTGTCCGTTCGATCGTAGATCAACGCGTCACATTAGATCATTTTTAAAACCGAACTGGTATGCGCTAAGCTTCAGTCGCCTGCCCGCAAACGCCCGCACCCACACCCTCTCGGCCAACCACGACCCGCCACGTAGCCCCTGTCCGACGAGTTTTATTTTCCTTTTTTCTGATTCTGTTTTAGAAAACAGAATGTTTTCTGTTTTTGTTTTTCTTATATCTTTTAAACTATTTAGTGTTTTTAGTTGATTCTTTTTGCATTAGTTCACATATTTGATGTAGTTTATGTCTGTATGCTTAGATTTCAAATTTAAGCTTTAAATTTCGAATCTAATCAAATTTGTTCAAATTACTAAAATCTGCATAACTATAGTTTAAAAATATATTTTTGACTGAATCTTTTTCCCACTGTTTGCTATTAGTTAAACCTATCATTCTACATGATTTGAGTATTTTTTGAATAAATTTAGTTACTGTTTTTAACAAAAACAAAATCTGTTTAGTTCTTAATGTAGTTTAGATTACCTAATTTTAATTTAATTTGAACCTGAATTAGTTTAACTTTTGTTAATAGTTTTCATGAGTTTCTATTGTTTCAAATATTTAGGTAACATTACTTGCTAATATGATTTGTTTAGTTTTATACCATGTTGTTATAGGAATCTTTATATTTTTTCATTAGGTATAGTTTTATAAAACAATTTAGTTTTACTTTCACAAAATAGTTAGATGATTAAGTTAGATTTCTAATAAATAATTTTAGTAGTTCTATTCTGTTAAGTAATATGATGATAATAATATTAGTGTTAATAATATTATTGTTCTGGTTTCCTATTCCAAAGTTATAGGAACACTCTAGTTATTTTCATTTTAGTAGTGTTTCTTTACACAAAAGTTTTAGTGAATTTAATTCTGTTTACTAAAATTGATTTTCTTTACTATTTCTTTCCTACTAGCTATTGCTTGGCTGTTTGTCTTAAAGTAGTAGTAGTAGTTTATTTTGATTTCTTTCTCTTGATTGATACTATTGAATGGTTTTAGTATTGTTTGTTTAACCTTGCTGAATTGTGTGAATTGTTTTGTATTTATGCGTATGGTGTGCTCTTGTTTGATTCGTTAGATCATCCGGAGTGCGAAGCTTGTTATCTAGAGTCACTTGATTACAAGGATCGTCAGCAAGGCAAGTCACTTTGATCATGTATACCTATGTTTTATTGCATTAGTTCTTCCATCACCCCAATTGCATGCAAAGTAGTAAATTGGAAACTTGGTTACTTGTTGTAGTATCATGTGGTAGGTACCCCTCAACCCTTTGACATATTGGCCCCGGAAACGTTGTTTTACATTTTGCTATGCTATTAGTAGACGGGGTTGGTTGTGTGATTCATGAGAGTTGTGAGTTAATAATTTCAAGACCTACATGATGATCAAGTCTTCAAGACTCCAAGTTTTCAACTTACCTCTGGGTGGATGATGGTTGAACGGCGCCCTGGAGAACCCAGTGGTTAGCCTAGATGATGTTGTAGATGTGCCAGTATTCATGCGGAAAGGTCCACCCAGGCACAAAGAGATGGATGGATGCTTCAAGACCCAAGGCTTACCTGCACAGCCACAAGTAATTATGGGCTCTGGCTTGGTTGGATATCATGGTGACCCTGGACAGGCGGTGCTACGAGATGTAGAAGAACGGTAGGAAAGGATGGGCACCGACACAGTCGCAGGGAAACCCTTTGGAAGACCATGTTTTGGTCATCCGTTTCTCAAACACCCTGAAGTGCGAGAAATCAAACAGAGGCGACCAAATCTTGTGGGGAACGTGTGCAAAACTCTGTAGAGTACCCAAACCTAATTGATTAGCCGTGTCCACGGTCATGGACAGTTTGAGCCAAAGGAACTGAAACTATCTCGAACTCTCAACACAATTAATCATATTGATGTGGGTTATTAATGTCAACTTGGGTATGAGAATTGGTTGGCGGAACCATCTCATTAATCAACCAACATTGTAGTAATTATGCCCTTTCCCTCTCTTGTTGTTGGAAAAATTTGGCTTTATGCAAAAACTTACTACCCCACCTGCCATATTTGCATATAGACTAGATGATTACTTTACCCCCTCTCTTGTGACTTTGCCGGCATATTCAATATGCTGACCTATACGGCTGCAACGTATCATGTTGCAGAGTACTTTTCTGACCAGGAGTGAGGATACGCTCTACGCTCGGCGAGATGCCCTTGGAGTCAGATGGACTCATCTACCTTTGGAGCTTCCGCAAGTTTATGGTTTAGTTTATCTCATGAGTTGGCCTTCAGCCACTTTATTGTAATCATTATTGTAATAAAGGACTCGATATGAGATTTCGATTAATGTATGCTGTGTGATTTCCCTTTGATATATACATTGATGTACCGTGTGTGTACCAGCATGATCTTGGGATGGTACAGAAACACCGGAGGTTCGACCTTTCAGGTCGAGTCCCTACAAGTTATGAGTATCTTGATTGCTGATAATCATGTTTGCCATTTCTTGAGTGCATGCCTCAAATCCATAATGATAGCAGTGATATGTCCTTTTCCGGAGGGCTCCTTCCAAGAATTCTCCACACATTGGAGGAAACTAGGGAGCTTAACCCAATACTTTTCAAAGTGGAAGAGATTGCTCTTAGGGATGGTGGTGTTGATAGCAACAACACAGGGCACATGAACTGATGCAGTTTTGGCCAAAGGTAACACCTGTGACAGAGGATAGCAGGTAATCCAATTAGCAGAGGGGAAGAACCAGTCTGGCTGCTCCAGTAATGGAGAATCCTGCATGTTGGACTATGTGAAATATCTTCCTTTGAGAGGCAACTCAAGGAGACCCGGGTGGCCAATTATCTCATTAAAAATGAACATGTCATTAACATCAGCTCCAGGAAGATTTCTATTTGAAGTGGACCGAATAAAATTAAAATACCCAAGCAGTAACCAGTTCTCATCAACCGGAATGTTCAGATTATATAACCAACTGACAAAAAGGTCTCTGGCTTCACCTTAGTAGGGTCCATACACATTCACCAAAGTCCACTTTTTGAATTGTGCTTGGAAGTGAAGGAAATAATGAGACCAAAGTGTTGCGATTCCATCAAGACCCCATCAAAAAAAAGAATTCCATAACACAATTAGGCCACCCGAGGCCCCTGCTAACAGGGAGTAAGCAAAACAATCAGAACGTTTGGGGCAGAAATTTTGAATACTTCTGTGATCAATAGTCTACATTTTGGTTTCTTGGAGGCAGACAACCGAGGCTGAGCTTTCATCAATTTTGTTTCGTACAGATCTCTGGCATGCATCTGAATTGAGCCCCCGCATATTCCAACATAGAATGCGCCAACTTCTAGTAGATCGATAATCCATAAAAACTTAAGAAAATAAAAAAGCATCAGCACAGCCACACAGCGACTGGCACAGAACAAGTTTGAGTACATTCAACACAAAGCAACAGTAAGTAACAAAAGTTATAGAACTGGAACGAACAGTAACAGGGCCCAACATAGCAGCCCCCCAAAACAAAATAACCACGTTCATTTTAATCATCATTGTGCTTCTTGGAGGAGGCAGCTGAATCTTCCATAAGAAGCTCCACAGTCAGCTTTTCTGGTGCAATGCGTAGACTCCGGCCCATAGATTGGATTACTCTGATGGGCGTCACAGGAGGGGTCTCCACACGAGCTGGGTCCGCCTGTGATGGTGCACCTTCACTGTACTGTTTCTTTGGCTCCTCCATTGGCTTAGCCCTTGGCTTCCTCTTGGGCACGGGGGGAGGTAGCTCCTATAAAATTGGTTTAAAACCATCGCGTTTGACAGAGCTTCGTGTGCACCGGTGAATAGAGGTATCCACAACAGGGGTCGCCTTCCTCCGCAAGGTTTTCTTCCTGATGACTGCACAGAGAAGGAAAACTAATCATCGGTTGCCACTTCAGGAGCTACACTCCTTGCATCAGAATCATCAGCTTTAGAGAAAAGGACTCGAGCAACAGGTTGATGTTTCAACGGTGATACAGAGTGGCCATCAGATAGAAAAACCATCTTGGACATCTAGTTGACATCACCGAAAGCAATGGACCATGATCGCTGTGAGAGCACTAGTGGCTCAACAGAGGCCATATGCATAGGCCGAGGAATCACTAGGGGGGAGGATATCCATGAGTGTTTCAAAAGTGCACTTCCAAGCCATAATAGGGGGCAATGGAGGCCCATAAACAACCCTGACCATGCCAATCATCAGATTCGTCGGCTGAACAATGGGTTGCTGATATGGGACAATCGTGAGTGGGTTTTGTTCAGGAAGAGGGTGCTGCTCCACTTGCACATCATCGTGCACATGTTGGTCTGAACTCCTATAATTTGAACTGAATCAGAAGAGCTTGGCTGATCAATCACCATTGATTCTTGATCCTAGACAGGTGCCTACTATTAGACAGCAGGCTCTTCAACATTCCAACCCCAACCATTGCCATCCTGTTGATCATGATGTTCCTGATGTTTAGGCATCGGTGGCAGCGGCACATCATTCCAGCCCAAAGCCAGATATGGAGGAAGCGCAAACAGTAGGTTGTCAGGAACCAATTGACCCGGTAGTGGATGTGGGGTACCATTGAGTGGCATGGGGTCTTCATCTTGGGGTAGTTGTTCTGCAAAATTTGCTCCAAGGATGTACACTGGTGTTGTCCAAGAGACCCTCACACCACTCCATGCAGCATATTCAGAGAAAACAACACTTCGCGGAACCAGAGCATCCTCGGGAAAAGAAGCGGCAACCACTGATCGCACCATATAAGGATCATCACTGACCCAATGATGGAATTCTCCAAAGGTGCTAATCGCGGCCCTTAAATCTTCAGTGTTCCGTAAATCAAGAGGAACCCCCAGGAACATGATGCATCCCTGACGAAACCTAGCAGCAGCACGAAAACCCTCACCCTCATTATGCTTCATAAAATGAAGAAAAGAATCATTCCTGAGGTCCTACGGGACCATCTATACCGCAACAAAATGCTCACCAGTATCATGCAGCTCAAACAATCCCACTCCCGCAATCCTTGGCTGCACCGAGCGCACGTGAAAACCCCGATTGTTAAGCAGCTCAACCACTTGCTACCGTACATGTCCAATCCGCTCCACCGGCGACGAGCAATGGGCGTCACCGAAGTAACAAAATTCCAAGGAAGACGGTGAGGGCCGTCGTCAATGATCTGGTGGCCGGCTGGAATGTAGCGCTCCGGGTCAAGCTCGAAGTTAGCCATCGAAGGTGGAGTAGCCAGCGGGGGTGCCGTCCATGGAGGTGGCTCCAATGGCAGAGGAGGGCTTGGGGATATTGAATGCGATGGGATGGGACAGGGCGGCTCTACAGCTTGCGTGCTTTTGTCAAGGCAAGAAGGAGTTCCCGAAAAATCCGAAACATAGGTTGGACTCTTCTGTTTCCAAACAAGGTTATTTTCAGAGGCAAAAGAGGGACACGCAGATTTGGTGTGGCCCACCCGGCAGCATGAGGAGCAAGTCTCTAAGGATGGACAATTAGTAGATAAATGACCGTGACGACTACAAATAGTACTAGTCAAGACCCTGGTAACCATATCATTGACCATATTCTCAAAATCATCTCGGTCTTCCTAGGAAGAGGGAACGAGAAGCCCAAGCTCATCACCGGGCCCTACGGGCCCAGGGAGAGGAAAGTCTGAGGCCGGCCCATGGAGCTGGGTCGCCACAATTGGAGGGTCAGCCAGAATTCAAATTGAAGAGCTTGGATTCCTGCTCGATTGGCCCTCTAATCCGGAACCGATCACCATTGCCGGCAGAGATCGGGGAAATGTCCCAAATGTGATATGTTGTGAGGTGACAGTCCATCGGAGTTCTGCCGGTGGCGAAGGATGAATGACAACCCGCTAATGTGGCGGCAAATTATACCCAGTAAATTGAAGAGCGGTGATCTCGTCTTCAGAAGCACGACATCGATACCCTTTGCACACATCATACTATTGTAGGGTTGCAAATGAGCGTTTCTTACAAACTGAAGAACCAGAATTAATGGCAGATTTGAGAGGTCTGGAATGCATTGCCATCAGACCTAAAGCAAAACGCTCTTTGACGGACTAACTAGAATCCATTCAACATCACAATGCTTCTTCCACAACTTGAACTCTCGCCACCAATTCAGACCACCATTGCCCCAGAGATGAAAAAACATTTAAACCAAGGCATGCATAAGAACACACATCAAGAATATGAAACCCAACTTGCTTGCATGAAACCTTAAAGGAAAAAACCTTATGCTTAATATATTCAACCATGAGATCTATTCCCGAGCCACCAATCGCCGATTCCAGGGCGGTAGCAACAGAATCCTTGGTTAACCGAAAAGCATGTCAGCTAAATGATACCACCATGATGAAAGGCCGATGATGACCCAGAGGATGCGCAGAGAGACCAGAGTGGTGAAATAAATCATCCGCAAAAGCCGCACCACGAGAGAAAGCCAGATCCAGGGTAGAACCAGAACCCATTGATAGGGATATCATCGGAGTCAGGAGAGATAACCTGAATTGATGGCCGGAAGGGAAGGAGGAAAGATTGGTTAGAAATCCAGATTGCCATGGAGTCGCCGGAGGGGCGGGAGGGAGGGTGGAGTCGCCATCCTTGATGAGATGTATTCCAACAGACTTTAGCATCGCTATTCCAACAGACATTAGCCTCGCTATGGGTGAGAAATTTTCATCATTGTTAACTCCTTGAACTTGTCGAAAACTTCTTTGAGACAAGTCGAGCTTTATAAATGGTGACATTTACCATCAGCGTATGTATTCTTCTTAAAGTTCCATTTGTACTTAACGGTTTGTCGTTCATCGGACAAGAATAACAAAGTCTATACTTGATTTTCATACATGCATCCTTTCTCGGATTTCATGGCACCTAGCCATTTGTTGGAATCCGGTCCCACCATTGCTTCTTCATAGCTCGTAGGCTCACTGTTGTCCAACAACATGAACTCCAAGATAGGATTGTCGTGCCACTTAGGATCGGCACGAGTCCTTATCGACCTACGAGGCTTGGTAGTAACTTGATATGAAGCTTCATGATCATCATCATTAGCTTCCTCTTCAATTGGTGTACGCATTATAGGAACACCTTTCTATGTCGTGCTACTTTCCAATTCAAATGAAGGTTCAATAACCTTATCAAGTTCTACCTTCCTCCCACTCACTTCTTTCGAGAGAAACTCTTTCTCAAGAAAGGACCCATTTTTAGCAACGAACACTTTGCCCTCGGATCTTGAGATAGAAGGTATACCCGACTTTTTTTCCTTAGGGTGTCCTATGAGGATGCACTTTTCCGCTTTGGGTTCGAGCTTATCAAACATAAGTGTCGCATTCCCTAACCCTAAGAAATGATAACTTAGGTTTCTGCCAAACCATAATTCATACGATGTCATCTCAATGGATTTAGATGGTGCCGTATTTAAAGTGAATGTAGTTGTCTCTAATGCATAACCCCAAAATGATAGTGGCAAATCGGCAAGAGACATCATAGTACGCACCATATCCAAAAGAGCACGACTACGACGTTCGAACACACCATCACACTATGGTGTTCCCGGTGGCATAAGTTGTGAAACAACTTCCACATTGTCTAAAGTTTCATACCAAACTCCTAACTCAGATATTCACCTCCACGATAATAGCATAGACATTTTATCTTCTTGTCACGACGATCTTAAACTTCACTCTGAATTTTCTTGAACATTTAAAAAATTTCAAACTTTTGTTTCATTAAGTAAATATAACCATATCTACTAAAACATCAGTGAAGGTAAGAAAACAAAAAATATCCATCGCACGCTTCAACACTCATTGGACCGCATACATCAACATGTATCATTTCCAATAAGTCACTTGCCCGCTCGATCAAACCAGAAAATGGGGTCTCAGTCATCTTGCCCATGTGGCATGATACGCCCATTTTGCATCATGTTTTACTACTGTTATTTAAAATGTTTTTATGCATAATAATGCTTTGGGGAGTAATTCTAATGCCTTTTCTCTCATAATTTGGAATGTTTACATCAACAGGGAAAATGCCGACAACTGGAATTCAACACCCGAAAAAAGCACATCACAGATACCTATTCTGCACAACTCCAATGAAGCTAAAATTTCACGTCACAGATACGCATTAGATATTTTTGTTTTACTTATGAATGAAGGACCTGGCATGGACAAGAAGGATGACCATTGGAGCAGGATCAAGCTTGGAGAAGAAGGTGCGCGCGCGGGAAAGAACAATGGAGCTTCAAGTGATGATTTTCGCACGTTGAAGCCACCATAATGGGAGCAAGAAGCCTTGGACATAATATGCATGATGCCACTTTTTAAAATTCGTCCCTAGGCTAATATAGGTGTTGCACCACCTTATTGTTGGGCCAGGCCCATGTAATTTCGAAATACCATATCATAGGTATTTTTAGAGTCCGTATGTATGGGAAAACTGAGTTAGGGTCGGTTTCGGACCCCTCTTCCAAGGGGCCACGAAATTCCCCTCTATTTCCCCATATATACAGCCCTTAGGGCATCGTTTTAGGTTTGGGTTTTATTTAGATTACAAGTTCGCCATAGCTGCAACTTCACGTTCTTCATTGGTGTTCCACAACCAGACAAAGGCGTCACAGAACCCCACTTCATCAATAAAGATTTCCTCTTATATTCACAATATCCAGATTGCAATCTTAGTTTATTCCTTGTTCTTCGTTGATCAAGATATTGGAAATAGACCTAGTATGCCTCTAATAGACTAGCTCGTTGATCAAAGATGGCTATGGTTTCCTAGTCATGGACATGAAATGTCATTTGGTAACGGGATCACATCATTAGGAGAATGATGTGAAGGACAAGACCCAAACTACAAACGTAGCATATGATCATGTCAGTTTATTGCTACTATTTTTTGCCTGTCAAGTATATGTTCCTATGACCATGAGATCATGCAACTCACTGACATCGGAGGAGTACCTTGCGTATATCAAACGTTACAATGTAACTGGGTGACTATAAAGGTGCTCTACGGGTATCAACAAGGGTGTCTGTTGGGTCGGCATGGATCGAGACTGGGATTTGTTACTCCGTGTGACGGAGAGGTATCTCAGGGCCCACTCGGTAATACAACATCACAATAAGCCTTTCAAGCAATGTGACTAAGTGTTAGTCACGGGATCTTGTATTACGGAACGAGTAAAGAGACTTGTCGGTAACGAAGTTGAACTAGGTATGGAGATACCGACTATCGAATCTCGGGCAAGTAACATACCAAAGAACAATGGGAATATCATACGGGATTAACTGAATCCTTGACATAAAGGTTCGATCGATAAAGATCTTCGTAGAATATGTAGGAACCAATATGGGCATCCAGGTCCCGCTATTGGTTATTGACCATAGAGGTGTCTCGGTCATGTCTACACAGTTCTCGAACCCACAGGGTCTGCACACTTAAGGTTCGGTGACGTTTCGGTAGTATAGAGCTATGTATGGTGGTTACTGAAAGTTGTTCGGAGTCCCGGATGAGATCCCTTATATCACGAGGAGCTCCGAAATAGTCCAGAGGTAAAGATTGATATATAGGAAGTCCTATTTTGGTCGCCGGAAAAGCTTCGGGCTCATCGGTAGTGTACCAGGAGTGCCGGTAGTGTACCGAGAGACCATCAGGAGGGGTATTTCAACCCAAGAGGCTACATGGTCTGTGGGAGAGTAAATACCAGACCTTAGTGGGCTGGTGGAAGTCCCACACAAGGCCCATGCGGCTGGGAAGAAAATTCCAAAGAGAAAAAGGTGGAAAACGCAAAAAAAAAAGGCAAAAATAAGGAGGAATCCTAGTCCTACTAGGATTGGAGGAGGAATCCTCCTCTCCTCCTTGGTTCGGCCGACCCAAGGGCTGGCTCCTTCGGATCCAAGCTACCTCCTCTCTTCCTCCTATATATACTAGAGGTTTTAGGGTTTTTTGCACTAGATTTCCAGCCACGTGCTACCCATTCCTCTAGTGCATAGTTTCTCCTCTAGATCGGATTTCTGTAGTGCTTAGGCGAAACCCTGCCGGAATTGCTCCACCACCATCACCGTGGCGCCGTCACACTGCCAGTGAACTCGTCTACCTCTCCGCTCCCTCTTGCTGGATCAAGAAGGCGGAGATCGTCATCGAGCTATACGTGTGCTGAACGCGGAGGTGTCGTCCGTTCGGCGCTAGATCGGAAGGGCTGTGATCAAGATCGCGAGACGGATCATGATGAGTTCGCGGGACGGATCGTGATGAGTTTGCAGGACGGATCGTGATTGGATCACAGGACGGATCATGATGAGTTCGCGGGACGGATCGTGATTGGATTACAAGACGGATCGTGATGAGATCGCGGGTCGCTCGGCGATTTGGATCGCGAAGACGTTCGACTACACCAACTGTGTTTCTTAACGCTTCCCGCTTAGCGATCTACAAGGGTACATAGATCCACTCTCCCTCTCGTAGATGCTCATCACCATGGATAGATCTGCATGTGTGTAGGAAATTTTTTGTTTCCCATGCGACGTTCCCCAACAGTGGCATCAGAGCTAGGTCTATGTGTAGATGAGATCTCGAGTAGAACACAAAGAGTTTGTGGGCATTGATGCTTAGATTGCTTCCTCCCTTTGTCATGTTTTGGTTCAACGGTATTGTGAGATGAAGCGGCCTGGACCAACATTATTCGTACGCTTATGAGAGACCAGTTCTCTCAACCGCAACTTGTTGCATAGATGGCTTGCGGGTGCCAGTTTCTCTCACTTTAGTTGGATCGGATTCGACAAAGGCGGTCCTTGAGAAGGTTGAAAAGCAACTAGTGTATCACCGTTGTGGTTTTTGCATAGATGAGAATTGTTCTTGCTAGATACCCGTAGCAGCCACGTAAAACATGCAACAACAATTAGAGGACGTCTAACTTGTTTTTGCAGGGTATGTTGTGATGTGATATGGCCAATTACATGATGTGATATATGTGATGTATGATATGATCATGTGATGTATAGATTATCACGACTTGCATGTCGATGAGTACTTGCATGTCGTTGAGCATGTGCTCAGATTGTCTGGGTGCTACAATCGCTTGAATCGAGTGGGAGTTTATCTTCTAGATAAGATAGCGATTGATATAGTTCTCCAAGTCACTGTCACTAAGCTACTAGAACTTGGTGATGAACTATAAAATGCCAGGGATAGAAATAATGATCCCTGAGTTGTTCGCGATGTTTGACACCGGGAAGGTAGAAATCAAGAAGGAGCGTCAAGTGTTGATGGTTAGTCAAACCACTAGTTTCGAGAAGGGCAAGAGCCAGGAGGGAATCTTCATGGATAGAAAGTTAGTTTTTGCTCCAGTGAAGCAACCCAAAGTTGAACCCAAACCCGAGACCAAGTGCTTCGATTATGAGGAGAGTGGTCGCTGAAGCGGAACCACCCTAGATACTTGGTAGATAAGTAGGCTGGCAACATTGACAGAAGTATATTTGATATACGTGTTAATGATGTGTACCTTGCGAGTACTCCTAGTAGCACCTGGGTATTGGATACCGGTTCGGTTGCTAAATGTTAGTAAATCGAAATAAAAGCGACGAAATAAACAGAGAACTAGCTAAGGTTGAGGTGACGATGTGTGTTGGAAATGTTTCCAAGGTTGATGTGATCAACATCGCATGCTCTCTCTACCTTCGGGATTAGTGACAAACCTAAATAAATGTTATTTGGTGTTTTGCGTTGAGCATGAACGTGATTAGATCGTGTTTATTGCAACATGGTTATTAATTTACGTTAGATAATAATGGTTATTTTGTTCACATGAATAATACATTCAATGGTCATGCACCCAGTGAGAATGGTTTGTTGAATCATGATTATAGTAATACACATGTTCATAACATTGATGCCAGAAGATACAAAGTTAATAATGATGTTACCACATACTTGTGGCACTGCTGCTAAATGTCATATTGGTATAAAGTGCATGAAGAAACTCCATGCTGATGGATCTTTGGACTCATTCGATTTTGAATCAGTTGAGACATGCGAACCATGCCTCTTGGGCAAGATGACTAAGGACCCCGTTTCAGATGGATGGAGCAGGCAAGTGATTTATTGGAAATGATACATGTTGATGTATGCAATCCAATGAGTCTTTTAGCGTGCGGTGGATATCATTATTTTCTTACCTTCACTGATGATTTGAGTAGATATAGTGTATATTTACTTAATGAAACACAAGTCTGAATCGTTTGAAAGGTTCAAGCAAATTCAGAGTGAAGTTTGAGATCATCATGACAAGAAGATAAAAATGTTTGCGATATGATCGTGGAGGTGAATATCTGAGTTACGAGTTTGGCATACAACTTTAGACAATGTGAAAGTTGTTTCACAACTCACGCCACCTGGAAACACCATAGTGTGATGGTGTGTCCGAACATCATAGTCATGCTCTATTGGATATGGTGCGTGCTATGATGTCTCTTATCGTTTTGTTACTATAATTTTGGGGTTATGCATTAGAGACAACTACATTCACTTTAAATAGGGCACCATCTAAATCCATTGAGATGACACCGTGTGAATTATGGTTTGATAGAAACCTAAGCTGTCATTTCTTAATGTTTGGGGCTGCGACGCTTGTGTGGAAAATGTTTTCACCTAATGAGCTCGAACCCAAAGCAGACAAATGCATCTTCATAGAATACCCTAAGAACAGTTGGGTGAACCTTCTATCTTGGATCCAACCAAAAAGTGTTTGTTGCTAAAACTTGGTCCTTTCTCGAGAAAGAGTTTCTCTCGAAAGAATTGAGTGGGAGGAAGATAGAACTTGATGAGGTTGTTGAACCTTTGTTCAACCAGAGAGTAGCGCAACACAGGAAGATGTTTCTGTGAAGCCTACATTAGTTGAGGAGGAAGTTAATGATGATGATCATGAAGCTTCAGATAAAGTTACTATCGAACCTCGTAGGTTGACAAGGACGTGTACTGCTCCTGAGCGGTACGACAACCCTGTCTTGGAGGTCATGTTGTTGGACAATGATGAACCTACGAGCTATGGAGAAGCGATGATGGGCCCGGATTCTGACAAATGGTTAGAGGCCATGAAATCCGAGAAAGGATACATCTATGAAAACCAAGTATAGACTTTGGTAAACTTGCTCGTTGGACGGTAGGTCGTTGAGTACAAATGGATGTTTAAAATGAAGACAGACGCTCATGGTAAATGTCACCATTTGCATAGCTCGACTTGTTGCAAAGAAGTTTACGACAAGTTCAAGGAGTTGACTGCGATGAGTCTTTCTCACTCTTAGCAATGCTGAAGTTTGTTGGAATTATGTCAGCAGTTGCTGCATTTTTTAATTATGAAATCTGGCAGATGGATGTCAAAACATCGATTCCTTAACGATTTACTTGAGTAAAGGTTGTATGTGATACAACCAGAAGGTTTTGTCAGTCCTAAGGATGCTAATAGGTGTGCAAGCTTCAGTGATCCTTTTATAGACTGAAGCAAGCATCTCGGAGTTGGAATGTACACTTTGATGAGGTGATCAAAGTTTTTGAGTCTATACAAAGTTTATGAGAAACTTGTATTTGCAATAAGGTGAGTGGGAGCACTATAGAGTTTCTGATAAGTATATGTGGATGACATATTGCTATTTGGAAATAATGTGGAATTTCTGGAAAGCATAAACGGTTGTTTGAAAAGTGATTTTCAAAGGAAGACCTGAATAAAGTTACCTAATTGTTGAGCATCAAGATCTATAGAGATAGATCAAGATGTTTGATAACACTTTCAATGAGTACATACTTTGACAAGATTTTGAAAGAGTTCAAAATGGATTAGTCAGAGAGAAGTGTTCTCGCCTGCTTTGTAAGGTGTGAAGTTGAGTGAGATTCAAAGCTCGACCACGGCAGAAGAAAGAGAAAGGATGAATGCGTCCCCTATGCCTTAGCCATAGGCGTTGTATAGTATGACATGATGTGTACCGCACCTGTGTGTGCCTTGCCATGAGTCCTTCAAGGGGTACAAGAGTGATCCAGGAGTGGATCACTGGATAGCGGTCCAGATTATCCTTAGTAACTAAAAGACTAAGGAGATGTTTCTCGATTATGGAGGTGATAAAGAGTTCGTCGTAAAGAGTTACGTCGATGTAAGCTTTAACACTAATCCGGATGACTCGTAGTAGCAATCTGGATACGTATAGTGGAGCAGCCATTTGGAATAGTACCAAGTGGAGTGTGGTAGCAATGTTTACGGTTTGACATAGAGATTTGCAAAGCACAGTCGGATCTGAATGTTGCAGACCCGTTGACTATAAGACCTCTCTCACATGCAAAGCATGATTGAGCCCCAGAACTCATTGGGTGTTAGATTCATAACAATGCGTATCACATGGTGATGTGAACTAGATTATAGATTCTAGTGCAAGTGGGAGACTGTTGGAAATATGCCCTAGAGGCAATAATAAATTAGTTATTATCATATTTCCTGGTTCATGATAATCGTTTATTATCCATGCAATAATTGTGTTGATCGGAAACTCAGATACATGTGTGAATATATAGACAACACCACGTCCCTAGTATGCCTCTAATAGACTAGCTCGTTGATCAAACATGGCTATGGTTTCCTAGTCATGGACATGAAATGTCATTTGGTAACGGGATCACATCATTAGGAGAATTATGTGATCGACAAGACCCAAACTACAAACGTAGCATATGATCGTGTCAGTTTATTGCTACTGTTTTCTGCATGTCAAGTATATGTTCCTATGACCATGAGATCATGCAACTCACTAACATCGGAGGAGTACCTTGTGTGTATCAAACATCACAACGTAACTGGGTGACTATAAAGGTGCTCTACAGGATCGAGACTGAGATTTGTTACTCCGAGTGACGGAGAGGTATCTCAGGGCCCACTCGATAATACAACATCACAATAAGCCTTGCAAGCAATGTGACTAAGTGTTAGTTGTGATATGTTGTATTACGGAACGAGCAAAGAGACTTGCCAGTAACGAGTTTGAACTAGGTATGGAGATACCGACGATCGAATCTCGGGCAAGTAACATACCGAAGAACAAAGGGAATATCATATGGGATTAACTAAATCCTTGACATAAAGGTTCGACCGATAAAGATCTTCGTAGAATATGTAGGAACCAATATGGGCATCCAGGTCCCACTATTGGTTATTGACCGTAGAGGTGTCTCGGTCATGTCTACATAGTTCTCGAACCCGCAGGGTCTACACACTTAAGGTTCGGTGACGTTACGGTAGTATAGAGTTATTTATGGTGGTGACCGAAGGTTGTTCGGAGTCCTGGATGAGATCCCAGACATCACGAGGAGCTCCGGAATGGTCCGGAGGTAAAAATTGATATATAGGAAGTCCTATTTTGGTCACCGGAAAAGTTTCGGGCTCATCGGTAGTGTACCGGGAGTGCCGATAGTGTACCGGGAGACCATCGGGAGGGGTATTTCGACCCAAGAGGCTACATGGCCTGTGGGAGAGTAAATACCAGCCCTTAGTGGGCTGGTGGAAGTCCCACACAAGGCCCTTGCGGCTGGGAACAAAAGCCCAAAGAGAAAAAGGTGCAAAAAGGCAAAAAAAGGCAAAAATAAGGAGGAATCCTAGTCCTACTAGGATTGGAGGAGGAATCCTCCTCTCCTCCTTTGTTCGGCCGACCCAAGGGCTAGTTCCTTGGGAGCCAAGCCACCTCCTCTCTTCCTCCTATATATACTAGAGGTTTTAGGGTTTTTGGCACTAGATTTTCAGCCACGTGCTACCCGTTCCTCTAGTGCATAGTTTCTCCTCTAGATCGGATTTCTCTAGTGCTTAGGCGAAGCCCTACCGGAATTGCTCCACCACCATCACTGCAGCGCCGTCATGCTGCCGGTGAACTCGTCTACCTCTCCGCTCCCTCTTGCTAGATCAAGAAGGCGGAGATCGTCATCGAGCTGTATGTGTGCTGAACGCGGAGGTGTCGTCCGTTCGGCGCTAGATCGGAAGGACCATGATCTAGATCGCGAGACGGATCGTGATGAGTTCGCGGGACGGATCGTGATGAGTTCGCGGGACGGATCGTGATTGGATCGCGGGACGAATCATGATGAGTTTGCGGGACGGATCGTGATTGGATCACGAGACGGATCGTGATGAGATCGTGGGACGCTCGGCGATTTGGATCGCGAAGACGTTCGACTACACCAACCGCGTTTCTTAACGCTTCCTGCTTAGCGATCTACAAGGGTACAAGATTCACTCTCCCTCTCGTAGATGCTCATCATCATGGATAGATCTACGTGTGCATAGGAAAAAATTTGTTTCTCATGCAACGTTCCCCAACAATACGAACCAATCCGAGCCTTTGCATAGTCTTTTCAGTATTTTGCTTTGTTGAATTTGTGCTTACATCGTCGTGTCGAGTTGCTGGTCTTAGTGTCTAGTCCTTTAGAGTTTCGAGTTCTATTCACAGGTTGTCATGCCGCCACCGCATCATCTTCATAGTTACCATATACCACCACCATCATCACCGTTGCCATATATCACCACCCACCATCACTATCCATTGGTGTCCATATATACCACCACAAATCCGCCACCAATCCAAGTCCATCTTGTTTTAGGTTTAGTTTCGAGATCCTTTTGATTTCGGATTCACGTTTTGCTACCTGCGTAGGTGTCAGAAAAAAAAGAGTCTGGCATGCTTTGCAGAGCACGTTTTGGCCCAAAAAATTCGGCCAAAAATATTTTTTCCTATCTTCATTTTAGGTCTCCAAAGCGTTTTGAGAGACTTGCCATCATAGTGATTTTTTTCAAAATTTTTGGTCGTCACAGCCCCCGAATTGCTCCAGAAAAAAATTAGTCCAAAAAATTTCGTGCCCATCTTGCTTATACGACGTGGGAAGAGTTTTGACACACTCACCATTGTAGTGATTTTTTGAGCAAAAAAAAAAGAGGCGCCAAAAAAACAAAAAAAAGACAAAATTCAGAGTGTGTTCTTTCCTTGATTACGTGTAGCGTCGTGATTTTGTTGGTGTTTTAGGCTCGCGTCTCTAGCACTGTCTAGCCTAGGACCAGCATAGCACCGTCATTGAGCATTTATTCAACCTTGCATCTCTAAATTGATTATTGCTAACCCTTTTAGCTAACATATTATAAGCCATCCCAGCTCCACATACATCTATGTCGTGTGTTTCACACCACCTGGCAATCGCTCTATCCAAGCTTTGAGAGTTTTGACTACAACGGTTGCCGATCACCGCCTGCTGTTGGGTAAGAACTGGTAAGAATTTGAGATTCGCTTAAAGGATTTGTGACACACCACCACCACCACCACCATGTCCAAGTAGTCTGTAGGTTCATATTCTTGTGTGTTTCCTATTTCTGCTAACCATGCCAGGATCACACGACGACGGGATCGACTGGGAGAGCATGACCAACAAAGCGCTCTATGATAAATTTCACCAAATGATGGCTGACCAGGTACCAGACTTCGTGACAAACTTTGGAGAGGCCATGGAGAATCTAGATGGTTTGGAGAAGATATTTGACACCAAGATGGATGCCAAGTTCAATGAGGTTCTTGCCCGTCTACCACCACCAACTGCAGCTCCTATCCCTTTCGAACAACGAGCACGACGTGTGCCTCTCGGCCAAGCCCAACATACTGGTAATGTTGATACTACTGCTACTTCTGTGGCTCCTAGTGCTAATGTCGTTGAGCGGGTTGAAGATTATGATGGTGATTATGATGATGAGGGAGAGGTTGCTCCAGATCAGCCTTAGGGGCAACCACTACCATACGCACCAGGTCGACCACATGGCTACAACCGTAACAGTAGGGCTGCACCACCCCCTTAGGTACGGGATCATGACCATCTCCCTAAACTTATATATCTTACATGGGAGTTAGAAACAGAACAACATTTTACATGCTTACAATTTCCTGAGGATAGACGTCTTGCTGCTGCTGTTTATTCATTCACTAGTTTTGCTTGTGTTTGGTGGTCAGAACATTGTAGAATACACCATGCTAATATTCCTACTACTTGGGCTGCTTTGAAAACTGCTATGCATAATCGTTGGGTGCCACCTTATTATCAACGTGAATTGCTTCAAAATTTGCAGCGTTTAAGACAAGGAAAAAATTATGTAGAAGAATATTAACAGGAATTACAAACTGGCATGATTAGATGGGGTATTGTTGAGGAGAATGAATCTATGCTTGCACGTTTTATGGGTGGATTAAATAGAGAGATTCGGACTATTCTAGAGTATAAGGAGTATAACACTATCACTAGTTTATTTCATCTTGCTTGCAAAGCTGAACGTGAAGTGTGGGATCAACAGGCAATGGCAAGAACTACTTTTTCTGCAGGTCGCACTTCATCATGGACGCCACGTACCTCCTCTACTTCCGCATGTCCTGCTGCAACACCACCTACTTCCACCTCCACCTCCAACTGTGATACCAGGAAACAGGCTCCTACTCCACCCTCTGCGAAGAGCACACCTTCTGAGCCTGCACAGAGCTCTTCTTCATCTATTGCATCCACAGGGCAAACACATGAGGTTATATGCCGTCGTTGGAAGGGTGGAGGTCAGTTTGCGAGAGAATGCCCTTCCAAGCGTGTAATGATTGTTACTGAGGATGGTGGATATGCGTCCGCTAGTGATTATGATGAGGAGACTTTGGCTCTCATTGCAATGAAGAACAGGGTGGTGAGGATGCAGAACCAGAGACACACTACATGGCTGCTGATTACGCTGACAGGTATGAAAGTTTAGTTGCTCAACGTGTTCTCAATGTGCAGGTTACACAGGCTGAGCAAAATCAGAGGCACAACTTGTTCCACACAAAGGGAGTTGTGAAGGAGCCTTCTGTTTGCGTCATCATCGATGGAGGGAGTTGCAATTAACTTGGCTAGCATGGAGATGGTGGAGAAGCTGTCTCTAACCACCAGACCACATCCTCATCCTTATTACATCCAATGGTTCGACAATAGTGGCAAGGTTAAGGTAACACGTATTGTTCGTGTGCATTTTAGCATTGCTACATATTCTGATTATGTGGATTGTGATGTGGTACCCATGCAAGCATGTTCTATTTTACTTGGTAGGCCATGGCAGTTTGATAAAAATTATGTACACCATGGTAGGACAAATTAGTATACTCTTGTTCATATGGATCAAAATATCACTTTGCTTCCTATGTCTCCTGAACATACTATGAAAGATGACATTGCTAGAGCTAGTAAAGCAAAACAGGAGAAAATAAGAGTGAAAATCAGATTGTAGCACAAGAATTTGAGCAACACCATAAGCATACTAAACCGCCATCTAGTGTTGCATCCGAAATAAAATTGAAGAGTGGATGTTTACTTGCTCCTAAATCTGATATTAATGATTTGGATGTTGCTACATCTGTTTGCTATGCTTTTGTATGCAAAGAGGTATTATTTTCATTCAAGGACATGCCTCCCTCTTTGCCTCCCGCTGTCATTAACATTTTGCAGGAGTTCGCTGACGTCTTTCCACAAGACGTGCCACTGGGATTACCACCTATTCGTGGGATTGAGCATCAGATTGAGTTAATTCCCGGTGCATCCCTACCCAACCGTGTGACATACTGTACCAATCTAGAGGAGACAAAGGAGATTATGTGTCAAGTATAGGAGTTGCTTGACAAAGGTTATATACACGAATCCCTTACTCCTTGTGTTGTTCCTATTATTCTAGTGCCTAAAAAGGATGGTACATCGCGCATGTGTGTGGATTGTAGAGGCATTAATAATATTACTATTCGTTATCGTCATCCTCTTCCTAGACTAGATGATATGCTTGATGAATTAAGTGGTTCTACAATTTTCTCCAAAGTTGATTTGCGTAGTGGATACCATCAAATTCGTATGAAATTGGGAGATAAATGGAAAACAGCATTTAAAACTAAGTTTGGATTATATGAGTGGTTAGTCATGCCTTTTGGGTTAACTAATGCACCTAGCACTTTCATGAGATTAATGAACGAGGTTTTACGTGCTTTCATTGGACGATTTGTGGTAGTCTATTTTGATGATATATTGATTTTTAGTAGATCTCTGGAGGAACATTTGGAACATTTACGTGCTGTTTTTATAGCTCTATGTGATGCACGTTTGTTTGGTAACCTTGGGAAGTGCACCTTTTGCACCGACCGAGTATCTTTTCTTGGCTATGTTGTTACTCCACAGGGAATTGAAGTTGATAAAGCCAAGATTGAAGCTATTGAGAGTTGGACGCAGCCCAAAACGGTCACACAAGTGAGGAGTTTTCTTGGCCTCGCTGGTTTCTATAGGTGTTTTGTGAGAGATTTCAGCACCATTGTTGTGCCTCTCAATGAGCTTACAAAGAAGGACGTGCATTTTTCTTGGGGTACCGCACAGGAAGAAGCCTTCACGGTCTTGAAAGATAAGTTAACACATGCTCCTTTACTCCAACTTCCTGATTTTAATAAGACTTTCGAGCTTGAATGTGATGCTAGTGGAATTGGGTTAGGAGGTGTGTTATTACAAGATGGTAAACCTGTTGCGTACTTTTCTAAAAAATTAAGTGGGCCTAGTCTGAATTATTCTACTTATGATATGGAATTATATGCTCTTGTTCGGGCTTTGGAAACATGGCAACATTATTTATGGCCCCAAGAATTTGTAATCTATTCTGATCATGAATCTTTGAAACATACTAAAAGTCAAGCAAAACTGAACCATAGACATGCTAAATGGGTTGAATTCATTGGGACTTTCCCTTATGTCATTAAACACAAGAAGGGTAAAGAAAATGTTATTGATGATGTTTTGTCTCGTTGTTATACTATGCTTTCACAACTTGACTTTAAAATATTTGGTTTGGAGACCATCAAAGATCAATATGTGCATGATGCTGAATTTAGAGATGTGTTGCAGAATTGTAAAGAAGGGAGAACATAGAACAAGTTCGTTATTAATGATGGATTTGTGTTATGTGCTAACAAGCTATGCCTTCCAGCTAGCTCTGTTCGTCTTTTGTTGTTACAGGAGGCGCACGGAGGAGGATTAATGGGACACTTTGGCATGAAGAGGACGGAGGACGTATTTTCTACACATTTCTTTTGGCCAAATATGAGACAGGATTTTGAGCATTTTGTTGCTCGCTGCACTACATGTCAAAAAGCTAAGTCACGACTCAATCCTCATGGTTTATATATGCCTTTGCCTATACCTAGTGTTCCTTGGTAGGATATATCTATGAACTTTGTTTTAGGTTTACCGCAAACAAAGAAGGGGAGGGATAGCATATTTGTTGTCGTAGATAGATTTTCCAAAATGGCACACTTTATACCATGTCATAAAAGTGATGCTGCTGCTCATGTTGCTGATTTGTTCTTTCGAGAAATTATTTGGTTGCATGGTGTGCCAAATACAATTGTTTCAGATTGTGATGCTAAATTTCTTAGCCACTTTTGGAGATGTTTATGGGCTAAGTTGGGTACTAACTAATTTTTAGTACTACATGTCATCCCCAAACTGATGGCCAAACTGAAGTAGTCAATAGATCATTGTCTACTATGCTTAGGGCTGTTTTGAAGAATAACTTGAAAATGTGGGAAGAATGCTTGCCTCATATTGAATTTGCTTGTAATCGTTCGCTACATTCTACCACTAAGATGTGCCCTTTTGAAGTTGTGTATGGTTTCTTACCTCGTGCACCTATTGATTTGATGCCTCTTCCATCTTTGGAGAAGGTTAATTTTGATGCTAAAGAATGTGTTGAATTGATATTAAAGATGCATGACTTAACAAAGGAAAACATTGAGCGTATGAATGCTAAATACAAAATTGCTGGAGATAAGGGTACAAAAGATGTTGTCTTTGTACCTGGAGATCTTGTTTGGTTACATTTGCGTAAGGATAGATTTCCTGATTTCCGCAAGTCAAAGCTAATGCCACGTGATGATGGTCCTTTTAAGGTGTTAGAGAAAATAAATGATAATGCATATAAACTTGAGCTGCCTGCAGAGTTTGGGGTTAGCCCCACTTTTAACATTGCAGATTTGAAGCCTTATTTGGGTGAGGAAGATGAGCTTCCGTCGAGGACGACTTCAGTTCAAGAAGGGGAGGATGATGAGTACATCCCTACTAATGCTACACCCACAACTCCGACTGCTATACATACAGGACCAATTACTAGAGCTCGCCCATGTCAATTGAATTACTAGGTACTTTCGTTTCTTGCAAATCCTTCTTATGTTCATGAACATATGATGCTGCCTAAATTAGATACTTTTGTTTTACTTATGAATGAAGGATCTGGCATGGACAAGAAGGATGACCATTGGAGCGGGATCAAGCATGGAGAAGAAGGTGCGCGCGCGGGAAAGAACAATGGAGCTTCAAGTGATGATTTTCGCACTTTGAAGCCACCATAATGTGAGCAAGAAGCCTTGGACGAAATATGCATGATGCCATTTTATAAAATTCGTCCCTAGGATAATATAGGTCATGCGCCACCTTATTGTTGGGCCAAGCCCATGTAATTTTGAAATACCATATTATAGGCTATTTTAGAGTCTGTATGTATGGGGAAACTGAGTTAGGGTCAGTTTCGGACCCCTCCTCCAAGGGGCCACGAAATTCCCCTCTATTCCCCATATATACAGCCCTTAGGGCATCGTTTTAGGTTTGGATTTTGTTTAGATTACAAGTTCGCCATAGCTACAACTTCGCGTTCTTCATTTGTGTTCCACGACCAGACAAAGGCGTCACAGAACCCCACTTCATCAATAAAACTTTCCTCTTATATTCACAATATCCAGATTGCAATCTTAGTTTCTTCCTTGTTCTTCGTTTGCGTGTAGGAAATGGACCCTCGTGGTCAGGTTGATCGTGCTTCGGCGTGGTCAATAACCTCTCGGAGTTGGTTTAGCGATTGCTAAGGCGCGACATCATCACACGTTCGTAGTTGGATCATCAAAGTCTACTCTACCAAAAACATAGCCACCATGTCATCAAACGACTGGGACAACCTCGCCTCTATCAATATGGGATCATCTTGCCAAGTTTTATCTCAATACCAATTGATTTGATTCACCAAAATATTCCAAAGCCCCCTTTGTCCAGATCCAAATTATCGCAACTCCACATTGCCAACTGTTTCCTTTTGATCTCAAATGTTGTGGACATGTTGTAATCCTCCGATAATGCATGCACACCAAGTGCTGCATCGAGGAGAACAGATTAACTTGTCCCAATCCCCTCAAACCCCTTTCTATTGATTTCAAGAATTGGGAATGTTTGCATTGTCAAGTTTTCCCATTTGGTCCCAAACTTTTTGGGCATGTTCTAACCCCAATATAATGCCACCACAGCAATTGGTGCATCAAGGAGAATGGATTTTCTTAGCTAAATATAAACAAATCCATTCAGATCATTTCTAGGGTTTATTAAGTTTGCATTAGCAACTTTCATAAGATAAGCCCAAAATTGGTGATCAACTCCTATTCCATCTATCATTTAGTCATGTTAAGTTTCATGGCAAGGAGAACCAATTTTCTAGCTCAAACACTCATCAAACACCTTCTGCTCATTTACCAAATTTGTTGTTTGGGCCCCTTCCACTATTCTCCTTACCATGAGATTTTTACCACACCTTACCTTCATCCCCCTCTACCCCTAGTAACAATTTCAGGTTTGTAGATCAATTAATTGGGGGTAAACCCAAAGATTACCTCCTAGACAGTTAGTTTTCCCTCTCTCTCCACTTTCCCTCTCACCTAAGGCACATCCAGAGCATCCTATGCTCACTCCCACCTTGTTTTACCTCCCTCAAGATTCTAGACATGCACGGACGCATCTAAGAGGCCAATGACATGCCATGACATGAAATATGAGTGCTGAAGAGCGCGCTACAGCGCCAGACCGCACTATAGCCGCCGCCCTATGCATGCCCCCGACAGCCTCGGGCTCCCCCCTCTCGCCACTTTGCTGGCCTCGGTGACCGAGACACGCCGGACGGTCGGCCACTCCTCTCTCACCCTCCCACTGCCGCTCCTCGCACACGCACATCACCCCCCGAGTGCACTAGTGAGTGTTGTCACACACGCGAGGCCCCAGCGCTCCCCGCTCCCTCTCTCCTCTTCTCTGGACAAAAGCCACGTCCACGAACACCATAGACATACTCTGGATCACGCCCGTGACCCCTACCCGCAGCTGCGCCATGGTCGTGGGCGCTGTCCACTATGCACCTTGCCCTGGCCATAAATGGTCCCCCCCTGAGCTCACTCTCGTGCGGATGCCTCCTCTCTCTCCCTGTGAACCTCCCAGACCAACTGATTCTTCCTCCTGTGCCCTGCACCCTCCCCATGGCCGAAACCCCTTCGCCTCGGCCTCGCTCAAATTGAGGCACCTCCATGTCTCCCTTCCCCTCTGAGCCCCCCATTTGAACTCCCCTGATCCCTACGGTCCGATCCCTCTCTTCATGCCCTCCTCCCTGTGGCCGAGACGTCGTGTCCATCTCCGCCATCGGTGATGTCATGCCCAAGATGCGGTCCTATCCTTATTTCGGCACGAGGGCCTCGACAGGGATAGAAGCGCATCTCGTCATGTTGCAAGAATGGATATCATTACAAGTACATGTACAGAAGAGATGAGTATATGGAATTGGCTTACACTCGCCACAAGCTACATCAATATCACATCAATACAACAACATGCTCAAACATCATACAGAAGAGCAGGGTCCGACTACGGACGAAATCAAACGTTAAAATGACATCCATCCTTGCTATCCCAGGCTGCCGCCTGGAACCCATCCTAGATTGATGAAGAAGGAGAAGAAGAACTCCAAATCAAACAAACATCGCGCTCACGTCAAATCATCGCATTACATGTACCTACAACTGTTTTTGTAGTAATCTGTGAGCAACAGGGACTCAGCAATCTCATTTCCAAGGGTATCAAGACTATTAAAGCTTAATGGGTGAGGTATGGTTAAGTGGTGAGGCTGCAGCAAGTGACTAAGCATTTATTTCAGTGGCTAACTTACTAGTACAGAAAGTAAAGTATGGTGGTCTACGCATAGCGGACATGAACTAGTAATGATCACTAACTGATCCTGAACACCTACTTACGTCAAACATAACCCCACCATGTTCCCTCTCGGATAAGGACTCGCGAGAAGAGATAGTCACGGTTATGCACACATTTGGTGTATTTTATTTGAGTTTACTTCAAGTTTGCTATGACCAGGTGTTAAACAAAGTATCCAAGTTAGTCACATAACCGTGGGCATGGCTTCTCGAAAAAATTTAACCCTACAGGGGTGCTCCAACTCATCCATCACAAATTAACCACACGCCGCAGGAATAACCTCGACCATGGATCTCGTGATCATCCTAGGAAATTCCAAAGGAAATCCGACACGCCCAAAGAAGATCAGAGTTCCTCATGCAAGATGTTCGAGAAAGGTAAAACAAGTCCAGCAAGGCATCCCGACGTGTCGACGATCTCGATAGGAGCCGCGTATCTCGTTCTCAGGACACGGCGGATAAGCTACGCATATAGTGGACTAATAGAAATCACCCAAGTTACCCTAGGGTGGCCCCGCATAGTGCTCTAGTTTGGACCAACACTCATGAGGAGCACTGGCCCGGGTAGTTGATTAATCCACGGGGTGATCATGCCCTATGCAAATTTTAGTTGTTATTAAGCAAATAGTACCAATGTTGGGCCTTTCCAGACAAACTTTATCCTTAAAGAAAAATCAAGGGGGTCCCCATAACAACCCCGAGCATGTTAGGAGCGCTCAATTATGGAACATAACACCGGTTCACAAGTAACTAAGGGGGCAAGAGTGGAACAAAACACCAAGCAAAAGGCCAATCCTTCCACCCTTTACCAAGTGTATAAGTGCATTAAATTAAATACCAGCAATATTGTAATATAACAAGTATGTCCATGTTGTCACATGGAAGCAATTGCACCTGTAGCTAGAAATGCTATAAGAAGGGCTGAGCAAGCGGTAACATAGCCAAACAATGGTTTGCTGGAATGTGGAGGGGTTAGAGGTTAATCATGGCAATGTTGGGAGGCTTGAAAAACAAGTGGTAGGTAGCGCGATATAACGATAAAAGCGGGACAACTAGCATAGCAATGATAGTAGTGGTATCTAGGGAAATGTGTCATCTTGCTTGAGATCCCGCTTGGAAGAAGATCGAGTCCATGAAGAAGACGAGTCAACGTAGTCGAACGAATTCTCACACTCCGAACGCTTTCGGAACTCTATCGAGAAGAAGCAATCCGAAACAAACAATCAACACAAGAGAAACACCACAACATATGCATGACATGATGTGCAAACAAATATGATGCATGTTCAGTTTAAATATGCAAGGCATGGCAAGGCAAGAACAACAAACATCTACTACACATTAAGTGAAGTTCAATATGCAACGAGTTGCATATTGATGAAACTCCATTTTCAAATTATTTAGTTCGCTCCCGTTTAGGTACTCATCAATATTAAATGTTCTTTAACATGGCAAACGGTGAAGCACAAACAACTACAACATCTAGGCATTTTAAATGAGGCCGGAAGCAATATATAGCATTTCCGAAATGACCCCACATGCATATTATGAATTTGGTCCAGATCTGTACTAACCATATTTTAGAGTTGTTAAATAGAAAAATAAATGTCACCATGTGATTCTACACATTTTTCTACCCAAGTTACATATGTGGAACATTTTTATCGGAGCTACGGTTTAGTAGTTATGAAATAAATCATTTTAGCATGTCATTCACGCAAATCAATGCAAACAGCAAGTTTAAACATTTTAAACACATGTGAGAGTTGGTTATTGTGAATCTACACGAAATTCTAGTGAAGCTTAATATATAAAGTTTTACATGTGATGCACGGGTGAAAAGTTATTAGATGCATGATCATTATGGACTTTTCTGCAAAATAGTTTTTCTCTGGATAATTACGAAATTCGCAGAACGTAAAAAAAGAGTTGGGCCGATTCTGCCCACAGGCCTAAACCAGACAAGGACGCATGATAACTATATGGCGTTCGGGCAGGGAATAGGCGGCGCTCACCCTGGGCCTTGGGCCGGCTGGAGCAGAGCGCTGGGCCGCGGGAGCTGCTGGCTAGGTTGCAGGCGAGGCCGGCCCACGCGGGCGCAGCGGTCAATGGGGTTTGACGCTCGCTCCCTGCTCAATCCCGAGCGGAGCGAACAAGCAGCGGCGGGAGGGCTTGAACTCCAGTGATGCTTGGCTCGGAGGCGGCCGGAGGAGGTCACTAGCGGGGCCTGGCAAGGCCGGGAATGGGGAGATCTGAGCGGGGCTACCCGATCCGGTCCGGACCGGCATCCTATGGCAGTAGGGCCAAGATTGGGGCAGCGGCGACGAGCTTGAGGCCATGGCAGGGCACGACGAAGCAGGGCCGATTTATGGCGACGGGACGCGCTGCGGGAGGCTCGGGCGCGGCGCGGGCAGACTCTGACCGGCGCTCCGGCGAGCTGGCGGCGGCGGCGGCCACGGGAAGGCCGACGGGGAGAGGGATCTAGAGGTAGGGCAGAGGAGCTTGCCTCCCTGTGCGGCGGCGGTTGCCCGGGCCCAGATGGGCTGGGGCAGGCCCCGATCTCGGCCTGGAGGGCCCTGATCGCTGGGGGAGAAGGTGGGCACAGGCAGGTGGCGGCTGGGGAATGATGGGGCACGGAAAACGAGGGAGGAGGAGGGAGAAGGCCAGATTTGGAAGGTTGGACGTCCTTAAATAGGCAAGGGTGCTAGGGTTAGGGGGTTTTGCTCCCTTTTCGGACCGTTCGATCTCGATCGGACGGCCCAGAAGCGGAGGGGGGCTAGGTGGGCTAGTAGGATGTGTAGATGGGCTAGGTATGAGATGAGAGGGAAGGTGGTAGCACGTGACAAGAGTTTTAAAACACCGAAAACGTCCGACGAATAACCGATGACCGCACTGCTACGGATGACCGATGGGGTATCAAACGAACTCGGAATGCGACGAAATTCGACAGGCGGTCCACCTACACTATAATAAGACCGCATGCTAGGTTTCGACCCAATCCAAGTATATTTTTCTCGAGCTTTAAAACGGTTTTTTTAACGATGCCGTGGGCGCGTGCGTGTGTGGTTGGTCTCAAAATGGTCAGCGGCAAGAACGGAGAGAACCGGCAACTACGAACGGATGCAAGTTTTGAAAACGAGTGACGATGCTATGCAGATGATGCAAATAATGCTATGATGAATGCAACACCCAAACGAACACAGACGAGAATGAAAATAAAAGGGGAATCTTCTGGAGCGTCAGTCCCGGGCTGTTACAACTCTCCTCCACTACACGAGGATCTCGTCCCAAGATCTAGAATGAGAAGGGGAAGAGAAAGAGAAAGATGTAAAACTTAGTTGCTTCTCTGACAAACGAGTGAAACCCATGAACATGAAGGATTGCAAGAGATGAAGAATGACACAAGGACAAGCAAGAATTCACAAGAAATTCCGGCAGCACTTCGGTAGGATAGAGGGGGGAAATTGATATGATGGAAAGAAATTGAAAGAGAGACACCAAACTTCGGTTGGATTAGAATCAAAACTTCATGAGATGGAAGGATTATGAAAAGATTTCACAGCACTCCGGTTAAAATGAATAAGCAAATAAAGAACATGATCTTGATAAAACAAGATGACAGATTGAAGAGAGCAACATCACAAGGCCTCCGTAACAAGAGAATACAAACTGGATCGATGGAAGGAAAAGAACGGATAAGAAAATGAAAACTTCCAGCACACATGAATTTGAAAGCATAGGTTGAATGGAGTTGATTAAGAATCAACAATGAAAAGAATAGCTTGCCATGGGCTTATGGAAAACATCTCAAAATTATGAGGTGACAACCTCCCACAACAAAAACAATTGATTGCTTGAGAGCAACAAGATATGCAAAATTTCTTTCACCAAGAAGAGGAGGAGAAAACTTGGATCATTTATAACCCCATGATAGCAAGAATCCTTAGGAAATGCTTTAGGTGAAATCCATCCCAAGAAAACTCCGAGAAGACAAGATGGGTTTACTTATCTTATTCTTGATAATATTTCCTTCGAGACTCCTCATAGTCAAGAATTTAATAACACCATCTCAAAAGAAAAAGGAGAAGGAATTGAACTTAGAAATCCAAGATAAAGAACACTTAAGCACCTCCAACAAGAATCTTGAAGAACACTTGAAAATGAAAGAAATCTTGATGAACCACCATGAAGAACCTACGGAAGAACTCTAAAACTAAAGGATGATAGAAAGAGTTGAAGGATGCAAAAGAACAAGATTGAGGCCTTGCTATGAATTAGAAGAAGCTTAGCGACAAGATACTTGAGAAAAACTAGGAACTCCGGAAAAGGAAAGATGACCACTTGGAATAAGGAATTTGATATCATGAACAACTCCGGAAGAAGGATTGAAATACCTTGACCAACAAGAATAAGAATTATGATATGCTTATCCTTCATCAAATTAAATTGATGACAAGAAACGGATTTCACACACCACTTATTCTTCTTGAAAAGATTGAAGAGAGAGATATAACACAAACTTGAAGAAATCTTGCACGAGAACACCGGTAAGAATAAGAACTAAAGAGGACACATGAGAATGAAGAGATGAAGATTAGCCTAATAGAAACTAAACAAGGCACTGGAATAATTGAGATACGAACGAAGGAACAACAATTGAGAAGAATTTGAGAATGAAAGCTGACAACGAAGAAATCTTCTGAAATGATGGCCTTCAGAGGATCGAGAAATGAGAACAACTCTGGAATGCACCGGATAGATATGGGAGAAGTAACTCATGACCAAAACAATTTGAGATGATAGCAACAGCCTGAAACCAAGAATCTTTGGAAGAACGAATAACGATTTAAGAGTTACTCTCTTTCGGTCTTCAATGCTAAGAATGATGACGAGAAACAACACCATGAATTACTGAGATACTCCGGAATAATGGATAAATAAAAGGTTGAGCCACCAATGAAAATGATTCTAAGCGATCATGAAGAAGGAATTTGACTAATAAAAATCATTCTTACATCATATTTGAAAAGAACTTGAGGACATCTCCGGAAAGCTTAGAAGAGTCAGGTAGGATCTTGGGGGAAAACTGTGGGTTATGGGCCCACTCAAAGAGATCATCGTTGAAACAATTGCTTATGAAGAGAGATTGCACCGGTACAAATTAAGAACTTGATGATATGAGACCCTTGAAATAATTTGAAAGGTTATGAATGGAATGAAAGTCTTCTGAGATATCTTTAGCACTCTGAATAGAATAGAGATATGAATAAGCAAGAGAGACTTGGATAAGAATTCCAACATGGGAGGGCATTAGAGAATGAAAAGGAGAAGATGAGCACCGAAGCTTGAATTGAATCCACCGGAGAAGAATAACAACAAGAACAAAGAATATGAGGATAGACCTTGAAATTAAAACTCTTGAGAATCTCCACAAGAAATCACTGGATACAATATGAAGAAATGATAGCAAAAGCATTACATGAATAGAAAAGACATTTGGATAAGAATTTAATCATTGAAGAAAAAGGGCGGGAGGGTGGGAAAACAAAGAAACTTAGGACAGATGAGGCAACTCCGGAAAGAAATAAGAGGATTGATTTTTTAAATATTGGAGATGATAGAGTTGCCTTGAAGAGAAGCACACCGAATAAAAAGAATTGATATGACAACTCCGGTTGAGCAAAAGAATTAGCAATCCCACAGACATATGGGAACACTTAGGAAAGATATGAAATCACCACTTGACATCAAAGCAACTTGAATTACCATATTCAAAACAAAACAAAGGACGAGGCTTACGAAACAAGCCAGAACAAATACATACCCACTATGCACTTGTTGGAAAGATAATCCTAGGTACCTACTTGAATTCCCACCTAAGAACTTCTAAAAAACTTTCTAGTTATGCAATCCGGTGTGGCGATACAAGGAGGAAATATCTCACACAACTAACAAACCTACATCCCAACTGTATCCATCCTTCAACACATAACCAGAGGCTTTCGCAAGTCCATCTAACTCAGATCCTCGAAAGCACAACAATACTAACCATAGTGGTACCCCGGATGCCTCCCCAGTACTGGGTGACACCGACCTTATCTCACCACGACAAGTATTGAAGCAATTCCGAACACCCTCTGTCCTGAGATACTAAGGAAGCTGAATGATAACGATGTGCCAAGAATTCCTTGGAGCTCAACTCCCCAAAAGAAATCAAGTCAGACAGGAGGCACCAAGACAGAACTTCGTCACATCGGTATCATATAGTTTCCAAAATACCCGCCTGATCCCAAAACAATTTTGAGCGAGAAGAGGAGTAGTAACAAAATTCCTAAGCTGTAATTCCTCACCAGAGCATAGAAGAGGAGTAAAAAGAATCCTACTCTCCGATATAACTAGACTCAAAATAGTTTTTCACTAGACTCGACTCGACCAAGTTCGATCAATCAAGGGGGCTCCTAGGTCGGTTCAGGCTCTGATACCAATTTGTCATGCCCAAGATGCGGTCCTATCCTTATTTTGGCACGAGGACCTCGACAGGGATAGAAGCGCATCTCGTCGTGTTACAAGAATGGATATCATTACAAGTACATGTACAGAAGAGATGAGTATATGGAATTGGCTTACACTCGCCACAAGCTACACCAATATCACATCAATACAACAACATGCTCAAACATCATAGAGAAGAGCAGGGTCCGACTACGGACGAAATCAAACGATAAAATGACATCCACCCTTGCTATCATAGGCTGCCGCCTGGAACCCATCCTAGATTGATGAAGGAGAAGAAGAACTCCAAATCAAACAAACATCACGCTCATGTCAAATCATCGCATTACCTATACCTGCACCTATTGTTGTAGTAATCTGTGAGCCACGGGGACTCAGCAATCTCATTTCCAAGGGTATCAAGACTATTAAAACTTAATGGGTGAGGCATGGTTAAGTGGTGAGGCTGCAGCAAGCGACTAAGCATTTATTTGAATGGCTAACTTACGAGTACAGAAAGTAAAGTATGGTGGTCTACGCATAGCGAACGTGAACTAGTAATGATCACTAACTGATCCTGAACACCTACTTACGTCAAACATAACCCCACTGTGTTCTCTCTCGGATAAGGACTCGCGAGAAGAGACAGTCACGGTTACACACATAGTTGGTGTATTTTATTTGAGTTTACTTCTAGTTTTCTATGACCAAGTGTTAAACAAAGTATCCAAGTTTGCCACATAACCGCGGGCACGGCTTTTCAATAAGATTTAACCCTGTAGGGGGTGCTCCAACTCATCCATCACAAATTAACCACACACCGCGGGAATAACCTCGACCACGGATCTCGTGATCATCCTAGGCAATTCCAAAGGAAATCTGACACCTCGAGATATCCCAAAGAAGATCAGAGTTCCTCACGCACGATGTTCGAGAAAGGTAAAACTAGTCCAGCAAGGCCTCCCGACATGTCGACGATCCCGATAGGAGCCGCGTATCTCGTTGTCAGGACACGGCGGATTAGCTACGCGTACAGTGGCCTGATAGAAATCACCCAAGTTGCCCTGGGGTGGCCCCACATAGTGCTCTAGTTTGGACCAACACTCATGAGGAGCACTGGCCCGGGTTGTTGATTAATCCACGGGGTGATCATGCCCTATGCAAATTTGAGTTGTTATTAAGAAAATAGTACCAATGTTGGGCCTTGCCAGACAAACTTTATCCTTAAATGAAAATCAAGGGGGTCCCCATAACAATCCCGATCATGTTAGGAGCGCTCAATTATGGAACATAACACCGGTTCACAAGTAACTAAGGCGGCAAGAGTGGAACAAAACACCAAGCAAAAGGCCAAGCCTTCCACCCTTTACCAAGTGTATAAGTGCATTAAATTAAATAGCACAAATATTGTGATATAACAAGTATGTCCATGTTGTCACATCGAAGCAATTGCACCTACAGCTAGAAATGCTATAAGAAGGGCTGTGCAAGTGGTAACATAGCCAAACAATGGTTTGCTGGGATGTGGAGGGGTTAGAGGTTAATCATGGCAATGTTGGGACGCTTGAAAAACAAGTGGTAGGTAGCGCAACATAACGATAAAAGCGGGACAACTAGCATAGCAATGATAGTAGTCGTATCTAGGGAAATGTGTCATCTTGCTTGAGATCCCGCTCGGAAGAAGATCGAGTCCATGAAGAAGACGAGCCAACGTAGTCGAACAAATTCTCACACTCCGAACGCTTTCGGAACTCTATCGAGAAGAAGCAATCTGAAACAAACAATCAACACAAGAGAAACACCACAACATATGCATGACATGATGTGCAAACAAATATGATGCATGTTCGGTTTAAATATGCAAGGCATGGCAAGGCAAGAACAACAAACAGCTACTACACATTAAGTGAAGTTCAATATGCAACGAGTTGCATATTGATGAAACTCCATGTTCAAATTATTTAGTTCGCTCCCGTTTAGGTACTCATCAATATTAAATGTTCTTTAACATGGCAAACGGTGAATCACAAACAACTACAACATCTCGGCATTTTAAATGAGGCCGGAAGCAATATATAGCATTTCCAAAATGATCCCACATGCATATTATGAATTTGGTCCAGATCTGTACTAACCATATTTTTGAGTTGTTAAACAGAAAAATTAATGTCACCATGTATTTCTACACATTTTTCTAGCCAAGTTACATATGTGGAACATTTTTATCGGAGCTACGGTTTAGTAGTTGTGAAATAAATCATTTTGCATGGCATTCACGCAAATCAATGCAAACAGCAAGTTTAAACATTTTAACCCCATGTGAGAGTTAGTTATTGTAAATCTACACGAAATTCTAGTCAAGTTTCATATGTAAAGTTTTTACATGTGATGCACGGGTGAAAAGTTATTAGATGCATGATCATTAGGGACTTTTTTGCAAAATAGTTTTTCTCTGGATAACTACGAAATTCGCAGAACGTAAAAAAAAGAGTTGGGCCGGTTCTGCCCACAGGCCTAAACCAGACAAAGGACGCATGATAACCAAATGGCGCTCGGGCGGGGAATAGGCGGCGCTCACCCTGGGCCTTGGACCGTCTAGAGCATTGCGCTGGGCTGCGGGAGCTGCTTGCTGGGCTGTAGGCGAGGCCGGCCCACGTGGGCGCAGCGGCCAACGGGGCCCGATGCTCGCTCACTTCTCGATCCCGAGCGGATCAAACGAGCGGCGACGACGGGGCTTGAACTCCGGCGAGGCTGGGCTTGGAGGCGGTCGGAGGAGGCGACTGGCGGGGCCTGGTGAGGCCGGGAACGGGGAGATCTGAGGCGGGGCTACCAGATCCGGTCTAGGCCGGCGTCCTATGGCGGCGGGCCGAATATTGGGGCAGCGGTGACGAGCTTGAGGCCATGGCGGGGCACGAGGAAGCAGGGGCGATCTATGGCGACGGGGAAGCGCTGCGGGAGGCTCGGGCGCGGCACGGGCGGACTTCGACCGGCGCTCCGGCAAGCTGGCGGCAGTGGCGGCGGCCACGACATGGCCCACGGGGCAAGGGATCTGGAGGAAGGGCAGAGGAGCTTGCCTCCCTACGTGGCAGCGGTAGTTGCCCGGGCCCAAATGGCCTGGGGCGGGCCCCGATCTGGGCCTGGAGGGCCCTGACCGCTGGGGGAGAAGGTGGGCGTAGGCAGGTGGTGGCTGGGGTTGATGGGGAACGGAAAACGAAGGAGGAGGAGGGAGAAGGACAGATTTGGAAGGTTGGACCTGCTTAAATAGGCAAGGGTGCTAGGGTTAGGGGGTTTAGCTCCCTTTTAGGACCGTTTGATCTCGATAGGACGGCCCGGAAGCGGAGGGGGGCTAGGTGCGCCAGTAGGGTGTGTCGATGGGCTAGGTCTGAGACGAGAGGGAAGGTGGCAGACTGTGACAAGAGTTTTAAAACACCAAAAATGTCCGGCAAATAACCGATGACCACATTGCTACGGATGACCGATGGGGTATCAAACGAACTCAGAATGCGACGAAATTCAACAGGCGGTCCACCTACACTATAATAAGACCGCACGCTAGGTTTCGACCCAATCCAAGAATATTTTTCGCGCGCTTTAAAAACGGGGTTTTTAATGATGTCGCGGGCGCGTGCGTGTGTGGTTGGACTCAAAATGGTCAGCGACGAGAACGGAGAGAACCAAAAACTACGAATAGATGCAAGTTTTGAAAACGAGTGGTGATGCTATGAAGATGATGCAAATGATGCTATGATGAGTGCAACACCCAAACAAACACAGACAAGAATGGAAATAAAAGGGAATCTTCTGAAGCGTCGGTCCCGGGCTGTTACAGGTGCCCTTCGCCACGGTCGTCGACGCGCCTGGACTCAACCTCCCCGCGGGGTCAAGGGCCTTCCAAGCGGGTGCGGCAGATGGCCCCGAGGCCACCGGTGGCCGGAGCACCGCCGGGGGTGGCCGGAGCCACCGGGACGAGCGCCGACTCTGCCCTGTCCCGCCTCCACTGCCTCTCCCAGGTCGGGCGGGAGGTGGAGGAAGGACCCGACACGTGGGGAACACGTGTCGTCGATCGACCGGTCGGTCCCTCCCTTGTTTAAGTGGAAACAGGAACCACCCGGGGCCGCCTTCTCCCAGGGAAGGCGTACTTCCCCGGGGCACCTTCGACATCGCGCTGGCCTCCCGCGCGGCTGAAATAATGGGTCGGCCTAGCAACGGCTCCATACCGGTGCGTTGTGCGGCCCAGAGGTTTTGGCCCGTTTAGGTATAGCTCCTTTTATCTTTTTCTTTTCTCGTAGATTCAAAAATTCATAGTTTAATCATATGAGCTCCAAATTTCATGATTCAAGTTTCTGCAGACTCCTAAATTCATGACTAATCCAAATATGTGCATTGCACAATTTTTCCATATAGAATATTCTGCTCCACAAATATTTTTGTTATAACTTGTATTATGGTACCACTTTGTACATTCCTAGGGAATTGTTATGAACTCCAAATGGAGTTATTCGAGTTCCTGGGTGCATCCAAAATCATGTCTTAGGATGGAAATATTTATCCCTTCACTTATTATGCTATGACAAATATTGGACCATTTCTTCGTGTATGATCCAGTTTGGAAATCCCTAGGAAATCATGCCAACTCCAAATCCAGTGAAACCACTTCCCACATGTTTCTAAAATCATGCCCTATTTTTTGGGTCCATCCACTCATTTTTAGAAAATATTTTCTATGGACATCTTATAGGATCATTGTTTCCTTCATTTCCACCATTCAAAACTCCCCCTTGACCCACATCCACAAAAACTTCCTTGGTTATTTTTGTCATGACCAGGGGTGTCCAAGAAAAATAACACTCTATTTATAGAACACTTTTATTTTATGATTGTTGTGTTTCTCATTACGGTTGTTTCCGGTGATAGTTGATGAAGTAGAAGAAGTGCTCGGAGTGGACGAGAAGCCTGTGAAGACCTCGAAGACTTTGCTGAGCCAGGCAAGCAGCCCTTTGACCATGACTATGAACCCTTTTATTTGCATGGCATATAGCACTTGTTTACGTAATGTTGATCATGTTGAGGTGGTGTGCCCCCTTCAGTGGGATGCCTCCGATACTTTACCGTTGATACTTGCATCGTGCATGATCCTACCATCCTTATGAGGGTTGTGCGGGTGGGAGTAGTTAGGTTGCTAGTAGTTGCTATGCAAGCAGGATGGTAATATGCATGGTGTTGGAAATAAGAGGATTTCAAAGACTTTCGAAAACCCCGTCGGGTGCCAGTAATGCCCGATGGAGATGACGATGAGCTAGGTAACCACTTGATAAAGAAGCGGTGTACTAGAGCAAATTGAGTGTGTGTTTTCGAAAACGGGGAGTTCTAGGATTTGCTAACCGTCCCAACCTTACATGCACAACCACGATACCCCTTATGGGGTGAGGCTTTGTTGATTACTTTGATGGGTACTAGCATAGAGCCTGCATTACTAGTGGCGGGAGTGACATGGTCACTCTCGATACGGGGTCGTGCCGGTAAGGACGATCATGCGTTGACTTCAGAAGCACCGGCACATCGTTGGTCCCTGCATGGATGTTACTTGTGATGTACATCATGTGGGCTAGGTACCAATCGAGTGGAATCTTTGTTTAGTATCGTCAGGGGAAAGACAATGTCTGGGTGCTTACCTAGGGTATGAAATATATCAGGAGTCGTGGATGACACGGAACTTCCCTGAGTCTTGTGGATAAAGTGTGCAACCTCTACAGAGTGTAAAACTATTCGAATAGCCGTGCCCACGGTCATGGACAGTTGGAGGTCCTGCTTAAACCACGTCCGATATTTTCATAAACTTGGTGTGTGTGCGAGTGTGGACAACACAGAGATGATACCTGAGCTAAGTCCGATGACTTGGCATGATAATGAACGTAATATGTTCAACCCCAACTTATGATGATGATCGTGAATTGATTACATGAATTCTTGTCATCGGTTAATGCATGCTTACTTAAGTTACTTGATCATGTCATTGCACTTAAAATTAGCTTTTTGCAAAACTTACCTACTCAGTGTTATATCATGCATTGTTATACCTTGTTCCAAAATATGGGTTGCTTGCGAGTACATTCAAAGTACTCATTGGCTTGCCACTGGTTATTTAATTGGCCAGGCATGAAAGAGCAGGAATATGGTGAAGAGTTCGTTGGTGACGAACATGCGAACTAGGGCGCTTCCCAGTTAGAATGTCTATAGGTTTAAGGCAGATGGCATGGGTTCACGCTTCCGATCAAGATTTCCACTTCTTGTTATGATTAACTGTTCGGCCCTTTGTCACACCCTGTGTTTATACACATTGTTATGTTTGGGTTTATAAAATTTGGAACCAACTAAAACTTTTCCAAAGTGCTTGTGCTTGTTTACTATATTGTTTGCTTGCTTGGTGATTGTGATATATGGCACTCCTAGATTCTATTCCACTTCATATTCATCTTCCTTGTCCCAAACCCCTTGCCCAATGATCATGCCATGTGAATAGTTCCCAAAACTATTTTTATCAAATTTTGTTTTAACTAAAAATGATTTATTCCAGTTAGGTTTTCAAAACCCCTTGAAATGAGGTTTGCACTGCAAGTCCTCAAATTGGGTGGATTATTCTTTCCCAAAATTTTTATTTCAAACCCACTATATATAAGACTTCCCAAAAGCACAAAATATTATTTTTAAAGATTATCTTTATATTTTATTTAAAGGATTTTTCTTAAGGACGGAAATGATCTTTCATAGGGAAAATATATTTAAAGGCTTTAAAAACATTTGAGAAAATTTAGAGGAACTTAGTGGACATATATTTTCCATATATATGAGTTTCAACACAAGGGCATGATCAGATCATAGGCAAAAACCCTCAAAACCCTTTCTAGTCAAATCAAGCTTTTGAAATATTTCTATAAGAAATATTCTCAATAAATTCCAGGAAAATTCTAGCAAGTCAACACTATCATAGGTGATGATCTTGCAAAGTTTCATCTCAATCCAAGTTGGTTTCGTTCATCAAACCATCCCAAAACCATCCCTGTCCAGAATCAAATTTGAGCAACTTTACATTGTGAAGTGTCTCCCCTTGGCCTCAAACTTTGCGGGCATGCTCTAATGGCCAAATAGTGATGATACACTAAGTGGTGCATCAAGGGTAAAAGTCCAGCATCAATAGATCTACAGAAATCTGATTCTGCTAATTTCTAGGGTTTATCAAATCTCCATTGTCAACTTTTTCCCCTTGGGCTCAAACTTGGTAACACTCTCATCTTTACCTAGCCTTTGACCCTGGTGAGTATCTTAGTAAGTTAGTAACATCTTCTTGCCCAAAACCTTACCAAACACCTTTTGGTGATTCAGTAAAACCCCTATTTCTACCTCTCACCCTCTTACCCTTGCCCCCAAATCTTTACCACACCTTCTTGCATTGCCCAAGTACCTCCAGTAAAAACCCGAGGTCCTCAGGTCACGAGGAGGTGGGGTAAAACCCCCATTTTCACCCCTGCACAGGATCTTTTTCTACCTCATTCCCCCTTTCCTTCTTTCCTAAGGCTCCCTATCAATGCCCTATCCTCTATTGTTAGACGCCCCTAGATCCCCTAGACATAGCCGTCCACGCAGAAGACGCCATTGGCATGCCGTGGCATGCCAAACGCGCGCCATGGAGCGTGCTACAGTGCCGACAGGCACTGTAGCCATCGCCCACTGCATGGCTCTGGCGGCCTCGGGCCTCCCCGCGTGCCACTTGGTCCCCCTCGGCGTCCGCGCGACGCCACCCTTGTCGGCCCCTCCTCTCTCTCCTTCCTCCGACCTCCCCGCGCGTGCCAAGTGCTGCCTGACTCGGCCAACCCGCAGCCTCACACGCGCGAGCGTCTCTCCCTCTCTCTTCCTTTCCTCTAGCCTAGACTGACCCCAGGAACGCCCCTGGCCCGCCCTCTCTCTCTCTCTCTTGTGGCCTCTGGCCTCAGCCACGAGCTCGCCAGCGCACTTGGGTTCGGTGGACTCGCCCCCGCCTATAAGAGGGCCTCCCGGACCCCTCTCTCCCCTCTGGTCCCCCTCTCCTCTCCCCATCAACCTCCCTAAGCCCCCTGAGAGCCCTCGGTGTCTCTGCACTCGGGATCAACCCGAGGATCGCCACGGCCATCCCGTCGTCGATCTACGGGTACAGAGCCCCTCCAGCCCCCATTTCTCTCCCGTTGGTCCTCCACTGCCCTCCTGACGCGACCCCCCTCTTCCCCATCTTCTTTGCAGCATGAAACGGCCCCGACGACCACCTCCCGAAGCCACCTCCGTCGTGGGTGCTCGCCGCCGGCGACTCCGGCCACCTCCGGCCTCCATTCCACCTCCAAGAGACCAACAACTCGACCTCGAGCCCATCCCTACTTTCGCCTGCCTCCGCCGTGCCCTATGCTACCGCCGATGAGCTCTCCCCCCTTCCTGTCCCGAGGTGGGAGAAGGACCCAACAAGTGGGGCCCACCTGTCGGCCTCTCTTCCTCCCTCCGACGCTCTCTCTCTCCCCCTTGTGTCGCTGACGACTGGGCCTCGCGCGTCAGGTTTGAAACTCACCGCGCGAGAGGCCGGCTGACTGGCCAGCTGGGCTGGCCCAGCCTCTACCCGCCTCTGGCCCCGGTCTGAGTGGCCTTTTCCTTTTCTTTTCTTTTTCCTTTTTAGTGGGATTTTCAAAAATCCCACAGGGCCCAATTTAAACCCTATGACTTTAATTTTTGCACCTAAAATCTTAGTATAATTCATAGAATTTATTAGTGCCATTTGTAAAAATGTTTGAAAAACTTTTTAGCACTATTTTATTTTAAAACCTATATTTAGGCACCTTTTTGCCTCTGTTAATTAATTTCCAAAATGTTTTTAACAACAAAACCCTAGGGAGATATTTTTAACATGACATTTAGTATTTATCAGGGTAGGTTAACATTTTTAATAGTGACTTGTGTGCTCTGTTTTGGTGTGTTGCTTATTTTTATCGCTTTATTTCGTGGCAATAGATTGCACGGTTGACGAAGAAGTTGGACCCGAAGACTTCGAAGACCCCGGAGACTTTGTTGAGCCAGGCAAGCATCCCTTTGACCATGATAAGAAACTTTTTCATGCATGTCATATAGCACTCGTTGTTTCGATGCTTGATCATGTTGTGGTGCTCCCCCTTCGGTGGGGTGCCTCCGATGCTTTTACCGTTGACACTTGCATCATGCGTGACCCTACCACCTTATGAGGGTTATGCGGGTGGGTGTAGATAGGATGCTAGTAGATGCTACGTTGTGGGATGGGATTTATGCATAGTGATGGAAAGGAAGTGATTCTTTCAAAGACTTTTCAAAAAACCTGTCGAGTGCCACTAATGCCCGAGGGAGATGATGATGAGTTGGGTAACCACTTGAGAAAGAAGTGGTATGCTGGAGAAAGTGAGTGTGTGTTTTCAAAAATAGAGAGTTCTAAGGTCTGTTGACCGTCCCAACCTTACGTGCGCAACCACGATACCCCTTATGGGATGGGGCTTTGTTGATTACCTTGGTGGGTACTAGCAAGGAGCCCGCATTACTAGTGGCGGGAGTGGCATGGTCACTCTCGATACGGGGTCGTATCGGTATGTATGATCATGCGTTGTCTTCACAGGCACCGGGCACACCGTTGGTCCCCTCATGGATGGTACGATTAGAGCGAGGATCGTGTGATGTACATCATGAGGGCTGGGCACCAATCGAGTGGACTCTTTGTCTAGTATCGCTAGGGGAAAGGCATTGTTCGCGCGCTTACCTCGGGTATGTTAAATACCACGAGTCATGGATGACATGGAAGATCCCCGAGTCTTGTGGGTAAAGTGTGCAACCTCTACAGAGTGTAAAACTATTCGAATAGCCGCGTCTGCGGTCATGGATAGTTGGAGGTCCTTCTTAGACTACGTCCGGATGTTTTCATAAAACTTGGTGTGAGTATGGTTGTGATGGTGACAAGATGTCACATGAGCTAAGTCCGATGGCTTCGCATGGGTATTGAACTAAGTCGTGTGTATCTTGGCTATATGCATCAAGTATATGTGAATGAGTTGTATCCTTGTTCAAGACTTCACTCTTGCAAACAATATGTGCAAGAAGCAAGAGATCATCTTGATAAAAGATATGATGCATATAATTACCTTGAGTTCTTTAGCATTCTAGTAGTAGAAACACACTTGAGAAAACAATGTTAGGAAGCACAAGAGTATTCTACAAATAAAAAAAGGCAATAGAACTCAAAAGTACCAAGATATGGAGAACATATATAAGGTACTAAATCCTCAAGATTGATATGTCTCCAAGATCATTTAGAACTTTCTCCCCTTAGATATGGAAATAGTGGATCCTCCTCTCCCCCTAAATCTTAGTATGTAGATATTGGGATTGGATAGGGTGAGAAAAGATCTAAGATGAAATAATAAGCATATTTTCCTCCAAACATATTTTTCTCCCCCTTACTTTGATATTCTCACCTTGTAAATGTACATTTGATGTTTTCATGTCCCCCTTAATTATATCTCCCCCTTTGCATAAGCATGTATCTCCCTTTAGCGTGAAGCTTTGTATATTTTCCCCCTTTGGCATTAATTTCCCAAAAGGTCATACATATGGTAGGATACAGGGATCACTGACTAAGAAGGGATCCTTGATAACAAGGGTCATAGAATGTAGGGTTTATAGAAATGAAAATTTGAGGGAATCATGGAAAATGATTTCTCCTTTTGGCTAAGCTGATGGCTTGTAAGACTTCTCCGCTGTTGAGTTAGAGATCCTTGAATAAAGTTTCTCCCCCTAAGTTTTTTTAAATAATAAGGGATCATTGAAGTAACAAGGACATCAATAGAAAGATACCAATTGAAAAATCACGAAAGAAACATAGACTCATAGAAAAAAAACATTGACTCCGGGACAAATAAATCGGTGGAACCGAGCTGAAGTTTTGCAGCTCATCTACTAAATCGGTAGAACCGAGATATTTGTATCGGCGGCTCCGAGATAGAAACAGAAACTTGGCAATGAGATTTTGACATCGGTGACTTCTCAACCTCTGCCTAACACAGTGTCAAAATAAATTTTCAAGAAAATGCGAAAGGGTATCAACTAGAGAAGATTTGAGTGGTTCCAAGAAATTTTGCGAAATAGAGAATGAACCAACCAAAAACTTAACTAGATGATGGGCAGTGACTAGGTGTTGTGGGAACGAGCACCTATGGGATTGGAGGGACCCCTTTCGGTTTGGCGGGGGAGAAGGCTCGAGCAAAGAGCCGGTCTGATGAGCAGGACGGGGATCTTACCCAGGTTCGGGCCGCAAGGATGCGTAAAACCCTACTCCTGCTTGGTTGTATGAGAGTGTTCTTAGGTTTCTTGCTAGAGGGGCGCTAGGACAAGATGCCACGCGTGTGGGCTAGAAAGTCTTAAGATTCAAAGGTCGAAAAGCCCTCTACAGTATTGCCCTGAGCCTCCTTTTATACTGAAGGGGATCCCAACAGTAGCGTACAGTGCGTACACGGGGTGTATAGAGCTACGGTGCTATCATACCTAACACTGGCGGAGTAGGAAAGGCGCATTTAATGCACCGTCAGGCATCTATGTCCGCCTGCGGGATGGGACAACAGCCCGTCCCATCAGCACTGCTTAGCCCCCTCCAGCGCCGATGCCATGACACGCATCCAGGCGGATCAACACTTGGCATGTGCGCTCGCGGGGCCTTGCCAGGGCTTCGCCTTGCCGGGTCTTGTTGGGGCTCGGAAGGTCATCCTGGCAAGGTCTTGCCGGGAGTCTCAATTCTTCTACGCTGGTACTTGGCAGGTCCTTGTTGGGCCTCGTCGCCAAGGCGGCTACCACTGCCCGTGCACGAGTAGAGAGGTACTAGGAAGCCCAAAACTCTAGTGCACCAACAGGAGCCCCCGGGCCTGGGCCACACACGTCGTGAGGCATTGTTGGGCTAGGCCCAAATAGTGCACGGGCATGCGTGGCAGGGCTTGCGATTGTGATCATTGTGCTTGTTGTGCTTCCCCACGACGCCCATTGAATGCGGGTCGTGGGATACGTGCGCGGCGCAGCCGTCAAAATTTTAATTACTGTGTTAGGTCATTTCCACCACGCGCACCACATGCATAGCGGGGAGCCAGCAATGAGCACCCGTGATTTAAAGTCCCTGGGAAAAGCAGTAATTGCAAGGAGATGGATTGGGGCAATGGGGTGGTTGTTGTTCCCCCCGTGATTGAGGGCTGTGCTATTGGAGGAGGTGGGCGGCGACCCTTGGAGTGGGGGAGAGCCAGGCCCCACGTTCCCTCCTATAAATTGGGGCATAGTGAGGGCGATGCTCATCCATCCTTCTTCCATCTTACGAGTGCAAACCTCCATAGTTTTCCCTTCCACATCTTCCCATCCTTCGGGTAACGCTCGCCCTTAGCCATGAACAGGGGGCGATGGCGGCCACCGTCCTCCGCTCCAAGGAGGAGCTCTTGTCAGGATCATGCTGCCGCTTCAGCCACGGAGGAGGAGGGTGGTTTAAGCTCGTGTGGTGGAAGAGGTGCGAGGGGTCGCAGCTGCCGCGGAGGCCGAGGTCGGGGGAGGCGGAGCGCTGCTCCAGCCCCTCCTCCGACGCCAGGCATTTCCCTTGAGGAGACCCACACCAAGGGGACGGTGCTGGATTTCATCCTCGAGCTGACTAGTCCCCTCTGGAGTCATCTGCGCCTCCCTCGCTTCTTCTCTAGGGCAATGGGGGCCGACGAGCCACCCGTCATGTGGCTGCGGGTGGCTAGTTGTTGTAACAGCGCGACGCGGGTAAACATCGAGTACCCAGCGAATCGCGTCATGTTTCTCAGGCACGGCTGGAAGACCTTTGCCCGCGTCCACAACCTCTAGGTGGGGCATGTCCTTCGCTTTAAAATGATAGAGGCTAACATGCTCTCCATCAAGATTTATGGGCACTCCGACGTCTGTCTCAGTTGCTACGAAGAAAGCTCGAGAAGCGCCTAAAGCTTGTCCTTGGGCGAGAGTGATGACGAGGACAGCAGTGAAGACAATGACGATGAGTCCGGTCTTAGGGCGGTCAAGTCAGAGCGCGATGACTTGAGCTCGGACTGATTGCCGGCTGCACCATCACCGCCAGCCTCACGCCTCTCCCCCTCCCGGCAGGATGACCTTGCCGAGGGCATTAGTCCCGGGCGCTGCCTCATCTTCCAGCTAGATCTTCCGGCAGGCCTATGGACTTAGGCTTCTGGGGTTCATCCCCCTTTTCGCCTGTGCTGGCCCTCTCCTCCGTGCAATGCTGATCTAGGAGGGGCCAGGTTCTTGCCTGCCCATCTGGCAGCCTTGCTCCTCTGTGCAGTGCTGGTCCAGAGGGGTCAGGTCGGGCTTCTGCCGGGGGCTTCTCGCCATCTTTTTCTTCTTGTAGCCTGCCTCCCTTTTCCATCTTTTTCTTCTTGTAATCTCCCCTAGGGGAGAAAGTCAAATAAAGATGTACTTAGGAAAAAGCAACATCTCATGTAAATTTCACCCTATTTTGAATGATTGTGTATTATCTTCCTTGTTAGACTATTTCTGTGTATGGAACTTTCCCTACGCCTTCTGGGAAAAGTCTTGCCGGTGTGCGTAGCCCTACCGCGAGCGCTTTGAGGAATGGGTCCTTAGCAGCCTGTTCGCGGTGCCACTACCGGCAAGATACCTTGGCGTCTTTGATACAACCGCTCAAGGTGTTGGTCGCGCGCGAAACAGAATAAAGGCACGAGCGCTGTCACTTGAGTCGTTGAGCGGACTCAAAACAAAACTAGGAGCGCGGGCATGACCACTTAAGATGTTGAGCGGTCCCGGACATAGTGAGGGCACAGCCAATCGCGGCAAGGTTCCCGTGCATGCAGGTTTTCCATACATAAGTCAAAACCGCCTAAGGAAAATAACTCCACAGCAAGAATTCTCGGGGTTCTGCAACTTATCTTTTTGTTGCCGTACTCCTTTCGGAAAGTTTTTTTGGGATGTCGCTCGTAGGTATCCATACCACCATTCCCCCCCCCCCCGGCAAAGTTGCACGCGAGGTGACCTTCTGTCCTTTGAGAAAGGGAAAGAAGAGAAAATATGGATATGGAACCTTGGCGGTCCATTAGCCTTTGCCGGGATTAAGTGCAATGCAATACCTCAGACAAACATGCACATAAGTAAACATGAGAACCGATCAAGATTGCAGAACACTTATCTTTTATTCAACTATGCACAGCGTCTGAGCCTAGCTTTGTACCAAGGATTACATGCTTCTACGGCAAGACTTGTACAAAAGGTGGTTACCGGGAGGCTCGAAAACCGCGCCTTATGGGTAGAACTTGCGAAGGTGTTCGATATTCCAGGAGTTACTCACTGGGATGCCATCTTCGGTCTCCAGGCGGACTGCGCCAGGCCTGGTGACTCGTACCACCCGATAAGGGCCTTCCCACTTCGACATCAACTTGTTGGAATTCTTGGCAGACTAAACTCGTTGAAGAACAAGGTCGCCTTCCTCAAGACTTCTGGCATTAACTTTGCGGCTACGGTAGCGGCGCAAAGCTTGCTGGTAGCGTGCAGCTCTCAAAGCAGCTTGAAGACAGTCCTCCTCAAGGAGCATCGCGCATGTTGCCGCAACTTCTCTTGCTCGAGCTCATCATAAGCGAGCACTCAAGGAGATCCATATGTGAGTTCCGTGGGGAGTACTGCCTCCGCCCCATATACAAGGGAGACGAGTGTCGGCCGGTAGCTCAATTTGGTGTCGTCCTGATTGACCAAAGAACCACCCGCAGCTCATCAATCCAGTGATTTTCGCACTTGCACAACTTCTCGAAAGTTCTTGTCTTGAGGCCTCGCATGACTTCAGCATTAGCTCTTTCCGCTTGGCCATTACTTCGTGGGTGAGAAATGGAAGAAAAACAAATTCTGCTGCCAAGGTCTTGGACATGTTGCATGAAGGTGCGGCTCGTGAACTGTGTGCCATTGTCAGTGATGATCCTATTGGGAACACCAAAGCGGCAGACCAGTCCTTTGAAGAACTTGACAGCTGACTGTGTTGTTACCTTTCTCACTGCTTTCACCTCCATCCACTTTGTGAACTTGTCGATTGCTACATACAAGTACTCAAAGCCCCCGACAGCGCGGGGGAAGGGGCCCAAGATGTCGATCCCCCAGACGGAAAATGGCTAGGGGAGAGGGATTGTTTGAAGGGCTTGAGCTGGCTGATGTAATTTCTTTGAATGAAATAGGCATGCTTCACACTTGGTTACTAACGCAGTTGCATCCTAGATGGCAGTGGGTGAAAAGAAACCTTGTCGGAATGCCTTTCGGGCAAGTGCTCTTGACCCTATGTGGGAGCCACATATGCCTCCATGTATCTCCGCCAACAGCTCCATTCCATCCTCCCGAGAAATGCACTTGAGCTTCACGCCATTTGATCTCTTTCCGTACAGGACGTTGTCTACAAAGTGGTACATATGAGATCGGTGGGCTACTTTCTCTGCTTCCTCTTGTTCCTTAGGGAGTTCTCCTGTTTGAAGAGGACTAAAGGCATATCCTCTACCGAGGAAACATTTGTCTCTACAGCAAGGGCCCGGGACCCCCCCGGAGTCTGCTACATCCCGGCAAGCCTGGCGGGAGCGTGTGCTTCCACGGCGAGATCTCCCCACCTGAGCACGGTTCTCATCGGCAAGCCTGACATCGTCCCCGACAACTTTCTCGCCGACGGCTCCTGGGAGCTCTGCCGGGAAATACTTGTCGGAACTCGACTTCCTTCTTTTTTCTTGTCCAGTTGATGGTGTCATGGAGGGCCGAGTCAATCAGAGCACGAAAGTTCCTGATTCCACAGGCAACTTAAGGGCAACACATTTCGACAGGCCGTTGGCAACGCCATTCTCTGCACGTGGAACGTGCTCCATTTGCAGGCCGTCAAAACGTTCTTCCAACTTCCTCACTTCATCTACATAAGCTTCCATCAATGGAATCTGGTAATCTTTGTTCACTTGCCTGACGACAAGCTGAGAATCACCCCTGAGAATAAGTTTCTTGATCCCAAGGTCTGCGGCAATCCTAAGACCGGCAAGTAGCCCTTCGTACTCGGTAGTGTTGTTTGTTGATCTCTCCCGGGGAAAGTGCATCTGTATCACATATTTGAGGTGCTCTCCGGTGGGTGCGACAAGCAGCACTCCAACACCGACACCTTGCAGCGAGAAAGCTCCATCAAAATACATGATCCATTCTTGATCGGTTCCTTACCGGGGAGAGTTGACTTTGGAACTTCTTCATCAGGCGTTAGGGTCCATTCTTCGATGAACTCCGCCAAGGACATGCTCTGAATGGTCGAAGTGCTTTCAAATTTGAGACGAAAGCTTGACAGTTCCAAAGCCCACTCTACAATTCTACTGGTAGCTTCTGGGTTTCGCAAGATTTGCTGTAGCAGGAAGCGAGTGACAACGGTGATCTCATGTGCTTGGAAGTAATGGCGCAGCTTCCTTGAGGACATAAGAAGGCCGAAGAGCAACTTTTGGACACCAAAATATCTTGACCTTGCCCCCTGCAACAGGGAACTGACAAAATAGACTGGGCGCTGCACCACCTTCTTCTTCTGGATTGTCCCACTCAACTGCGCAGATCCTTCCTTGCCGGCACCAGACTCTACCGGGGAATGCACTGGCTCGTCGTTTGGCGGCCCTACCGTTGCCGTTGCTTCTTCATCAACTTCCCTTTCAGCCACTAGTGCAGCACTCACCACTTGATTCTTTGTTGCCGGATATAGCAACAGTGGCTATTGTGGTTTTGGTGTGACTAGGACTGGCAGAGAGGAGAGATACTTCTTCAAATCCTGCAGCGCCACCTCTGCTTCCGGAGTCCATTTCATTGGACCCTCCTTGTTCAAGATTTTGAAAAAGGGCATGGCTCGCTCGGCAGATTTTGAGATGAACCTACTCGGAGCAGCAACACAGCCGGCAAGACGGCGCACATCTTTGACTCGTCTTGGTGCTTCAATCTGCTCAATCGCTTTGATCTTGTTGGGATTTGCTTCAATTCCTTGTTGAGATACAAAGAACATGAGAAGTTTACCGGATGGGATGCCAAACACACACTTCTCAGGGTTGAGCTTCATGTTGATCTTGCGCAGATTGGCAAGCGTTTCTTCTAGGTCTGATATGAGCGTAGCCTTGTCCTTGGTCTTGACCACTATGTCATCCATATAAGCCTCTATATTGCTATATAGATGGGGCTCAAAACCAATCTGGACCGCTCTTGCAAATGTAGAACCAGCACTTTTCAACCCGAAAGGCATACGCAAAAAGCAATACGTACCACATGGGGTGATAAATGCGGTCTTCTCCTTGTCTTCCTTGGCCATGAAAATCTAATGATAACCGGAATAGGCGTCAAGGAAAGACAACAAGTTGCAACCGGTGGTGGAGTCCACAATCTGGTCGATGTGCGGCAAGGGAAAAGGATCTTTGGGGCTGGCTTTGTTGATGTGTGTGAAGTCAATGCATAGCCTCCATTTTCCATTCGCCTTGTGCACTATGACTGGATTGGCCGATGGAGTACCCCTCTGATCAAACTAGCCGCTTCTAGTTTCTTGATCTCTTCAACAATAAACTGTTGCCGCTCCAAAGCTTGCTTCTGGACCTTCTGCTTGACGGGCCACGCGTGTGGGCAGACGGTAAGGTGGTGCTCAATCACCTCCCTGGGAACACCGAGGATATCAGATGGTTGCCATGCGAACACATCGACATTCGCTCGCAGGAAGGCGACAAGCACGCTTTCCTATTTGTCATCAAGGGTGGAACTTATGGTGAAAGTTCCCCTCGTGTCATCCTCCTTGGCAGGCACCTTCTTGGTCTCTCGCGGAGCAGCCTTGGACTTTTTGCTCTTGCTGGTGGAGCTCTCAACGGGAGCGCAACACTCTGAGGAGGCGTGCTTGCCAGAATGTGCGCCGGTAGAGCTGGTCGGCGCAGATAAGTGCACTTTTCTTATCGTAGTTGATAGTGATGACGCTCATTGGCCCGGGCATCTTCAGCACGTTGTAAGCAAAGTGGGTGGCTGCCATGAACTTGGCCAGTGTTGGGCGTCCAAGGATGCCGTTGTACGGCAACGAGATCTTGGCGACGTCACAAACGATCTTCTCCATTCTGAAATTGATATCACTACCAAATGTCACCGACAGCGTGACTTTGCCCTTCGTCTGAGTTCTTCCCGAATTGACCCCTTGGAAGGCACATGTTGGCTCGAGATCTTCATTACGAATTTGTAGCCTCTGGATGACATCGGGCGAGATCAGGTTCAAGCTGGCCCCACTGTCGACTAGCATTTCGTCACCTTGAGGTTGCGGATTGTTGGTGAAACCAATAATGGCAGGCACCCGACCGCAGTTATGCGATCACGGTGATCCTCGGCGTCGAAGATGATAGGAGTGTTGGACCAATTCAGAGGTCTGTGGGCACCGATAGAGTGCTCCGCCGCATTAACCTCACATGCCCACTGTTTAAGTTGGCGGTGGGAGGAATGCGGTGAGGCACCTCCCTCTATGCACATCATCTTTGTAGCCTTTTGGAACTCATGTTCATTGGACTTGTCGTCCTCATCGACGTCATCATCATCTCCTTCTTGTTTGTCGCGGCAACGGGTGGGCCGGTCTTTTTGTTGCTTGGGCTTGCCGCGGCAACCTCCTCGGCCAACGTTTTTCTTGCCAGACCCGTCAGCACCATCCTGGCCTTCTCCTTATCTCGCCTCTCGTACTCGGCTTTTTGCTTCTCAGCAAGCTGCTCAACTTGCCGGAAATCTTGGAGATCATGTCCTTTGGTGCAATGGATCTTGCAATACTGCTTGTCGAAGCCTTCTGGCTTGTCGACGGTTGCCATGGTGTGACAGGAGGCGCACCCGGCAACATCGTCGCCGGGGCCGTCAACCTTGCCCTTCTTGGCGGCGTCGGGGTTGTCGGATCCCTCGACGGCAAGTACGGTCTTGCCCTTGCGCTTCTTGTTCTGTCGCCGGCCCTTCTTTGCCGGGGTGGCGGTGTCCTCAACTTCAGAGTCGACCCCTACGCCGACATCTTCATCGGGGAGTCTCCTCCCTTCTTCAGCCCGAGCACATTTGTTTGCCAAAGCATAAAGCTCGGCGACGTCCCTGACCCTCTTCATCTCTAGCTCTTCCCGCATCCTGCGGTTGTGCACATTCTGATGGAACATGTTGATAACAACGGCAGGATGAATGTCAGGTATGTTGTGGTGCACGCAGCTGAACCTTTGGATGTACTTGCGGAAAGTTTCGCCCTCCTTCTGAGAGATGATGTGCAGATCACTTTCCTGGCCAGGAGCTTGATGACCTCCTGTGAAGGCGCCAACAAACTCATGGCATAGGTCTGCCCAGGGGGCGATGGACCCCTCTGGAAGGTGCATCAACCACGACCAAACGTTGGGCTTAAGCACCAATGGGAAGTAGTTGGTGAGTATCTTCTCGTCGCGACCCTCGGCAGCCTGCACTGCAATGGTGTAGATGCTCAGGAACTCTGGCGAATGAGTCTTGCCATCATACTTCTCCGGGACTTCTAGTTTGAACATGTGGGAGTTGGGCCACTGGACTTGCCACAACTCACGAGTAAACGTTGGGCAACCAACCTCATAAGGTAGGCTGACAAGATACCCTAGTGCACACTTGTCGATAGTGGGCCCCGCACGCCTATCGGATTGGAGGCGCGCTTCTCGCCGCCGCTCAATTGCAGTTCGAGCGTCTTCCTTGCCCATTCTCAAAGAACTTGATGCTGGTCACGGCGCATCCGTGGGTTAGATGACGCCATTGAGTAACCATCGTAAGCATTGGTCCGCCGAGTCGGTGACCGGTGTGGTTGCTGCAGAGGAGAGTGTGCTGAAGTCGCACCGCCTTCGGACCTCTCATCATTGGCGTGAGCCAGCTCGGTGGACCGTAACTTATCTGCAAGGCTGAGGAGGCTCTGAATGGTGGCTCTATATTCGTCAAGCTTCTCTCCAGCAGGAGGGAAGTTTAGGAGTAGTTGTGCCTGCGCCATCGCTTCCTCCGACGTGGTCGGTAGCGAACGGCACGAGGAACGCAAGGTGCTCTGACTTCTAACTATGTTAGAAGGAGCACCGTCGTGGTCCCGTGACGGCATGCCACTCCCACTAGCACGCTGGCGAGCATGCTCGTCCCGCGCACCCAGGGAATGATGCGCAGGAGCTTTTCCGTGGGGACATTGAGAATTGCGGGCGCCGTGGTGGTTCTTCGCGCGCGTCCTGGTAAGGTCGAGGCGTAGGCGCCGGCGTGGGTGCCCAGGAAGATACCCTTCCACCCCCAGAGTTCGCCGTACCACCCGCAGGCGGTACCGCTCCATCCTGAGACCCAGTAGCGCAGGGGTTCCCACCGCCGCCATGGGCGTCTCCGCGGCGAGCGTCGCTGCTTGCTTGGCCTTGATCACCGGAGCATCGCGAAAGTTCTGGCCCTCCACCTCCTCCTCCTCCACCCGTGTCTACGCCATCTCCTGTCTGGATAGATACAAGCACGGTAGACGTGGATGGGCCAACCGTCGTTGGGCCCTTCTTCTTGGGGGCCATGGTGATGATGAGTGTGAAGAAACTAGCGCGTTGATCACCAGAACGGGTTCACAGGACCTAAATCCCCCTACCTGGCGCGCCAAAGATGTCGTGGCAACGAGCACCTGTGGGATCGGAGGGACCCCTTTCGGTTCGGTGGGGGAGAAGGCTCGAGCAAAGAGCCAGTCTAATGAGCAGCACACGGGGATCTTACCCAGGTTCGGGCCACAAGGATGCTTAAAACCCTACTCCTGCTTGGTTATATTGAGAGTGTTCTTAGGGTTCTTGCTACAGGGGCGCTAGCAGCATCTGCCCCGCGTGTGGGCTAGAAAGTCTCAAGATTCAAAGGTCGAAAATCCCTCTAGTGTATCGCCCTGGGCCTCCTTTGATACTGAAGGGGATCCCAACAGTGGCGTACAATGGGTACACGGGGTGTACAAAGCTACAGTGCTATCATACCTTACACTGACGAAGTAGGACAAGCGCATTTAATGCACTGTCAGGCATCTCTATCCGCCGACGGGATGGGATAGGAGCCCGTCCCATCGGCACTGCTTAGCCCCCTCTAGCATCGACGCCATGACACACGTCCGGGTGGATCGACACCTGGCATGTGCACTGGCAGGGCCTTGTCGGGGCTTCGCCTTACCGGGTCTTGCCGGGGCTCTGATGGTCATCCCGGCAAGGTCTTGCCGGGAGTCTCAATTCTTATGCACTGGTACTTGGCAAGTCCCTGCTGGGCCTCGTCGCCATGGAGGCTACCACTGCCCATGCATGAGTAGAGGGGCACTAGGAAGCCCAAAACACTAGTGCACCGACACTAGGTCAGCTATATTAGAGTATATTGACTTAGGATCCAAGCAAGAATACTTGATCATAGGTCATACTCATCGTTAAGCTCAAAATGGGGTTAGCGTTTTTCGATTAAGTATTTTAATGTCTTCATATCACTTGAGTTGCTTTATCTCATGACTTGGAGTAAAGCTATATCAACAATATGAGTACTTACATTTGAGTGATGTTGTTGATGTAACTTGTAGATGAACTTGATGAGGATCCTCGAAGTTGATGAAGATCATATTTAGTTGGGAGAAATCCTTGCTGTTTTTGTTCACTTTTAACCTATAAAGGTTAGTCACGCAAGGAAAAACATGATATATCCAAATGACATGATACCAATTTGTGAGTTGATACCAAATGAGAAATATATGTCAAGGATATGTTTTGTTGTCTTCTTCCATTCATCATCAAAGCAAGGTTGTGGATACTTGGTCATGACAAGATTGCTTAAGATATGAGTTGTTGGCAATCTTGTAGAGTGTTGTTCTTCCAAGTACCTACAAAGGGTTAGACGCAAGCCAAGGGAGCATAGAAGTCCAAGATATATGATATTCAAGGTAATAGCATGGAATGGACATTGAAGCTCATCCCTTCGCATGCATCCGAGTGAGCTTAGCTCAAGTTTGAAGCGTCAATTATGTTCAACTCACTCCCCAAAGGAGAAACACGTTTTCATCAATTGTAAAGATATCAGCCAATTGCTTGTTAGTACGAACATGCTTAAGATTAATATCTCCTTTGGCAACATGATCACGAATGAAATGATGTCGAACTTGAATATGCTTGGTTCGAGAATGTTGCACGGGATTATGACCAATCTTAAGAGCACTCTAATTGTCACAAAGTAATGGCACATTTTTAACATAGATTCCATAATCTTTAAGCGTTTGTGTCATCCATAACAATTGCGCACAACTTGATCCAGCAGTAATATATTCACCTTCAGCGGTAGATAGAGATACCGAGTTTTGTTTCTTGGAGGACCAAGACACAAAAGATCTACCAAGAAATTGACATGTACCCGTGGTGGATTTTCTATCAACCTTGTCACCAGCATAGTCCGAGTCAGAGTAGCCAATAGGATTAATAGAAGATCCCTTGGGACAACAAATGCCAAAGTTTGGTGTATGAATCAAGTATCTCACAATACATTTCACAGCCTTAAGATGACATTCTTTAGGTGCAGCTTGATATCTAACACACATGCAAACACTAAGCGTAATATCGGGACGGGAGGCACATAGATAAAGAAATGAACCAATCATTGATCCATAAACTTTTTGATCAACCGGTTCACCCTCCTTAGTGAGATCATCGTGGCCACTAGTGGGCATGGGAGTTTTCATACCTTTGCACTCCTGGATGTTGAACTTCTTGATTAACTCCTTTGTGTACTTAGTTTGAGAGATGAAAGTTCCTTCTCTTGATTGCTTAATTTGCAAACCAAGAAAGAATTTCAGCTCACACATCATAGACATCTCATACTTCTCTGACATCAACCTTCCAAACTTCTCGTTAAATTGTGGGTTAGTAGATCCAAAGATAATATCATCCACATAAATTTGGCACACAAATAATTCACCATTAACCCTCTTTGTGAATAAGGTTGCATCAATTTTACCAATTTCAAATCCGTTTTCAATAAGAAACTTCGTTAGGCATTTATACAAGCGCGAGGAGCTTGCTTAAGTCCATATAAAGCTTTGCGAAGTTTATAAACGTGGTTAGGTTTCTTAGGATTTACAAAACCAGGTGGTTGCTTAACATAGACCTCTTCTTCAATCTCACTATTTAAGAAAGCACTTTTAATGTCCATTTGATAAAGCATGATCTCATGGTGATTAGCATAGGCAAGAAGAATTCGAATAGCTTCTAATCTAGCAACGGGGGCGTCGGTCTCATCGTAGTCCATACCTTCGACTTGCGTATATCCTTGGGCTACGAGACGTGCCTTGCTGCGTACGAATTGACTGTCTTCATCTTGCTTGTTCCAAAACACCCATTTGGTTTCGATGATGTTTTGCTCATCCTCAGGGTTCTCCACGAGTGTCCACACTTTGTTCCTATTGCTAGCCCTTTCTGAGACCGCAAAACATAAATGTAGAGCACATCTATAGAACAAGGACTGACTAGGCATTGTAATTCACGGTGAGAGAGATCCAGTCATGCTCATGCTCAATATCAATTAATAGCAAAGCATACAGATGACGGTGGTGCTCTCTAATAGGTGCCATTTATAAGAGGATGATGACTCAACAATAAAGTAAATGGAAAGGCCCTTCGCAGAGGGAAGCATTGATTTGCAGAGGTGCCAGAGCTCGAATTTTTAAACAAAGGTGAGTAATAATTTTTGAGAGGTATGCTTTCATTGCTCACATAACGACCAAGAGGTTTTCAACATCTTCCATGCTAGATACATTATAGGTGGTTCCCAAACAGAATGATAAGGTTTTTACTCCCCTCCACCAATCAATCACATTACACGGCAAGCCGAATCCACGGGTACCGTCCATACAAACACAGTCCTGGGGGAGTTTTGTTTAATTATATGTTTCTTTTATTCCGAGCATGGAACTAGGCATTCCGATTACCACCCACTTTCTCGTGAATGATAGTGAATCAACACATATCATGAGAATAACACACCTAGCATGGAAGATACTGATAGCCCCTAGTCGCCACACAAGCGATTTGGGCATACAAAACAGAATGTTTATTTGAAGGTTTAGAATTTGGCACATGCAAGTTTACTCGGAACGGAAGGTAAATACCACATATAGGCAGGTATGGTGGACTCATATGGAACAACTTTGGGTTTGAGAAATTGGATGCACAAGCAATATTCCCACTTAGTACAAGTGAAGGCTAGCAAAAGACTGGGGAGCGACCAACTAGAGAGCGACATAGTCATCAACATGCTTTGAGATTAACCAACATTGAATGTAAGCATGAGTAGGACATAAACCACTATGAACATAAATAGCATAGAGGCTATGTTGTTTTTGTTTCAACTACATGCATGAACATGTGCCAAGTCGAGCCACTTGAATCGTTCAGAGGAGGATACCATCCCATCATACTACATCACAACCATTTTAATATGCATGTTGGCACCCAAGACAAACCATTATCCACTCTTAGATAATTAAGCATGGCATGAATAACTATAATCTCTAATTTTCATTGTAAATATGTTTCACCAATGATGAACTGAATTTGGAACAATGAGCTAACCATATTTACAGAAGCAAGATAGGTCAAGTTCATACCAGCTTTTCTCCATCTCAATATTTTCATCAAGTATCGTCATTATTACCTTTCACTTGCATGACCGAACAGTGTGGATAATAATAAGAGTGCACGTGCATTGGACTAAGCTGGAATCTACAAATAATAACTCAAAGGAGAAGACAAGGTAATATGGGCTCTCTAATATGTAAAAAATAATGCATATGAGAGCCACTCGACATTTTCATTGAGGTCTTCTCCTTATGACCCAAAGAAAGAAAAATTCAAAACAAGAACAAGAAAAACTATTTAGACGGGAAAGCTCCCAACAAGCAAAATAAGAATGAGAAATCCTTTTGGGTTTTCTTTTTAATGCTACAACTAAGCAACTACAAGGTAAATCTAGAACTAATTTTTTTTGTATTTTTCTCAAAGTTAATTAAACATGCAAGAAGAAAGTGAAACATGGAAGTAAATTATCATGGGCGGTATAATGAAAGAGTATAAACACCGACTACTAAAGTGTGAAAACATGAATGTAATGTCGGTGAGAGATACGTACTCTCCCAAGCTTAGGCCTTTGGCGTAAGTTGGTCTAGGGATGGCTCGGGTAATATCTGAAGTCGTAGTAGGGGTTGTGCTGGGTTGCGGCGGCCACCGCCTGAATGACTACAGCGTGCAACTGAGCTGCTTCTGCATTTCTCTCATACTTGTTTGCCTCCTCCCTGGTTATAAAGTATCTCTGTTTTTCCTGTAAGTAAAGAAGGCAGGAGCAGGAAGGGTAATATGGACAACACGTTGTTTATCAAAAAATAGTTGGTACTGGAGGGATTGTTCGTTCCTTTCAAGAAACTGAAAATGTACCAAAGCCTCATAATCAAGAAAAGCAGGTGGTGACTCAATATCGTTTCCCCGTATGGGTACCCCCAAGATAATTAGCTACACGAGTGGCATAAATCCCACCAAAGAAATCTCCATCCTTAGCATTATTATGCAACCTTCTAGCAATAATGGCTCCTAAGTTATATCGCCTTTCACCCATTACTGCACTCTTAAGAATATCGAGATTGGTTGCACAAAGGTGGCTATGCTCAGTTTTACCATTAATACATCTACCTATGAATAGAGCAAAATAATGTATAGCGAGAAAATGAATGCTCCCCATGGTAGCATGTGTAATGTTTCTAGTTTCTCTAACGGTGATGCTAGCAAGAAAATCATTATATTCAGTTTTGTGTGGATCACTATAGCTGCCTCATTGTGGAATTTTGCAAGCTTGGTTAAAATCCTCTATGTCCAAAGTATATAATTTGTCATAAAGGTCAAATAGGACGGAAGGCTTATTACGATTGAGCGAAAATTCAAACCTCCGCACGAATGAATCCGTGAGTTGATATTATTGCTTGCATTTGTCCAAAATGAATTCCTCAAGGCCATCATTTCTTGTGTATGCGTAGAATTCTTCCTTGAAACCGGCATCACTCATAAATTGATCCAATGGCCATTCACAAGGTCATACTTGTGCTTCCCTCGGTGGTTCAAGATTGGGTTCACGTATCGCGAGTCTCGGGGCCTTCTTGCTCGAGGAACCCCCTTGAAACACCCTCCTCAACATTTTTCTTTTTCTGGAAAGTTCTGAAATTTTTAATGACTCAAAATAAAGGTGAACAAAATTCAACAAAATTCATAGCAACTACTCCCACAAGTGCCTAGAGGCTATATCATGCATCAAAACTACTTGGGACCATAAAATTTGACATGTAAGCTCAAGAACAAGGTCACCAAAGCAGCAAAAATTTGCAATATATAAAGAACTAGAACAAAAACTAATTGGACCATTGGAGGAGTCACATACCGTAGAACAATCTCCCAAAACAATTTTGCGAATGAAGCTTTGCACAAGGAGATCGAAAATGGAAGCAAAATGAGCTAGAACACGGGTTTGAGCAATGGTGGGATTTTTTCTAGAGGAAGATGAAGTGGATGGGTGCTAGAATAAGTGGAGGGGGCCTACGTGGGACCCACAAGCATGTTAGGCGCGGCTAGGGAGTGTGGTCATGCCTTGTGGGGTTGTGACCCACTGGTGCAGCCCCCTGTAGTGTGCTTAGTGCCAGATATTTTTAAATATTCCACACAAAATCATACTGCATTTTCAGGGCATTTGAAGAACTTTTATTTTCAGGTCATTTTTCTATTGCACGGAAAACTTAGGAAACAGAAAAAATAGTAGCATCTTTACTTAATTTAATCTAGCTAACAGAAAGTAAAGGTTGGGTACAGAAAGTTGTGCTTTCTAAATTCATCCATCTCGTGCTTATCAAAAGGGATCCATCAATAAGGTTGATCAAGTCTTATTAACAAACTTCTTTTGAATAACATGAAACCAAAGAATTTTCGAATAACACTAAGTTACCTCAATAGGGATATGCATGTCCCCAACAATAAGTATATCATATTTCTTCTTGACAATAGGAAGAGGGAATTCAAAGTCTCCAATAATAATCGTTGGAATTTTTTCAATGGAGTTGATACTATGAACTTGAGGTTGTTTCTTAGGAAAGTGTGTATGCTCATTACCATTAATATGAAAAGTGGCATTGCCTTTGTTGCAATCAATAACAGCCCCTGCAGTATTCAAAAAGGGTCTACCAAGGATGATCGACATACTGTCGTCCTCGGGAATATCAAGAATAACAAAGTCTGTTAAGATAGTAGCATTGCAACTATGACAGGTACATTCTCACAAATACCGATAGGTAGAGCAGTTGATTTATCAGCCATTTGCAAAGAGATTTCAGTAGGTGTCAACTTATTCAAATCAAGTCTACGATATAAAGAGAAAGGGATAACACTAAGACCAGCTCCCAAATCACATAAAACAATTTTAACATAATTCCCTTCAATAGAGCATGGTATAGTTGGTATTCCTGGATCTCCTAATTTCTTTGGTACTCCACCCTTAAAAGTATAATTAGCAAGCATGGTGGAAATTTCATCTTCCGGTATCTTCCTTTTATTAGTCACAATATGTTTCATATAGTTATCATAAGGAGACATTTTAAAAATATCAATCAAGCGCATACGCAAAAAGATAGGTCTAAGCATTTCAACAAAGTGCTCAAAATCCTCTTCGTCCTTTTTCTTGGATGGTTTAGGAGGAAAGGGCATGGGTTTCCAAACCCATGGTTCTCTTTCTTTACCATGATTCCTAGCAATAAATCTCTTTTGTCATATCTTTTATTCTTAGGTGGTGGGTTATCAAGATCAACAGCGGGTTCGATCTCCACATCATTATCATTACTAGGTTGAACATCAACATGAAAATCATCATTAATATTATCACTAGGCTCATGTTCATCACCAGATTGTGTCTCAGCATCAGAAACAGAAATATCATTTGGATTTTCAGGTGTATCTATAACAGGTTCACTAGCAGCATGCAGAGTGCTACCATCATCCTTGTTCCTCTTGTTACTAGAATATTACTCCTTTGATAATCTTGTTCAATTCTCTTAGGATGATCCTCACGATACAAAGGTTCCTGGGTCATTCTACCACCTCTAGTCACAACCTTAACAAAATGATCGTTGTTCTTACTATTCATCTCATTAAGCAAATCATTCTGAGCTTTAAGTACTTGTTCTACTTGAGTAGTTACCATGGAAGCATGTTTACTAATCAGTTTGAGATCATTTATTGTTCTACTCATATAATCACCTAAGCAATCAAGCATGAAAGCATTATATTTGAATTGTCTACTAACATAAGCATTAAAATTTTCTTGCTTAACAACAAAATTATCAAACTCATCCAAGCATTGGCTAGCAGACTTATTATAAGGAATATCGCTTTCATCAAATCTATGAAGAGAATTTACCGCTACTACCTGTGTCGGGTTATCAAGACCATGTATTTCTTCAATAGGTGGTAGATTCTTAACATCTTCAGCTTTAATACCTTTTTCTTTCATAGATTTCTTTGCCTCTTGCATATCTTCAGGACTTAGAAATAGAATACCTCTTCGGAGTTGGCTTCAGAGGTGGTTCGGGAAAAGTCCAATCATTATCATTGCACAATATATTATTCAATAGTATTTCAGCTTTTTCAACGGTTCGTTCCCTAGAAAAAAAAACAAGCACAACTATCTAGGTGGTCCCTAGAAGCATCGGTTAGTCCATTATAAAAGATATCAAGTATTTCATTTTTCTTGAGAGGATGATCAGGCAAAGCATTTAGTAATTGGAGAAGCCTCCCCCAAGCTTGTGGGAGACTATCTTCTTCAATTTGCACAAAGTTAAATATTTCCTGGAAGGCAGCTTGTTTCTTATGGGCAGGAAAATAATTTTCAGAGAAATAATATATCATATCCTGGGGGCTACGCACACAACCAGGAGCAAGAGAACTAAACCATATCTTAGCATCACCCTTTAGCAAGAAAGGAAACAACTTAAGGATATAGTAATAACGAATTTTTTCCTCATGATTAAATAGGGTTCCTATATCACTCAATTTAGTGAGATGTGCCACAACAGTTTCAGATTCATAGTCATGGAAAGGATTAGATTCAACCAAAGTAATTAACTCAGGATCGACAGAGAATTCATAATCCTTAGCAGTAACAAAGGTAGGTTAAGTAGCAAACTTAGGATCATATTTCATTCTAGCATTCAAAGATTTTTTTTTCACTTGCATAGTAATTTCTTAAGATCATCTCTATCCTTACAAGCAAGAAAGTCCCTAGCTACCTCTCCTTCCATAAAATAACCCTTGGGAATATCAGGCAATTCATATCTAGGAGAGCTAGGTCTAGAAGGTGTCTCATAGTGTTCAATTTCAATAATTTCATCAGTTTTAGAAGTATCATAATTTTCAGCATTGGCTCTAGCAATTTGTTCATCAAGAAATTCACCAAGTGGCACAGTATTATCAAGCAAAGTATCATCATAAGCATCATGCATAGCAAAAGTGGCATCATCAATTACTTGCGACATATCGGAATTACTAGCAAGTGGTGGTGTTGCAAAATTACTCATAACGGAAGGTGAATCAGGTGCAGAGCTAGATGGCAGTTCCTTACCTCCCCTCATAGTAGAGGGATAGATCTTGGTTTTTTGGATCTTTCTGATTCTTCATAGTGATCAACAGATATGAGTCCCAAGTTACTCAGAGAATAGAGCTATGCTCCCCGGCAATGGCACCAGAAAAAGGTCTTGATAACCCACAAGTATTGGGGATCACAACAGTTTTCGAGGGTAGAGTATTCAACCCAAATTTATTGATTCGACACAGGGGGAGCCAAAGAATATTCTCGAGTATTCACAGCTGAGTTGTCAATTCAACCACACCTGAAAGACATAATATCTGCAGCAAAGTATTCAGTTGCAAAGTAGTATGGAAGTAACGGTAACGGTGGCAAAAGTGACAAGCAGTTTTGTAGTGAAAGTGATAGTAGCAACGGAAAAGTAACTTAGTAAGGATCAATATGTGGAAAGGTCGTAGGAAATGGATCAGTGATGGATAATTATGTCGGATGGCATTCGTCATGCAACAGTTATAACAAAGGATGACACTGAACTAGCTCTAATTCATCAATGTAATGTAGGCATGTATTCCATATATAGTCATACGTGCTTATGGAAAAGAACTTGCATGACATCTTTTTCCCTACCCTCCCGTGGCAGCAGGGTCCTAATGGAAACTAAGGGATATTAAGGCCTCCTTTTAATAGAGAACCGGACCAAAGCATTAGCACTTAGTGAATACATGAACTCCTCAAACTACGGTAATCACCGGAAAGAATCCCAGTTATTGTCACCCTGGGGTATGTGGATCACAACTCGTAATAGGTGTCTACAAATTGCAAGATAGGATCAAGAACACATATATATTCATGAAAACATAATAGGTTCAGATCTGAAATCATGGCACTCGGGCCCTAGTGACAAGCATTAAGCATAGCAAAGTCATAGCAACATCAATCTCAGAACATAGTGGATACTAGGGATCAAACCCTAACTAAACTAACTCGGTTACATGATAAATCTCATCCAACCCATCACCGTCCAGCAAGCCTACGATGGGATTACTCACGAACGACAGAGAGCATCATGGAATTGGTGACGAAGGATGGTTGGTGATGACGATGGCATCGATTTGCCCTCTCTGGAGCCCAAAACGAACTCCAGATCTGGCCTCCCGAGGAAGAACAAGAGGTGGCGGCGGCTCCGTATCATGAAATGCGATGAACTCTTCTCCTTGGGTTTTTTCTCCGCAAATAGGAATAGATAGGAGTGGAATTGAGGTCGATGGAGCACCAGGGGCCCCACAAGCCTGCTAGGCGCGACCAGGGGGTGGTCGTGCCTGGCAGGCTTGCCACCAATGGGTGGCCCCCCTCCGGTTGATTCTTTTGCCAGTATTTTTTATAAATTCCAAAAATATTCTCCATAAATTTTCATGTCAATCCGAGAACTTTTATTTCTGCACAAAAATAACACCAAGGCAGTTCTGCTGAAAACAGCGTCAGTCCGGGTTAGTTCCATTCAAATCATGCAAATTAGAGTCCAAAACAAGGGCAAAAGAGTTTGGAAAAGTAGATACGATGGAGACGTATTAGCTCCCTTGGTGGTTTTGATAATTCATGACAACATACATTGTATCTTGGACTAATAGTTTTACCTACCTTATTTCAGGTTTAATTCACAGTGAGGATAGGCTAAGGGTTGTGAGAGAATTCCCAAGAAGAAGAATAAGGGAAGGAATAGGATTGGCCAAGCTCCAAGCTTCCAGCTACAAGACTCTAAATTTTACATTTTGTGAGAAATCACTTTTGAGTCCATAGGAAAGCCAATACTATTAAAAGGGGATGAGGAATTATGATGATTTGGTTACTCAAGTGCTAAGAGATTAGCCACCAAAAATACTCACCCATTCTCCCACAAATATCTTCTGTCCAAAGCCAAAAGTCAAAATTCGGTGACACAAACAATTCCCATTTGGATCCACCGAGTTTTACCCTAGACAGAAACCCAGCCAAATGCTAGCATCTTGGTACTACCAAGTTTCCATTCCGTGCAACCAAGAATCAGTGACCAACTTTCTGTTAACTAGTTTCTCAAAGTCATTCCCATCGTGTTTGAGGAATCGGTGGCACCGAGATTTGGAAACTACCTAGGTCACCCATATCGGTACCACCAAGATTTATATACCGGTCTCACCAAAAAGGCCAAAGTTGCCACATTTTGCACTAGTTGGTGCAACCAAGTTTTAACTCTGGTTTCACCGAGTTGGGCAATAATGTTGTAACAATTGGATTTTTGGAGATGCATATATATAACACTCCACCACATCCCACTTGCAAGAGAAGCACTCATAACACCCACCCACTTGCCATATCCAATTTTCTGAGAGAGAACCACCTTCCCTTGTGCTGAGGTCAAGATCATCAACTCCAACCATATGGATCTTGATTTCTAGCCTCCCCAAGTTGTTTTCCATCCAATCAATCTCTTCTACCCATGACAAATCTGTGAGAGCGTGATTGAGTGTTCAGGAGACTATCTTTTGAAGCACAAGAGCAAAGAGTTCATCATACTACCAGATCTATTACCTTTTGGAGGGTGGTGCCTCCTAGATTGGTTAGGTGTTGCTTGGGAGCCTCCTTCATCGTGAATGTGGAGTTGAACCAAGAAGTTTGTAAGGGCAAGGAGATAGCCTACTTTGTGAAGATCTACCCCGAGTAAGGCTAGTCCTCCGTGGATGTAGGCCATCATGGAATAGATAAGGTTGCTACTTCGTGGACCCTTCGTTGGTGCAGCCCTCCGTGGACTCTCGCGACCGTTACTAGAATCTTCGTGTCTACAATTGCGTTTGATCTTCCTATCTCTACTCCTTCTTACATGTGCTTGTCCTTACTTTCCGCTGCTATACCTGTTGACTAGCATGTGTAGGGTGCATTAGACTTGTTAGTATTGCTAAAATCTACCAACCAATTAACTTGGCGAAAGGTTAGGTTTTAATTTGTCAAGTAGTCTATTCACCCCCCCCCCCCCCCTCTAGACATCCCTTCTAGTAATCTCACACTTCTCCTCTTCCATCTTCTTATTCCACTACCCTCGACCCCCTTGTTTCTCTTCCCTTGTTCTGTTGCTCCCGTGCTATCAATGTTCAACATATTCAGTCCTTCCCTTGTTCTGCTCGATGAATTACTAAAGCACATGTTCATTTTTTGCAGGTGTTGCTAATAAGGGGAACCCCTCGAGGCTGAGTTAAGGTATGATCTGCATGGTTGTGTGACTAAATATTGTGTGGTAGTCATATTGATTGAGAGTTTGTGCTAGTCATATTGTTTGAGATTTTGTGCTAGTCATATTGTTTGAGATTTTGTGCTATTAATTGAATGATGCATGTTTATGTGATCATATGGGAAGCTAATTCTTAATGAGCATATGTTTGAAGCTCTAATGGAGCTTCCCATGGAAATGAGAAAGGCATGGCTGTTAGTGCTGCCTTGAATTTATTCAAATGTTGCTACTCAATTTGTCTTGTTTAACAATTTGAACCTATTTGAACTAGTGCGGTGATGTTAAATTAGAACTATGTGTTGTTGTTTTTGTTAAGAGTTTGGAAACTACATATGTGAACTATATATTGGTGTACCTGGTTGGGTTAAGAATTTGCACTCTGTTGGCATAGTTATTATTGTTAGAGATTTATTGTTGTTCCTACATTATAGCGCGCTATTTTTTTCATTGCTCAGTAGGTGATTGTATATTGTAAGAAGAATAAAAGAGAAGTCAAAAGTAGTTATATATAGAGAGAGATTTTTTATCGGGATTGAATATTCGTGTTGATCGGGTGGATTTAAATGTGCAGTTGTTTCATCGCTATGAGGTTCTGGTGTTCGGCGAGCTCCCCTTGCGTTGGACGAGCTCCCCTGCATTCGTGGGTGCAAAAATTACATCTCCTCCTCCCCCCTTTATTTTCTCTATTCCGATCTTCGTGCCGCTGATACTTGCTAGTTGTAGGTAGATTCAATCATCAGTATGCATGACCAGTATACGTCTCCCATACGAAAGGGTTATAGTTATAAATATGCATGCATTTGCATATTTATAACCGTGATTCTTTCGAATTTTCCGACGTTATACATGGACAGCCCGAGTATGTGTATATTGGGTTCGTTTTCCCATGCTTTGCTCCGGATCCGATGCAGAATTTTGTCGGTGCCTCCCTGTTGTTCTCTGGGTACACATCCTCTCTATTTATTGCCAAGATGTGTATCAGGAGACTAGTGGGGAGGTGATGCCGAAATTTTGCTTCGGATCCAGTGCAAAGTATGGAAAACCAAACCAATCTACACATACTCTGGTGGGATTAGGGCGTATATTTACCTATTAGCGTGTAGGTTGCATGGACGTAATAAAATTGACAAACTTGGTTAACTGATTAATATATATGCTGGATTATATATATATATATTGTGTGTTTAGTAGCTAGGAAAGATGAGTGATCGTGTGTGGATGTACATCGGTCACACTAGTCAGAAAGACATGACCAATGAATGGTTAACAAAAACCAGGGGGTTTGTGAAAGCCGCATTTGCAAATGTCCAGAGAATAACCCGATGCCCCTGTCGTAGGTGCGACAACTTTTCACAAAGGACATAGGGTGAAATGGGTGAACACCTGCAAAATTGGGATTTTATGCCTAATTATACAGTGTGGACATTTCATGGTGAGTCTGCCCAATGTACCAGAGTTGAGGTGGTTCGTCAGCGCACCGACAAGTATGGTACCGGGATCGAAGACATGATGCAAGACTTTGATTATGCTCGGGATTCAGACGATGAGATGGAGTAATATGCAAAGGCCTTCGATGAAATGTTGGAGTCTTCAAAACATCCACTCCACGAGCACATTGAGCTTTGTCAGCTGGATGCCATCGCACAAGTAATGGCTTTGAAGGCTCAATTCAACTTGGGCAGAGAAAGCTACGATGCGATGATGACACTATTTGGACGCTTTCTACCCAGAGGCCATGTAATGCCTTCAAACCTAAACCAGTAGGCCAAAATCCTCCATGTACTTAAGATACCCTATGAGAAGATAGATGCATGTGAGAAAGGATGTGCCTTATTTAGGCTTGAGTATGCGGGCTTGAACTATTGTCCCATTTGCAAGTCTACCAGGTATGTTGTGGTAGACAATGGTATAGGTGAGAAGAGGCAGACCAGAATCCCTGCTAATGTTTTTGGCACATGTCAATCATACCAAGACTTCAACGTCTTTTCATGGTCGAAGAGATGGCCAAACAGATGACATGGCACAAATTGAGCAAAAGAACCGAACTAGATGCATATTGGAATCACATGTTCGTACACACATCAAATGCTTTTGCCTGGAAGCACTTCGATGCATTACGTGAGGATAAAGTGGCAGATACAAGGCATCCTCGGGTATGCATCAACATGGATGGGTTCAATCTGTTTGGTATGACGGCAACCGAATATAGCTGTTGGCATGTATTTTTCATTCCGCTCAATCCCCCCCCAGACAGATTATGCAAAGAAAGAACATTTTCCTGACGTTGATAATTCAAGGGACCAACTATCCAGGGAAGAATATGAATGTGTACATGCAGCCTCTTAAGGATGAATTGCAAGAAGCTTGGGATAATGGGTTCAAGACATAAGACGCTGCTAGAAAACAAAAATTCGCAATGCATGTCTGGTACATGTACTCGATGCATGACTTGCTGACATATGCGCTATTTGTTGGCTGGTGTGTGCATCGAAGGTTTGCGTGCCCCACATGCAAGGCAGCTCTCCGGTTTCATTGGCTATAGAAGGGTAACAAATATTCTTGCTTCGACTTGCATAGACGGTTCCTGGATCCTCGCCATAAGTTCAAAAACGACAAGAAGAACTTCATCAAAGGTAGAGTTATCAAAAACTCTACACCACATGCGTTGACAGGCCAACAGATCCTAGATCATTTAAACGCTCTCGAGCCTGATCTAGAGCATCCAGGGTATTTCAAGGGGTATAATTCGGAACACGCCTGAACTCACAAGACATGCTTGTGGGATATGCCTTACTTCAAAGACATCCTTCTTCCACACAACATCGACGTGATGCACACTGAAAAGAATATTGGAGAGGCCCTTTTTGGTACATTGTTTCAGAGGGGAAGTCAAAGGATAATCCTAAGGCTAGAGTCGATCAACAGACTCTATGTGATAGACCGTTACAAAACATGCGAAAACCAAAAGGAAAGCATAATTGGTTGAAGCCAAAGGCATGGTTTAATCTTGGAAGGGGAGCTATGAGGGAAATTATCTCGTGTGAAAATCCCCAATGGGTATGCAACGAATATAGGGAGCGAGTCTTGAAAAATTGAAAATATTTGGTCTCAAGAGTCATGATTGGCACATAAGGCTTGAGCGGGTAATGTCGGTGATGTTGTGTGGCTTTATCCGTGAGGATGAATGGCTAGTACTGGCAGAGTGGAGCTATTTCTTCTGTGTTCTTTGTGCGAAAGAACTATCTCCTGGCGTGCTAGATGACATGGAAAAGTTGGCGTCGGAGTTGCTCTGCAAGTTAGAGAAGATCTTTCCACCGGGCTTCTTTAATCCAATGCAACATTAGATTTTACATCCCTCAACCGAGGCGAGATTGGGGGGTGTGCAAATTCGTTGGTGCTATGCAACTAAGAGGATGCAGAAGACGCTTCGAGCAAAATGTAAAAAAACGTAGAATTGAAGCATTGATGGCCGGGGCATTCGTTGCTGAGGAGGCGACATACTTCGTGATAGATCACTATGAAGCCAAAAATCGTCATTTGAATAATCCGAAGCCTCGATACAATGCCGGCAACCATAAAAAAGGTGGATCCAACCTCAGCATATTCAAAGGGAAGCTCGCACCATCCGATGCTTCTAAACCAATAGCGTTGTATTTCGAAGAATGGCAGACCATTTCGTTGTATATCTTCAAGAACCTAAGAGAAGTGCGGTCGTACATCGAGTAAGTTCGCCATACATTGTTTTGCAACTTCTAATTCCTTTGAACTGCTCTTATCCCTAGATATTTGATACAAACGATACGTCGCAAAATTCTTAGATGGAGCAGTGATCCAAAAGGATTCCATCCAAGAGTATGAGCTTCTAGCAAAGTGTGGTGGTGGCTATCCCGGTTTCATCTCTTGGTTCAAACAAACGGTAATTACCATTAATAGACCATTTCATTTCTTGGTCTAATTTAGGGATAATGCAACAATCCTTTCATATTAAAGTTGTAGTCAAATTCAAAGTCTATGGACGCCGAATTGAGACAAGCCGCTAATGGTTTTGACTATAAGGTTCGTTCATTTGAGAAATACGACATCAATGGGTGTCACTTTTGTACCTTTGGCAATGAGCTATCTATGGCCGACTGAAAATCTACAAATTGTGGTATCTCTGCTATCGGCGAAGGAGGTACTGAGTATTATGGAAGAGTTGAAGCAATTTATGAACTTCTATTCTATGGTGAAAACCCACCAAAAGTCATAGTCTTCAAATATTATTGGTTCCAGCCAAAAGAGCCTGGAAGGACTCATGAACATATAGCGCTAGTCGAAATCAACAAAGCACCCATTTAGATGTTCCTGATGTCTATATTACGGCTCAACAAGCGACCCAAGTTTTCAATCTACTGTGGGCCTGCCAAACTGATACAAATCTGAATGGTTGGGATGTCGTTTATGAAGTGTCTCCACGTGTTACACCACCTCCCCCCAATGAAGAGGATTATGAACCTCGCATTAAACCAGACACATATGAAGGAGAATGAAAGCACCTTTGCTCCCTTGGTGGTTTTGGTAATAAATAACAACATATATGTCATTGAACTAATGTTTCCACTAAGCATATTTCAGGAAAAGTTCAATGATAAGGATGGAAAAATAATTGTGGAGAAACTCCAAGATGCAAATAAATGGATTGGCAAAGCTTCAAGGAAGAGTACTCTACATTTTACTTTGTCATAAATCACTTTGAGTCCATAGGAAAATGCAATACTATTAAAAGGGGGTAAGTTACTGTTGGTGAACAAGATGCTCCAACGTGCACATGTGATAGTCACCAAAAATACCCACAACTCTTCCACCAAAACTCTGTCCAAAGCCTATCCAAAATCGGTGAACCAACAAGTTCCACTCGGTCCCACCGACTCCTATACTCAGACAGACCCATGCCAAACCCTAGCACATCGGTGCAACCAATACCACATCGGTGCCACCGAGTTCAGGCTGCCAACTTTTGGTTGCCTCGATTCATAAAATCGGAATTTCCGAGTTTTTGGATGGTGTCACCGAGATGCAGATTCTGACCGTTGGACACCTCATCGGTATTACCGAGATATATATATCGGTCTCACCGAGATTCAAAAGTTCCTACCTTTGGAGGAACTCGATACCATCGAGATTCACATATCGGTGTCACCGAGTTGGTCACTTAAGGTGTAACGGTTGGATTTTTGAAGATGCCTATATATACCCCTCCACCACCTCTCACTCGCATGAAAAGCACTCAGAACTGATCCCCACCTATCCCATCAGATTTTTTGAGAGAGAGCCACCTACTCATGTGTTGAGATCATGCCATTCAATTCCAACCATATGAATCTTGATCTCTAGCCTCCCCGAGTTGCTTTCCACCCAAGCAATCTCTTCCACCAAAGCCAAATGTGTGAGAGAGTGACTGAGTGTTGAGGAGTCTATCATCTTGAAGCACAAGAGCAAGGAGTTCATCGACATTATCAAGCATATTACCTTTTGGAGGGTGGTGCCTCCTAGATTGGTTAGGTGTCGCTTGGGAGCCTCCTACTTCGTGTTGTGGAGTGAACGAAGAAATTTGTAAGGGCAAGGAGATCACCTACTTTGTGAAGATCTACCCCGAGTTAGGCTAGTCCTCCGTGGACGTAGGCCATCATGGTATAGTCAAGGTTGCTTCTTCGTGGAACCCTCCATTGGTAGAGCCCTCTGTGGACTCTCGTGATCATTACCCTCCGTGGGTTGAAGACTCCATAAACATGGACGTACGATAGCACCACCTATCGGAACCATGGGAAAAATCTTCATGTCTCCAAATTGCGTTTGATCTTCCTACCCTTCCTTTACTACTCATGCTTGTCTTTACTTTCCGCAGCTATACTCGTAGACATGCATGTGTAGGGTGTGCTTGACTTGCTATAAATTCTAAAATCAGCCAACACTTAAAATTGGGAAAAGGTAGAATTTTTATTTAGTCAAGTAGTCTAATCACCCCCCCCCCTCCCTCTAGACCTACTTTCGATCCTGCAAGTGGTATCAGAGCTTTAGTCTCCATTGCATTGGTTTCACAACCAGGGATAGTATGGCGTCTAGTGAGGGAAATTATCACCATAGAGGTCTGCACTTTGATGACACTAATTTTGCTAGTTGGAAGCACAAAATGAAAATGCATATCCTTGGTCATAACCCCGCCGTTTGGGCTGTTGTTCGTGTTGGATTGCAAGGTGAATTATTTGCGGATGGAATGGAACCAGATCGTGAAGCGACTGCGGATGAATTGAATTTGTTGCAATACAATGCTCAAGCATGTTACATTCTCTTCAACTGCCCATGCCCCGAATGATTCAACAAAATCAGCCGTCTTCAGAAGGCAAAAGAGATTTGGGATACTTTGGTTTATATGCATGAAGGTACTAAATCCATGAGAGAATCCAAGTTGGATGTTCTTCGGAGTCAACTTGACAAGTTCAAGATGAAGGATGGTGATGGAGTCGCAGAGATGTACTCTAGGCTAGATCTCATCACCAATGAGATTGCCGGCTTAGGAAGCGAACAAATGACCGGCAAATTCATCATCAAGAAGATACTTCGAGCTTTGGATGATAGGTATGGCACCTTATGCACATTGATCCAAATGATGCCCAACTACAAAGATCTCAATACTATGGAAGTGATTGGAAGGATTGTTGCTCATGAGATGACACTCAAGGACAAGGAAGAGCTTCACAACAAGTCTAGCGGTGCTTACAATGCCACAAGTGATGCTCCCGCAACTTCAAGCGACAACCTTGTCACAAATGAAGACATAAGCCTCATGGTCAAGAAATTCAACAAGTTATATAAGAATAGAGGCAAAGATCAAAGCTAAATCTCAAGATATGAAGAGATGCGTTTGTCAAGTCATGACCGAAACTGCTACAATTGTGGGAATTCCAGACACTACTCCAATGAGTGTATAGCTTCTTACAAAAGGAAAGAAGATTCACCAACAAGACGAAGCTCAAGAGATGAGTCACCTCGAAGAGAGAAAATGAGTAGAGATGATCGTTATGAGCGAAGACCCTCAAGGAGAAGTAGGGACTCGGAGATGAAGGACAAGTACACCAAGAGCTACTCAATAAGAAGACATCAAACTCATGTTGGCGAATGGGTTTCCGGCTCCGAATACAACAACTCCAAGAGAAGCTATCACTCCAACTCCGACTATAGTCAAGATGAAGGTGTTGCCGTACTTGCACTAGTGACAACAAACTCCTACGACATATTTGATTCACCAAATTAAGGGAGTGGATGTTGCTTCATGGCTAAAGGCCCCAAGGTATCACACCCGAATATTTTGATTTCAATAATGATGAGGATGACTTATTAGGAGATGATGACTTGCTATTTGACAAATCTAGTAATGTTAGTCAAGAAGAACTTGCTAGTAATCACTCTAGTTAAGATAAGTCATGTGTTGATGATAAGTTGGAAATAAAACAACTAACTCAAGAACTAAATACTCTTAAGTTAGCTCATGAGTCTACTGTACAAGATAATAGAGAGCTTGAAAGGACACATGAGAATCTCCACTTCGAGAAGCTCAATTTAGAGCAAGAGCATGAGTTCCTTAAAGCTATCAATGACAATCTTCGAAAGAAGACTTCCTCTTATCTAGCCAAACGACTTCTCTTGTATGCATTTATTCCATAAGTTAAGGCTAAGAAAACTAGTAAAAAAGGCAAGAAATGTTCTTCAACTAGTAGCAATAAAAATGAGAAATCCAATGATATTGCTTCTGTTAGTTCTTTTGATCCCACTAACACTTCTCTTAGACAATTTACACTTGACAAGGAAAATGAACTTTTGAAAGGGATTATAGAGAAAGGTATCTACAAGAGTCTTGTCGGATGTAAGCAATTTGAGGAAATTGTACGCAAGCACGGAGGATACCGGAAGAACCATGGCATTGGCTGCTTCAACACTAATGGAGTTGAATGGGAAGAAGGTCAATACCACAAGCCCAAGTTTGTTCCTCAAAAGGAGAAGTACGAAAATACTCTTCCCAAGGGAACAAAAGCTCAAGATGACCTTACACCGAGTTTCCCTGTCAACAGATAGCTGAGGAACTCGGTAACATCAAAAAGTTAGAATCGGTGTCATCGACAGCCACGGGTATATATAGAGGCGGACCCGACTTTTGAAATTACTCTCTCAAACATCATACCCTCCAAACCCTAAGCTACCGAACATAGACCCCTGGCCATCGCCATTGTCTTCCCAAGTGCCTCCGTCGTTGGAAGTCCACGCCGTCGACAGAATCTTCACCCCCGTCACCGCCATAGCGAAGTCGTCGCCAAGCTAGGGTACGATTTTGACCCCCTCGTGTGCTCCCATCTCCGAATCTTGCGCATTAGGACTTCTCCATCGATAAGCCACTCTTTGAGATTGACCCATCCACACAAAAATCCAGTAGAGTAGCGAACGAAAGATTTTCTAGGGTTTGCCGTATGCAACCTGAATCTCGGTGGAACCAAAGCATACGAATCAGTAGCACCGATTCACTTTTCTGACCAACTGAGAACACCTCGGTGGAACCGAGTGCCAGTTTTCGGTATGACCGAAAGTGGTGCCAAGTTCCTGGAATGTAGGTTGTCTATCTCGGTGGGTCCAAGAATTTTGCCTCGGTTGTACCGATATTCATCTGGTAGAATGCAAACCTTGAGAATTTTTTTGTTGAACTTCGAAAAACTTCTGCATTTTGTGATGACTCAACCCTTCTACTCTTCTATATTCTGTTCATAGGGTCAGAGACATCTACTTCAGAGGATAGTCAGAACTTGAAGGAGCGAAATGTTGACATGAGCTCTAGCACTAGTCCAGACAAGAGCTCATCCTCTTTTGATGATGTGCCTAGCTCACCTCACCTGCCTAGAGATACAACTAGGGCAAGAAGAAATCTCAATTCTGATGAGGAAGATGAGAAATTCATACCTGATGAAGTGCCTCCCAAGTCCAAGCAGGACAAGATTGTCAAGAATCCCACTGCTGAGGCTACATATGCCAAGAAGAAGAAGACAGTCATGAAGGAGTATGCCCCCTATGAAACTATGAGAGCACCTAAGAGCTCTAGAGGCGCCATGACTATTGAGCCTTCCAGGAAGTCTATGCCCAAAAGGCGGGTGAGAAGAAATCCAGGAAGAGGATTATCCATGTTGTTGGCAGGGCTACCTCCATGTTTGAGGACCCAAAAGAGACTGCTGCTGCTGAGGGGGGGGGGAAGAGCCAGTTGCAAAGGCTCCCCCTAAGAAGACGCAAAAGAAACAGTTGTATGATGCTATGCCAAGGCAAGCTCCATCCAAGAGCAAGCCAGATGCACCCAAGAAGCCCAATGCTCCCAAGCCCAAGAGGAATACTAGAGACATCCTAGCTTCTGAGAAGAACAAGGGATATACGTCTAGAGATCTAGATGAGGATGCTATGTCAGCTTTGATGAAGCTGCGGCCACACCTTCCAAAGCAAAATGCCAGCCACTTGCTTTCTGAGGACATGAAGAAGAGGAAGGCTCGGGCCTGAGAGAGTGGAGAGTTGCTGATCCATATTCACAGAGGAGGAAGACTGTTGTCGACTATAGGTTCTATCAATACCAAGGAGCAGCAAGATTTCTATGAGACCATATTGCTTGACAAGAGCCCAACTGTCAGTGATATGAGATATGTGGATTGGAAGTACATCAAGGAAAATTAAGACTACTTCCTTAATGTGCAAGACAACTTTCACTGCATTGGACTAGATTAGTTTGTTGGCAAAGAGTTCACAGCCTAGAATGACGAGATGATCATGCAATTCTACTCCACAACACACTTCTATGAAGATGGTAAAATTGTATGGATGACTGAAGCTGCCAGATATGAGTCCATAGTTGAGGAGTGGGCTTCCATCTTAGGAGTCCCAGAGGTGGAAGATGGAGATATCTGCATGTACTCTGAGCCCAAGGCAAGCCATAATCAAATGAAGAACATGTACAATGAGATCCCTGTTGCATACCTAAAGTCTCGTAAGCTAGGATCGATCTATTTCCTCCAGGCGGGTCTTCGCACTATCTTGGTGACTCTTCTTTTCATTTGTAGGGAGCCAAGCACTCATTGGAGTAATGTTTGGGCTTCCCACAATTGTAGCAGTTTTGGTCACGACTTGACGAACGCTTCTCTTCATGTCTTGAGTTGGAGCTGCGATCTTTGCTTCTATTCTTGTAGAACTTGTTGAATTTCTTGACCATGAGTCCTATCTCTTCATTTGTGACAAGGTTGTTGCTTGGGGTAGCGAGAGCATCACTTGTAGCTTTGTAAGCACCGCTAGACTTGTGATGAAGCTCTTCCTTGTCTTTGAGTGTCATCTCATGAGCAACAATTCTACCAATCACTTCCGTTTGTTTGAGATCTTTGTAATTGGGCATCATTTGGATCAATGTACACATAGTGTCATATCTCTCATCCAAAGCTCGAAGTATCTTCTTGATGATGAACTTGTCAATCATTCTTCGCTTCCTAAGCCGGCAATCTCATTGGTGATGAGAGCTAGCCTAGAGTACATTTCAACGACTCCTTCACCATCCTTCATCTTGAACTTATCAAGTTGACCTTGAAGAACATCTAACTTGGATTCTCTCACGGACTCAGTTCCTTCATGCATATCAACCAAAGTATCCCAAATCTCTTTTACATGTTGAAGACGGCTGATTTTGTTGAATTCTTCAGGGCATAGGCAGTTGAAGAGAATGTCACATGCTTGAGCATTGAGTTGCAACATCTTTAATTCATCCACAGTCGCTTCACGATCCGGTTCCTTCTCTTCCGCAAACAATTCACCTTGCAAGCCAACACGAATAGTCCAAATGGCAGGATTATGACCAAGCAAATGCATTTGCATTTTGTGCTTCCAACTAGCAAAATTAGTGCCATCAAAGTACGGACCCCTATGGTGATAATTTCCCTTACTAGATGCCATACTTCTCCTAGGTTGTGAAACCAATGCAATGGAGACCAAAGCTTTGTTACCACTTGTATGATCGAAAGTAGGTCTAGAGGGGGGGTGATTAGACTACTTGACCAAATAAAAGTTTTGCCTTTTTCCCAATTTTAATTCTTGGCAAGTTTTAGCATTCATAGCATATCATGTACACCCTACACATACATGTCTATGAGTATAGCAGCGGAAAATAAAGACATTGCACATGTAAGTAAAGAGAGGGTTAGGAAAGCAAACACAAGTGATGACACGATGATTTTTACCGTGGTTCCGATAGGTGGTGCTATTGTACGTCCACGTTCATGGAGTCTTCAACCCATGGAGGGTAATAGCCGCGAGAGTCCACTGAGGGCTCTACCCATGGAGAGTTCCACGAAGAAGCAACCTTGACTATTCCATGCAGCTTCCGTCCACGAAGGACTTGCCTCACTATGGGTAGATCTTCATGAAGTAGGCAATCTCCTTGCCCTTACAAACTTTTTGGTTCACTCCACAACATGAAGTAGGAGGCTCCCAAGCGACACCTAACCAATCTAGGAGGCACCACCCTCCAAAAGGTAATAGGCTCGGTAATGATGACGAACTCCCTGCTCTTGTGCTTCAAGATGATAGACTGCTCAACACACAATCACTCTCTCATAGATTTGGCTTGGTAGAAGAGATGAGATTGGTGGAAAGCAACTTGGGGAGGCTATAAATCAAGATCCATATGGTTGGAGTGGAAGATCTTGACCTCAACACAAGGGTAGGTGGTTCTCTCTCAGAAAACTGAGTAGGATAGGTATGGAATAGTTCTGAGTGCTTCTCTATCGAGTAGGTAGTGGTGGATGGGTATATATAGGCATCCCAAAAATCCAACCGTTACACAAAAAATGACCAACTCGGTGACACCGATGTGTAAATATCGGTGGTACCGAAGTGAACAAAAGTGGCAACTTTTGAATCTCGGAGGGACCGATATATGAATCTCAGTTGTACCGACAAGGTGACCAACGGTTAGATTTGCCAAACTCGGTGATGCCGATTCACCATTTTCGGACGGACCGAAAATGTGAACTTGCATAATAGAAACTTGGTAACCCAACTCGGTGGCACCAAAAGCAGTGTCGGCTGCACCAAAGTGTTAGGTTTGGTTGAGTCTGTCTAGGGTTTGGAATCGGTGGCATCGGGATAGGAATGTTGGTTGCACCGATTTTGCTTATTTGGCTTTGGATAGACTTTGGTGGGAGAGTTTGTGAATGTTTTGGTGACTATCACTTGTGCACGTTTGAGCATATTGTTCATCATCAAAACTTTACCCCCTTTTAATAGTATTGGCTTTCCTATGGACTCAAAGTGATTTCTCACAAATGTAAAATGTAGAGTCCTCTTGCTTGAAGCTTGGCTAACCTATTTCCTTGCATCGTGAGGTAGTTCCACAATCTCCATAATCCTTTTGCCATCCCTATCACTGAACTTGTCCTGAAATATACTTGCTGGAAACATTAGTTCAATGACTCAAAATATGTTATTAATTACCAAAACCACCAAGGGAGCAAATGTGCTTTCAACCTGTTTCCCATGGGTCGGACTGTATGGGCCGCAAAGTGACCATTGGGTGATCAAGGGCCCCGTTGCCAGGGTGGAGGCTTCGAGGGGCCATGGCGTGTTCTCCAAGATTGTCAGCTATAGATAGGCGTGTTTATCTCTTCGGCATGTAACCGACCATGTGTAAACACTAGGTACCCCCGGTGTCTATATAAACCGGAGGGTTTTACGTTCTAGAGAGAGGACAACTCATCTAGGGTTAGCTATTCGATCTCGAGGTAGATCAACTCTGTAACCCCCATATCATTAATACAATCAAGCAGGACGTAGGGTATTACCTCCATAGGAAGGCCTGAACCTGGGTAAAACCTTGTCCCCTTCGTCTCGTGTTACCATCGCTTCTAGTCTCACATCTCGGACCCCCCTACCTGAGATCCGCCGGTTTTGACATTGATAGATAGGAAATAGTAGCAACACACATTAAGTGCATGATCAAACACCGATAAATTTTAACACATCCAAACCAAAAGATAGCAATTGTTTTGAAAAAGCGATAAAACCAATGCTCTCTCTCTCTCTTGAAGCCCTATGATCTATACAACTTCTCCCCCTTTGGCAACAGGTTACCAAAAAGTTCAAAGGTATAGAGCTAATCGTTCTTCTGGGACTGATCTCCTCCAGTAGCTGACGTTGAAGTTGAGAGAACTGCATTGATGAAGACCTTTGATGATGTCATGGATGGAGTTGGTGTAGTAACAAGAGGGACTAGTGGAGCTGATCGAGGTGAAGTGACTGTAGCTGGTGCTGATGAAGACGATCTCATCTCTGGAGCTGGCACTGTGGGTGTCCTGGCCTGAGTCCTAAACCGAGCAGTCGTCCTGAGAGGTGCACTATCCTCCTCCTCCTCATCATCATCAGTAGAGTGAGGGATAGGCACACCATCACCTTCCTGCTTGAGCTCCTTCACTATCACTGAAAGTGCATCCACCTTGTTGTTGAGAGTGTGAAACTTGTTGTCAACAATCCTCAAGAGGATCTCTTGGTTCTTTAGGATGTTGGTGATGTATTTCTGCATGCTGAGCATAGAACTGTCAAGTAGATCCATCTTCTGACTCCTGGTCATGGGCGGCTAAGCACTAGTGTCTCTGGATGCCTCTGCATGTGCCTGTGTTGCAGCTGATGTGGGATGATCTGGGTCCATCACCACAATGTTATCTTCGAGCTCCAGCAAGAGTGCAGATGTGGTCAATCAAGCACAAAGATGTGCTTCTCCAACTTGGAGTTGATGAGCATCTGGATGTATAGTGCATAGCAGCATGAGCGTTTCTGGTCAGCAGCAACCTTCTTCACAGTCTCCACAATCAGATCCATCACTCAGAATCTCGTATGCTGATCTATAAGAAGCATCATATTGATGGAGTAGCCTCGGATCATCTTCTCATCTCCTGACTTAGGCATCAAGGTATGCCTCATGATGGTGTTGATAGTGCGAAGACCCGCCTGGAGGAAATAGATCGATCCTAGCTTACGAGACTTCAGGTGTGCAACAGGGATCTCATTGTACATGTTCTTCATTTGATTATGGCTTGCCTTGCGCTCAGAGTACATGCAGATATCTCCATCTTCCACCTCTGGGACTCCTAAGATGGAAGCCCACTCCTCAACTATGGACTCATATCTGGCAGCTTCAGTCATCCATACAATTCTACCATCTTCATAGAAGTGTGTTGTGGAGTAGAATTGCATGATCATCTCGTCATTCTAGGTTGTGAACTCTTTGCCAACAAACTAATCTATTCCAATGCAGACATTACTCCAGTGAGTGCTTGGCTCCCTACAAATGAAAAGAAGAGTCACCAAGAAGACGAAGCTCAAGAGATGAATCACCTCGAAGAGACAGAAGGAGTAGATATGATCGTTATGAATGAAGACCCTCAAGGAGAAGTAGGGACTCGGAGAAGAAGGACAAGCACACCAAGAGCTACTCAAGAAGGAAACATCAAGCTCATGTTGGTGAATGGGTTTCCGGCTCCGACTCTGACAACCACTCCGAGAGAAGCTATCACTCCAACTCCGACTATAGTCAAGATGATGGTGTTGCCGGAATTGCACTAGGGACAACCAACTCCTATGATCTATTTGATTCACCAAATGAAGGAGGTGGAATTTGCTCCATGGATAAAGGCCCCAAGGTATCAAACCCCAAATATCTTGATTTCGATAGTGATGAAGATGATTTGCTTTACGATGATTACTTGCTATGTGATAAAACTAGTGATGTTGATCATAATGAACTTGATATTTCTCATGCTAGTCAAGATAAGTCAATTGACAATGATAAGATGAAAATAGAAGAACTAACTAAAGAACTCAACACTCTTAAGTTAGCCCATGAATCTACTCTTGAAGATCATAGAGAGCTTGTAAGAACTCATGATAAGATACGCTTCGAGAAGCTCAATTTGGAGCAAGAATATGAATCTCTTAAAGCTTTCAATGACGATCTCCAAAAGAAGACTTCATCTTATCTTGCTAAATGACTACTCTTGTCTACATTCATGCCACAACTCAAATCTAAGCAAACTAGTAACAAGGGAAAGAAAGGTTCTTCATCTAGTAGCAACAATAAAAATGCTAAATCCAATGATGTTGCTCCTAGTAGTTCTATTAATCCACTAATAATGATTCTCTTAGCCAAGTTACACTTGAGAAAGAAAATGCTTTATTGAAAGGGTTATAGAGAAAGGTATCTACAAGAGTCTTTAAGGGTACAAACAATTTGATGAGATTGTACGCCAGCATGGAGGATACCAGAAGAATCGTGGTGTTGGCTACTTCAACGCTAATGGAGTTGAGTGGGAAGAAGGTCAATACCCCAATCCCAAGTTTGTTCCTCAAAAGGATAAGTATGAAAATACTCTGCCCAAGGGGACAAACACTCAAGATGACCTTCCACCACAAGCCACCAAGCTCAAGGGCAAGAACAAGCTCCAAGAGGAATTTGACTCATATGAAGATGAATCCCAAGCTATGGTGAAGTGGGTTCCCAAGACTACTACAAGATCAACTTCCACAAGTGCTACTTCAACACCAAGGATCCCCATCAACTTGATGTGGGTTCCCAAGGAGAAGGACTAGAGAGTTCTTGAGGGGTGAATCCGCCAATGAAATTCACTCATATTCATTATTGGCAAGATTTATTTGCAATCAACATCAACCCTATGCAATAGATCAAGGAGTCACACATTCCCTCAAAGGTAAGAAAGGGACAAGGTAGTCAACAAATCAATGGACATTATCACACATGCTTTGCACTCCATCTCCATAGATATCCTTGTATTTGTCTCTTGTGTGTTGGGACTAACCCATGTAGGTGAGAAGAGTAAGGAAACAACAAGGATGCTCCCAACTCTTGGTGATCTTCATCAACCTTGAGCATCCACCACTACCTCACCAACATGAAGTCTTCATCGACAAACCCAAGGTTAGTTTATCCCTTCTATGGGGGGATGTCACATCAATGGGTAGCTTTACTCTAAGACTTGAGTCAAAGCATCTCTTAGTATGTGACAACATTAAATGCTTTATGTAAAAGTTGTAACCCCACTTGTGTTTAAACGATGAGTATGATCTATGATCAAGTAATCTTACTTGGCTCCTAACTCAAATACTCATATACAGATGACTTCGTCATCGCCCAAGTGCTTGTTAGATGCTAGAGTGTTTGTGCATGTTTGCCATGATTTCATTTGACATCTTATTATGTGAGCATGTTGGTCTACATTTATTTTCTCATTCGAGGATATCCAATTGTTGCTATTTGGCTTTTGATTTATCTTTTGCCAATTGGATATACAAGAATGCCTAGGACCACCTCTTTATCTATCTATGCTTTCTCACCTCATACTCTATTCATGTTGCATCACAAAATTTGAACAAGTACTTTTCAATCCCTCTGTGTGTGGAGCACTCGGAGTTCCGTACCGACAAGGAATGACCATTAAAACCTCCCAAGTGTATCTCGGTGGAACCAACCACAAAATCTCGGTCTCACCGAATGCCTAGGGTTGATCTAGTTTTCAATCTCGGTACCACCGATTTCATCTTCTCGGTTACACCGAGTTTCTGTGTCAACTAACAATTGAGGAACTCGGTGACACCGAAAAGTTAGAATCGGTGACACCGACAGTGGTGGGTATATAAGTTGTGGACCCCAACACTTTGCAATTCAATCTCAATCATCGCGCCTCAAAACCCTAAGTTGTTGCCTTCGAGACCCCTGGTCATCGCCCTTGTCTCCCTACGCTCCTACGCCACTGGGAATCACCGCCGTTAACGAATCATCTCCATCGTCACCATCATAGCAGATCCGCACCAAGTTAGGGTACGGATTCAACCTCTTTTGTGCTCCTCGTCCGATTCTTGCGCATTAGATTCAAGTTTATCTATAAGCCACTCTTTGCACGTATTCCTATCCACACAAAACCTCTATAGTCTAGCGAATGGTGAATTTTCTAGGGTTTTGCCGTCCGCCCGATAAATCTCGGTGGAGCCGAAACATACATATTGGTCTCACCGATGTGTATTTCTGTAATGCTGAGAACTGTCTCGGTGGAACCGAGTACCTCTTTTTGGTCCGACCGAAAAGAGTTCCAAGGTTCTGTTAAGAGAGACAGTCTGTCTTGGCAGCACCAAAAATGTTGTTTCGGCTCTATCGATATTTATTTGACAGAATGCAAAAACTTTGAAAATCTATTGTTCAAACTTTCAAAAAACAACCTCATTTTGTGATGACTCGTCTACTTCTGCTCTTCTATACTCTATTCACAGGGCCAGTATGTCAGATGCTGAGGACAGTCAAAATTTGGCAGAGCAAGGTGTTGATATGAGTTCAGGCACAAGCCCAGAGCCCAGTTCTTTTTCAGATCCAGGCACCCCTAGTTGTCATGGGTTGCCCAAGGTTGCCACCAAGACCAGGAAGAAGCTAAAATCTGATGAAGAAGATTCAGACTTTATTCCTGAGGAGATTCTTGTCAAGAAGCAAGAAAAGGCTGCCAAGAAATCTGCTAATGAAGCCACCTCTTCCAGGAGGGTGGTTAGCAAAGTATATGCACCTTCTGAAGCTATGAGAGCACCTGAGAGTGCTAGGGCCACAATGACTATAGATCCCCCAAGGAAGTCTTTGCCTAAGAAGGCAGGGGAGAAGAAATCCAGAAAGAGGATCATTCATGTGATTGGCAGGCCTACCTCCATGTATGAAGATCCAGAGGAGTCTGTTGGTGTTGCTGCTGAGGAAGAGGAGGATGAGCCAGCTGCAAAGGCTCCTCCCAAGAACAAGGACAAGAAACTTATGGCTGATGTTATGCCAAAGTCAGGCACATCCAAGAGCACCAAGCCTACATCCAAGAAAGTTGTTGCACAGAAGTCCAAGAGGACTACCAAAGACAATCCAGCTTCTGAGAAGAACAAGGGAACTGCCTCCAGACTTGAAGATGATGATGACTTGACTACTTTGATGAAACTTGGACCACATCTTCCAGTACATGATGTCAGCCACTTAGATGTTGAAGATATTAAGAAGAGGAAAGACTCAAGATTGAGGGCTTGGAGAGCTATAGATCCTTATGCCCAGAGGAAGAAAACTGTTGTTGACTACATGTTCTACACTAGAGAGCAACATGACTTTTATGAGACAATGCTGCTTGACAAGAGCCCAGCTGTTAACGATATGAGATATGTTGATTGGAAATTCATTAAGGAGAATGAGGACTACTTTCCAAGTGTCCAAGATAATTTCCACTGCATTGGTCTGGATGAGTTCATTGGCAGAGAGCTTACTGCATGGAACGATGAGATGATCATACAATTCTACTCCACTGCACATTTCTACGGAGATGGTAGAATTGTCTAGATGACTGAAGGAGCAAGGTATGAATCTACTGTTTAGGAGTGGGCTGCACTTCTAGGAGTTCCAAATGTTTAGGATGGTGATCTACATGTATACTTAGAATCCAAGGAAAGTCACAATGCCAGTAAGGATATGTATACTCCTATCCCCGCAGACAAAGTGCAATCTCACAAGCTAGGATCCATCTACTATCTGCAAGCAGGCCTTCGTACCATGAACACTATTCTGAGGCATACCTTGATGCCCAAGTCAGGATATGACAAGATGATCCGAGGCTACTCCATCAACATGTTGATCCACCTTGACGGACATACCAGGATTAGAGTCATGGATTTGATTGTTGAGACAATCAAGAGGGTTGCTGCTGATCAAAAGCACTCTTGCTGCTATGCACCCTACATCTAGATGCTTATCAACTCTCAGTTGGAGAAGCACATTTTTGCTCTAGATCGTCCACATCTGCCCCTACAGCGAGATCTCGAGGATAATGTTGTGGTGATGGACCTAGATCATCCCACATTTGCTACAGCACAGGCAGAGGCAGAAGCAGTTCGAGCCGCTAGTGCTCAAGCCCCCAGATCCAGAAATGAGCAAATGGATCTTTTGATCTCAGCTATTCAGGGTATGCAGAACGATATCAAGGGGATTCTGGACAACCAGAACAGTCTTGTGAGGATCTTTGAGACAAGGATCAAGACTCTTGGTGACAAGGTGGACAAGGTGACTAAGACAGTCATAGAGCTTCAAAAGGAAGTTGACTCCATGCACATCCCTCGGGTCTCTTCTACTTCTTCATATGATGATGAGGAGGAGGAGGAGGATGGATCACCTCTCAGGCCGAACACTCAGTTCACTACTCACGCTAGATCAGCTACAATGCTTGCACCAGACTTGAGGCCCTCTTCATCAGCTCCTGCTACTGTCGGCACAGCTCCTGCTCCATCAGCTCTAGTTCCTCCAGTGTCCACTCCAGATCCATCCATGACATCTGCAGAGATCTTCGCCGATGTTGTTCTCTCGACTCCTTCATCAACAACCGGAGGATATTAGCCCAAGAACGCTTAGATATATGCCTTTGAACTTTTTGGTAACTTGTTGCCAAAGCGGGAGAAGTGTACATAGATCTTTAGGCTTCGAGTGAGAGAGCATTTTGGTGTTTATCGCTTTTTCAAAAACAATTGCTTTTGGTTGTTTGATGATACGTTTGATGATGTTCGATCATACGCTTTATTGTGTGGTGCTACTATTTCATATCATCTTAATGCTTATGTGATGATCTTTCATCTTTGGTTGATTGTGTTGTGGTCTTTATAGAGAGATTTTTTCGAAAGGGGTCATCGAAAGAACAAGAATATCACAAGAACAAAAAAATAAACAATATCAAAGAAACATAGAATTTGAAAGCAAAGAAAATCGGTGACTCCGGGATAAATAAATTAGTGATACCGAGATTGTGTAGTGCAGCTTGTCTGCAAATCCGGTAGAACCGAGTTATCTATATCGGTGACTCCGAATGATAAACCAAGTTTCTGTTTTCAGAGAGACAAACAAAACTGTTTCAAAAAGAAAAATGCAAAAGATTTACATAGGTCATCAAATAGATAAGATTTGAGTGGTTACGAGAGATCATGCAATAAGAGAGAAAACCACGCAAGATTCTTAACTAAATGATGGGCGGTGACTAGGTCACCTATGTTAGAGTATATTGACTTAGGAGCCAAGCAAGATTGCTTGATCATAGGTCATACTCATCTTTTAAGCTCAAAATGGGGTTACCATTTTTCGATTAAGCATTTTGATGTCTTCATATCACTTGGGTTGCTTTAGCCCATGACTTGGAGTAAAGCCTTTTCAAGGATATGAGTACATACCTTTGAATGATGTTGATGACGCTGCTCGTAGGTCAACTTGTTGAGGATGCTCGAGGTTGATGAAGGTCATCTTGAATTTGGAGCAATCCTTCTCGTTCTAGTACACTCATCACCTAGGTTAGTCATGCAAGGAAGAACAATGGATATATCCAATTGACATGACACCACTTCAGATTTTGCAACTAAGATCAAGTATATGTCAAGGATATGTTTTTGTTGTCTTCTTCCTTCCATCATCAAATAGGAGTTGTGGATACTTGGTAATGACAAGATTGCTTATGATTTGAGTTGATGGCAATCCTGTGGAATTAAGTTCTTCCAAGTACCTACAAAAGGTTAGATGCAATACAAGGGAGCATAGAATTCCATGGCATGTGATAATGAGTTACGAGAACATGGAGATAATAATAAAGCTCGTGCCCTTGCTTGCAACCAAGTGAGTCTAGATCAAGTTTGAAGCATCAATGATGTTCAACTCACTCCTCAAATGACAAAATGTTTTCTCATCAAGTGGCTTGGTGAAGATATCGGCCAATTGTTTGTTAGTACAAACATGCTTAAGATTGATATCTCCTTTGGCAACATGATCACGAATGAAATGATGTCGAACTTGAATATGCTTGGTTCGAGAATGTTGCACAAGATTATGTCCAATTTTAATAGCACTTTCATTGTCGCAAAGTAATGGAACATTTTTAACATTAATCCCATAATCCTTAAGCGTTTGTGTCATCCATAGTAATTGTGCACAACAAGATCCAACAGCAATATACTCAGCTTCGGCAGTAGATAGAGATACCGAGTTTTTTTTTCTTGGAGGACCAAGACACAAGAGATCTACCTCAAAATTGACAAGTACCCGAGGTGGATTTTATATCAACCTTGTCTCCGGCATAGTCCAAATCAGAATAGCCAACAAGATTAAAAGAAGATCCCTTGGGATACCAAATGCCAAAGTTTGGTGTTTGTATCAAATACCTCACAATACGTTTCATAGCCAAAAGATGACACTCTTTAGGTGCAGCTTGATATCTAGCACAAGTGCAAACACTAAGCATTTTATCGGGACGACATGCACATAGATATAACAATGAACCAATCATAGATCGATAAACCTTTTGATCAACCGGTTCATCCTCCCTAGTAAGGTCAACATGTCCACTAGTTGGCATAGGAGTTTTCATACCTTTGCAATCCTGCATGTTGAACTTCTTGATCAAGTCCTTGGTATACTTGGTTTGAGAGATGAAAGTTCCATCTCTTGATTGCTTGATTTGTAGTCCAAGAAAGAATTTCATCTCACACATCATAGACATCTAATATTTCTCGGACATCAACCTTCCAAATCTTTCACTAAATTGAGGGTTAGTGGAGCCAAACATAATATCATCCACATAGATTTTGCACACAAATAATTCTCCATTAACTCTCTTAGTGAACAAGGTTGCATTAGTTTTACCAATTTCAAAACCCTTTTCGATGAGAAACTATGTTAAACATTTATACCAAGCACGAGGGGCTTGCTTGAGACCATAAAGAGCTTTGTGAAGCTTGTAAACATGATTAGGTTTCTTAGGATTCACAAAACCAGGTGGTTGCTTAACATAAACTTCTTCCTCAATTTCACCATTTAAAAATGCACTTTGGGTATCCATTTGATAAAGCGTGATATCATGGTGATTAGCATAAGCAAGAAGAATATGAATAGCTTCAACTTTAGCAATGGGGGCATAAGTCTCACTGTAGTCCATACCTTCGACTTGTGTATATCCTTGGGCTACGAGACGAGCCTTGTTTCGTACGACTTGACCATCTTCGTATTGTTTGTTCCGAAACACCCATTTGGTTCTGATGATGTTGTGCTCATCTTTGGGATTCTCCACGAGTGTCCACACTTTGTTTCTCTCGAAGTTGTGTAGCTCTTCATGCATTGCATTCACCCAATCCGCGTCTTCAAGAGCTTGTTCTACCTTTAAAGGCTCAATGCTAGAGATGAAAGAATAATATTCACAAAAGTTAGCTAGACAGGTTTTAGAGCGAGTGATTCTCCCTGTTTGTATATCACCAACGATTTGGTTTAGGGGATGGTTCTTGGTCACTTGAGCTCGAACTCGGGTCAGCTTCCGATTATTGGATGGTGGAGCTTCTTCTTCTTCATCATCATCTCGTTCATCTTCATTGTTGTTGAAGGTGTGAAAGCACATTTGCTCCCTTGGTGGTTTTGGTAATTAATAACAACATATAAGTCATTGGACTAATATATCCCCCAAGTATATTTCAGGAAATGTTCAATGATAGGGTTGGCAAAAAGAGATTGTGGAGAAACCCCAAGATGCAAGGAAATAGGTTGGCCAAGCTTCAAGTAAAACGACTCTACATTTTATATTTGTGAGAAATCACTTTGAGTCCATAGGAAAGCCAATACTATTAAAAGGGGGTAAGGTTTTGTTGGTGAATAATATGCTCAAACGTGCACAAGTGATAGTCGCCAAAAACATGGACAATCTCTCCCACCAAAGTTTGTTCTATACCTAACACTCAAAATCGATGCAACCAACTTTCCCATACCGGTGCCACCAATTCCAAAACCTAGACAGACTCTAGCCAAACTCTAGCCACTTCGATGCAACCGATTCCATACCGGTGCCACCGAGTTTAGGTTGCCAACTTTCTATTACGCAAATTCACTTTTTTGGTCCCATCGATAATGTTGGATCGGCGTCACCAAGATTGGAAATTTGATCGTTGGTCACCTTATCGGTGCAACTGAGTTTCCTATATCGGTCTCACCGAGATTCAAAAGTTGCCACCTTTTGGTCACTTCGGTACCACCGAGTTGAACACATCGGTGTCACCGAGTTGGTCATTTTGTGTGTAACGGTTGGATTTTTGGGGATGCCTATATATACCCCTTCACCACCACCTACTCGAAAGAGAAGCACTCAAAACTATTCCATACATATCCTATCAGATTTTCTGAGAGAGAACCACCTACCCTTGTGTTGAGGTCAAGATCTTCCACTCCAATCATATGGATCTTGATTTCTAGCCTCCCCAAGTAGCTTTCCACCAATCACATCTCTTCCACCATGCCAAATCTGCGAGAGAGTGATTGGGTGTTGAGGAGTCTATCATCTTGAAGCACAAGAGCAAGGAGTTCATCGTCATTACCAAGCCTAATACCTTTTGGAGGGTGGTGCCTCCTAGATTGGTTAGGTGCCGCTTGGGAGCCTCCTACTTCGTGTTGTGGAGTGAACCAAGAAGTTTGTAAGGGCAAGGAGATCGCCTACTTCGTGAAGATCTACCCATAGTGAGGCTAGTCCTTCGTGGACGGAAGCCGTTATGGAATAGTCAAGGTTGCTACTTCGTGGACCCTTTTGGGTGGAGCCCTCCATGGACTCTCGCGACCGTTACCCTCCATGGGTTGAAGACTCCATAAAGGTGGATGTACGATAGCGCCACCTATCGGAACCACGGGAAAAAGCATCGTGTCTACAACTACGTTTGATCTTCCTACCCTATCCCTTCTATACATGCTTGTTGTTACTTTCCGCTGCTATATACTCTTAACTTGCATGTGTAGGGTGTACTTGACTTCCATGAAATGCTAAAAAATATCAACCCTAAAACTTGGTATAGGCAAAACTTTTATTTGGTCAAGTAGTCTAATCACCCCCCCCCTCTAGACATACTTTCGATCCTACAAGTGGTATCAGAGCATTGGTCTCCAATGCTTAGGTCTCACAACCTAGGAGAAGTATGGCGTCTAGTGAGGGAAGTTATCACCGTAGAGGTCGGTACTTTGATGGCACTAATTTTGCTAGTTGGAAGCACAAAATGAAAATGCATATTCTTGGTCATAACCTCGCCATTCGGGCTGTTGTTCGTGTTGGCTTGCAAGGTGAATTCTTTGCGGATGGACGGGAACCGGATCGTGAAGCGACCGCGGATGAGTTGAAGATGTTGCAACTCAATGCTCAAGCATGCGACATTCTCTTCAACTGCTTATGCCCCAAAGAATTCAACAAAATCAGCCGTCTTGAGAATGCAAAAGAGATTTGGAATACTTTGGTTGATATGCATGAAGGAACCGAGTCCGTGAGAGAATCCAAGTTAGATGTTCTTCAAGGTCAGCTTGACAAGTTCAAGATGAAGGATGGTGAAGGAGTCACGGAGATGTAATCTAGGCTAGCTCTCATCACCAATGAGATTGCCGGCTTAGGAAGCGAAGAAATGACCAAAATTCATCATCAAGAAGATACTTAGAGATTTGGATGAGATATACGACACCGTGTGCACATTAATCCAAAAGATGCCAAACTACAAAGTTCTCAAGCCTACGGAAGTCATTGGAAGGATTGTTGCTCATGAGATGACACTCAAAGATAAAGAAGAACTTCATCACAAGTCTAGTGGTGCTTACAAAGCCACAAGTGATGCTCCCGCAACTTCAATCAACAACCTTGTCACCAATGAAGATATAAGCCTCATGGTCAAGAAATTCAACAAGTTCTACAGGAATAGAGGCAAAGAAAGAAACTCCAACTCAAGATATGATGAGAAGCATTCATCAAGTCGTGACCGCAATTGCTACAATTGTGGGAAGCCTGGACACTACTCAAATGAGTGCACAGCTCCCTACAAAAGAAGAGAAGAGTCACCTTGAAGACGAAGCTCAAGAAATGAGTCACCACAAAGAGAGAGAAGGAGTAGAGATGATCGTTACGAACGAAGACACTCAAGGAGAAATAGAGATTTGAAGAAGAAGGACAAGTACACCAAGAGCTACACAAGAAGAAAGCATCAAGCTCATGTTGGTGAATGGGTTTCTGGCTCCGACTCCGACAACAACTCTGAGAGAAGATATCACTCCGACTCTGACTATAGTCAAGATGATGGTGTTGTCGGAATTGCTCTAGTGACTACCAACTCCTATGATCTATTTGATTCACCAAACGAACGGAGTGGAAATTGCTTCATGGCTAAAGGCCCCAAGGTATCACACCCTAAATATCTTGACTTTGATAGTGATGAAGGTGATTTGCTTTGTGATGATGACTTGCTTTGTGATAAAACTAGTGATGTTGATCAAAATGAACTTGATAATTATCATGCTAGTCAAGATGAGTCATTTGATGATGATAAGATTAAAATAGAACAACTAACTAAAGAACTAAACACTCTTAAGTTAGCACATGAATCTACTCTTGAAGATCATAGGGAGCTTGTGAGAACTCATGAGAAGCTACGCTTCGAGAAGCTCAACTTGGAGCAAGAACATGAGTTTCTCAAAGCTATCAATGACGATCTCCGAAAGAAGACTTCATCTTATCTAGCCAAATGACTACTCTTGTCTACTTTCATGCCTCAAGTTAAAACTAAGCAATCTAATAACAAAGGCAAGAAAGGTTCTTCATCTAGTAGCAACAATAAAAATGCTAAACCCAATGATGTTGCTTCTAGTAGTTCTATTGATTCCACTAATGATGATTCTCTTAGTCAAGTTACACTTGAGCAAGAAAATGCTTTATTGAAAGGAGTTATAGAAAAAGGTATCTACAAGAGTCTTGCCATATGTAAGCAATTTGAGGAAATTGTACGCAAGCACGGAGGATACCGGAAGAATCGTGGTGTTGGCTACTTCAACGCTAATGGAGTTGAGTGGGAAGAAGGTCAATGTCCCAAGCCCAAGTTTGTTCCTCAAAAGGTGAAGTATGAAAATACTCTTGCCAAGGGGACAAACACTCAAGATGACCTTCCACCACTAGACCACAAGCTCAAGGGCAAGAACAAGCTTCAAGAGGACATTGACTCATATGAAGATGGACCCCTAGCTTTGGTGGAGTGGGTTCCTAAGGCTACTTCAAGCTCAACTACTACAAAGGCTACTTCAACACCAAGGATCCTCATCAACTTGATGTGGGTCCCCAAGAAGAAGAACTAGTAAGTTCTTGAGGTGTGACTCCGCCAATGAAATTCACTCACATTCATTATTGGCAAGGACTTTTGCACTCAATATCAACTCAATGCAATAGTTCATGGAGTCACACATTCACTCAAAGGTAAGCAAGGGACAAGGTAATCAACTAATCAATGGACATCATAACATATGCTTTGTACTCCATGTCCATAGATATCCTTGTATTTGTCTCTTGTGTGTTGGGACTAACCCATGTAGGTGAGAGGAGTAAAGAAACAACAAGGATGCTCCCAACTCTTGGTGATCTTCATCAACATTGAGCAACCACAACTACCTCACCAACATGAAGTCTTCATTGACAAAACCCAATGTTAGTTTATCCCTCTTATGGGGGGATGTCACATTAAGGAGGAGCTTTACTCTAAGACTTGAGTCAAAGCATCTCTTAGTATGTGACAACATTAAATGATTTATGTAAAAGTGGTAACCCCACTTGTGCTTAAACGATGAGTATGACCTATGATCAAGTACTCTTACTTGGATCCTAAGTCAAATACTCATATATAGATGACTTCATCATCGTCCAAGTGCTTGTTAGATGCTAGAGCATTTGTGCATGTTTGTCATGATTTCTTTTGACATCTTATTGTGTGAGCATGTTGGTCTACATTTATTTTCTACTTCGAGGACATCCAATTGTTGCTATTTGGCTTTTGATTTATCTTTTGCCAATTGGATGGACAAGAATGCCTAGGAGCACTCTTTAGCTATCTATGATTTCTCACCTCGTATTCCATTCATGCTGCATCACAAAATTTGAACAAGTGTTTTTTGATCCTCTGTGTGTGGAGCACTCGGAGTTTCGTATCGACAAGGACTGACCATTAAAACCTCCCAAGTGCATCTCGGTGGAACCAACCCCACAATCTCGGTCTCACCGATTGCCTAGGGTTGATCTGGTTTTCAATCTCAGTACTACTGATTTCATATTCTCGGTTACACCGAGTTTCCCTGTCAACTGACAGTTGTGGAACTTGGTGACACCGAAAACATAAAATCGGTATCACCGACAGTGAAGGGTATATATGCTCTGGACCCCGACGCTTTGAAATTCAAGCTTCAACATCGTGCCTCAGAACCCTAAGTTGTCACCTCGAGACCCCTGGTCGTCGCCCTTGTCTTCCTGCGCTCCTCCGCCGTTGGGAATCGCCGCCGTCGACGAAATCTACTCCATCGTCGTCACCGTAGAGGATCCGCGCCGAGCTAGGGTACGGATTCGATCTCTAGTGCGCTCCCCATCCGATTCTTGCGCATTAGATACTTGTTAATCATCTTTACACCCCTTGCTCATATATCCATCCACGTAATTCTCCAAAATCTCGAGTTAGATGGATTTTCTAGGGTTTTGCCGTCCGCCCGATACATCTCGGTGGAACTGAAACGAACATATCGGTCTCACTGATATGCTTTTCAGTGAGGTTGAGAAGTGACTCGATGGAACCGAGTAGCTCTTTTCGGTCCGACCGAAAAGGCTGCCAAGTTCATGTTAAAGAGTAAGTTTGTCTCGGCCCCACCGAAAATTTCTTTTCGGCTGCACTGATATATATATGACAGATTGCAAAACTTTTGAAAACTCATTGCTCAAATTTCAAAAACCAGCCTCATTTGTGATAACTCATCTACTTCTGCTCATCTACACTCTATTCACAGGGTCAGTATGTCAGGCTCAGAAGATAGTCAGAATGTGCCAGAGCAGGGAGTTGATATGAGTTCTAGAACAAGCCCAGAAGCGAGTTCTTTCTCAGACCCAGGCACCCCTAGCTCTCATGGGTTGCCCAAGGCTTCCACCAGAACTAGGAAGAAGTTGAACTCAGATTAAGAGGATTCAGACTTTGTCTCTAAGGAGATTCTTGCTAAGAAGCAAGAGAAGGCTGTCAAGAAGTCAGCAACTGAAGCTACTTCCTCTCGAAGAGTTGTCAGCAAGATCTATGCACCTGCTTCTACCTTCAAGGCTCATGAGACTGCCAGAGCAACAATTTCTGTTGAGGTCCCCAAAACTGCTATGTCTAAGAAGGCAGGGGAGAAAAAGTCCAAGAAGAGTATTATTCATGTGACTGGCAGGCCTACTTCAATGTATGAAGATCCAGAGGAAGCATCTGGTGCTGCTGCTGAGGAAGAGGAGGATGAGCCAGCTACAAAGGCTCCTCCCAAAAAGAAGGCAAAGAAACTTATGTCTGATGCTATGCCTAAGACTAGCACATCCAAGAAGGCTGCTGCTGAGAAGCCTAAGAGGACAACTAGGAAGATTCCAGCTTCTGAGAAGAACAAAGGAACTGCTTCCAGAGTTGAAGATGTGGATGACCTGACAACTTTGATGAAGCTCATACCACATCTCCCAGTTCACAATGCTAGCTACCCACTAGTTGAGGACATGAAGAAGAGGAAGGACTCAGGATTGAGGGCATGGAGAGCTATAGATGCTTATGCCTAGAGGAAGAAGACTGTTGTGGACTACAGGTTCTATATCAAAGAGCAACATGATTTCTATGAGACCGTGCTCTTTGACAAGAGTCCAGCTGTCAGTGATATGCGGTACGTTGATTGGAAGTTCATCAAGGAGAATGAGGACTACTTTTCAAGTGTCCAGGACAACTTCCACTGCATAGGTCTGGATGAGTTCGTTGGCAGATAATTCACTGCTTCGAACGATGAAATGATCATGCAATTCTACTCCACTGCACACTTCTACGGAGATGGTAGAATTATATGGATGACTGAAGGCGCAAGGTACGAATCAACTGTTGAATAATGGGCTGATATCTTAGGAGTTCCTGCAGCACATGATGGTGACTTGGATGTATACTCAAAATCCAAGGCGAGCCACAATGCTATGGCTAACATGTACAAGGAGATCCCTGGTGCCAATGTGAAGTCTCATAGGATAGGATCCATTCTCCAGGCTGGCCTCCACACGATGAACACCATTCTGAGGTATACTTTGATGCCCAAGTCAGGAGATGACAAGATGATCCGAGGCCACTCCATCAACATGTTGATCCACCTTGACAGACACACCAGGATCAGAGTCATGGATTTGATTGTTGAGACAATCAAGAGGGTTGCTACTGATCAGAAGCGCTCCTGCTGTTATGCACCCTACATCCAGATGCTCATCAACTCAAGACTGGAGAAGCACATCTTTGCCCTAGATCATCCACATTTGCCCCTATAGCCAGATCTCGAGGACAATGTTGTGGCGATGGATGCTACGCCACTAGTGCTCAAGTCCCTAGATCCAGGAATGAGCAAATGGATCTCTTGACATCATCAGTTCAGGGCATGCAGAAGGACATTAAGGGGATTCTGGACAACCAGAACAGTCTTGTCAGGATCTTTGAGACCAGAATCAAGACCCTTACTGATAAGGTGGACAGGCTGACTAAGACGGTCACAAAGCTTCAGAAGGAAGTTGACTCCGTGCACATCCCTCGGGTCTCTTCTACTTCAGATGATGACGTGGATGATGATGAGGAGGATGAATCACCTCTAAGGCCAAGCACTCAGTTCACCACTCAGGCCAGATCAGCCACTGTGCAAGCTCCATCAGCTCCTGCTTCATCTGCTCCAGTTCCTCCAGTGACCACTCCAGCTCCATCCACGACATCTGCTGAGATCTTCGCCGAAGCTATCATCTCGACTCCTTCATCAACAATCGGAGGAGATTTACCCAAGAACGTTTAGATGTATGCCTTTGAACTTTTTGGTAACTTGTTGCCAAAGGGGGAGAAGTGTATATAGATCTTTAGGCTTCGAGCGAGAGAGCATTTTGGTTTATTGCTTTTCAAAACATTTGGTTCTTTGGGTTTGATGTGAGATACATGTGTGTTATGCTACTACTTTACGTTGTTATGTGTGATGCAACTATTCCCTATCATCTTAATGCTTATGAGATGATCATTCACCTTTGCTTGAGTGTGTTGTGCCATGTTATTCATTCTAATTATTCTCGTACACCACCAAGTTGTATGTGACATGGAAGAAGTGCCCCATATACCTAATCGATTGTGCATTTGCATTCAAACGCAAATTCAAAATAATGCACAAATTTAGGGGGAGCTCTTGCTTATCACATACCTCTTTAAGCGACGATTATATTCATTGATTTTATTATATGTCGAAGCTTTGATCTATATGTTGTCATCAATTACCAAAAAGGGGGAGATTGAAAGCACATTTGCTCCCTTGGTGGTTTTGGTAATTAATAACAACATATAAGTCATTGAAATAATATTTCCACCAAGTATATTTCAGGAAATGTTCAATGATAGGATTGGAAAGAAGAGATTGTAGAGAAACCCCAAGATGCAAGGAAATAGGTTGGCCAAGCTTCAAGCAAAAGGACTCTACATTTTATATTTGTGAGAAATCACTTTGAGTCCATAGGAAAGCCAATACTATTAAAAGGGGGTAAGGTTTTGTTGGTGAACAATATGCTCAAACGTGCACAAGTGATAGTCGCCAAAAACATCCACAAACTCTCCCACCAAAGTCTGTTCTATACCTAACACTCAAAATCGGTGCAACCAACTTTCCCATACTGGTGCCACCGATTCCAGAACCTAGACACACTCAAGCCAAACCCTAGCCACTTCGGTGCAACCGATTCCATACCGGTGCCACCGAGTTTAGGTTGCCAACTTTCTGTTATGCAAATTCACTTTTTTGGTCCCACCGAGAATGTTGGATCGGCGTCACCGAGATTGGAAATCTGATCGTTGGTCACCTTCGGTGCAACCGAGTTTCCTATATCGGTCTCACCGAGATTCAAAAGTTGCCACCTTTTGGTCACTTGGTTACCACCGAGTTTAACACATCGTTGTCACCGAGTTGATCATTTTTTGTGTAACGGTTCGATTTTTGGGGATGCCTATATATACCCCTTCACCACCACCTACTTGAAAGAGAAGCACTCAAAACTATTCCATACCTATCCTATCAGATTTTCTGAGAGAGAACCACCTACCCTTGTGTTGAGGTCAAGATCTCCCACTCCAATCATATGGATCTTGATTTCTAGCCTCCCCAAGTAGCTTTCCACCAATCACATCTCTTCCACCATGCCAAATCTGTGAGAGAGTGATTGGGTGCTGAGGAGTCTATCATCTTGAAGCGCAAGAGCAAGGAGTTCATTGTCATTACCGAGCCTATTACCTTTTGGAGGGTGGTGCCTCCTAGATTGGTTAGGTGTTGCTTGGGAGCCTCCTACTTCGTGTTGTGGAGTGAACCAAGAAGTTTGTAAGGGCAAGGAGATCGCCTACTTCGTGAAGATCTACCCATAGTGAGGCTAGTCCTTCGTGGACGGAAGGCGTTATGGAATAGTCAAGGTTGCTACTTCATGGAACCTTTAGGGTGGAGCCCTCCGTGGACTCTCGCGGCCGTTACCCTCCATGGGTTGAAGATTCCATAAACGTGGATGTACGATAGCGCCACCTGTCGGAACCACGGGAAAAATCATTATGTCTACAACTGCGTTTGATCTTCCTACCATATCCCTTCTATACATGCTTGTTGTTACTTTCCGCTGCTATATACTCTTAGACTTGCATGTGTAGGGTGTACTTGACTTGCCATGTAATGATAAAAACTATCAACCCTAAAACTTGGTATAGGCAAAACTTTTATTTGGTCAAGTAGTCTAATCACCCCCCCCCTCTAGACATACTTTCGATCCTACAAGGTGTCGTTCCCTTGAGGTGGTGGTGAAGGTGGCTGTGGTGGATCTTCATGATGTACTTCCTCTTCTTCATCATCTCGCCATGTATCGCTTGTGGATGCCTCCATGTCGTGTTGAGGTTCACCTTGACGTGAGGTAGGGGCTTCCACTTGGGACGAATCTTGACGATGGGTAGATCTAGTATGGCTTCTGGAGGATCCTTATCACCTACATCATTTGGCAATTGTTCGAGTTGTGAACCATTAGATTCATGAAACTTCACATTTACCATATCTTCAACTTTTTGAGTGAAGTTGTTGTCGACATGGTAAGTGTGAGAGTTCGATTCGTAACCAAGTAGGAATCCTTCATGAGATTTAGGAGAAAATTTAGTACGACGATGCTTATCAAGAATGTAGCACTTTGAGCCAAATACCCAAAAGCATCCGACTTGGGGTTTGTTACCGGTGAGTAGCTTGTATGCCGTTTTACCGAGAAGCTTGTGCAAGTAAAGTCGGTTTGTAGCATGACATGTTGTTTCAACGGCTTCTGCCCAAAAGTGTCTTGGCGTCTTGTATTCGTCAAGCATCGTTCTTGCCATCTCAATGAGCGTCCGGTTCTTCCTCTCAAAAACTCCATTTTGTTGAGGTGTGTACGTAGCCGATTACTCATGTGAGACACCTTCTTCGTCAAGAAAGGTATCCACATGGGTGTTCTTGAACTCTGAACCGTTATCGCTCTGAACCTTCTTGATCTACACCTCAAACTGATTTTCCGCTTTGCGAGCGAAGTTCTTGAAGATCTTTTGAACCTGGGACTTATCATCAAGAAAGAATACCCACGTAAATCTGGAAAAATCATCAACTATAACTAGACCATAGGAATTTCCACCGAGACTCTTGTAAGCATTGGGACCAAAAAGATCCATGTGAAGTAACTTGAGTGGTCTCCTAGTAGTCATGATATTCTTAACGGGATGACTTCCACCTACTTGCTTTCCAGCTTGACAAGCACTACAAAGTCTATCTTTGTCAAAGATAACATCTTTAACTCCAAGTATATGATCACCTTTGATTAGCTTATCTAGATTTCACATGCCTACATGTCCAAGTCTTCTATGCCAAAGCCAACCTTTAGAAGATTTTGCAATTAAACAAGTGTGAGGCTTGGATCTTTTAGTGAAATCAAAAATGTATAGATCACCTCTATGGAAACTGGTAAAGACCATTTTATGATTATCTTGACAAAACACTTGGCAATCGACTTTTGTGAATAACACATTGAAACCGAAGTCGTCAAGTCTAGATACATAAAGAAGATTGTAGCCAAGGGATTCAACAAGCATGACATTTTGAATAGAGCTATCATGGGATATGGCCACCTTACCAAGGCCAAGTACCTTACCCTTAGAGTTGTCTCCAAAGGTCATGTACAGTCGAGGACCTTGATTAGGCGTGATCTCTTGGAACATGTCTCTATCACTAGTCATATGATCCGTACATCCGCTGTCAAGAATCCTCTCTTTTCCTCTAGACATGTGGTCTCTAAAGTTTGCCATCAGGCTCAGATTCTTCATGATCTTCTCGTGCTCGATGTCGAACAACTCATCTTCTTCATAGTAGCCATGTTCCACATTGTCATCATCAAGTGGGAAATCCTTGTCATAAAGAACAAAGGATTCGTTAGAATGGTGATCGTGACAATGTTCAAGTTTATGAATGCGAATGGCTTCAAAGATAATGTTGTTAATAGTGGTGACATCTCCTTTAGCACGCATAAGATCACAAAGCTCAAATAGGCATTTATCAAAGTTTGGATCACTAGGCTTCATTTTCTGAAAAGCAACAGTTTTATGAAGAATTTCATCAAGATTTCCTAAGGAAAGATTTGGATATCGTTTCTCCAAATCAGTCCATAAGGTATAGGCACATGCAAAGTTCTTCATTTGAGAAAGCACGAATCTTGGTAAACCTCTACCAATAAGATTGACAGTCCTTAGGTTACCAAGCATGTTAATTTCCTCTTCGTGTGTGGGATGCAATTCATCAATGGGGAGCACGTAGGGATTTTCAATATATTTATTCAAATGGAATCTATTAAATAGATCAATCATGGCATTCTTCCATTGACTATAGTACTCTCCATCAAGAATGGGCACTCTACAACTCAAACTCTCTACTCTAGACACATCCATCTTCCTCCATGGTGATTAAACCGAAGCAATGGAGACCAAAGCTCTGATACCACTTGTAGGATCGAGAGAGGGGTATCTAGAGGGGGGTGAATAGACTACTAGTAGAAATTTACAACCTACCCTTTTCCCAAGTTAATTGGTTGGCAGATTTTAACTATTTTAACAAGTCTAGTGAGTCTAACAACCCTACACATGCATGTCTACAAGTATGGCAGCGGAAAGTAAAGACATTGTACATGTAAGTAAAGAGATGGGGTAGGAAGATCAAATGCAATAGGAGACGCGAGGATTTTTCCCGTGGTTCCGATAGGTGGTGCTATTGTATGTTCACGTTCATGGAGTCTTCAACCCGCGGAGGGTAACGGTCGCGAGAGTCCACGGAGGGCTCTACCCACGGAGGGTTCCACGAAGAAGCAACCTTGACTATTTCATGCGGCTTCCGTCCACGAAGGACTAGCCTCACTATGGGTAGATCTTCACGAAGTAGGCGATCTCCTTGCCCTTACAAACTTCTTGGTTCACTCCACAACATGAAGTAGGAGGCTCCCAAGCGACACCTAACCAATCTAGGAGGCACCACCCTCCAAAAGGTAATAGGCTCGGTAATGACGATTAACTCCTTGCTCTTATGCTTCAAGATGATAGACTCCTCAACACACAATCACTCTCTCATAGATTTTGCTTGGTAGAAGAGACGGGATTGGTGGAAAGCAACTTGGGGAGGCTAGAAATCAAGATCTATATGGTTGGAGTGGAAGATCTTGACCTCAACACAAGGGTAGGTGGTTCTCTCTCAGGAAACTGAGTAGGATAGGTATGGGATAGTTCTGAGTGCTTCTCTTTCGAGTGGGTGTTGGTGAAGGGGTATATATAGGCATCCCCAAAAATCGAACCGTTACACACAATAAGTCAGACTCGGTGACACCGATGTGTAAATCTCGGTGGTACCCAAGTGACCAAAAGTGGAAACTTTTGAATCTCGGAGGGACCGATATAAAATTCTCGGTTGCACCGACAAGGTGACCAATGGTCAGATTTACCAATCTCGGTGATGCCGATTCACCATTCTCGGTCGGACCGAAAATGTCAACTTGCGTACCAGAATCTTGGCAACCCAACTCAGTGGCACCGAGTGCAGTGTCGGCTGCACCGAAGTGTTAGGGTTTGGCTAAGTCTGTCTAGGGTTTAGAATCGGTGGCGTCGGGATAGGAATGTTGGTTGCACTGATTTTGCATATTTGGCTTAGAACAGACTTTGGTGGGAGATTTTGTGGATGTTTTGGTGACTGTCACTTGTGCACGTTTGAGCATATTGTTCACCATCAAAACTTTACCCCCTTTTAATAGTATTGGCTTTCCTATGGAGTCAAAGTGATTTCTCACAAATGTAAAATGTAGAGTCCTCTTGCTTGAAGCTTGGCCAAACTATTTCCTTGAATCTTGGGGTAATTCCACAATCTCCTCAATCCTTTTGCCAACTCAAATCTCCATGGACTATTATTTGAAATATACTAGATATAACTGTTATTCCAAGAGACAATGTATGTTTTCATGAATTATCAAAACCACCAAGGGGGCATGTTGTGCTTTCAAATCCCTACTCGCTCACATTGATATCTATTGATGGGCATCTCCATAGCTCGTTGATACGCCTAGTTGATGTGAGACTATCTTCTCCTTTTTCTCCTTGCACCTCCTCCATATTCTATTCCACCTATAATGCTATATCCATGGCTCACGCTCATGTATTGCTTTTTTCCGAGAGTTGAAAAGGTTTGAGAACACCAAAAGTGTGAAACAATTGCTTGACTTGTCAATATTAGACTATTGTTTTGAATCTTACGGATCTGACTATTCATGCCACAATAAAGAATATTACATGGATAAATATGTTAGGTAGCATTCCACATCAAAAATTCTGTTTTTATCATTTACCTACTCAAGGATGAGCAGGAAATAAGCTTGGGGATGTTGATACGTCTCCAACGTATCTATATATTTTTATCGTTCCATGCCATTATATTATCTGTTTTGGATGTTTTATATGCATTAATATGCTATTTTATATTATTTTTGGGACTAACCTATTAATCTAGAGCCTAGTGCCAGTTTCTGTTTTTCCTTGCTTTTGAGAATTGCAGATAAGGAATATTAAACAGAGTACAAATAACATAAAATCTTTGGAATGAATTTTTCTAGACTAGAAGGAAACCAGAAGACTTGAGAACCAAGGCAGAAGAGCCACCGTGGGGCCGCAAGCCCTAGGGGTGTGCCTAGGGGGGTAGGGCGCGCCCAATAGGCTTGTGGGCCCACAGCAGCTCTCCCAACCCTAATCTTCGGCCTATAAATTCCCAAATATTCCATTATAATCAAAACGATCCACGAAAACACTTTTCTTCTGCCAGAAGCCTCCGTTCCCGAGAGATCCAATCTTGGAGCCTTTTCCGGTAATCTGTCGAAGGGGGATTCGATCACGGAGGGCATGTACATCAACTCCATTGCCCCTCCGATGATGCGTGAGTAGTTCACCATAGAACTTCGATGTCACGCCCAAGATGCGGTCCTATCCTTATTTTGGCACGAGGGCCTCAACAGGGATAGAAGCGCATCTCGTCGTGTTGCAAGAATGGATATCATTACAAGTATATGTACAGAAGAGATGAGTATATGGAATTGTCTTACACTTGCCACAAGCTACATCAATATCACATCAATACAACAACATAGTCAAACATCATATAGAAGAGAAGGGTCCGACTACGGACGAAATCAAACGATAAAATGACATCCATCCTTGTTATCCCAGGCTGCCGCCTCGAACCCATCCTAGATTGATGATGAAGAAGAAGAACTCCAATTCAAACAAGCATCGCTCTCACGAGAAAGCACCGCATTACCTATACATGCAACTATTGTTGTAGTAATCTGTGAGCCACAAGGACTAAGCAATCTCATTTCCAAGGGTATCAAGACTATTAAAGCTTAATGGGTGAGGTATGGTTAAGTGGTGAGGCTGCAGCAAACGACTAAGCATTTATTTGAATGGCTAACTTACGAATACAGAAAGTAAAGTATGGTGGTCTACTCATAACGAACGTGAACTAGTAATGATCACTAAATGATCCTGAACACCTACTTACGTCAAACATAACCCCACCGTGTTCTCTCTCGGATAAGGACTCACAAGAAGAGACAGTCACGGTTACGCACACAGTTGGTGTATTTTATTGGAGTTTACTTCAAGTTTTCTATGACCGGGTGTTAAACAAAATATCTAAGTTTACCACATAACCACGGGCACGGCTTTCCGAAAGATTTAACCCTGCAGGGGTGCTCCAACTCGTCCATCACAAATTAACCACACGTCGCGGGAATAACCTCGACCACGGATCTTGTGATCATCCTAGGCAATTCCAAAGGAAATCCGACACCTCGAGGTAGCCCAAAGAAGATAAGAGTTCCTCACGCAAGACATTCGAGAAAGGTAAAACAAATCCAGCAAGGCCTCCCGACATGTCGATGACTCTCGTTCTCAGGACACGGTGGATAAGCTAGTGTACGGTGGCCTAATAGAAATCTCCCGAGTTGCCCCGGGTTGGCCTCGCACAGTGCTCTATTTTGGACCAACACTCATGAGGAGCACTAGCCCGGGTTGTTGATTAATTATTCACAGGTGCCGGTGAGTCCCTATGCAATTTTATTAGTTATTAGGCAAATGTAGTACCAATGTTGGGCCTTGCCAGACAAGCTTTATCCTAAAACGAAAATCAAGGGGGTCCCCATAACAACCCCGAGCATGTTAGGAGCGCTCAGTAGTGGAACATAACACTGATTCACAAGTAACTAGGGTGGCAAGAGTGGAGCAAAACACCGAGCAAAATGCCAAGCCTTCCACCCTTTACCAAGTGTATAAGTGCATTAATTTAACTAGCATTAATATTGTGATATAACAAAAGAATGTCCACGTTGTCACATGGAAGCAATTGCATGTGCAGCTAGAAACGCTATAAGAAGGGCTGAGCAAGCAGTAACATAGCCAAACAAAGTTTGTTGGCATGTGGAAGGGTTAGAGGCTTTTGATGGCAATGTTGGGAGGTTTGTCAAACAAGTGGTAGGTAGAGACATAACGATGAAAGCGAGACAACTAGCATAGCAATGATACTAGTGGTATCTAGGGAAATGTGTCATCTTGCCTGAGATCCCACTCGGAAGAACAACAAGTCCATGAAGAAGACGAGCCAACGTAGTCGAATGAATCCTCACACTCCGAACGCTTTCGGAACTCTATCGAGAAGGAACAATCCGAAACAAACAATCAACACATGAGAAATACCACAACATATGCATGATATGATGCACAAACCAATATGATGCATGTCCATTTAATTATGCAAGGCATGGCATGGCAAGAACAACAAACAACTACTACACATTAAAGCGAAACTCAATATGCAACGAGTTGCATATTGACGAAACTCCACGCTTGAATTACTTAGTTCATTCCCCTTTAGGTACACATCAATATTAAATGTTGTTTAACATGGGTGGTCACGGCATAAGGCGAAGATGGAATTAAGAAATTTTAAATGGAGAGGGACAACACACATATAACAAAATAATAACTCTCTATATTATGAGAAAAGTGGTTAATGTTGTTTATCATGGCAAGAGGTGAAACATGAACAACTATAGCATCTAGGCATTTTAAATGAGGCCGGAAGCAACGAATAACAATTCCGGAATGACCTCATATGCAAATTGTGAATTTGGTCTAGATATGAACTAACCATATTTTAGAGTTGTTAAACAGTAAAATAAATGTCTCCATGTGATTCTATGCATCTTCTAGTCAAGTTACATATATGGAACATTTTTATCAGAGCTACGGTTTTGTAGTTATGAAATTCATTTTCACATGGCAATTACGCAAATCAATGCAAACAGCAAGGTTAAACATTTTAAACATGTGTGAAAGTTGGATATTGTGAATCTACACGAAATTCCAAGCAATTTTCATATATAAAGTTTTTTAATTCGATGAACGGTTATGGAGTTATTAAATGCATGATCTAGGGGGACTATTCTACAAATCTGTAAAACCTGGATAATTTGACAAAATCGCACGCAGGGAAAAAAACACACTCTATGGGTCAAATCTCACTCTGTCCCAACAGCAACAATGGGCGACGGGTATCTAAAAGGTGCACAGGGCGGGAGTTAGGCGGGGGCTGCTCACCTAGAGCCCGTGGGCCGACTGGGGGCGCTGGGCCTAGCGGGAGGGGCGGCCCACGTGCGGCGGAAGGCACCCGTCGTCTCCTCCTCGCTCGTTCCCGAGTGGGAGGCAGGGCAGCGGCAGCAGCAGAGGTCAACGGCGCGATGCTGGCACGGGAAGGTGCGGGGCGGCCGGGATCGGGCCGGGGGCGACCGGATCCGGCGATCCCCGACCGGATCTGGGCAGCGCAGCGGAGCTCCGACGGCGGGGCTTCGGGTCATGGCGGCGGCTGGTGCGGGACGGCTACGTAGCAGGCGGCGGCTGGCGGCTGCAAGGTCCTCCGGCGAGCAGCAGCGCGCGATGGGGCAGCAGGTGGGAGCTCGGGTGCTGGCGCTGGCGAAGTCGCGGTCGAACTGGAGCGGGGCTGCGGGAGCTCGCTCGGGCGCCTGCGGGGAGCGGCGGCGGTTTGGGCACGGGCGGGCCTCCAGACGGGCTCGGCAGGCCCTGGGGGCTGGAGGATTGAGGAGGGTGACTGTTGAGTGGTGGGAGGCTGGCGGCAGCGTAGTTTTTGAGGCAGTAGGTAGGGTTTCCAAAATAGGTAGGGGTAGGGGTGTTTAAATAGGAAATTGGGGGCTAGGTTAGGGTTTTTTTGTCCGTTTTCGGACCATTCGATCTTGATCAGACGGTCTGGAAGCGGAGGGGGGCTAGGTGGGTTGCGGTGGCTGTGTAGATGGGCTAGGTGGGGATGAGAGGGAAGTTGCGGCCCGTGACATGAGTTTTATAAAACGAAAACGTCCGACAAATAACCGATGACCACACTCCTACGGTTGACCGTTTGGGTATCAAACGAACTCGGAATGCGACAAAATTTGGCAGGCGGCCTACCTACACTATAATAAGACCGCACGCCAAACTTTCGAACGATCTGAGAATATTTTTCATGCACTTTAAAAATGGTTTTTTAAATGATGTCACGGGCGCGGGCGTGTGTGGTTGGTCTCGAAACGGGCAACGACAAGAACGGAGAGAACCAATGACTACGAACAGATGCAAGTTTTCAAAAAACGAGTGACGATGCTATGCAGATTATGTGAATGATGCGATGATGAATGCAACAGCCAAACGAAACACAGACGAGAAAGGAAATAAAAGGGGAATCTTTTGGAGCGTTGGTCCCGGGATGTTACAACTCTCCTCCACTACACGAGGATCTCGTCCCGACATTTATAATGAGAAGGGGAAGAGAAATAGCAAGAGGTAATACTTAGTTGCTTCTCTGACAAATGAGTGAAACCAATGATCATTGATGGTTTCAACGAGAACAAGAATGGCATGAGGAACAAGCAAGAATTCACAAGAAACTTTGGCAGCACTTCGGTAGGATAGAGGGGCAAAATTTGATAAGAAGGAGAAGAACTTGAACATAGAACACAACACTCCGATAAAAAATGAATAAGCAAAGAAAGAACATGATCTTAATCAGACTAGATGTGAGTTGAAAAGAGCAACACCACGATGTCTTCGGAACAAAAGAATAGAAGCTAGATCTTTGGAGAGAAGAGAACGGAGAAGAAAATGACAACTTCTACCACCATTTAATTTGAGAAGCATAGGTTGAACTGAGTTGTTGAAAACCAACAATGAAAAGAATAAGCTTGATGTGGGCTTATAGACAACATCTCAAAATTATGAGGTGACAACCTACCACAACAGGAAAAATTGATTGCTTGAGAGCAAATAGGATATGCAAAACTTCTTTCACCAAGAGGAGGAGGAGACACTTGAATCATTTATGACACCATGATAGCAATAATCCTTAGGAAATGCTTTAGGTGAAATCCAACCCAAGATAACTCTGAGAAGACATGATGGGTTTACTTATATCATTATTGACAATTTTCCTTTGAGACTCCTCATAATCAATAATTTAATAACACCATCTCAAAAGACAATGGAGGAGGAATTGAACTTAGAAATCCAAGATAAAGAACACTTGAGCACCTCCAACAAGAATCTTGAATAACCCTTCGAGAATTACATCCTTAACAAATCACCATGAAGGACCTCTTGGCGAACATCGGGATGAAGGGACGATTAAAAGAATGCGGTTGAAAAGAATAGATTATGATGTTGCAAAGATTTAGATGAAGCTTCGCGAAGAGATGCATGAGAAAACATGGAATTCCAGAAAGAAAAGATGAATAACTTATAACCAAGAATTTGATATGATGAAAAACTCCGAAAGAAGGATTGGAATCACCTTGATGAAAAGAATAAGAATTATGTTATGCCTATCCTTCATCAAGTTAAATTGATGACAAGCAACGGATTTATCACACAACTAATTCTTCTTGAAACGATTGAAGAGAGATAGCATGAAGTTGAAGAACTCTTGAACGAACCACCGGTAAGAAGTAGGAACTAAAGAGGATACTAGTAATGAATCGAATAACATGAGAACGAAGGGAGCATGATCCACCTAATAGAAAACTTGAACGAAGCACCGAAATAATTGAGATACAAACGAAGGGACAACAATTGAGAAGAATTTGAGAACGAAAGCTGAAATCTAAGAACGAAGAAATCTTCTGAAATGATGGCCTTCGGGAGGATCAAGAAATGAAAACAATATGAAATGCACCGGATAGATAAGGATGGAATTACTCATGATCAAAAACAATTTGAGATGACATCACGAAGCTGAGACCATGAATCTTCAAGAGAATGGACCTAGATTAAGACAAACTCTCCTTCGATCTTCAAAGATGATAATGCTGGCTAGAAACACCACCACGAATTACTGAGACACTCCGGAATAATGAATAAGGAAAGATCGAGCCAATTATGAAATAATTTGAAGCGATCTTCTAGTAGGAATATGACTGATAAAATCATTCTTACATCATATTGAGAGGAACTTGGGAACATCTCCGGAAGGATTAGAAGAGCCAGGTAAGATCCTGAGGAAAAACCTGTGAGTTATGGGCCCACTGAAAGGGAACCACCATCGAAATGAATGCTTAGAAAGAGAGATTGCACCGGTACAAATGAAAACTTGAAGAGGTGAGAACCTCAAAATAATTCGGAAGGACTGAAAGAAAACATGAATCTTCTGAAATATCTTCAATACTCCGGATAGAATAGAGAGGGACGAAAAACAATAGATACTTGGACAGAATTTCCGACATGGGGAAGCATTTAGCGATTGAAAAAGATATGAAGAACACCGAGATCTTGAATTGAATCCACTGGAGAAGAATAACAACAAGAACAAGGAATACGAGGATAGATCTTGAAATTCAAACACTTGAGAATCTCCACAAGAAATCATCGGATACAATATGAAGAAAAGATAGTGAAGCATCAATTAAGAGAAAGGCACTTGGATGAGATTTAATCATAGAATAAAAAGGTTGTGAGGGTGGGGAAAACAAAGACAAACTTGGAACAGATGAGACAAACTCCGGAATGAAATATGAGGATTGATCTTGAAAATATTGACGAAATAGAATTCACTTGAAGAGAAGCGCACCAGATGAAAGGAATTGATACGACAACTTGATTGAGCAAAAGAATTAGCAATCCCACAGACATATGAGAACACTTAGGAAAGATATGAAATCACCACTTGACATCGAAGCAACTTGAATTACCATATACAAAACAAAACAGAACAAAGGATGGGGCTTATGAAACAAGCCAGAACAAATACATGACAGAGATTTCGCTCGATATTTTCGTGGTAAGGTTCGCACGGGCTCGATCTTATAGTATACGATGTGTCCCCGAGTCATAGCAAGCTACAAGGACTCTTTAAGACACAATGAGAACCGCTGTAAGAAAGATCGTGAACAAATGAATCCACTAGATCTCAAACCCCAACCTCACATCATGATATGTTGAAAGATATCCTAGGTAACTACTTGAATTCCCACCTAAGAACTCCCAAAACTTTCTTGGTTATGCAATAGGGTGTTGGGGATACAAGGAGGAAAATATCTCACACAACTAACAAGTCCTACACCCCAACTGTATCCATCCTTCAACACATAACCAGAGGCTTCAGAACTCCATCTATCTCGGACCCTCGAAAACACAACGATACTAGGAATGGTAGTACATCCGAACTTTCTCCACCAGTACTAGGGATGCCGGACTCCTCTCGCCACAACTAGTATTGAAGAAATTTCGAACATCCTCTGTCCTGAGATACTAAGGAAACTGAACGATAACGATGTGTCAAGAATCCCTCGGAGCTCTACTCCTTGATAACAGGAGGCACCAAGTACAGAACTCCGCCACATCGGCATCATATAGATTCCAAAATATCCGTGTGATCCTAAAAAAAATTCGAGCGAGAAGAGGAGTAGAATTAAAATCCCTAAGTCGTAATTCCTCACCAGAGCATAGAAGAGGAGTAAAAAGAATCCTACTCTTCGATATAACTAGACTCAAAATAGTTTTTCACTAGACTCGACTCAGCCAAGTTCGATCAATCAAGGGGGCTCCTAGGTCGGTACAAGCTCTGATACCAACTTGTCACGCCCAAGATGCGATCCTATCCTTATTTCAGCACGAGGGCCTCGACAGGGACAAAAGCACATCTCATTGTGTTGCAAGAATGGATATCATTACAAGTACATGTACAGAAGAGATGAGTATATGGAATTGGCTTACACTCGCCACAAGCTACATCAATATCACATCAATACAACAACATAGCCAAACATCATACAGAAGAGCAGGGTCCGACTACGGATGAAATCAAACGATAAATTGGCATCCATCCTTGTTATCCCAGGTTGCCGCCTGGAACCCATCCTAGATTGATGAAGAATAAGAATAACTCCAATTCAAACAAGCATTTCTCTCACGAGAAAGCACCACATTACCTGTACCTGCAACCGTTGTTGTAGTAATCTGTGAGCCACAGGGACTCAGCAATCTCATTTCCAAGGGTATCAAGACTATTAAAGCTTAATGGGTGAGGTATGGTTAAGTGGTGAGGCTGCAACAAGCGACTAAGCATTTATTTGAGTAGATAACTTACGAATACAAAAAGTAAAGTATGGTGGTCTATGCATAACGGACGTGAACTAGTAATGATCACTAACTGATCCTGAACACCTACTTACGTCAAACATAACCCCACCATGTTCTCTCTCGGATAAGGACTCACGAGAAGAGACAGTCACGGTTACGCACACAGTTGGTGTATTTTATTGGAGTTTACTTCAAGTTTGCTATGACCGGGTGTTAAACAAAATATCCAAGTTTGCCACATAACCACGGGCAAGGCTTTCCGAAAGATTTAACCCTGCAGGGGTGCTCCAACTCGTCCATCACAAATTAACCACACGCCACGGGAATAACCTCGACCACGGATCTCGTGATCATCCTAGGCAATTCCAAAGGAAATCTGACACCTCGAGATAGCCCAAAGAAGATCAGAGTTCCTCACGCAAGACATTCGAGAAAGGTAAAACAAATCCAGCAAGGCCTCCCAATGTGTCAACGATCCCGAAGGAGCCGCTATCTCGTTCTCACGACACGGCGGATAAGCTAGTGTACGATGGTCTGATAGAAATCTCACGAGTTGCCCCGGGTTGGCCCCTCACATTTCTCTATTTTGGACCAACACTCATGAGGAGCACTGCCCCGGGTTGTTGATTAATTATCCGCGGGTGCCGGCGGGTCCCTATGCAATTTTATTAGTTATTAGGCAAATGTAGTACCAATGTTGGGCCTTGCCAGACAAGCTTTATCCTAAAATGAAAATCAAGGGGGTCCCCATGACAACCCCGAGCATGTTAGGAGAGCTCAATTATGGAACATAACACCGGATCACAAGTAACTAGGGCGGAAAGAGTGGAACAAAACACCGAGCAAAAGGCCAAGCCTTCCACCCTTTACCAAGTGTATAAGTGCATTAAATTAACTAGCATTAATATTGTGATATAACAAAAAAAACGTCCATGTTGTCACGTGGAAGCAATTGCACCTGCAGCTAGAAACGCTATAAGAAGGGCTAAGCAAGCAGTAACATAGCTAAACAAGGTTTGCTGGGGTGTGGAGGGATTAGAGGCTTTTCATGGCAACGTTGGGAGGCTTGTCAAACAAGTGGTAGGTAGCGAGACATAATGATAAAAGAGAGACAACTAGCATAGCAATGATAGTAGTGGTATACAGGGAAATGTGTCATCTTGCCTGAGATCCCGCTCGGAAGAAGAACAAGTCCATGAAGAAGATGAGCCAACGTAGTCGAACGAATCCTCACACTCCGAATGCTTTCGGTACTCTATCGAGAAGGAACAATCCGAAACAAACAATCAACACACGAGAAACACCACAACATATGCATGACATGATGCACAAACCAATATGATGCATGTCCATTTAATTATGCAAGGCATGGCATGGCAAGAACAACAAACAACTACTGCACATTAAAGTGAAGCTCAATATGAAACGAGTTGCATATTGACGAAACTCCACGCCTGAATTACTTAGTTCATTCCCGTTTAGGTACACATCAATATTAAATGTTGTTTAACATGGGTGGTCACGACATAAGGTGAAGATGGAATTAAGCAATTTTAAATGGAGAGGGACAACATACATATAAAAAAATAACTCTCCATATTATGAGAAAAGTGGTTAATGTTGTTTATCATGGCAAGAGGTGAAGCATGAACAACTATAGCATCTAGGCATTTTAAATGAGGTCGGAAGCAACGAATAACAATTCCGAAATGACCTCATATGCATATTATGAATTTGGTCCAGATCTGAACTAACCATATTTTAGAGTTGTTAAACAGTAAAATAAATGTCTCCATGTGATTCTATGCATTTTTTAGTCAAGTTACATATGTGGAACATTTTTATCGGAGCTACGGTTTTGTAGTTATGAAATAAATCATTTTCACATGGCAATTATGCAAATCAATGCAAACAGCAAGTTAAACATTTTAAACATGTGTGAAAGTTGGATATTGTGAATCTACATGAAATTCTAAGCACTTTTCATATATAATTTTTTTAATCTGATGCATGGTTATGGAGTTATTAAATGCATGATCTAGGGGGACTATTCGACAAATCTGTAAATCCTCGATAATTTGACAAAATTGCACACGGCGAAAAACACACACTCTATGGGCCGAATCTGACTCTGGCCAAACAGAAGCAATGGGCGATGGGTATCTAAAAGGTGCACAGGGCGGGAGTTAGGCGGAGGCTGCTCACCTAGGGCCGTGGGCCGGCTGGGGGCGCTGGGCCTCGCGGGAGGCGTGGCCCACGCGTGGCGGAAGGCGCCCGTCGTCTCCTTCTCGCTCGTTCCCGAGTGGGAGGCAGGGCAGCGGCAGCGGCGAAGGTCAACGGCGCGACATCGGCATGGGAAGGCACGGGGCGGCCGGGATCGGGCCGGGGGTGACCGGATCCGGCGATCCCCGACCGGATCTGGGCGGCGCGACGGAGCTCCGGCGGCGGGGCTTCGGGTCATGGCGGCGGCTGGTGCGAGACGGTTGCGTAGCAGGCGGCAGCTAGCAGCGGCAAGGTCCTCTAGCGAGCAACAGTGCATGATGGGGCAGTAGGTGGGAGCTCGGACACTCGTGCTGGCGAAGTCGCGGTGGAGCGGGAGCGGGGCTGCGGGAGCTCACTCGGGCGCCTGTAGGGAGCGGCGGCGGTTTGGGCCCGGGCGGGCCTCCAGATGGGCTCGGCAGGACCTAGCGGCTGGAGGAGAGAGGAGGGTGACTGCTGAGTGGTGGGAGGCTAGCGGTGGCGCGGTTTTCGAGGCAATGGCTAGAGTTTCCAAAATAGGCACGGGTAGGGGGGTTTAAATAGGAAAATGGGGGCTAGGTTAGGGGGGTTTTGTCCGTTTTTAGACCGTTCGATCTCGATCGAGCGGCCCGGAAGCGGAGGGGGGGCTAGGTGGGCTGTGGGGGCTATGTAGATGGGCTAGGTGGGGATGAGAGGGAAGTTGCAGCCCGTGACATGAGTTTTATAAACCAAAAACGCCTGACGAATAACCGATGACCGCACTACTATGGTTGACCGTTCGGGTATCAAACAAACTCGGAATGCGATGAAATTTGGCACGCGGCCTACCTACACTATAATAAGACCGCACGCCAACTTTCGACCCAATCCGGGAATATTTTTCGCGTGCTTTAAAAATGGTTTTTTAAAACGATGCTGCGGGCGCGTGCGTGTGTGGTTGGTCTCGAAACAGGCAATGGCAAGAACGGATAGAACCAGCGACTATGAACGGATGCAAGTTTTCGAAAACGAGTGACGATGCTATGCATATGATGCGAATGATGCGACAATGAATGCAACAGCCAAACGAAACACAGACAAGAACATAAATAAAAGGGGAATCTTCTGGAGCATCGGTCCCGGGCTGTTACATTCGGGTCCATAGCCAGTAGCTAGATGTCTTCTTCTCTATCTTTGCTCTTCAATACCATGTTCTGCATGATCTTCATGGAGATCTATCCGATGTAATACTCTTTTGCGGTGTGTTTTCTGATATCCGATGAATTGTGGGTTTATGTTCAGATTATCCATGAATATTATTTGAGTCTTTCCTGAATTCTTATATGCATGATTTCATATCTTCGCAAGTCTCTTCGAGTTATTGGTTTGGTTTGGCCAACTAGATTGGTAATTCTTGCAATAGGAGAAGTGCTTAGTTTTGGGTTCAATCTTGCGGTGTCCTCACCCAATGACAAAGTAGGGGTAGCGAGGCACGTATTGCATTGTTGCCATCAAGGATAACAAGATGGGGTTTTCATCATATTGCTTGAGTTTATCCCTCTACATCATGTCATCTTACCTAATGCGTTACTCTGTTCTTCATGAACTTAATAGTCTAGATGCAGGCAGGAGTTGGTCGATGTGTGGAGTAATAGTAGTAGATGCAGAATCGTTTCGGTCTACTTGACACGGACGTGATGCCTATATGCATAATCATTGCCTTGGATATCTTCATACTTATTCGCTTTTCTATCAATTGCTCGACAGTAATTTGTTCACCCACCGTAATACTTGCTATCATGAGAGAAGCCTCTAGTGAAACCTATGGCCCCCGGGTCTATTTTCCATCTTATAATTTTGGATCTAAAACCAAAAAAACCAAAAATACTTTGTTGCATTACTTTTACCTTTTGTTTTACTTTCCGTTCAAGCAATCCATCTCTATCAGATCTCATCCTTGCAAGTGACCTTAAAGGGATTGACAACCCCTTTATAGCGTTGGGTGCAAGAGTTTGATTCTTTGTGTAGGTACACTTATTGGGGACTTGCTTGTATCTCCTACTGGATTGATACCTTGGTTCTCAACAACCGAGGGAAATACTTATCTACTTTGCTGCATCACCCGTTCCTCTTCACGGAAACCAACGCATGCTCGAGAAGTAGCATGCGTTCATAGTCTTGGGTATTATCCATCACATCATTCTCCTAATGATGTGATTCCGTTATCAGATGACAACTCATGTCTATGATCAGTAAATCTTGACCATCTCTGATCAATGAGCTAGTCTAGTAGAGGCCCATGCTACGTCCATTTTGCATCATGTTTTCCCACTGTTATTTATAATTTTTTATGCATAATAATGCTTTGGGGGAGTAATTCTAATGCCTTTCTCTCACAATTTGCAAGGTTTACACCAAGAGGGAGAATGCTGGTAACTAGAATTTTGTACCTGAAAAAAGCATGTCAGAGATGCCTATTCTGCACATCCGCAATGAAGCTGAAATTTTAAGAATATTTTTTATATAATAAATAATAAATACTAGAGCTAAAAACTACTGGAGAGGGGTCACCAGGTGGCCACCCTCCACCAGGGCGCGCTAGGCCCCTAACCGCTCCCTGGTGAAGCATGCCCATCCTGGCCCACCTCCGGAGCCCATCTTCTAGTATAAATTTCCAAAAAAAACTAAAAAACAAGAGGAGGACTTTCGGGATGAAGCGTCGTCGCCTCGAGGCGGAACCTGGGCAGGAGCACTTTTGCCCTCCAGCGGAGCGATTCCGCCGAGCGAACTCCCCCCCTGGAGGGGGAAATCGAAGCCATCATCATCACCAAAAACCCTCGCATCTTGGGGAGGCCATTCTTCATCACCATCTTCAACAACACCATATCCTCTGAAGCCCTAGTTAATCTCTTGTGTTCGATCTTTGTACCGGAACTTCGGATTGGTACCTGTGGGTGACAACTAGTGTTGATTACCTTGTGTAGTTGGTTGCTATATGGTTTATTTGGTGGAATATTATATGTTCAGATCCATTATGCTATTCAATACACCTATGATCTTGAGTATGCATATTATTGGTGAGTAATTACCTTTGTTCTTGAGGTCACGGGAGAAATCATGTTGCAAGTAATCATGTGAATTTTATATGTGTTCGATATTTTGATGATATGTATGTTGTGATTCCCTTAGTGGTGTGATGTGAACGTCGACTACATGACACTTCACCATCCTTGGGCCTAAGGGAATGCATTGTGGAGTAGTTATTAGATGATGGGTTGCTAGAGTGACAGAAGCTTAAACCCTAGTTCATGTGCTACTTCGTAAGGGGCTAAATTGGGTCCACATGTTTAATGCTATGGTTAGACTTTGTCTTAATACTTTTCTCATAGTTGCGGATGCTTGCGAGGGGGGTAATCATAAGTAGGTTGTTAGTTCAAGTAAGAACAACACCTTAGCACTGGTCCACGCACATATCAAATTATCAAAGTAGCGAACACGAACCAAACCAACATGATGAAAGTGACTAGATGAAATTCCCGTGTACCCTCAAGAACACTTTGCTTATCATAAGAGATAGTTTTGTCATGTCGTTTGCCACAAAAGGATTGGGCTACCTTTTTGCACCTTACCTATTGTTCCCGTTACTTGCTCGTTACAAATTACCTTGCTATCAAACTACTTGCTACTTACAATTTCAGTGCCTGCAGAAATTACCTTGCTGAAAACCGCTTATCATTTCCTTCTGCTCCTCGTTGGGTTCGACACTCTTACTTATCAAAAGGAATATGACTGATACCCTATACTTATGGGTCATCAAGACTATTTTCTGGCGCCGTTTCCGAGGAGTGAAGCGCTCTTGGTAAGTGGAAATCAGTAAGGAAAAACTTATACTACGTGCTGAAATTTACTGTTACTTGTTACTATGGAAAGCAATCCTTTGAGGGGTTTGTTCGGGGTATCTTCACCTTGACCGGAACCACAATTAGTTGCCCCTCAACCTACATAACCTACTAAAAATGTTGGTTATGAAATTCCTTCGGGTATGTTAGAACAACTACTAGCTAGTCCTTATGTAGGAGATGGAACTGAACATCCTGATATGCACCTAATACATGTGGAAGAAATTTGTGGAACATTTAAGCTTCCAGGTTTATCCGAAGATGAAGTTAAAAATAAGGTTTTCCCTTTATCTTTGATGGGAAAAGCATTGACATGGTATAGGCTATGTGATGACATTGGATCATGGAACTAGAATCATTTGAAATAGGAATTCCACCAAAAGTTTTATCCTATGCATCTAGTTCATCGTGACCGGAATTATATATATAATTTTTGGCCTCGTGAAGGAGAAAGTATCTCTGTATCTTGGGGAGGCTTAAGTCAATGTTATATTCATGCCCCAATCATGATATCTCGAGAGAAGTTATTATTCAGAATTTTTATGCTCAGCTTTCTCATAATGATCAAACCATGCTCGATACTTCTTGTACTGGTTCTTTTATGAAGAAGACTATTGAATTCAAGTGGGATCTCTTACAAAGAATTAAATGCAACTCTGAAGATTGGGAACTCGACGAAGATAATGAGTCAGGTATTAAGCTTGAATTTGATTGTGTTAAATCTTTTATGAATACTGATGCTTTTCACAAGTTTAGCACTAAATATGGACTTGACTCTGAGATAGTAGCCTATTTTGGTGAATCATTTGCTCCTCATATTGATCTCGCTAAAGAGAAGTGGTTTAAATAGCATCCCCTATTAAAAAAGAAATTAAAGAACCGGTCACAGCTAAAGAAGAAACTATAATTTACAATGTTAATCTAGTTGTGCCCACTACTTATATTGAGAAACCACCTTTCCCTATTAGGATAAAGGAACATGCTAAGGTATCAATTGTGGTTCGCAAGAGTAATATTAGATCACCTAAGCCCTCTCAACAAATTAAGGTAGAACCTAGTATTGCTACGGTTAAAGATCTCTTGGTAGAAAATATTGATGGGCATGTCATTTACTTTTGTGATGAAGTTGCTAGAATTACTAAACCCGATGAAAAAGACAAACATAGACCCGTAGTTGGCTTGCCTGTTGTCTCAGTCAAAATAGGAGATCATTGTTATCATGGCTTATGTGATTTGGGTGCTAGTGTGAGTGCTATTCCTTTTACTTTATATCAATAAATTATGAACGACATAGCACCTACTGAAATAGAAGATATTGATGTTACTATTAAACTTGCTAATAGAGACACCATCACACCACTTGGGATTGTTAGAGATGTTGAAGTCTTGTGTGAGAAAATAAATATCCTACCTATTTTCTAGTTCTTGGTTCCCCACAAGATGACTTTTGTCCCATTATTTTTGGTAGACCTTTCTTGAATACTATTAATGCTAAGATAGATTGTCAAAAAGAAACCGCCAGTGTTTAGTTTGGTGATGTGTAGCATGAGTTTAATTTTTCCAAGTTTAGTAGGCAACCTCGTGATAGAGAATTACATAGTAAGGATGAAATAATTGGTCTTGCTTCTATTGTCGTTCCTCCCACCGATCCACTAGAACAATATTTGCTAGACCATGAAAATGATATGCACTTGCGTGAAAGAAATGAAATAAATAAAAAAATTCTTCGAACACAACGTCTACTAAAACACAATTTGCCTATTAAAACTCTTGAAGGTCATCTTCCACTTAAAGGTGATCCTGTGTTTGAACTAAAACAATTGCCACACACTTTGAAGTATGCTTATCTTAATGAGAAAAAGATATATCATGTTATTATTAGTGCTAATCTTTCAGAACATGAAGAAGAAATATTATTAAAGATTTTAAGGAAGCACCGGGATGCTATTGGATATACTCTTCATGATCTTAAGGGCATTAGTCCCACTCTTTGTCAGCACAACATCAATATGGAACCTGATGCTAAACCGGTTGTTGATCACCAACGACGATTGAATCCCAAGATGTAAGAAGTGGTAAGAACCGAAATATTAAAGCTTCCGGAAGCATGTATAATCTATCTTATAGCTGATAGTAGATGGGTGAGTCCCGTTCATTGTGTCCCTAAGAAAGGAGGTATTATTGTTGTTCCTAATGATAAAAATGAGCTTATTCCACTGAGAATTTTTACTGGCTATAGGATGGTAATTGATTTTAGAAAATTAAATAAAGCTACTAGAAAATGTCATTACCCCTTGCCTTTTATTGATCAAATGCTTGAAAGATTATCTATGCACACACACTTTTGTTTCCTGGATGGATATTCTAGTTTCTCTCAAATACCTGTGTCACAATCTAATCAAGAGAAAACCACCTTTACATGTCCTTTTGGAACCTATGCTTATAGGCGTATGCCTTTTGGTTTATGCAATGCACCTGCTACCTTTGAAAGACGTATGACTTATATATTCTCAGATTTTTGTGAAAAGATTGTGGAGGTTTTCATGGATGATTTCTCCGTTTACGGAACTTCTTTTGATGATTGCTTAAGCAACCTTGATCGAGTTTTGTAGAGATGTGAACAAATTAATCTTGTCTTGAGTTGGGAGAAGTGTCACTTTATGGTTAATGAAGGTATTGTCTTGGTGCATCAAATCTCCGAACGAGGTATTGAGGTGGATCAAGCTAAAGTCCATGCAATTGAGAAAATGCCATGTCCTAAAGATACAAAAGGTATTCGAAGTTTCCTTGGCCACGCTGGTTTCTATAGGAGGTTTATTAAAGATTGCTCAAAATATTCTAGGCCTCTTACTAGTCTTTTTACAAAATTATATTCCCTTTGTTTTTTATGATGATTATATAGAAGCCTTTGAAACATTAAAGAAAGCCTTAACCACTGCACCTATTGTTCAACCACCTGATTGGAACTTGCCTTTTGAAATTATGTGTGATGCTAGTGATTATGCTATTGGTGATGTTCTAGGGAAATGAGTTGATAAGAAATTAAATGTTATCCATTATGCTAGCAAAACTCTAGATAGTGCCCAAAGAAATTATGCTACTGCTGAAAAAGAACTTTTAGTAGTCGTGTTTGCTTGTGCTAAATTCAGATCTTACATTGTTGATTCCAAAGTTATTGTTCACACTAATGATGCTGCTATAAAATATCTTATGGAAAAGAAAGATGCTAAATCTAGACTCATTAGGTGGGTTCTCTTGCTTTAGGAATTTGATTTACATATCGTTGATAGGAAGGGAGCTAAGAACCCGTAGTTGATAACTTGTCTAGGTTAAAAAATATTCTTGATGACCCACTACCTATTGATGATAGTTTCCCTGATGGACAACTAGCTGCTATAAATGCCTCTCAAAACACTCCATGGTATGCTGATTATTCTAATTACATTGTTGCTAAATATATTCCACCTAGTTTCACATACCAACAAAAGAAACAAATTCTTCTATGATTTAAGACATTACTTTTGGGATGACCCGCATCTTTATAAAGAAGGAGTAGATGGTATTATTAGATGTTGTGTACCTGAGCATGAACAGGAACAAATCCTATGGAAATGTCATTCCAAAGCTTATGGAGGACATCATGCTGGAGATAGAACTGCTCTTAAGGTATTACAATATGGTTTTTATTGCCTTACTCTCTTCAAGGATGCCTATAAGTTTCTTGTCTTGTGATGAATGTTAAAGAATTGGTAATATCGGTAAGCGGCAGGAAATGCCTATGAATTATTCACTTGTTGTTGAACCATTTGATGTTTGGGGTTTTGATTATATGGGACCTTTCCTTCCTCTAATGGGTGCACTCATATTTTGGTTGTTGTTGATTATGTCACTAAGTGGGTAGAAGCTATTCCAACTAGTAGTGTTGATCATCACACTTCCATTAAAATGCTTAAAGAAGTTATTTTCCAAAGGTTTGGAGTCACGAGGTATCTAATGATTGATGGTGGTTCACACTTTATTCATGGTGCTTTCCGTAAAATACTTGCTAAATATGATGTTAACCATAGAATTGCATCACCCTATCATCCTCAATCTAGCGGTCAAGTTGAACTTAGCAATAGAGAAATAAAATTGATATTACAAAAGACCGTCAATAGGCCCCGAAAGAATTGGTCTAAGAAATTAGATGATGCACTTTGGGATTACATAACAACTTATAAAAATCCTATGGGTATGTCGCCATATAAGATGGTACATGGGAAAGCTTGTCATTTGCCTCTAGAGTTAGAACATAAAAGCAATTTGGGCAATTAAAGAACTAAATTATGACTTCAAACTTGCCGGTGAAAAGAGGTTATTTGATATTAGCTCATTAGATGAATGGAGAACCCAAGCTTATGAAAATGCCAAGTTATTAAAAGAAAATTTTAAGATATGGCATGACAAAAGAATCCAAAAGTGAGAATTCAAAGTTGGAGAATATGTTCTTTTGTACAATTCTCGTTTCAGATTTTTGCAAGAAAACTTCTCTCCAAATGGGAAGGACCCTATGTTATCGAAGAGGTTTATCGCTCTAGAGCTATTAAGATTAATAATGCCGAAGGTACCAACCCGAAGGTGGTCAATGGACAAAGAATTAAACACTATATCTCAGTATGCCTACTAATGTTGAAAGCAATGTTATCCAAACCATGACACCGGAGGAACACATAAGAGAAACCTTTCGAAACACTCCATAATCATGAAAATTAAGAGGTATGTGATACGGTAAGTAAACGGAGTCAAAAAAATCCGCAAAAATATTTTTTTATCAGTTTTGGAATATTTAAGAATGTTAGGAAATAGAAAATAAACCGGAAGGCAACTGAGGAGCGCACGGTCCACCAGGGAGCGGTTGCCATTCCTGACGCGCCCTGGTGGAGCGTGCCCACCTTGGGAACCTTCCCGACTCCGTTTTCCTTCCGTTTGCTTGATTTCCAAGAATAAAAAATCTCTATATATACCCTTGATTGTTTTGACCACTGCATCGCGAGATTTTCCTCTGTTATTGTTTCATGATGTTTTCCTAGCAGATCTGTCAAGCCAAGCATCATGTCTTCTTCCTCTCCCAATAACGTAGAAGAGGATGCTTGGTTGATGAAGATGGAGCTGAAAAGAAAAGAGCCAAAAGAAGCCAATAAGGAGGACAGGGGCAAGAAAGTTATGCAGGATCATGCTCAAGAAGGAGGGCAACCCACGGACATGGTGGAAGAGGAAGAAGATATCCTTCAGCCTTACAACCATCATCTCACCCCTCTTGAAATTGAAGCTTTCAGGGCTTTCGAGGCTGTTCATGTTCAAAATAAATTCCTCACTCGTGAAAATACTTTGCTAGAGGAGCACATCACCATCCTCGGGAGCGTCATTTGCAAATTGAAGTATTTATTGGAGCTGAAGTGTGACGCCACGTCACCACCACCTTCATCATCTTCACCACCAAAGGAGACCCGAGTACACGGGTATGGGCACTCCCCTTGGCTTGAGCCAAGCTCGGGGGAGGTGCGTCTGCATCGTATCACCGTCACTTTTTTTACCTTTGCTTTTTATTTCTATCCTTAGGCTTTTCATGATTTAGTTGAATAAAAGTTTAAGTATTATCTATTTTTGAGTGCTAGTTTCGTAATCCATCTATGTATGTAATCGAGTGAGAGTTATATAATAAAGTTTAGTTTGAGCTTTTACCCCTTTACTTTCTTGTTTCAATCATAATAGAAAATAAATGAGAAAATATCATATGCTAATCTTATGGTGACTAATGACATCACAATAAACAAAAGTACAAGTGGTAAAATGTATTGGATATTGGCAAACAGGCAAACATAGCATTAGTCAATGATGCAATTCATGAAAGAATAAAATAGGGAAGAAAGATCCACAAGCAAATATACTATCATGGGCATCTTTTATCATTGTGAGCCCCCATTAAATATTATATGACAAAATTGTTGACGTTGGACAAGGAAGACAACATAATGATTTATGCTTGTTCATATTCACGTAGAAATTATATTGTCATAGATCCTTCAACATGTGGTCCTTTCCCAATATCTCTGCTAGCCAAAAATTCCGCACTAAGTAGACATACTACTTGTGCATCCAAAAACCCAAAACCCAAACTCATGTTTGAGAGTACACCATACCTACCTATGGATTGAATAAGATCCTTCAAGTAAGTTGTCATCGGTGCATCAAGGCAATAAAAATTGCTTCTAAAAAGTGCTGGATCAATTAGTGTAAGAGAAAATTGAGCATTGCACGAACTTCTGATGGCAAAGTAATAAAAGCGACTGACTGCATAATAAAGGTTGCTATCACAAGGGGCAATGCAACGTGACATTCTTTTGCGCTAAGGGATTTGGCATACAAACTAAAAAGGCTCATGACAACCTCTACTTTCCTCCGCGAAGGGCCTATCTTTTACTTTTAAGCATTTACTTTTATGCAAGAGTCAAAGTATTCTTCCCTATCCCTTTTATTTTTCTCCTTTGGCAAGCATCATGTGGTGAGGAAAGATCTAGGTGTTGGAGATATGCCCTAGAGGCAATCATGTATGATGATATTTCCTATGTGTTTATGAATAAAGATAGTCCTGGGACATTATCATTGATGTGTATTAACAAGTAAGTGACTTGTTTGTGAGACTATGCATTGTATAATAACTGTCCTAAATGGTCCCTGGTACAAAGGGTTGTGTGGACGCACAACTAATCAAACTAGCATATGACACGGTGGATGGTCCAGTCTCACTAACCATGTAGCATTGGATGCTAGCCGGATAATATGGACTCAGAAAGGTCTGGTCGGATTCGACATAGTCGGATCCGAGTCGAGATAAGGTCTGAGTTGGACATACCCAACTATGAGACGCAGCGATAGGTCATCTGTGAGTCTCTAGTACAACATACGTTCTATGTCCTAAGACCTGAGCCGGCGCATGTACTCGGGATGGTGACAGACTTGCTTTGGGCCGACCAAACGCTACTCCGTGATTGGGTAGTTACAAAGGTAGGTTTCGGGCGTGTCCAGACCCATGCTGTGAGACATGGTCGAGCAAGATGGGATTTGCCCCTCCTACCAGGAGAGATATACTCTGGGCCCCTTGGGTGATCCGACCTGGATAAGCATGGCCATGAGATGAGGATTATGAGATAATCCGAAGTGTTGGTCGGATTCAACGAAACAAGAAAGAGGTCGTGCTACAACAAGGATGACCATGTCACCTTGTGCACGACAACATATATCGTGTGGCAAAGGGAATAGAAGTCTGAAGTACAGGTTCGCCTAACTAGCTTCATTAGACACTTGGAGTCGGCACATCTTGCTAGAGGCCGCTACCGAACCGTCGAGTTGGATGTCATCTAACTCGCGACCAAGTGGACGAGAACCTAAAGGGTCGCGCGCTAAAGGGAAGGAACACGTGGGCTTTAGGATCCATGCGAGGCCCAAGAGTTGTGCCCGCGCCGGATGCCTATATATAGTGGAGGTGCAGCACACCCATCCGGTTGATCGCTTCGGCGCCGTCATTAGGGCTTTGCATGAGTTGCAACTAGCCACCTCCACTCGCCGCCGCCGACCGTGTGATCGGACCTAGCAGTCCGCCGCATGGGTGTTCCTCCTGCACGCGCAGATACCATTAGAGATGGTGCACTTGCGCCGCTCCGGCGAACCTGTACGTGGGATCCAGCGACCGACTATTCGAGGAAGATCGGAACGGCTGTTCGAGGGAGATCAGACGAGGAGGAGACGGACCACATGAACGTGCTGCCCCAACTCTACTTCCGTTGCATGGCACTGCACGTCTAGTGGTAACAATCTGTGATCCATCTCCGTAGCATGTTCTTGGATGTTCTATGCGTAGGAAAAATTTAATATGCATGCGATGCACCTACGGTAGAACCCAACAGTGGTATCAGAGCCTCTACTATAGGTTTTGGATTCAGATCGGTAACATATGTGATATGTGGCGGCGGCGGATGTGATCTGTCGTCGTTCATGAGATCGGCTATGTGCACGGTTGATGAGATCAACTGCACATCGGGATCGTTGAGGCTATGTTTTTTGTCAATCGGAATTGATGAGGTCGTGACACAACCTACCCCTACCGGTCGGTATCCGCCATATGGGTTAACCGTGAAACGTAAATCCGAATTGGGTTCACGATGATCGATGAGATCGGTCAGATCAGAAAATTCGGTATGATTGGAGTGCAAATGCAATATGTGATTTCCGAAAATGTCGGGAGCTGCCCCTTCGAACCCTGCCGGCTAACCGGCTAGCGGGACCCTCGCGTGCGTAGCACCTTGTATTTCATACACGATCACACAAAACGGTAGAATGCGATTCTATGCATAAGTTTGTTTTGCAGGTTTGATGTGAATAGTATGGCTCATCTGTATGTGATGCATGTGTGTAATTTAACATGACCGGCGTGTCATCATTGTCAACTGGCAGGAGCCAAAGTGATGTCATTATATTGTATAACGACCTGCGTGTCAACTTGTGATTCTCTGTAAATTCATTACTAGTTGTAGTAGTTGGAGGACAGAGATCAAGTTCGAGGCTTTGGCATCCTAGCGAGACGGACAAGATGGAGTTCCGCCTTGGTCATCGGAGTTGGAGCTGACCTGGAGAGATGTCCATGAAGGAGCCATACTATTTCACATATTTATGTTTATATGTGATTGATAGTGCTTCTTGTTTCTATGCATGTTAGTATGGTAGAAAGATCCCTCATTAATATCAAGCATATTGCCATTCCGGATGTTGCACCTTCGCACGTCAAGTACGTCTAGTGGTGGGCTCATAAAATTGAGGTGCTACTAGGTGTCCTTGAACTGGAGGGTTCGTGTCGGACACGGACATGCACTGCATCTGGTTAACTTGACAAGGCTATCAAAACGGTTTTGGGCCTCGTGGCAAAGAAGGTTGGGAGCCGGGGTATGAGATACCTACCCAACCGACATGAGTCATATAGAGATACGATTAGCAAGGAGTTGCTTACCGGATAGGCAAGTTGGATAGCAGTGATGCTAAAGCTCACTAGTCGCTCGCGCTAGACGGGTCCTGAATCAATGAGAGTTTGCGGAGGGATGCTGACTTCAGTGGGAGTAGTTCTATTTAAGGCTTTAATTACTCTACATAAACACATTGCTTAGTGATTGCATATTTTCTATTGTAGATCAATGGCACCACCTGCTCAACCCAACTTTGCATTGAAATCAATTCTGGAAAAGGATAAACTGAATGGAACAAACTTTGCCACCTGGTATAGAAATCTGAGAATTGTTCTCAAGCATGATAAAAAGGAACATGCTCTAGAGGATCTACTTCCAGAGGAACCTGCCAAGAATGCCAATGCCACAACCAACAATGCCCACCACAAACTCGTTGATGAATCAAACGAGATCAGCTGCCTCATGCTGGCTTTTATGGAGCCCGATTTGCAACAGCATTTCACATTCAGGCTTTCGATATGATCGAGAGTTTGAAGAGCATGTTTCAGGTACAGGCTAGGACCAAAAGGTTCAACGTCTGGCAGTCCTTGACGGATTGTAAGCTGAAGGAGGGTGATCCACTGAGCCTGCATGTGATCAAAATGATCGGGTATGTGCAAGCTTTGGATCGGTTAGGCTTCCCACTTGGGGACGAGCTGTCCACGGATGCAATTTTGGGTTCTCTTCCACCTAGCTATGGGACGTTCGTCTCGAAATATCATATGCACGGCATGGATAAGAAGCTCACTGAATTGCATGGGATGCTCAAGGTGGCAGAGCAAGATATTAAGAAAGGCACGCATCAAGTGTTGATGCTGTAGAACTCGACTAAGTTCAAGAAGAGTTGGTCCAAGAAAAAGGGTAAGGCAAAGGGCATGGAGAAGGCTGTCTCCGCCGCTGAGCCAAAGTCTGGGCCGAACTCAAAGACCATTTGCTTTCACTGCAAGGAAGCTAGTCACCGAAAGAGGAACTGTAGCAAGTGGCTTGCTGAGCACGGCAAGAAGGCCGAAGATGCTTCTTCAGGCAAAAGTACACTTGTTACGTATTCTATAGACATTTACCTCGCTGACATACCTAGTAGCTCTTGGGTATTTGATACCGGATCGGTTGTTCATATTTTGCAACTCGATGTAGGGGCTGGTAAGAACTAGGCGTGTGGCACAAGGGGAGATTGACATCAGGGTCGGCAACAAAGCAAGAGTTGCTGCGTTGGAGGTCGACATGATGCAGCTCAAGCTTCCTTCTGGATTTATTTTGGAATTGAATAATTGTTATTACATTCCCGCACTTAGTCGGAACATTATTTTTGCCTCATGCTTGATGAGTCAAGGTTATGAATTCAATATAAAGGACAATGGTTGTTCATTTTATTTGAATGGAATGTTCCATCGCTATGCACCCATTGTAGATGGGTTATTTATTTTGAATCTAGAAACGGAGCCAATCTATAATGTGAATGTCAAGAGGCATAAGCCTAATGAGATAAATCCGACATACTTCTAGCATTGCCGGCTTGGACACATTAGTCTGAAACGCATGAAGAAGCTCCATGATGATGGACTCCTAACTTCGTCCAGCTTCGGGTCATTCGAGACATGCGAATCATGCTTGCTAGGCAAGATGACTAAGTATCCTTTTGCAAAGAGTTGCGAGAGGGTGTCCGAGCTATTGGAGCTTATACACAGTGATGTGTGTGGTCCAATGAGCACAATGGACAGAGGTGGCTATCAGTACTTCATGACTTTTACCGGCGACTTGAGTAGATATGGATATATCTACTTGATGAGGCACAAGTCGGGAACTTTTGAAAAGTTCAAAGAGTTTCAGAATGAGGTTTAAAATCAGCTCGGCAAGACGATCAAACTTCTACAATCAGATCGTGGAGGTGAGTACATGAGCCAGGAGTTTGATAACCACCTAAAAAGCCGAGGTATAGTACCTCAGCTCACACCTCCGAGTACACCGCAGAGAAACAGTGTGTTAGAATGGAGAAATCGAACCTTGTTGGACATGGTCTGATCGATGATGAGCAAATCGGATTTACCCTTGTCATTCTGGGGATACGCTCTAGAAACTACAGCTTTCACACTTAATAGGGTACCATCTAAATCTGTAGACAAGACACCACATGAGATGTGGACTAGGAAGACTCCTAGTTTGTCTTTTCTAAAGATTTGGGGTTGTGAAGCATTTGTCAAGCGACTCATGTCAGACAAGCTTACACCCAAGTCAGATAAATGCATATTTGTGGGATATCCGAGGGAAACCTTGGGATATAACTTCTACAACCGAGAAGAGAACAAAGTATTTGTTGCTCGGAATGGGGTTTTCCTAGAGAAAGAGTTTCTCAGTCGGGAGGCCAGTGGGAGAACGGTGCGACTCGAAGAAAATCGAGAGCCACTCGGGGACAACTCGGTTGGTGATGAGATCACACTGGAGTTAGTTAGAGAACCCGTAGTGGAGTCGGCATCGGAGCCACGGAGGTCGGAAAGATTGCGCAGAGTGCGCGATGTTTTGTTGCTGGAAAGCGACGAGCCGGCCACGTATGCGGAAGCGATGGTGAGCCCAAATTCCGAGGCATGGCTAGAGGCCATGAGATCTGAGTTAAAGTCCATGGTGAGAATCAAGTCTGGGACCTGGTTGATCCGCCACCTGGCGTAGTTGCCATTGGTTGCAAATGGGTCTTTAAGAAGAAAACCGATGTGGATGGAAATGTTCAGATCCACAAAGCTCGGCTTGTCGCTAAAGGTTATGGAGAAGTTCAAGGAATTGACTACGACGAGACCTACTCGCCGGTAGCGATGCTGAAGTCGGTGAGGATCATACTAACTATAGCTGCATATTTCGATTATGAGATATGGCAGATGGACGTCAAAATGGCTTTCCTTCATGGAAATTTAAAAGAGGATTTATACATGATACATCCCAAAGGTTTTGTCGATCCAACTAACGATGGTAAAATATGCAAGCTCAAGAGATCCATTTATGGATTGAGGCAAGCAGCTCGGAGTTGGAACATTCGTTTTGATGAAGTCATCGTTGACCTTGGTTTCATCAAGAACGAAGAGGACTATTATTTATACAAGAAGTCTAGTGGGAGCTCGGTAGTATTTTTGGTCTTGTATGTGGATGACATACTGCTGATCGGAAATGATGTTTCGATGCTGAACTCAGTCAAGGAATCATTGAATGGCAAGTTTTCGATGAAAGACCTTGGAGAGGCAGTGTACATTTTAGGCATCAAGATCTATAGAGATAGATCGAGGACGCTACTCGGCTTAAGCCAGAGCACGTACATAGACAAAGTGTTGAAGAGGTTCAACATGAGTGAGGCCAAGAAAGGGTTCTTGCCCGTCTCACATGGTGTAAGGCTAAGCAAGATTCAGAGTCCTACGACTCGTGATGAGCGAAACCAGATGAGTAGGATTCCATATGCCTCGACAATTGGATCCATCATGTATGTCATGCTATGTACACGGCGATGTTGCCTATGCAATAAGCTTAACAAGCAGATACCAGGGTGACCCAGGTGAGAGTCACTGGGCAGCGATGAAAACTATCTTGAAGTACATGAAAAGGACTAAAGAGATGTTCCTAGTTTATGGAGGTGAGGAGGAGCTCTGTGTAAAGGGTAACGCTAATGCTAGTTTCCAAACCGACAGGGATGATTGTCGATCGCAAACTGGATTCGTGTATGTCATGAATGGAGGAGCAGTGAGCTGGACGGGTTCCAAGCAAGATACGATGGCCGACTCCACAACACAAGCTGAATACATTGCGGCTTGTGAAGCCGCAAAGGAAGGTGTTTGGATTTGGAAGTTCCTAGAAGATGTTGGTGTGTTCCCGGGCAGGTCAAAACCGTTGGACCTTTATTGCGATAATTCAGGTGCCATCGCACAGGCCAAGGAGCCGAGACAACACCACAAGACTAGGCACATAGACCGAAAATATCACTTGATACGAAAGCTCGTAGAGAAAGGTGATACCAATTTCTGCAAGATTCATACGGATGCAAATGTTGCAGATCCGTTGACTAAGCCGCTTCCACAACCCAAGCATGAGGGACATGTTAGAGCTATGGGCATTTGATGTCTATTTGATTGACTCTAGTGCAAGTGGGAGACTGTTGGAGATATGCCCTAGAGGCAATCATGTATGATGATATTTCCTATGTGTTTATGAATAAAGATAGTCCTTGGACATTATCATTGATGTGTATTAACAAGTACGTGACTTGTTTGTGAGACTATGCATTGTATAATAGCTATCCTAAATGGTCCCTAGTCCAAAGGGTTGTGTGGACGGACAACTAATCAGACTAGCGTATGACACGATGGATGGTCCGGTCTCACTAACCATGTAGCATTGGATGCTAGCCGGATAATATGGACTCAGAAAGGTCTGGTCAGATTCGACATAGTTGGATCTGAGTCAAGATAAGGTCTGAGTTGGACAGACCCAACTATGAGACGCAACGATAGGTCATCTGTGAGTCTCTAGTACAACATACGTTCTATGTCCTAAGACCCGAGATGGCGCATGTACTCAGGATGGTGACAGACTTGCTTTGGGCCGACCAAACGCTACTCCGTGACTAGGTAGTTACAAAGGTAGGTTTCGGGCGTGTCCAGACCCATGTCGCGAGACATGGTCGAGCAAGATGGGATTTGCCCCTCCTACCAGGAGATATAAACTTGGGCCCCTTGGGTGATCCGACCTGGATAAGCATGGCCATGCGATGAGGATTATGAGATAATCTGAAGTGTTGGTCGGATTCACTGGAACGAGAAAGAGGTCGTGCTGCAACAAGGATGACCATGTCGCCTTGTGCACGACAACATATATTGTGTGGCAAAGGGAACAAAAGTCTAAAGTACAGGTTTGCCTAACTAGCTTCATCGAACACTTGGAGTCGGCACGTCTTGCTAGAGGCCGCTACCGACCAATCAAGACGGATGTCATCTGACTCGTGACCAAGTGGACGAGAACCTAAAGGGTCGTGCGCTTAAGGGAAGGAACACGTGGGCTTTAGGATCCATGCGAGGCCCAAGAGTTGAGCCCGCGTCGGATGCCTATATATAGTGGAGGTGCGGCACACCCATCCGGTTGATCGCTTCGGCGCCATCATTAGGGCTTTGCATGAGTTGTAACTAGCCACCTCCACTCGCCGCTGCCGACCATGTGATCGGGCCTAGTAGTCCGCCGCACGGGTGTTCCTCCTGCACGCGCGGATACCGTTAGAGGCGGTGCACTTGCGCCGCTCCGGTGAACCTGTACGTGGGACCCGACAACCGGTTGTTCGAGGGAGATCGGAACGGCTGTTCGAGGGAGATCGGGAGAGGAGGAGACAGACCACACGAACGCGCTGCCCCAACTCTACTTCCGCTGCACGACACTGCACGTCTAGTGGTAAGAATCCATGATCCATCTCCGTAGCATGTTCTTGGATGTTCTGCGCGTAGGAATTTTTTAATATGCATGCGATGCACCTACGGTAGAACCCAACACTAGGCACATATATCCAGTTGGATATGAGTGAACATATTTATTATTGTTGACATCACCCTTGAGGTGAATACGTTGGGAGACAAACTATAAGTACCTACCTTCCTATGTGTCCGGTTGAAACTTTTTGTCCATGGGTATGTTGTGAGTGTTAGCAATCATGGAAGACTAAATGATGGTTGAGTGTGTGGACTTGCCAAAAGGCTCCTACATGAGACTCTTCCTGAATATATAATGAATTGTAGTTGCAAAGTTGACTGAGAACATAGTTTTTTGGTTTCCAATAAGGTTTATGCTTTATAATTCCACGTTTTGATGAATCATTACTTGCTCATAAGAAGTTATATGATGCTATTATGAAATAAAATTTTATGAGAAAGTTTTATGTTAATTTTTGTTAATAAGCATGATGCTACTATGTCTGTATTTTCTTTTTATCAACACCTCCCTCTCAAACCATGTGGACATGTTCTTCGATATCGGCTTTCGCTTGAGGACAAGCGAGGTCTAAGCTTTGGGGAGTTGATGCATCCATTTTGCATCATCTTTTCCTACTATTATTTATAATGTTTTTATGCATAATAATGTTTTGGGGAGTAATTGTAATGCCTTTTCTCTCACAATTTGCAAGGTTTACACTAAGAGGGAGAATGCCGGCGACTGGAATTCAGTACCTGAAAAAAGCATGTCAAAGATACCTATTATGCACATCCCCAATGAAGCTGAAATTTTACGAAGATTTTTTATATAATAAATAAGAAATACTAGATCTAGAAACTATCGAAGGGGGTCACGAGGTGCCCACCCTCCACCAGGACGCGCCAGCCCCCCTAACCGTGCCCTTGTGGAGCGTGCCCATCCTGGTCCACCTCCGGAGCCCATCTTCTGGTATAAATTTGCAAAAAAAACCTAAAAAATTTAGGAGGAGGACTTTCGGGACGAAGCGCCGCCGCCTCGAGGAGGAACTTGGGCAGGAGCACTTTTGCCCTCCGGTGGAGCGCTTCCGCCGGGAGAACTTCCCTCCCGTAGGGGGAAATAGAAGCCATTGTCATCACCAACAACCCTCTCATCTTGGGGAGGCCATTCTTCATCAACATATTCAACATCACCATCTCCTCTCAAACCCTAGTTCATCTCTTGTGTTCAATCTTTGTACCGGAACCTCAGATTGGTACCTGTGGGTGACTGATAGTGTTGATTACCTTGTGTAGTTGATTGCTATATGGTTTATTTGGTGGAAGATTATATGTTCAAATCCATTATGCTATTCAATACACCTCTGATCTTGAGCATGCATATTATTTGTGAGTAGTTACCTTTGTTCTTGAGGTCACAGGAGAAATCATGTTGCAAGTAATCATGTGAATTTGATATGTGTTTGGTATTTTGATGATATGTATTCGTGATTCCCTTAGTGGTGTCACGTGAACGTCGACTACATGACACTTCACCATCCTTGGGCCTAAGGGAATGCACTATGGAGTAGTTATTAGATGATGGGTTGCTAGAGTGACAGAAGCTTAAACCCTAGTTTATGCGCTACTCCGTAAGGGGCTAATTTGGGTCCACATGTTTAATGCTATGGTTAAACTTTGTCTTAATACTTTTCTCGTAGTTGTGGATGCTTGCGATGGGGTTAATCATAAGTAGGTTGTTAGTTCAAGTAATAACAACACCTTAGCACCGGTCTACCCACATATAAAATTATCAAAGTAGCGAACACGAACCAAACCAACATGATGAAAGTGACTAGATGAAATTCCTATGTACCCTCAAGAACACATTGCTTGTCATAAGAGATAGTTTTGGCCTGTCCTTTGCCACAAAAGGATTGGGCTACCTTGCCGCACCTTACGTATTGTTCCCGTTACTTACTCGTTACATATTACCTTGCTATGAAACTACTTGCTACTTACAATTTCAGTGTCTGCAAAAATTACCTTGCTGAAAACCGCTTATCATTTCCTTCCGCTCCCCGTTGGGTTTGACACTCTTACTTATTGAAAGGACTACGATTGATTCCCTATACTTGTGGGTCATCAGCTCACTAGGGACACAGTGTTGTCTATGTATCCACACGCGTATCTGAGTCCGATCAATACAATTCTAGAATGGATAATAAATGATTATCATGAACAAGGAAATATGATAATAACTAATTTATTGCCTTTAGGGCATATTTCCAATAGAAGGATAGTAGGATAATTTGAATGTCATGCACCAGGAACATGCCTTGGATCATGAGGCATCTCATTGAGGTCACGGGGTAGTTCATTGAGATCAATCACCGTCTCCCCGCTGCGCAAGCTGCATTTTTTCATTTGAACAAGTGAGATGTGTAAGTTGCACACACAGTCATAAAAGTTGCACGCTGTGTAAAGTTGCACATAATAAAATAAAAAAAATTGGAAATCACAAGCAAACATCCAGGTTTTTAGCATACTTTTTATGTGTTTTTGTTTGTGTGTTGTTGCACACAAAAGTGGTGCTAGTTGCATGGCCTTGCATATGAGTTGCACAAAAGCAGTATAAGAGTTGCACACATGTAAACAGTTGCATTGTCTATCTTTTTACACACCCTGTATATGTGCAAGTTCTACATGTTTGGGGGGCGGGGGGAGACCCGATGATGCAGATGAAATGCACTTCCAGATGAATCAAAAACAGTGGACTACTGTTCGTATAGTGGTTGGCTAGGTTCCATAATTTCAAGAACAATTTACATCTTTGTTTTCTCTTTTCTTTTGTGTGCAACATTAGTGTGTGAACTAAAAAGACCTTCTTAAAGTCTAAATCAGATTCGCTATGGCAGTCCTATTGATGGAGGGGGAGGAGATGTTTGGGGAAGAAGAAGCGTGGGCAGTTGGGGCGGGGATGGAAGGTGGAGTTGTAAGCAGGAGGCAGGAAGGCTGGCACGTGATGTGCTTTCCAGTCTGCAAGCGCTGGTTGTTGGAAGTCGCGCAGGGACGCGCGGGGGCTGCCTTTCCTTTTACGTATATGAAAAAACATTTGTTTCATTTTTTGACGGCTGCTCGGTGTTAAACATGTTAACAAACCTCACGTCACAACCTTGGCCACCACGCATAGGTAGTTAGGAGGATCTTTTATTTTTCTTTATATTTCTATCTGTATCCTCTTATCTCTATGTATCTCTTTGGTTGTTCCAACCGAATCATGTATGCCTCCTACGAGATCCGGCCTCGCCCTATCAATATAAATGAATGCGGGCTTCCATGTATGGAAGTTGAGACGTTTCTACGAATCCTAACATGGTATACAGAGCCTCCCTCTTCCCTCTCATCTAGCCTACATCCCTCCACCTCCATCTTGCTCCCAGACTTCCCATAGCCATGTCTACGTCCAGCCAAACCACCTCCGATGTCGGCTTTAACAACACCATCTTAGAACCTCTTACTCGCACGAACTATGTTCTTTGGCGAGCACAAGCCCGATCCCAGATCATAGGGGCAGGTCCCTTCGGATACATAGACAAAAACATAGCAGAACCACCAGCTACCATCGTCACCAAAACCATAGAAGGAAAAGACCAAACCATACACAATCCAGCCTATGCTCCATGGCTAATCCAAGATCAACAACTCGTTGCCTATCTGCTTTGCAACCTCTCCAAGGAGGTTCTCATGCAAGTCGCCTCTCTTGATAAATCCCATGCCATCTGGTGCAAGTCGCAGCTCAATCCAGATCGTGTGTCAACAAACTACCGCCCCGCCCTTTCCAATGCCCCAAAGGGCTCCCAATCAGCTATTGCCTACTTCGGCCAGATGCGTGCACTCGCAGATGAGCTAACCATGGATGGCAAACCCATTCTTGAGGAGGAGCTAGTCTCTTTTCTCATTGCTGGCCTCGATATGGACTATCAACCCCTCATATATGCACTAGATGTCCGCACTGAACCCCTTTTTGTTGATGATCTATTCGGGATGGTGTCAAATTTTGACCAAAGAGTGGAGATGTTCCATGGATCTGGGTCAGGTGCTTTCAAAACACCTGCCAACACTGCCTCTCAAGGGCACAACGTCTCCTTCAAAGGAAACCGGGACAACTTCTCCAAAGGGGGTGGAAACGACAGCGGTAACAGCGGCTTCACCAACCCTGGTAGCAGCGGTGGCCACGGAAACTACCGCAGCGGCGATGGTGGCTACCTTAACTAGGGAAACAATGGCGACTACCGCAGGGGTGGTGGCACCGACTACAACAACAATCACAACGACGGCGGCTACTACAACAACAATGGCCCGCCGCGCCCTACTACAATAACAACCAAGGGCGGCAATTCTCCGGGTATGAAGAATATGAGAACAAATGTCAAAACTGTAAAAAACTAATCACATCACGAAAGAGTGCAAGTGGCGTTATGCAGAAGACAACTCCTAGAGGAAACGAGTCGTAGCTGCATCGGGCACCTCGTATGGAGTTCACACCATGTGGTACATCGACACGGACTCCAACGAGCACATCACCTCTGATCTTGAGAAGTTGACCATGCATGAAGGGTACCAC